>JANIIF010000017.1:0-600000 GCA_024604135.1 Cladosporium velox | reverse complement strand
CTATTTCCGATCCAACTGCCGGATACACTCATCGAGGGAGAGCAGTCCCGTCACCTGAACAGTCACATGATTTGAGCTTTTTGTGATGGTACGCGAAGGCTGCACATAACAATCTGTCGTGGGGGCGATTTGGGAGATATATCCATCGGTCGGTGGGTTGTCACGGTAAACGAATCTGTATCAGATGTGCCTATATAGCGTTGACATGTGCTGAAATAATAATTGAGTATAAGCAAATGAATGTTCACAAACGAGACCGAAATTCGAGAGTGCAGTCTTTACCTTATGTATGCCGACTTGTGAGTTGAGCACAGACTTCTGCACGTGGCCGCCAGGATCAGACGACGGAATTGCATCAAGCTCGTCCTCCCCCCATCACCTAGGTTGCTCTCCAAACCTTCCACTCCTAAAACCATGGCCACCTCAAATTTCAAAACAGAGCAATACAATGCCGAGCAATTCGTCGAAAGCGTCGGCGCCATCGCCATCAAAGTCTCCACGCGCGAGGTCTGTCTTGTTCGATATCTTGGAGAGTGGATGCTCGCCAAGGGCAGGCGCAATATCGGCGAGTCACGCTCTCAAGCAGCGCTGCGTGAGATGAAAGAAGAGACGGGATACTCATGTCGTTTGCTGCCGCTCACCATGTCCACTCGAGCGCCACCTGCGACAGAGACTGGTGACTATCCCGACGAACCAACGGTGCACGACAACGTATGTGAGCCGTTCATGCTCACTTGTCGGCACTTGCACGGGAACTGCGGTGTCAAGCTCATATGGTGGTATATTGCTGCCATCGACGAGAGCGCTGAGGTTGAACCCGGCGAGGAGCAGTTCACAACTCGCTTGGTCGGGTCTGAGGAAGCTCTGAGCATGCTCACATTTGAGAATGACCGTGAGATTGTGCGCAAAGCTATGAGTATATTTGATGAGACGATGGGTCGTTTACTACATGTATGAAAACTCGACGAGCAATTTCCATGGTCTCTACACATACATGCATCTTGACCACGTATGAGGCTAGGGTTAGGTTTTCTTGCTTGTTATCATCGACGCCAAGATGTCAGAGCCCGAATCCACTTTCGGGACGTTGCGCCTCGCTTCGTGCCTTGCTTCCTTCCTGGGGAAATACGATAAGTTACCGATGGATGATATCAGACGATAGCCACCTCTCATAATCAGGCACTTCACTCTCTCGCGCTGCCATATTCCTACACCCTCCGACTTCAACGCGTCGCCCGGCATGCTCAACGTCAGAGGCCTAACTGAGCTGCTGACTCAGAACAAAGACGACAAGCTCTGCAAGCGGTGGTGGCTCATGACGCCCAATGGCACCCTCCTCGCCTACAGCCACCCAGCAAACACACGCGATCTGCGCAACCAAGCCGCCATGGTGGCACTGTCCTGGCAGGAACACGAATTTGCCAAAATTCGCGAAGCCGGCGACGAGGATGATGAAGACCACGATCCTGCTGAATACGCGGATCACATCCGTGCTCTCACCATCGAAGGCGACAGCAGTAATATCATCATCACCAGAGTGCAATCACACATGCTGCTAGCACTTGAAGGCGGCGTGCCACCTCGTCGGCAAGGCTTTGAGCCCAAAACCACTGCAGAAGGCTCCGAAGACGACCAGTATCCGCCCGATGATCTTGATATTGGCAGCATATCCAAAGATGCCACCATATCTTCAAGGGCGAGCAGTACGATTAGCAGTGCGGCAATAAGTGTGCTACGCATTCAGCGAAAGAAGCTGGAGGCGTTGGCCAATGCAATAATCGACGAGTTCGAACGAACCGGCTTTGAGATGCCTGAGGAGGGAGCACTCAAGTTCTTCTGAGGGCTTCCCAGCCATTTCACCACGATCATCAAGGACCCTATGTCTCCGCGGAGCTCCAACAAGATGTTCAGGTACAGACTTTTGGCTGGTCAGCATGTTCGAGTATCACATGCAAAATGCAAGATCGCCATCCACGCAGCGGCGGGGTAGAGTGCAGACTGCGGGGTTGTGAGGAGGTACGAAGGTACCTCGCGCCTGTTATTGACAAGCACCGGTACCTCTCAGGAGGTACTGCCACCACATCATGCACGCCAATTGCGTTTTAGGCGCCGACTGCGGACTGCCAGCAAACACTTTCTGAGCTCTTTTCTCGCCGCTGGTGTTCTTGACCTTTCTTTTACATCCACGCACTTCCATCCCGGCCATATCGCCACGACGATCATCCAACACCACCGTAATGTCTCAAACACAACTTCCAACGAACGGCCATAGTGCCAAACCGAAAGTTCTCATCCCTGAAAAGGTTTCTCCCGATGGCCTCAAGATGCTGCAAGCTTCCTTGGAGGTACACGAACGCAAAGGCTTGAGTCCAGAAGAGCTTGAACAGATCATAGGCGACTACGACGCTCTCATTGTGCGTAGTGAAACGAAAGTCACAGCTTCGCTCATGAAAGCTGGCAAGAGACTGAGGGTCGTCGCTCGAGCTGGTGTTGGCGTCGACAATGTGGATCTGGAGGCAGCCACAAAGCTTGGAGTCATTGTCGTGAATAGCCCGCAGGGAAACATCAATGCTGCTGCAGAGCATACTATTGCTTTGCTCATGGCTGTTGCACGCAATGTCGGAGCAGCCTGTACTAGCTTGAAGAACGGAAAGTGGGAGCGCAGTAAACTCGTCGGTGTCGAAGTCAAGGGCAAGACCTTGTGTATCATTGGTCTGGGCAAGGGTACGTCCTACTTTGTACTGCAATGGTACCGGCTTCGCTAACGTCCATGTCAGTGGGTTTGACAGTCGCCAAAGCCGCCGGAGGCCTTGGTATGAACCTCCTTGCCTTCGACCCCTACGCCAACCCGTCGCTAGCAGCATCCGCGAATGTTGAAATTGTTGGTTCTGTGGACGAATTGCTTGCGCAGGCCGACTTCCTCACACTGCATACACCACTCATTGCATCCACCAGAGGCATGATCGGGGACACTGAGCTGGCCAAGATGAAGCCCACTGCGCGTATACTCAACGTTGCTCGTGGCGGCATGATCGACGAGACTGCCCTTCTGTCTGCACTAGAAGCTGGGACAATCGCAGGCGCAGGCATCGACGTTTTCACCGCCGAGCCGCCAGTCGAGGGCGACGCTGCGAGCAAACTCATAGCACACCCAAAGGTGGTTGCAACACCCCACTTGGGTGCGAGCACGGCCGAAGCACAAGAGAACGTGTCTATTGACGTCTGCACACAAGTACTATCAATCCTCTCCGGACAACTGCCACGCAGCGCAGGTAAGATAAATTGCTTGAGACCCTCTACGAGGCTAGTACTGATCCATATTACCCAGTGAACGCCCCCGTCATCCTCCCAGAAGAGTACCGCACCCTCGCACCCTTCATGTCCCTCGTCGAAAAAATGGGCTCCCTCTACACCCAACACTTCGCCCCACCACGTAGCAGCTCAGCCGCCGCCCGCCCCAGCTTCGACGTAACCTACGAAGGCGCCCTCGCCTCAGCAAACACCACAAAACCCCTCTTCGCCGCCCTGCTCAAAGGCCTTCTCTCCCCAATCACCTCGGCCGAGAGTCTCAACATCAACCTCGTCAACGCCGAGATCCTCGCGCGCGAGCGCGGCATCCGCATCAACGAGTCCCGCTCCCGTGACAACGTCGAGCAGGAAGGCTACTCGAGCTCCGTCACGCTTCGCGCACGCAGAGATCCGCGCTCACCTTCGGCGAATCGCTCTGTGCCCGCGAGCGATTACTTACGTTCGCGCGAAGATGAGTTCGCGGATCAGGTTATTACGGGCTTCGTCTCGGGGAACACACCTTATATCTCACGACTGGGCCGTTTCCAGACTTCGTTCGTGCCTACTGGCACACTGTTGATTTGCAGGAACTACGATTCTCCTGGTAAGATCGGCGTGGTGGGTGGAAGACTAGGCAAAGCTGGCGTCAACATCCGCTTCATGAGCGTGGCTCCACGAAACGCAGAGGAAGGAAACACAGACTTATCGAAGATCGATAGCAAAGTCGAACAGCCGGCGAATGTCGGTGAGAAGGAAAATGAAGCCCTGATGATCCTCGGCGTGGAGGGCGAAGTTGGCGAGGAAGTACGCAAAGGCCTCATCGGTGAGGACGGTGTTCTCGAGGCTGGTGTGGTGGTGCTGTGAAGTGGCAGATCCGAAGATTATGACCGTCTCGGTGGTTCTAGAGAAAACATGATTCAACATTCACGACTACGACGGGATATATTTTTGAATTAAGCCATACATTGGGAAAGTTATATGCAAACACTCTATGCCCTACAATTTCTTATGCCAGATGCTAACCAATTATGCTGCAACATGTCGTGCGTGAGAAAGGAAAAAGCCCACTAGTAGTCGTCGCTGTCGTACTCTTCCTCCGGTAGCAGAGCTCTGTACCTACGGCTGGCAAGGTCTTGCTCCAGACCACCATCGGTCTCTGGGTCGGCGTATTCTGAAAAATTGTCAGTATTCTTCTTGCAGATATTAGTAAGGAATGGAAAGATGCAACATACCTTGTCCACCAATGAAGCTCAGAGCAACCGGCAGGAACACCAACGCGTGCAGCGCCGCCCAGACAACGAGCGAGAGCCACACGCGGAAGTAGTAGATCTCGAAGATCTTGCTGCGAGTGAAAGCCAGCACGAACACGCCGAGGAGCTTGGTGACTGTGATTCCAGAGAAGACGGAAGCTCCGACATTAACGAGAGCAGCCCATGCGCGAGCAGGGCGGCCACCACGTGCGAACTGTCCGTGGGCACGCTCTAGAATGGAAGGCGAAGGGACGGTGAAAGCGCGCGCGATGTGGGCGCAGAACTCAACTGAGATACCGACGCAGATGACGATGTTGACGAGCGACACTGCGTTGAGAGAGACGCCGACAAGGCTCATGGTGCCAACAATGTCAACGACAGTCATCGCGACGGTGAGTGTGACCGTAAAGCCGGTAGCGAATGAGCCTAGCAGGATGGTGGTAAGGAAGAGGATGATGACCAGCGCGGTGCCAACGAGGGCTGTCGAGAGACGGACAATGGAGGCGTATTGGTCGAAGAAGATGTAGAATTTGCTGTAGGGGAAAACATCAATGTTGTTGTCGCGAGAGATATCGTTGGAGATGCGGCGAGCTGAGGCGTATGCATCGATAAAGTCCTTTTGAGACTTGAGGGCCGAGTGGGCGGTGCGGAAGTGGCTGGCAGGGATGGTGATACGGTCTGCATCGTACACAACGGCATCCGCATACGCAGCCTTGCCGGCAAGAGGGCAGTCCTCCAGGCTCGTGTCGTTCAGCCAGCGCCCGAGGTAGTGGATGAACTCGCTACCCTCGGGCATGCCGTCCATCGTCACGCTCCACGGGGGGTTGTGGCCTTCGTAGCAGTTGTGGCTGCCGTCCACACAGCAAGTGTCGAGTTCTGGATCAAGGTACTTGAGGAAGTCATCGATCCAGCTGGCTGTAGAGTCTGAAATGAAGGATTGAGCCTCACGCTTGCGCTCTTGCTCCAGGATGTTCGACACCGAGAATTGGTTGCAAGTAGAGAAGCGAGCACATAGATCTCTCTGATGCTTGCGCTCAGTGACATTGAGCTCGCGAGTGACGAAGTAGACAGGTGGGCCAGCATCGAAGTACGCGTAGAGGTCGTTGAAGTACGGGATGAGGTAGCTGTCGCCAGGAATGGCAATGCGTTGGTCGAGACCAAGTTCAACTTCGGGGAGCAGAGCGATGCCAGCAGCGAAGAAGCCGAGGAAGATAGTGACAATGGCCATGCGCGCTTTGTTACCGAGGATGGCTGGCGCGTATGTTTTCCTAATGAAACGCGACAGCCAGCCCTCTTCGTCAACACCGCTGAAGGGTGCTCCGCCATAGCCACCAGGCATGGAAGAGACGCCAGCGCCTTGGACCTTGATGCATGGGAAGCAATCCGCTCGGCCAGCTTCAACACGCTGTTGGTTGAGAGATAGAACGGCCACAAACATAGTGACTTGCAGCAGTGCGTTGATGAAGACGGCACCGGCGGCGTAAGCAGCAAAGTTGCGTACAGCTGGCATGCCAACCACAGCTCCAAGAGCGAACGCCACAGTCTCAGTGAGTGCAGAAAGCAGGATAGAGGGGCCCATGCGGCCCAAAGCACGAGCAACACGCTCCTGTACGGGCTCATCAGCGTGACTGATGTTGACGCGCTCGAACTCGTGTACGATCAAGAAGATGTTGTCGACACCGACAGCCAAGACCAAGAATGGGATGACCTCAGCAATGATCAATGTAGCCTTGACGCCAAGTGCAGCGAACAAGCCAACACTGGCCGAGACGGACATCAGAACAATCAAGATGCCAACAACACCCAGTAAGAACTTGCTTTGAACGATGGCGGCAGACGGGTTTCGCAGGATGGCGCCGAGAGTGACTGTGGTGCTACCAAGTGCAAGCGAAGCGTAGATGAACATGACGATGTAGCTGATGACGACGATCTTAGCATCTGTGTTGGTGTTCTTGTTGAGTTCCTGCTCAAGTGAGATCTCGGTGTTGAAGCTGAGACGAAGGCCACGCTCGTTGGCTTCGATCTGCACATCGAGAAGGAGGCGCTTCAAGCTCTCCTCCCATTCTTCAGCCTTCTCTAGACCGGGGTCGCCTGGATTGTGGCCCTTGACAACCCAAGTGGTGATGAGAGCCTTCGCTTCTGTGACAGGCTCGTGTGTGCGGTTGTATCCACCGAGCACGCGCTCGACCGGAATAGGCTGACCAAAGTCGGGACGGCAGTCGACGGGCTGCTCGGCGCAGTGCTGCAAGTCCTTCTTCCATGTCTTGGGGTCGATGGCAGAGAAGTCATCTCCCTGGGACTGGAAGTAGCCGGTGATACTCTGAATCACGCAAGCATCCCCTGTGGGCTTGTAGCAGACGTCTTTGAAGGTGTATCCGTGACCAAGACTCTTTTGCGTGCGAACGCGGCGCTCCACATCATACCACCAGTCGAGGGTCTCATAGCTGAGTACAGGACCAGGGTGCTTCGGGTTCGTGTCGTTAACAACGAAGACTTGCTCAGCGCGGAAGAAAGGTCCAAAGTTCGTGTCGAAGAAGTGCTTCTCCTCGAAAGCAGCAGAATCCGGCGATACCCACAGCTTCACAGGATCGGTCTCGACAGCAAAGTTTAGCCAGCCAAGACTGAGCAGACCCACGACAATGATGCTCGAGAAGATTGTAATAGCAGGGAACTGGGCGCATGTGCGTGCAAGGCCGCTGAAGGCACGGTCGCAGTAAGTGTTGAGGATATACTGCTTGGTAGGTCGGTCGGTGAAGCCGGCATGATGAATCATGTCTCCTTCATCCTCATCGTCGCTTGCCGTTGCATCCTGTAGCAGCTGCAGGCGCTCATTCTTTGCCTTGCGGTGCTTCGCTGCCGCGACATGGCCAGTCACGGCGAGAATAAGAAGTGCAATGAGTGCGGAGTAAGCAATGATGATGCCAAAGCTGAGGCAAGGAAGAAGCCCAACGTGACACTCCTCTTGCGTCTCCAGCTCTGGGAGCTTGGGACAACTTCCGGGGCAATCGACACAGGCGCACTTGTATCGCTCGTCGGTGCTATTGCAAGGCTTCGGGTCGCCCAAAGTCGGCTTCATGCCCTCGAAGCTCTTATCCGGCACGGGGAAGTTGATCTGGAATGGACTACCCAGGAAAGGCCTCTTGTCTCCCAGGAACTTCAAGAGCTGTGTGTAGTTTTTGGCTCCGCCTCCAATGAGATCGATGGCTTTTCCTCCTGTTGCGCCAAACTTGACATCCTTGCAGCTATCGTAGAAGCCCGTTCCATATTCTGGGCTCACCAACTGATCGAGCTCGGTGACCAGGTATTTGTCTCCCTTCTCTTCGGTCTGAGTGACATTGACGAACAGCGACTGGTCCGGGGAGCAGGTGAAGGTGCAGAAGAGATCGTAGAAGTTCTTCTTGCAAGCCGGACATGCAGAGATGATGTTCTGAGCGCGCTGCAGGTTTCCTTGTAGCGCTTCGACTTGCTCGTCTGTACAGCAGACCTTGGTGTCCTTCCACTCGTCGCCACACACGGAAACAAGCTTGTCCCTCAGGTCGTTGGAAGGTGTCTCGGCAAGTCCATTGTCGGGGCAGGGTAGTTCTGATCCAAAGAGTGATTGCTTGCCACAGTGTCCACGGATGGCGCAACGTCCAGCTTCGTGTTTGTCGGTGGTCGGGCTACTGCTCGCTGCAAGAGCGGTGCCCAGTAGCCATGGCGCCCATGTTGACGCCCTCATTACAGGTCGTCGTGGCGCTATTGGCACTTGATGGTAGTATGAGCAGTGCCAGGCGTGTATCCAAGAGTCCAAGAGTGGTATGGGTGATGGTTAGAGGCGAATGTGTAGATGGTGAATACGGCAGGCAGAAGCAGACTGGACCGGATGGAGCTCACGCGATAGCGGCAATTGCTAGGGCAAGCACATCTCGTCATAGCTCGACCCAAACCCCAGCCTCTAACTGCTCTCTCCGCACTCAAGCTGTTGGTGCTTGAGCCATATACCGCTGAGCCTCAGGTACCCGCGAAGATCCGTGACAAGGGTTAGTGTATGAGATGGTGACGACCTAAGGGTTAGGCTATTGGGGTAATAACCACAGGGTGTAAAATCGACACCTCATTCATCTTATCATATTTCAACTAAAATTTACTAGAGTACATCGAAAACAGACAGCCTAAGTTCCAGATGCAATGTTTGCATGAAATCACATAGGTGGTGTGGCGGGAAACACCGACTCCTACTTTACTGTCAAGTCCACAAAGAGCTCCACCAGTTCTCGCTGTATCAACGGTGCTTCTTCTTAACCAAACCAACAACATTCAGCAAAACCAAAGCAAAAGTGTCATTTACACTCGATTCATGATATATATCGTCGTTGTACCGCTAAGATTACCACCTACAACTTCCCCTTCTCCCCACCCTGCTCAAACCTCTTCGCCCCCTCCTCCCAATCAACCACACTCCAAAACGCCTTGATATAATCAGGCCTCTTATTCCTATACTTCAAATAATAAGCATGCTCCCAGACATCCAGCCCTACAACCGGCCACCCCGCAGCCTCTCCCACAACCCCCTCGCTCATAAGCGGACTGTCCTGATCCTTCGTAGTAACAACTTTCAACTCCCCCTTCTGCAAAACAAGCCAAGCCCACCCAGACCCAAACACACTAGCAGCCTTCTTCTCGAACTCCGCCTTGAAAGCATCGACGCCTCCCCACGTCTTCTCGATCGCGTCTTTCAGCGGTCCTTGAAGCTCCGTGCCGGTTTTGAGGCCGCGCCAGAAGAAGCTGTGGTTGGCGTGGCCGCCGCCCTGGTTGCGGACGACGCGGCGAACGTCTTCGGGGACGGAGGCCAGTTTGGCGACGAGATCGTCGACGGCGAGGGCGGAGAAGGAGGCGTGCGGGGCGAGGGCGGCGTTGAGGTTGTTGACGTAGGTTTGGTGGTGGCGGGAGTGGTGAATTTCCATTGTTTCGGCGTCGAAATGCGGTTCGAGGGCGTCGTAGGCGTAGCCTAGGGGTGGGAGGGAGTAGGCCATGATTGTTTTGAAGGGTTGGTTTGTTTGGGGGTGTTTGAGCTGATGGGTGTTAGTTTGGCTGTTTATCGGATGTCGATGTAGTGGTATACTGACTTGATATAGCTTGTTGGGGTGATCGATGAATTTTTTGTTCGATGTTTAAAAGCAGTACTGATTGTTACAACGATCAGCTATTGACTTGTTAATGTCAAGAAGAGGGGTCGGAGGGGTTGCCAATATCAGGCGGCGGAGCGACCATTATGGTCAAACACCTGGCGCGCAGATATGAGCAAGTTTCCCTCGAGCACGTCAGCCTCCACTGCGTCGACCACCCCACGAAGCTCCACCTTGCTGAGAAATCATTGTTGAACTGAACCGATCCGATTGGAGAGTGTAGTAGAAACAGCGTATCTTCACAGGTAGTATATACGCTCAATAAGGTATAGAGAGAAGGCCCGAGCCCAATGCCCCAAAGCTAGAACGCCAAACATAAGCTCGTTATACCACGCTCGCTCTATTAATCTCAGGTGTCCGATACCTTAATCTAATGCCGAACGATGAGGTGTCTTCTTCTCCTCATTGTCTAATCAGAGTCACTCAGACCTTCCCAAGGGAGCTCCTCGCTCTCCTCTCCGCTGAACTCCTCCTGCAGACCCTCAGGAATCTCTGGAGCGCTACGACCAATCCTGCCAGCGACCTCAGCCGGGTCCATGCCAATGGACTGCAGCGTCTCTTCGATCTCGTGATCAATCTTGGTATGCTGTGTTGCAGGAGCGGTTTTCTTTTGCTCCTCAACGGTACCAAAGTTGCCCTTCTGTCCTTCGACGACATCGTAGAGGCGGTACACCATGTCACTACGCCTCTCGACCTCTGCGGCGATCTTAAGCACCTCAGCGTGGACGCTGATGCGTCTGCGGCGGCCGAGAGCCGGGTCGTGGGCGTTGTACTCGGCTTCCTTCTTGGCGAGCTGGATCTTGAGGTGGGCGACCTCATCTTGCAACTGCTTGAGAACGTGCGCCAGAGAGATGTGAGGCGCCCAAGCTGGACGCAGAGTGGCGTCTTCGCCGAGGTCGCGAGTCGAGACAGGAATGGGAAGGGGAATGTCGATGTGCTTGCCGTTGGCCTCTGCGCAGATTGTACACTCGTTTGTCTTGTGGTCCGCAAGGGCAATGGTCTTGGTGCCAGAAGTGGTGGGCAGGGCGGTGTGAATGGTGATGTCGGGAATGATGAAAGCTGAAGTCTCGCCTTCTTCGTAGTCGTCTGCAACGTTAGCGGAACGGCGACGTCGAGACAAGTTACTCATGGTCGAGATGTCACCGTCCTCGGCGCCCACAGTCTGCTTGGTGTGGTTGAATGTGATATCGGAAGTGTGAGGCGACTGAACACGGACGGTCTTCGATGCTTTCTGAGCATCGGGCTCTCCGTGTACGCTAAATCGCCCAGTAGCATCCAGTTGCAGACCCGAAGTGATGTCCCTCAAGGATGACTTGCGGGTAAAGGTGGGCTTGGTGATGTTCTTAGTCAAAGTGGGTTCGCGCGCTGCCTCGACAGGTGCAGAAGAATGCCTTCCCGCGCGCCTTGCTCTCCTCTCCTCTTCCAACGTCTTTCTGAGATCGATCGCGCTGAGCGAAGCCTTGCTGACATTGGTAAGGTCGGCTGTGTCTTCCTGCTGACGCCTTTGCTTTCCAGATGGAAGTGTCATGTCCCGTAGAGTTCCCCGAGTCCTCGCAGTAAGCTCAGCCTCACTTTCAGACTCGAGTTCGCTGGCAGAGCTGTCCATAGGAGCAGAGACAGCGCGCTTGTTGTTGTTTGAGACCGAACGACGCTCGTGTGTAGTTTTTGCATGGTTCCTGAGCTGCGACCTGGGTCTCTCTGTGTTGGTCATGTCCCCAGATGCACGGTTGCGGAGAGCGGCCTGAGCCTTGACCTTCGCAGTCTCCTGTATCCTCTGCATTTCACGTTGCACGATCTGCGCGATGCTATCGCGAGCCTTCTCGTCCAGCTGGTTGAAGGTGAAGTTCACGGTCTGTGTCGCCTCGGGCTGTCTGATCGGTTCCGTTTCATCGCGCTGTGTCTTTTCGAGCTTGCGTGCATGTTGTCTCCTCTTCGATTTCTTCTCTTGAATGGTCAAGGTCAAGTCTTCCATCTCCTTGGCCAAGGATTTTTGCGACTTGTCAGACTTCTTTGCTTTCGACAACATGGCCCTCATGCCTTCATTCTCTTCGCGCAAGATCGCTAGCTCTTCCTTCAGATCCTCGTTCTCTTCGTAGAGGCTGGTGTAGCTTTCGCGGAACGCTTCGTTCTCGGCCTTGACTTCCTCCAAGTTGTAGATCGCATCTTCAGCCTGTGAGACAATCTCGGCCCTCTCCTGGGTCACCCGCCTGACTGCAGAGTCCGAGCTGGAGTTCTGGCGTTCAGACTTGGTGAGGTGATCTTGCAAAGACTTGATCTGGTTCTGCAACTGCGCTCGCTCTCTGCGCCATTTATCCTTTGCGCCCTCCTCTTCAGACCCAAGGCCACTGTCTGGCCTACGCATGCGTTGTTCAATATCCAGCTGTGTGCGAAGCTCAGTGATCAGAACCTCGTAGTCCTCGGCGACCTGTTGGGAATCTGCCCTCTCCAGTTCAAGCTCGGCGATCTTGTCCAGAGCTCGCTGCAAGCCATCGTAGACCTGCTTCGCGTCTTCGGGCACCGGAACGCCATCCAGTGGGAGATATGAATGAGCATTGTTGCGTGAAGGCATTCTGTAAGTTGCAGAAGGTGTGAAGCGCGAGCTCTTTTTGGCCGATCGAGGCATAGCGGGTGTGCCGCCAATGAGCTGTGTCATGCCATCGATGTCCGGAATAAGAAATGATCCAGTGGAGTGCACTGTGTTGTTCTTCTGCACGGCTCTGAAGCGGGACGTGTCTTTTGTTTCCTGGTTGGATCCTTCGAGTGTGGAACCTGACAGGATGCGGGCGCCGTTGTTTGTTGAAGGGTTCTGGAAGCGCGTGAAGCGTGTGTTTCTCGGCGGGATGGTGACATTTTCCTGCATGGTATCTTCGAGGGTGTAGTTCGTGTTCGCTTTTAGAGCGTCCGCCAGACTGGCTTTCTTTCCTCCGAGGCTGGCTGTGCGCCTCACGCTCGCATTGGCCTTTGCAGCCTCTGATGCCTTTCTGACTGTGGCATCCCTTCTCAAAGTATCGTCACCCTTACGCATGCTCGCGTCGCGTGGCTTCATAGGTGGTGTTCCAGCCATTTCGTATTGTTGGTCGCTGCCGAAAGTAAAGATCCCATCCTCGCTAAGCACGTCTTCTCTTGCCGTGCGCCTGGCGCCGCGTCCCACTTCAATGCTCATGTCAGCACTGCCTTGTGTCTCTTCATTGAATGCGACTGTCGAGTTGAGAGCCTCATGTTGAGGATCGAAGCCTTCGCTGGAGGCTGTGTGGTATTCGCTGCTGAAACGGCCGCTTGCTGAGTGCGCCATTGTCGACTATTTCTGGTCGCGGTGAGCGACGTATCAACAGCAATGCACACCGGATGGTATGCTGGTGCTAGTACTGCTGGTGGAGGAGAGTGTGTGGGTGTGGAGGGTGGAAGGTCAAGGCGTTGCACCGAGTCGGTAGTCGCGTCTTGAGTTAGCGTAGCTGATCAAAACATCGGCATAAACAAAGCCCAAACTTCCGACCGGTTCACGCCAAGACAGGGCGAGACAAGCCCCAGCTTCATCTACACCCTTGACCTCACTCCTCCATCTGTACCAGCCAATCATTCATCTACGAAGTTTCGTACATGTTGTCGTATTACTACATGACTGTTTTTGCCACGGTCATATGCTACACCGACTGAACTTGCATGCTTGATGGAGCCGGCCACTACTACTGCTCTATTCATGAAAGTAAAGGAAGTATGGATGGGTAAGAACAATGCCGAACGATACCAAGCACCATATCGCATATTTCGAGCTCTCGGACCAATTCCTGATTCATTGGGATGACGTGTTGCTGCATCAGTGAACTTGCAGCGAATCGTAGAAGCAGTGAAAGATGTGAAAGCCAAAAAAGATGACGCACGAGCACATTTCAGTGACTTCTGGTGTGCAAAAGTAGCTTGAGTGCGTCAAGTTGTCGCCCAACTCACTTGATAGCTGACAAGCTGAGATGTCAAGTTGTCGCCCAACTCACTTGATAGCTGACAAGCTGAGATGTCACCTGACACCACCAAACACCAGCTGCGAGTGGAGACCTCCATCACGACACCACCTGCAAACCGTCTTTCCACCACACTCGGCGCTTGTCACCAACGAAACCATCAGATATTTGCGCCGCCACAATGCATCTCTTCGGCCCAACCAACAAAGAGCGGGGCTCGCATCTTCCATCGAGCACAACCGCCACGCCATTCACCTTCATCTTCACACAAATACAGACCAGCGACTCCGAAACAGCGCCTTTTCTCAAACTTCCCGCCGAGCTACGCAACAAGATCTACGAGCTTGCGGCGAAGCAACAAACGTATATGATACTCTTCGAAGGCCGGGTTGTACTGCCGCCGCTCGGAAAGGTGTGCAAGAAGATCCGCGCTGAAATGCGTGGTATCTTCGAGCAAGAGGTCATCTCGAACATGGCGCTCAGTATCGTAGCGCCTGTGGTCAATTTCGATTTCAAACCGTTGTTCAACTGGCTCGACGAGCATGACCAGAGGCCAAGTTCAACGCACCCAGGACAGTTTGCACGCACACTTCACATACATGTTGTATGCCGACCGAGTCTGTTATTGAGCCACTGGTTTGACGAGAGTTCGCCCCGATGCTCTTCTTTGGGAGAGTCCTT
Source organism: Cladosporium velox (assembly GCA_024604135.1). Classification (NCBI taxonomy): domain Eukaryota; kingdom Fungi; phylum Ascomycota; class Dothideomycetes; order Cladosporiales; family Cladosporiaceae; genus Cladosporium; species Cladosporium velox. Next base: position 585,660 of record JANIIF010000017.1, on the reverse strand, counting down.
GAAGAGACAGCGCATGCGGCATGTCCTCCTTCAAAACCTCATGACTACTATGAATGGATGGAGCTGGCAACTCGCCATGTATTTTTCTGGCTATCCCAGAATGCACTTGGCTAGTCCTCATCAAATCACGCGACTTCCATTCTTCCATGCCAACGCGAGGTGCCGGCGTATCAAAACCGGCTATCAATATTTCGTCAGCATCGTCGCCAACGATACTTGGCGTTGCTTAGACGATACGCCGTCCACAATGTCACAAGTGTCAATCCCGCAGAACAAGAGCCCTGTTCGGAACCCAGACAGTTCCACCACAAACTTCTATTCCAAGATCTACGACGCACTCGTCTGCGATGAGAGCATGCGTACAGATCTTGATCGCAAGCTTGCGTTGGCGGTGCGAGAGGCGTGTCGGTTGCAACGTAGTAGAGCCGAAAGAGATGCAGCGGCAGTCTTTGCTGACTTGTCTCACCTTCGAATGAGCCACAGGCACCGCTCGTTGTCTGCCACGCTGTACTGGAAATGGGCCTTGATCATCTACGATCGGGCAGCGAAAGAATTATCTCGCTTGGAAGCAGATCTGCGCGTGGAGAAACAAAAGAGGCACGAGCTCTTGATGGCAAAGAAGGCGGAGAAAGCTGCGAAAGACGCAAAGGATCAACAACACTTGGTGAAGAGGTCCGGCAAGAGGAAAAGATCTCAGACTGATGAGTCAAGCGATCTCTCTCTCAAGCAGCTTGCGAGTCGCAGCGGACTCGGATCGGACGGCACTGAGGACGAATTCGAAGAGCTGACTAGGCTGGTGGCGAGATGGCATTTGTGAGTGTGGCATGTCAAATCGAATGGAAGGTGACAGGTGTAGCGATACGAGACATGATTCACACACCAATCGTGAAGGCTGAGACCGGGAGTTGTAGGTAGATCAGCACAATGCGTTAACTTTTGGAATTTCAAAATATTCACTGTTCACTTCACCAGTTTGCGCGCTACGCGACACTTGACCCGCCCGTGCTAAAACAATTCTCGCGCTCCCACCAATTCCTCGGTACAATAGCACCACCATTTGACACCGAAAGATTCGCAAAACGTTGCCACCTGACTACAGACACATCAGTCCACGCCTTCGCTGTCAGGGTATTGACATAATAACATTTCTGACATCGTCTGGCAAAAGCAAATTATCTCTCTCTCTCTCTCTCTCTCTCTCTCTCTCTCTCTCTCGTATACGACATGAGCTCACCCTCGCGCTTCCTGACGCTACCTGGCGAGATCCGGAACCACATCTACTTGCACGTCGCACTTGATGCTCCGGTAATTCGCTTGTTTGAAGGCCGTGTGGTCTTGCCGCAACTTGCGAGCACCTGCCGCCAGATACGTAAAGAGATGAACGGCAATTATCAAAGCGATGCGACACTCAATCCTGAAACGCCCATTCATGCGCTCGTCACCAACTTCAACTTCCACTCTCTGTCGCGATGGCTGGACAAGCATAGCCGGGATTTGGAGGAAAGTTTTGAAACACCAAGAGTCTTGTGCATCACTTCGGTATTGCTGGCTCCAGATGCCGCAGCGAACTGCTCGACACCGAAAGACTTGCCGGAACCTAATGCTGTCACATTTGACACCGCACCAGAGACAATCCAAAGGACCAGATTCGTCAAACTCAAGGCTGCACCTGGAGCTCGACCGCAATTCGGACTAGAGCCCAGAACCTCATCACGAGAAAGGGTCTCGCCAGGCCCATACAGCGCTGGACGGGAAGCGTATCAGAGAACGACTTCCGATGAATACGAAAACTCCCTACGCGTCTTGAGGCTGAGCCTGAAGGCGTGGTGTCGTACTTGGACAACGTGCGAGAGTTTTGATATCACGAGGAGAGCCGACTATAGAAACTCAGGGATCGACGAACTTGACTCTGCATTTTTCCACGGGCAGGCTGAACGATCGGGTACGAGCTATGCGCTCGGCTGGAGAGCTCAGATTATACACCGTGAACACAATAAAGCTCGCGCAGATGACCCTCACGGCCTGCAAAGAACAGGGATCTGCTACAGAGGCGACTTCTGCGACCGCTTTATGTTTCTTCACATGCGCCGCATCATAGGCCGTGGTCGCTATCACTCACGCTCGCGGAAGAACATCGTAGAGTGGTTGCAATACGCTATGAGTGCCGCTCACTTCAATGGACTTCACTGTCCCCACACTTCCTTTCAACCAGCGCGCACTGACGACGGGAAAGGAGGACTTTCTGATCGTCGCTTGGAGCATTGCGACCCGTGTGGAAAAGTAATTAAATTCTACCAGAGTCTTGACGGATACAACATCGCAAACCGGGTCTTCCAACAAGAGGTTGGCGGGTCACGATGGTTGTATCGGGATTGGTCATCCAAGCGAATACGTGGCACGAAGAGAGCTCTTCCAGACGATGTCTTTAGTGAGATGCCTCACTGGAACAAGAAGCGAAAAGCCGGCAGTTGGGACAAGAATCTGGACGAACCCCTTGTGAATTCTGGATTTAATCTCAGTCCGACACACATTCGATGGCGAGACAAAAAGAGGGCTCTCCCGGATGACTTCTGCACTGAGCTGCATCACTGGAGCAAGAGGCGGAAACTCGGCAACTGGTACGCGAATCGCCTTTCGGAGTTCAAGCTCAATGAGATGATCTGCGAGATGGGTCACTTGAGCCTGTCGTCCGGCCGTCTAGAACCGAGAAGAGACACGAAACGTTGAACGAGGCCAGGGGAAATTTGGTGCTGAATCCGCGAAGCTACATCTCACGTCACATTACATGTCCAGTCTCGAGACTTGCGTATGCAATGCCTCAGACCCTGGTAGTACTTTGTACATTGTCCCTTAGCATGATGTCCGTTTGCAGCAGTGCTTGAGCTGTGCTGATCCTGCCACTTTTATCACATTCTACGTTCTCCGCGGAGCAGCTAGTTGTCTTGGCATGGTTGATGGGGCAGATCGCTTTGAAAGGGTAGTCTATAGACGTATCAACGAAGGATTCCACTTCACTCTCTGCGAACAAACATGTACAATTGATTTTGGCCCACCGCTGGCTAATCATCTAGACCCGCTTACACTTTACATCCAAAAGTGTCTTCTAACTTATCGTGGTCCGTCCTGCGGATACCTGGCAGTGGACCTTGCGGCCCAGCAGCAACAAAGCTTCCATATCTTTCACGCTCTCCCCAGTCCAGGCCCGGCGCTATGACCCTGTGGGCCAGCAGCAACGAAGCCTCTCATGTATCCTCATTCCATATGCCCAAAGACTTCCGCTCGTGGCCTGTGGTTCGGCAGCCGCCGAATCCACTATGCTTCGAGAACCTTTCTCCCACTATCACCTCCACCTGAAGTCCTTAGCATCTGTGGGGTGCCAGACACTCACGAGAGCATCCGTCTCGACCCATACTCCTCTTTTGCTTCATGTTTGTGACCGAGATCATGGAGCACGACGACGAGCTAGTTCTTACCCATCGGCCAACGCCAAAGAAAACGGAAAAGGTGTGTGGAGAGCGCCGCACGCGGTAATGTTTGAGATCCGGGACAAGGCGTTGCGTCTTCGAAAGATGGAGTTACACCTTTCAACTGGGCCTTATGACGGGTGGCCGAGTATCAGATCTCGAGGCTTTCTGTTCCGCGACTTCCTTCTTGAGCGCAGCCTTTACGGCGGGAGTCGCATCGCGGTAATAATCATCATCGGAGTCTGTGTCGTCGTCGGATGATTCGGAAGGCGATGGGATGCGCGTGATAGCGTGTGAGACAGCCATAACATTGGCGTACGCTTCAAGCACCAACTTTCGACTCTCATCAATCGCTATTTGTCGGCTTTTGTCAGCCCTGTCCGGCGTGGCGAAGGCGTCTTTCAATGTTGTAAGGAACTCCTTGTCTTTGCTGATGAGCTGCCCAAGACCATTTCTGTTGATATCCTTGAGTGATATGTTTTCAAGGTTCCAGTCAAAGTGCTCAGTCCCAACGACTTTGACGCAAGTGTATTGCTTGAGCTGGCAGTAACGGGAAGACATCTGCTTGATTTTGGCCATGAAATGTGGTCCATGAGGCATAGTGGTTGCTCTGGCTTTGTAATCGGATTGCCGGAACTGCTTCTGCAGCGTCGAGACAAGTTCGTTGTTCAGTTGGAGCCACGCTGTCACCAGAACGAGAGCTCTCCTCAAGGTGACTTCACCCTGCAAAGGATACACACCAGATTCGATTTTGATGTCGCTCATCTCCCAGCCTTGTTCGAGCGCTGTTTCTTGAGCGACTTCGTCTGGCTTCTTCGTTTCCTCGACTGCAGCTGAGCGAGTTTCAGCGTCTGCCTTCTTCGCCGCAGCAATGACCGCCGCAGCCCTTTCTAGATCTTTTCGTGACTGGAATTGATGTCTTTTCTGGACACCGATCGACATGAATTGGACCTCGTCGGCCTTGAAACGAGTTGTCTCAGCTATGGAACGAGTTCTCTCGTTCGCGGCTTGGGCAGCTTTGTATTCTGCCTGTTGTGCAGCCGCTGCAGCAACGTCGGCCTCAGCTTGGGCGCGAGCGTTCTGAACGTCATCCTGATGTCTCTTTTGAACATCATCTGATGCGAACAAGGATTTCTCTTTTCCAGGTCCAGACATGGGACTCCTGTCAGCAGTAAAGATGGCTACCTCGGCAGCCTTTCTCTTAGCAGCTTCACTGGCCGGCTGTTTCTCAGCAGCTTCATCTTCTGCCTTTCTCTTAACAGCTCCATCGGTTGCCTTCTTCAGAGCAACTTGATTCGATGCTGTCTTTCCAGCAGCTTCGTTGGACTTCGAGCTGTCCATGTTCATTTTATAAACGCCTTGATGCTTTTTCTGGATCTCGCTCGCTGGCAACTGAGTCGGACTGTTCTGGGGTTCGATCTTCTGAGCACTGGGGCGCACATTTCCAGGTGCAATCTCCGTTCCAAAGGTGTCCATTCCATCTTGTGCAGGCTGATTGTTCTCTGACTCCGCTAATTTGGCGGAATCGGTCTGCGGCTCTGCGTATGTGTCTTGTCTCGTTGCTAACATGGCGTCAAAGTTAGCAAGTGGTGCAGGGGGTGCCTGCTGATATGGCTGAAACGGGTCCCCTACACGTTGTTGTTGCTGCACATCAGCTTTTGGCTGTGCGTTTTGGCTCTCCTCTCCCATCGGAGCTTTATTGCGATCGTGAGATACAGAGCTCGACAATGGTTCTGGTGTGTTCCAGCGGCTCTTGGAGAGATCGGTCGTAGCACGCGAGGGCTGCTGGGTTGTGGTACTTGAAGCCGGTGCTTGCTGTCTGGGCTCAAAAGCTTCCACTGTGGGCTGCTGTTTTACAGCAGAATCCGGCTGTTTATCCTCATTCAGAAATTCCGCGAGAAGGTTTGCCTCAAGTTCCTCATCCGTGGCATCGTTGCTCTCCGCCTGTGCTCGTTCAGCCTGCCTCTGTGTGGTCGCCTTTCGGGACTCTTCGCTGTTCATGTCGTTGCCATACATCTCTTCGTCGCCCGGCTCGACTGGCGGGTTCTGTGCTAGCTGTTGCTGCTGAGACTGAGCCATGCGGATCGCTTCCTGCCTCTGCTCCTCATTGATACGAGCTTGCTCTTCCTGCTTCTCAGCTTGCAGTTTCTGTGCCTGCTCTTGCTGCTGCATTTGAGCCATGTGAATCGATTGCTGCCTCGCCTCCTCATCGATACGTGCTTGCTCTTGCTTCTCGGCGAAATCCTTCGCCTTATTCATCCACGAGTAAACATTCTCCATCTCACGAGTGACTTCCCCGAGCTGTGCTTTGACCAAGCCGTGTACCTTAGAAGCGCAGGTCGCATATGGGATAACGTCGCAGCCCTGGATATGTGTCCAGATCTCGTCGCCGCCGCACTCCATCCATTGCGACCAGTACCTGAAAAGGCGACACAAGTCTTGATACCACGCTTCAGATTTGTCGTCAGTCAAAGTGGCGTGTCTCGAGCTCGAGTCTTTGAGCCATGAAGCCAGCATTTTCCAGGCTTCGAAAGCATTTTGTTGTTCCAGCAGTGGATTCACAGGATCAGGAACGTTGATAGGGCCAGTGCTGATCGGTTCCTCCAGAACCATCGTAGCATCCTCGGCAGGTGTGCAATCGGACTCTTGGACTCCACCAGCGAGTGCATGAAAACTCGGAATAAAAACTTGTTCCGAGGCCAATTTGACCACTTTGTACGTAGGTAGCTTTGGCCATGGTAATGGCGATTCCGGCACATCCTCCTCTTGATGGGCCTTTTTGTCCTTGGGGTATGTGCCTGAGCCCGATGCGACTGCCGTCTGTGGGTAGTCTTGCTTGCACGTACGTGTCATTTGGTCCACTAGATCGCCGTGGATGTATGTCTGTTTAAGCACTGGTGCGGGTTTTCGGTTCTTACGTTGCTGAGGTTGTTGGTGCTGTTGTTTCTTTTCTAATTCTTGTTCTCGAGAAACCTTTTTTGCTAACTCACGGTCGCTTGAGATCTGTGCGCCATCTTGGTTCAGTTCGCGATGAAGACGCTCTGCACTCACAAGGTCCTCCAAAATCTGTTCCTGGACGTGATCGAACTGCTCGTCTTTTGCAGATTGTACATCACTTGTAGTCTTCTCATTCTCCTCAGTCGGGGGTTGAACCGGTTGATCCAGTATGACATCCTGGATCGAATCGCCACCTTTCGGAAGGCCAAGGGCTTCGTTGATGTTATCGCGCACCTCAGACACGACAGCGAGAGTATGATTGAGAGCATCCGCAGGGACATCCTCGTTGCGCTTTCCGCAGCGCTTATCAAACAACGCAAACACTTCGTCGACCATGGGCTTGAAGTACAGGGTTTGCGCTTCATTGAGCTTGTCGACGTGCCATTTGACGGTGTTGCCGCATGTTATCCACTCCCACCAAGATGTGTACACCCAGAGCACTCTGCGATTCCATGTTTCGTCGGTCTGGAAGTCGGCTTTCAATCTTTGGAGCATGCCCAATTCGGCGCCCAAGCCGCTGGCAGCGTCTTCGTCATTTAGTTCCAGCAACGGGTTGACGGATTGTGTTCCCTCGGTCGTCGAGCTGTGGTCTGCAACCACATCGCTTGCCTCCTGGACTGCACCAGCGAGACTTTGATTCGCAGCAGGATTCTTTTCAGGCGCCATGGCGGTGTTATCGGCCGGTGTATGATCAGACTGCTGGACTTCACCAGCGAGAGGCTTCGCCGCAGCACCAGCTTCTTCAATATCCATCGGGGGAGCGTAAGCAGTCCCACTCTTGTCTCCCAGCGCCGTACCGGTGAAAGCGTTGCTGCCCTCGTACGGCGGCCTCTCGATTTTTATATTTTGAGCGTTACTAGGGCGGTTCTTCGCAGCGTCCAAGTCGATATCGAGCTGCTTTCGCTCGCTGCCAGTCCTGCTGGCAGCATCTTGCTTGCGCTCGGCCTTGCCCTCCTTGTGGGCGGTCGCCTTGCTTCGCCAATGGAGATCTTGTTCCTTTTGCGCTTGATGCGCCTGCTTCGCTGCCTGCTTGTCCGCAGCAGCTACCCTCTTGCGAGTTGACATCTGGGTCATGGGGCGCTCTCGCTGGACATGGCGCTCAGGGAATACCGCGGGGCGAACACGTCGCTCCGCACGCGGTATAAGGCCTTGGCGGCGAGGAAGAGGCTCAGGCTCTGGCCGCGGCTCGAAGGTCGGTTGCGGCGGCTCTCGGGGCGGCGGGAGGTCGAACGACCACAGCGGTGGTGGCAGGACCGCTTGCGGCTCGACGTAGTGGTGGGAGAGGGTGATTTGTGGCGCGGTAGGTTTCCCATCGCCGGTGAGACTCAGATATGCTATGGAGGAGAGTATGCAGAAGCATACCCACAGGAACACTGTGCCCAGGACGTCGGAGGGATTGCTAGACATGGTGATTGATGAAGATGGTGGTGGTGTCGCTGGTAGTATCTGCGATGTTGGTGTGATGGGAAGCTTGCTTTCAGCCGAGATGTCGCAGCTTTGCTTGCTATTGTCGGGGTGCAAGTGGCAAACACTCTGCCATGCGAGGCTGGGGCGGGGCTTAGCTTGTGGGGAGGTGAAGTGAAGTCAAGCCGTGAAAAGTGAATATCGTGTAGGGTGACTTGCGCGCGCATCGTGAAGTTGCCAAACAAAGAGACGAAGTCCGAATCGGAGTAGGAAGTCTGTGAGAGAAAGACAAAGGATCGTGTATCTTCTGCTTTGTAACATAGCCGACGTCCAGCATTGCGTGAGAAACAAAGGGAGAAGCTATGCGGTTAGACCTACTATTGAACGATGTCTCGTGGCACTGTCAACACCGACCTAGCGCTTACAAGACCAACGCCAACCTTGACAAACCAGTACCCAAACCAGCAACAGCAACAACCATGTTCCTCCGGTCGCACCGTTTATGTTTCTGCTACTCTCTGCGCAAGTACCTCCACTGTGCTGCGCGCAAGGTCTGAAAAAGACCAGAGCCCAAGACCGGGTCCGAACTGGGAGCAGAACGGATTGGTAGGTGGAGGAGGATATGACTTTTCTTGTGGGCCTCACAAGCCATATGGTCGCTGGACAAGCTGCGGAGTTCCCCGCTGTGCTCGCACCAAAGAATAGGCTGAGACTTGCTGTTCCCACAAGCTCTCATCTCAAGTCGACAACCATTGACTGTCATTAAACATTCAATCAGACATTCTGAATATGTCAGCATTGAAGTTCGTGAAAAGACTTTCCGTTCTGCACTATGATGCTCACCTCAAAGGTCAATCGTCCCTCGGGCCTCCGTTTCGAACAAAGACCAGTCGGAAACTTCGCGTTCAGGCATCGAGGAAGCGAGTTCGCGGTATGTTTCTCTCAGTTCTTGGCTTTTCTGAGCCTCCCACTCGCGTTTGTCGCCTTTTAGTTTCCAGAAGTCTTCGTCGTCTTCCTTGATCCAGTCTAGGAGCTGGTTGTTGACAGGAGCTGGAAGTGAAATCGCTGCATAGATGGCCGAGTTGGGTACGGTTTGCGCGTTAGACCTGCCAAACATGCCGAGTCTCGCAAGCACGAAAGACTTGACGGCGCGGATGACCGCCTGACAAACGTCCTCGACAAGGAGGAAGAGGAAGATCAGAAAGATGAAGACCTCGGTACGGGCCAGCAGAGCGATGAGTCCGTGATAGCAAGCGAGGAGCGTGTAGGACCAACTCAGGCAGCGTTGGGGAGCGAGCAATATTGTGATGATCGCCAGCGCAAGCGTGATGCCCAAGTAATCATCGGTGGACAGGGTGGAAATCATGGTGTCGAATGTTGGATCTCGTGATTATTCGCGTGGTAGGGCTGCTTGCTGCGATGTAAGATTGTAATGACTGACATGTGAGACTGTTTTTTTGGATTGTAGTTGTGCGACACCTGGCCGAGTTTTCAGTGAATTCATGTTGGCGTTGGCGCGCGTGCAATCCAACGCAGGCAGTTACTGTACTCTGTTTGGATAGCCATTTCGGGCATAACTTGAGAGTTCTTTGTCTGGCCTCACTCTATCGCCGGGTAAGCGCCTATACGTGCGAAGAGTGAGGCATGATACCGCATGAAAAGAGTAGTGAGAAGACTGCGTGGCCGATCTGGCATATGCGTTTGTAAGTATATGAATAATAGTAGAAGTGTACACATGTCCTGCTTCTTTGTACGGGTATGTGGCATGGAAAGTTCCAGCTGTGTCCACATGCGGAGTGGAAGAAGAGGTTGATGTGTCTTCAGGAAGCTTCTCGGCTAAGACATCATGAGTCAAAATATAGCAGCGTCACGGTATAGTCACAGTGTAGCCTGTTTCATCACGGGTATGAAGGAGCATGTGAAGTTGCGCTATGGCCAGATATGCCACATGTGGCGGCGGGAATGCTGGCGGACCCTGCCAAGGGGCGACACAAGCGCGGGCGATGATGTGCAAGCTGGCCTTTTGCCTTTCAGATGCCGCCGAATCGGGCGGAAAGTGGACAGCTGGCGGCGAGGGGGAGCGGTGTTTGAGTGTGAGCGCTGTCTGGCCTCTTCGCCTGCTAAATACTTCTAGCACGAGTCCGACTGCTCCTGCACCAAATATTTCCTCTCTCCACTACCTTTTCTTTCCTCCTCCTCCACCAACAACTACACACCCTCCGGTCTAGGGTCAGCCACTTCTACTTCACCTCCCACCCATTGGGATTCCGCGTGAAGCTACAAAAGCTCACCAACGAGCTACACCACCACCACCCTCCCATCACATCACAGGCCGGCCCTTCACAATGGCTCGGTTCTCAAGGGACCAGCGCAGGCGGTCCTCGCCCACCACCTCGCCGTGGATGACCATGTTCTACATCTGCGCCCTCGTCTTCGCTCCCATGCTCTTCATGAGCATGATCCCCTCTGCTCACGCTCAGGAGGATGCTAAGGATACTTCTGTCACTGGACCTGGTATGTTGAGAGCATTGTGTCTGCCAATGCGCCACAACTGATAGCTAATTCAATTTCACAGTCATCGGTATTGATCTCGGAACCACCTACTCTTGCGTTGGTATCATGAAGGGCGGCAAGGTCGAGATTCTCGTCAACGACCAGGGTAACCGCATCACACCGTCTTGGGTCGCCTGGAACGACGAGGAGCGCCTTGTCGGTGACGCCGCAAAGAACCAGTTCGCCAGCAACCCCCGCCGCACCGTCTTCGACATCAAGCGTCTTATCGGCAGGAAGTACAGCGAGCGCGACATTCAGAAGGACATCAAGCACTTCCCCTTCAAGGTTGTTGAGAAGAACGGCCAGCCTCGCGTCCGCGTCGAGGTCGCTGGGTAAGCATTGGCACAAAAAAGAGACAAGAATGGACACCAGCTAACAACTCCCACAGTGAGGAGAAGACTTTCACCCCCGAGGAGGTCTCTTCCATGATTCTCGGCAAGATGAAGGAGGTCGCTGAGCAGTACCTCGGCGAGAAGGTCGTCAACGCCGTCGTCACTGTCCCCGCCTACTTCAACGACGCTCAGCGTGCCGCCACCAAGGATGCCGGCACCATCGCCGGTCTTAACGTCATGCGTGTGGTCAACGAGCCCACCGCCGCCGCTCTCGCCTACGGCCTCGACAAGACCGACCAGGAACGCCAGATCATTGTCTACGATCTCGGTGGAGGTACTTTCGATGTCTCCATCTTGACCGTCGACCAGGGTGTCTTCGAGGTCCAGGCTACCGCCGGTGACACTCACCTTGGTGGTGAGGACTTTGACCAGCGTGTCGTTGACTACCTGACCAAGACCTACAACAAGAAGATGGACACCGATATCACCAAGAACGTCAAGGCCATGTCCAAGCTGAAGCGCGAGGTTGAGAAGGCCAAGCGCACTCTCTCCAGCCAGATGAGCACCAAGATCGAAATCGAGGCTTTCCACGAGGGCAACGACCTTTCTGAGACTCTTACCCGCGCCAAGTTCGAGGAGCTTAACAACGATCTCTTCAAGAAGACCCTCAAGCCTGTTGAGCAGGTTCTCAAGGACGCCAAGCTCAAGAAGAGCGACATCGACGACATTGTCCTCGTTGGTGGCTCTACCCGTATTCCCAAGGTCCAGGCCATGCTCGAGGAGTACTTCGGAAAGAAGGCTTCCAAGGGTATCAACCCCGATGAGGCTGTCGCTTACGGTGCCGCCGTTCAGGGTGGTGTCCTTTCCGGTGAGGAGGAGGCTAAGGAGATCGTCCTCATGGATGTCAACCCTCTTACTCTTGGTATCGAGACCACTGGTGGTGTCATGACCCACCTCATCAAGCGTGGTACTACCATCCCCACCAAGAAGAGCCAGATCTTCTCCACCGCCGCCGACAACCAGCCCGTGGTCCTTATCCAGGTCTTCGAGGGTGAGCGCACCATGACTAAGGACAAGTAAGTGACCTCAAATCTCCAATACTGCAAAATGCACAAGCTAACCAAACACCTCACAGCAACCAGCTTGGCAAGTTCGAGCTTTCCGGCATTCCTCCCGCTCCTCGCGGCCAGCCCCAGATTGAGGTTACCTTCGAGCTTGATGCCAACGGTATCCTGAAGGTTAGCGCTGGTGACAAGGGCTCCGGAAAGATGGAGTCCATCACCATCACCAACGACAAGGGCCGCCTCAGCGCTGAAGAAATTGAGCGTATGGTTGAGGAGGCCGAGAAGTACGCCGAGGAGGACAAGGCCACCCGTGAGCGCATCGAGTCTCGCAACGGTCTTGAGAACTACGCCTACTCCCTCAAGAACCAGCTCAATGACGACGAGGGTCTCGGTGGCAAGATCGACGAGGACGACAAGGAGACTCTTCTCGAGGCCGTCAAGGAGGCCCAGGACTGGCTCGAGGAGAACGCCGCCACTGCCGTCGCCGAGGACTTCGACGAGCAGAAGCAGAAGCTTAGCGACGTCGCCTACCCCATCACCTCCAAGCTCAACGGTGCCGGCGCCGGTGGCATGCCCGACTACGACGACGACGAGCCTTCCGGCCACGACGAGTTGTAAGCGGGGAACAAGCTTCTAGCTTTTTGCCTCTGATGCTACACGTTTCCTGTTTTGCTTTGGCTTGATCTGTGGATATACGCGAATGAAGAGGTCGTAAAGGCCATCTTTTTGTGTTGCGGCTGCCCCGTATGGGAGTCGTTTCTCTGTTTGCTATAGATTTTTGCTGAATGACGAATAACATGTCATCAATTGTTCTATCCAATGTTTCATGACGATATCTTCCTGAGTGGTGTAGAAAAAGATCCCTGCTGTCGCTCGCAGGATCTCGTAGGATCTCGCCCGGGTCGGCTGTTGCTGCTAGTACGTGAAGCCAAGTCCTTAAACTTACTGCCAAGTCTGAAAGGCTAATCCAAACTCCAAGCATACGAGCGACAACTTCGCTGCTCGTCTGCCATCAACCGCATAAGCAACGGATCGTGCATCTGGATCGCATCGCATCTCCGCAAGCATTGGAAACAAAGTTTGCCGTGCACTTCGACAACAGAAAGTCGTGCCGCGTCCTTGAGCTGCCCCTCTCCGATATGCCTGAAGAAGCGGTACCTTAGGATACGTTTACGAGCTTCGAGCTGGTGATGCAGGTTACTTGCATGTATCGATGTTGTGTATACAAGACTGTGGTTTCTACCCGGCAGCATAAGTACCGTTGTTTCTCCTCTTCTTACATGCAGCATCTCGACCACGCGAAACGGCCCAAAGCTAACCTTACCATCTTCCCAAGCCATTGAAAATGTCGGCTTACAAGATTCCCAAAACCCAGACTGTGGCTCTCGTGCGCCGTCTCGGTGGACCCGTCGAGTTCGTCCATGACTACCCCGTCAAGATGCCCGGCAGAGACGAAGTCCTGGCAAAAGTCCTCTACACTGGTGTCTGCCAAAGCGGTTCGCCACATCCAAAATACTCTGTCAATCCACAGTTTCCATCCACTAATCACAACCAGACCTCCACACCGCCGCCGGCACCGCCTCCGGCCCCGATGGCTCTCCCATAACAGCCATCAAACTCCCACACATCGGCAGCCACGAAGGCGTCGCGCGCCTCATCGCCCTCGGCCCCGGCCTGCCGCAGCACGACCCAGCAATCCGCCTCGGCGCCCTGGTAGGTATCCGGTTCAACTCTCGAATCTGTCGGCGCTGTGCCGCGTGTCTGTCTGGCAAGGAGCAGTACTGCTCCGGCGATGGCACCAAATCGTCGAGACCAACGAACCATTTACATCATGAAGACGGCGCGTTCCAGGAGTATGTTTGTCTTGACGCTGGGTGTTTGACGATCTTGCCACGGGATGTGAATCCTGTCCTTGCGGCGCCGACGCTCTGCGCGGGGGTGACGGCGTATAAGGCTGTGATGCAGGCGGAGCTGAGGCCTGGATCTTGGCTCGTCGTGCTCGGAGCGGGAGGTGGGTAAGGGCACTATGCCCTGCAGTATGGGCTTTTGCGGACGCCGTTTGTGGTTGGTGTTGATGCTGGGGAAACCAAAGGGGAGCTTGTTAGGGGACTTGGGGCGGAGTTTGTGGATTACAAGACTACGCCCGATTTGCGTGCTGCGATTGAAGGGTTTACGGATGGGAGGGGCGCTGATGCAGTGATTGTGGCGGCTGGGTCGAGCGCTGCGTTCGCTACGGCGGCGGGGCTTTTGGGTATTGAGGGGGTTTTGTGTTGTATTGGGATTCCAGCTGGCAGGGGGAGGTTGTTGACGCCGGTGTCTGAGATTGTGATTAAAGGGTTGAAGATCAAGGGGAATCTTGTTGGGAGTTTGGGGGAGTGTATGGAAGCTGTGGAGTTGGTCAGGAAAGGTAAGGTGAAGCCGAAGGTGATTGTGAGGGAGTTTGAGGAGCTGCCCAAGGTTTACGAGGAATTGGAGAGGGGAGATATTGCTGGAAGGGTTGTGTTGAAGGTTGGCGATGATCCGGGAGAGATGGTAGGTTTGGAGAGTAAGCTGTGAGACACCACTACTCTAGTCGATGATCTAGTCTCTTGGTGTTGTTTATAATCGTCAAGAATATGCAATGCGAACATGCGTTATGATGTATAGTCACATGTATAGGGCAGGTCTGACATTGTCTGGTATCTCGGTCTGCTCCTGATATTCCGATGACTTGATAGAAAGGTTTGATGGTAAGCATATAAATCACATTTTGCATTTTCGGTCGTTCAAGCAGACGTGGGTAAGTGAACAGCATACACAAACTTCTGAACAAACCGTCCAAAAGTCTCTTCGGCGAGCCGAATTTTGACGCCGACTCATTGGAAAATCTGAACCACATCTGGCATTCTTATAACTGTCGAGAAATATAAAACAATTGTTTGCACACATCATCCACCATGGGAAAGTCATCAAAAGATAAGCGCGATGCGTACTACCGCCTCGCAAAAGAACAAGGCTGGCGGGCGCGCTCTGCCTTCAAATTGCTACAACTCGACGAAGAATTCGATCTCTTCGAGGGAGTCACACGAGTAGTCGATCTATGCGCCGCGCCAGGCAGTTGGTCACAAGTCCTCTCTCGCGTCCTCATCAAGGGTGAACGAGTAGGCCGTGCAGCATGGGAAGACAAACGCCACAAAGAGCTCCTCCGTCTAAGAAAGCAAAATGAATCCGGCGAGTCGCAACCAAACGACGATGAGGCATCTACAACCCTTCCAAACCAACCAAGAAAAGACGTCAAAATCGTCTCCATCGACCTCCAACCCATGTCCCCGCTCGAAGGCATCACCTGCCTCAAAGCCGACATCACTCACCCCTCCACCATCCCTTTACTCCTCAACGCCCTCGACCCATCCTTCATCCCCGGCTCCTCCTCCATCGAAGCCGCCCAGCCCGTCGACCTCGTCATCTCCGACGGCGCGCCCGACGTCACGGGCCTGCACGACCTGGACATCTACATCCAATCGCAACTCCTCTGGGCAGCGCTGAACCTGGCCCTCTGCGTCCTCAAACCCGGCGGAAAATTCGTGGCGAAGATTTTCAGGGGCAAAGACGTCGATTTGCTGTACGCGCAGATGAAAGTGCTATTCGAGCACGTTACGGTGGCGAAGCCGAGGAGCAGTCGGGCTAGTAGTGTGGAGGCGTTTATTGTTTGTGTGAATTTCCAGCCGCCTAAGGGATTCAAGGCGAGTTTGGAAAATCCTCTTGGGGCGGGGAGGACGGTTAGGCCTGAGGGCGAGGCGAGGAAGGAGAGGACTGCGGCTTCTCGGACGACTCGTGAGGATGGCGTTGTGGAGCTTGAGTTTGGTTCGGACTCTGAGGACGAGGAAGAAGGGAATCGGTGGATTGCGCCGTTCCTTGCGTGTGGCGATTTGAGTGCTTTTGACGCTGATGCGAGCCATAAATTGCCAGAGGGACATGTTAGTCTTGATCCTGTTCAACCACCTACTGCTCCGCCTTATAAGAGAGCTTTGGAAGAGCGGAAGAAGATGGGAGGCGCTTATGGAAAGACTAAAGTGGAGGCGAGCAGATGAAACGTCAATGTTCGAAATGGCCTGAATGACGAGTTTAGTCACCGGAAGCAGATACGATACCCATTGACACATTACGCATAAAAGTGGACTTTTTCACTCCCAGCTTTTGCCAACAGCCAGGCAGAGCTCGACCTCTCAACAGTTCCGGGAAAACGAGGGTGAGATGGTCTCTACAACTTCAGAAGAATCCAATGCTCGTTTCAATTCTCCAAGACTATCCATGAAACAATCAGGCAATCATACTACTTCTGCCCATCCGAGCCTTCTTTCTCACCCGGGCTCTGCTTCTCTCCTCCATCGTTCACAACCTTGCCCTCTGCATCCTTCTCCGCATCAGCCTGATGAGTGGGAGGCGGTATCGCTTTCGGCGGCAAGCCCTTCATCATCCGGTACAACTCCTCCTCCGTCCACAACGGCATGCGTCTGCCGACGGGATCGTACCAACCCCAAACCATCATGCGCACCCAGTGCTCCCACAAGCTCAACTCCCGCCTCACGCTCTCTCTCATGACGAGCTGATCGACTCTGAGCATCTTCTGCGTCGTTTTGCGCTCGCGTGGCTTGACGGTGTAGAAAGGATTCACGGTCTTGCGCAGGAGCTCGGCAATCTCGTCGTCGTCTTCTTCGCGGGCGATGAGCTCGGCTAGGATCTTCTCGTCAACTGATTTGTACGGCTCGTTGATGCGCTCCATTTGTGTGCTGCCGAGCTCGTGCCAGGGCACGCCCATGACTGTCATCGTCTTGGTTCGGGGCTCGACATTTGCGTCTGGTTCGTAGTAGTGACGGACCCACAGCTTGACGATGTCTAGCTTGTCCATGTACACAGCTGGATCGCGCGGGTCGGGCGTCCAGCCGCGCAGGACGCGCCAGAGTGGTGTGAGGGTGCGCTCGCCCAGCAGGGTCTGGCGTAGTGATGAGCCGACGAAACCTTGCCGCGCGAAGCGCGGTGGAAAGCGGTGCGTGTCTGGGTGATTCGGCTGCTGTACGCGGCCAAGAGGATGGGTGAAGTGCATGTCGACTTTGATGAAGAAGTGGGTGAGGTACATGAGGGCTGTGTCGGGGATGTAGGCTTTCGAGCGGATGGCGAGGACTCGTTGGTTAGTTGTGGGGAGGTCCATGAGGAACCACATGCGCTGTGGAATGTGTCAGTATGTTCATGACAGTGGTATCAGAATGAGATGAACTTTACCTTTAAAGCATCAAGAGTACCCGCAGGACAACGATGACCATAGGAAGCTAGTCGAATGAGCATATCTGTGCAGACACCCTGACGATAGACGACCATCTGCAGCCAGCGGAAGGATGGCACGTAGCGCAAATCGCTGTGCTTCTTGGTCTTTTCGTTCTCTTGACCCTGCAAGCGACTGCTCTGGCGCTGCTGAGGATCTTTGGTGCACAAGTCTCGATAGTTGCGCCATGGGAAGATCATCTCCGAGTGCGGAGCCCATGTACGCATGATGGCAAGAATGTGAGCCGTGTAGTGACAATTAAACTGATGATGATAGACCTTGCTGATGGAGTAGAGCGAGATCAAAGAAGGGATGTTGAGGTAGCTCGTCAGCAGTAGGAGGAGCTCGTTGTTCGCACAGAAGGCGTTCAAGAGACTGAAAGGTTGCTTGGGTTTGTTCGTCGGGGTCGGCGGGATAGCCGAGAGAGGTATGGTGTATGCTTTGGGAGTGGCGAAGCCGAAATCGCTAAGCCCTGCAGTGAGTTGGGTGCCCGCAAGTGCTTGCGAGGTTGGTATTATGTTTGTGTCGTTAATAATTGCTGATGTGCTCTGGTTTCCCACATTGTCAGGGAACTGCTTCATGCTTGGAGTGAGGTTAAAGTTGCTGAGAATGGCGGTGAGTTGTGTACGCTGTGGTGCTGGCTGCTCGACCAGAACGTCACGCGCCGTGCCATCCTCAGTACGGATCCTCTTCGTCGAAGTTAGTGCTTGCGGCTGGAGTGGCTGGAACTCGCCAGTGTTGAACTTCTCAGGTGATGCTTCAGCGCGACGCTTGTGTAGATTGCCAAGCTGACTCGGGGGCGGCATCAGCTGCTGAGAAGCACTCTGGTCGATTTGAACAGAAGAGCTAGATTGGTCCAACGTCGGTCGAGAAAGGCCGAGACCCAGGAGTGGCGAAGCCTCCTTTGTATGGGACTGGGCTGACGGTATCGGAGTTGGACTGGACGGTGGCATGCTTGGATCTGTCACTGGTGGCGTGTGGTGACCCGACAGAGTGCTTGCTGTCACTGTTCGCAGACTCTGGGCTTCCATCATATTGCCCGTGTCCGGGCGGCGATCTAACTCCATAGGGTCTTGCGCCTCCGTTGGTCCTGACTGCTCCCTGTCCGTAGATGTAGTCGTGGGGCATGTAGCCATTGGTGCCGTGTCCGCTGTGACGTGTTGCGAGATCTGGTCGCTCCTCATCTTCGAAGCTGACTCTTCTGCCGCGTCCTGTCTTTGCTGCTGCAGCGGGCGGGGACATGGGGATGTGTTCTGCATGGCTGTGTCTGTCGTGGTGCTTCTTGCTGAAGTCGGCAATCCACTCGGGCTCCTCCTCTGAATATTCGCGATCAGCTCTGCGACGACGTCTCTCTTCGCGTCTTGCTTCGTGTCTCTCTGCGGACTCACGCCTCTTCTGCTTGCGCTCCTTCTTCTCCTTCTTCCTTTCTGCTTTCTTCTTCGCCTCTCTCTGTTCCTCCTTCCTGACCTCCTCGGGGTCTTTGCGGAATTTGTTGCCGACGTTCTGATGCGGAAGGTAGCCTTTCTCCGGCCACATATGATAGTTTGTGATGCAGCAGAAACCAAGGGCTAGGATGCTGAGCGTGTAGTAGTAAAGACGTCCAATAGCCATGAGTAGTGCTGTGAGTGGGTAAGGGGTGTTGACGAAGCTGAGTGATGGGGTACGGTCAGTAAAGTGGTTCTGATGCAGCTGGTCGCTTACTGTGGTCTCTTTTCTCCTTACGATGCTTGCTCGGATCGTACAGCGGCTTGAGATGTCCCGTGTAAATCGAGAAGCAAGAGAGCACAAGTAGGGTAGCGGTGATGATTCCGAAGAAAGGACGGCTACTTTCGTCGCCCATGAGCTGCGTCGCGAAAGAGGGGTAGTTCGTGAGTGAAGCCGGTCACTTGCTCTGCCCTTTACTTTTCTTCGGCTTGGACTCGAAGTCGTGAAGCGGGTTGTCTCCGCTGTGTCCGGTCCAAATTGAAAAGCAGAGGAAGCTGACGAGTACGGAGATTAGACCACCGTAGAAGCAGCGGTCGCCGCGATTGCCCATTAGCTGAGTCGAGTCGAGTGAGGTGAAGGGCTGCTGCAGGACGAAAGATCAGAAGAACGCGGGCGACACTTGTGGGTGCGGTTTGCTTGTGCGGCGTTTCTTCGCTTTGGTCTTGGTCGGGGCTGCTTCCTGGCGCAACTCCTTCTCGACGTATGGCTCGGTGTACTGAGGTACGCAGCAGAATGCACCGAGTGCACCAAAGCCGATGAGGAGATAGACGAACAGACGTGAGCTGTAGGGCCGGTTGCGATTAGCCATCTGCTACCTCGAGTCGAGGCAGGGACGGACGAAGGAATGCTCGGGGTGAGTAGCTCGTACTGCGATGGGCGAGTGATGTGCTTGTGGTGGTGTTTTGGGAAGTATTTGCTCGGACGGATGTTTTGTTGTTGTCGCAAGTCAGAAAGAGGGTCGCAAGGTTACCTTACCTTACATGCGGTGCGGGAAGCGGAGTGCCGCGCATAGGTCGCGTGACGTCGGTGGGGCGCTTGTGATTGTGAAAGAGGTAGGAGTGAAGTGAGGAAGTCTGGACTGAAGCTTCGTCCTTCCGCAACGTCGTCAAGATGGTTAAAAACAGAGTACAATTTCTTACTTACGCTGCGTTGAGCGTCGTGGTTGTGGTATCATCCCATGCGTATAAAACAATGGCCTGTTGAAATGGCCCAGCCCCCACGTCATCTTTTACAATTCCCAAAACGCCTGATGCTGTACCCCCGAGGGTTTATTTGTTACTTCAGATCGCGCCAAAAACTCCTCGCGCTCTGTTGCTCACCACCGGCCCTTCACTTCCTGTTGATCAAAGTAAGGAACTCGTCTCTCGTCTTCGCGCGCTTCCTCATTGCGCCCAGCATACAGCTGGTAGTGGTTGACGAGCCAGACTTTTGCACGCCACGCATGACCATGCACATATGCGCTGACTCCATGACCACAGCAACGCCCTGGGGCTGAAGAACCTCCTTGAGCGCGAGCGCCACCTGCTTGGTGAGGCGCTCCTGGACCTGCAAACGTCTGCTGAACATTTCCGCGATGCGAGCGAGCTTGGAGAGACCGATCACACGGCGAGAGGGAATGTAGCCAATGTGCATCTGCGAAGATTGTTAGTGAATATACGGAAGTGATGCGCACTCACACGCCAACTAACCTTTCCAACGAACGGCACCAGATGGTGCTCGCACAAGCTGTATACCTCGATATCCTTCACGATAACCAACTCATCGTGATCTTCCTTGAAGACCGCGTTGTTAACGATGTCTCTAAGGTTCTCCTCGTAACCCTTCGTGAAGAACATCATCGCCTTCGCATAACGCTCCGGGGTTCCGTGCAGGCCCTCTCTCTCAGGATCTTCACCAATGCATTCCAAGATCGTACGCACAGCACCGGACAACTTCTTCAGGCGTGCAGCGGCCTCCTCCGGGTTCTCACGCTCACGCAGACGCTCCAATGTACCGGCACTTGGCCATGACAGACCGTCGAAATCAACAGTGGGGTTTGCGGTGATAAAAGGGCTCTGGCTCCGGCTCTCTGCCGCAGGAGTGGGCGGTGCCTCATCGCGGAGGTCGCGCGCCGCTGTGTGTAACTTCAGAGCCTCCAAGTCCTCATCTTTTACTTCCTCGTACTGTTTTGCCGACTTCTTCTGCTCGCCATTGGTGCTCGCCGCAGCGGAGTCGTCGAGCGAAAGTTCGTCGAGTGACATGGCGACCTTTTTGGGACCCATGGAGTTCTGGATGGCAGAGATGGTCGACTCGACCTCGTCGCGATCGTTGTCGGCCATGGAGGAAGCGGCGTGCAAGGGCGAGTGGCCGTTGATGAACCGTGTAGGACTCGTTTTGGGTCTGGGAGCGTTCGGGTAGTGTTCGCCGTTCATGTCGCAGCGTGGGTCTGCAGTTGTTCAAGATGCAGGGATCGTGAGCTATTGCGAGCTAGTATTGTTAAGATGGGTCCAAGATGTATGTATGTGTAACAAAAGGCTTGGAGGACTCCGGATATTTTCACAAGTAGTAGTTGGAACTTCCAGACTCAATACAATAAAACAAATAGGACATGACCCTACAGGGATGTTTGCAATGCTGGCAGTGGAAGCGAAAGAGTCAAAGAGGGCACACCCCACTCTGGGCTGGATAGATTCTTCAGAGCTGCGCGAGTTCGGCGAAGGTTTAATCATCATTCAATCCTTCGGCGACCGAATGCCCGGTGTCCGATGCGGTAATCAAATTATCTTGTCCTCGAGGAGGTGCGAGAAGGTCTCTATTCGCCATGACTATTTGTTCTTTCACGAGGATTAATTCAGCTTGTCACATTTCAACAATTGTAGCGTTCTCTCGCATACATCGAATCGCTCTCTAAATTCCAGCTGCATGTAACTAATAATTTAGATGCAAGCTGCGGCTTAATGCAAGCGAGTAAGCGAGTACCAAGCAATTTGCCTCTACCGCGTTCCCGTCATGCGAATCTCCCCACCTCCACTCGCAACACCTCGCGCCTTCCAAAGCACTCGCTCCCACGCGGCACAGCGCCAGCATCATCACCCACTCGACATCTATCATTTCATATTTGTAAATTCTTGTACTTCCTTCCCAGCATGCTTCTATCAGTGTGGCGTACTCACGCGAGCGCTGCCAGTACATGCGTAGTCTTGCGCGCACACGTGTAAGCGACGTCGGAAATGAACCGCCAACCGAGCGGCATTCACCACTATCTTAACTTATGGAGTCAAGGGCGTCAAGTCCTTGAGCGAAGCTGTCCTCAAAGCCGGATATCTCTACTGCCTCTGCCTTCTCCTGTCCGCCCGGGGATAATGCGCGCCTCGCTTTGCTGACGCGCGCTCTCATCTGGAAGCCAGACCGGCCACCCTTCACTTCTTACGGTTCAGACTTCAGGCTTTGCGTACTTTGCTTTAGATAGTTCTATGTCGCGTGATGCATTGTTGGCGATGGTGGAAGTGAGGTTGTCGCTGGTAGCGTGTGCCACTATCAGGTGAGCACGGCGCTGGCGGTATACGGCTTGACATCACAACAGGCAATGGGATATGGTGTCGCAGAGTGTCTGCGATTGCTACCTAACACGGTCCTGCGGGATACATGCTGACCTTGAACTCTTCATGACCGAGTGCGGTGCTCTTTTGGAGAAGTATGATAGAGAGGCGATGCGGTGGACGTATCTCTAAGGGGCAAGCAGAGTGTTCGAACGACATCTTTGCGCCACACCGTTCATGCGGTTTCATGGCTGAGGGACGGCCAAGGAGCAGCCAGCACCAGCCCGTGTACTACCACCTCACGATACTAACCCAGGCGTGCGTTCTGATGACAGCGCATCATACAGCACAAGCTTCATTGCTGCACCAACATTCTGACTGCTGTGGATTCACTCACTGGCAGAGTGTTGAGCGGTCATTGGCTGCACTTGTCTATGCCCATCGCATAGGTAACTTCACATGTGCAAAAGAGAGAAAGGCGGAGAAAGCTTACGCAGGACTCGAGATTAACTGACACTACATTTACTATTGTCGGCGCGCGCTCGCTGGGCGCTGACGTGTCGCCTCAAGTGACGGACGATCTTGCGCGAGCGCGTAATTCCTCTCGCTGCTCTACTTTGGCACATCTATCCTTTGATAGATAGCAGCGACGCAACACCCTCGCCAAGACCGTTTGAACTCACCGAGAGCGGGCACCTGCTTCAAAGTCTGCACAGACCACAAACGGTCCTCGAGAGAGGGCTGCGAGGCAAGACACAGAACGCGAGTTATTCGAGCTCGAGGACAGGCAAAATTGCAGTCAAATTACTTTGCGTTGCTAGCAGCTGCACTGCGGCGGAGGAAAGGTTACTAACTGACTGATCCGGGCGTGTGCCATCTGTACCTGTTGAATCTTTGTGCTTGATTGCGACCAGTCCGCGTCGCGCGCTGGCTGTTCCGTCATCGAGAAGGCCAGCCAACGAGAGCCACTCAATCCTCTACGCGAGCCCGGTGCTTGGGTATGCTGCTGCTGCTTGCGCCCTTCCCAACATGGCTGAACACATCGACTCGCATGCCGTGGATGCTGCATCCGAGGACAGGAGTATTGTGAGGCGTCAACACCAGCACCGTCCGCACTCGCGAAGCCGCAGCCGCTCCAGAGAGCCTCATCTTTCCGGGCGTCGCGATAACTCCCACCACCATCACCACCACCACCACCACCGACACCATCACCACCGCGACTCACACAACCGCCATCGCAGTCGCTCGCATTCTCCATCGCCCAGCCGTCGAAGCCATCACAAGCGACAACACACTCGAAGCCCTACCCCGCCATCACGGCTCTCGCATCGCGACCTCAAAGAACCACGGCCCAGGTCGCCAAGACCTGCGCAACCAGGCAGTGTGGCAGCGAGGCGTCCGTATTCACCGCATTCCCAACGCCGTCCTCGGTCGCGATCGCTCGAATCTCGCTACAGTACTGACTCCTGGAAAGTAGATTCTCGGCGGGCGCCGCAGGAGGAAAGGTCATACAGGAGAGAGGACGAAGAGGCCACATACCACCGCCGTTCTCCAAGAGCAGGCTACCAACGAGGCAACTCTCGTGCTTCGCCTTCGTACCGTGAGTACAGGTCGGGACGTGGCGAGGAACGTGGGAACAGGCGACGCAATTGGGAAGAGGCAGAATACAACCAAGGCTCAGGACGAAGTTCTGCCTACGCACAAGGACCACCTTCAAACGACCACGATCTACGCCGCTCGCCCGTCCGAGAGTCTCGCCGCCGGAGTAGGGATAGTCTTGGCCGAGCCATCAGACCGGGTGATCTAGATCGCTCTACGTCTCGCTCCCTGAGCAGAGAAAGAGATTCTCGCGCACAGCCGCATACTGAGGAAAAGGAACCAGAGATGTATTCACGCGGCGGTGGATACCATCAAGGCTACAACAACAATAATTACGGCCCACCTGCTCAGTCTCCCTACAGTCGTCCTGGATACAACCAACCTCCATACCCACCCCATGCAGGGTCGGCGCAGATGCATGGCTACCCCTCACATCAGTCACAATACCCCTACCATGGCGGCCACTCCCAGCAGTCGCATGGTCCTCAGTATCAACCGCAACCTGGCTTCCATTCTAACAGGCCGCCTTTCCCTCCTCGCGATGGTCCATCGCGCGGTGGCATGCGAGGAGGTCCTGCAGGCCGTGGTGGGCGCGGCCATTTTGCCAATATGTCTTGGACTCCCAGTGAAGGCACAAAAGGTGGCCACATCGTGCAGTCTGGAGAAAAGCCTAGGCTGCCGCGAGATGATGCGGCGCAATCTACGCCACCATCGCGTCAACAGCCTGGCGCAACAAATGACCACGACAACCCCTTCAGGCCGCCTGCCGACTTGAGAGCAGAGGACGAGGACCTTGCCAGACAACGCAAAGCACCAAGCCCAATCCCTTCACGAGAGGCGAATGATGCGAATACATCCTCGAACAATGCTCCGGAGAAAGATGTGGCAAAGCCCAAGATCAGTTTCTCCATCAAGGGTAGAGCAACACAAGCAGCGACTGAGCGAGCTGCGCCCTTGAAACCAGATACCTCACCCTTGTTGGATCGGAAGCTTCCCGTCCTCGACTCACCTCTTACACCTATCCCTGCACCTGTTCCCAAAAGCAGGCTGTACGTTGGCAACACCCGAGTAGAGACACCTCGCAAACCATCGCCGCCTCTTTTCAGGAAAGAAATTGTCAGGAAAAAGCGCATAAAGGCGAGGCCACAGCTCAGTGACGACCACGCTCAGTCAGAAAGCGTATATTACCGTAAGCCTGGAAACGAGTCGGTCGTTGGTAGCGGCACATACGGCAAGGTCTACAAAACGCCGCATGTGTACACCGGTAACATGGTCGCTCTCAAGAAGATCCGCATGGAAGGCGAACGTGATGGCTTCCCTGTGACTGCCATTCGCGAGATCAAGCTTCTGCAATCCCTAAATCACGTCAACATCGTGGCGTTGCGCGAAGTGATGGTAGAGCGCAACGATTGCTTCATGGTCTTTGAGTACCTGGAGCATGACTTGACAGGAATCATCAACCACCCTACCTTCGAGTTGACAGCTGCGCACAAGAAGCATCTTGCTAAGCAGTTCTTCGAGGGTCTCGAATATCTACACCACCGCGGCGTCTTGCACCGCGACATCAAAGCAGCCAACATCTTGATCTCAAAGACTGGAGAGCTCAAACTCGCCGACTTTGGTCTCGCACGCTTCTATCAGAAGCGTGCAAAGCAGGATTACACCAACCGCGTCATCACCATTTGGTATCGCAGTCCTGAACTTCTCCTTGGTGAGACACAATATGGTCCTGCGGTTGACATCTGGAGTGCTGCCTGCGTACTGGTGGAGATATTTACGCGCCACGCAATATTCCCTGGCGACGGTAGCGAGATCAATCAGCTTGACAAGATCTACTCCGTCCTTGGCACACCGTCGCGCGGAGAATGGCCTGGCATCACGGAACTGCAATGGTACGAGCTCTTGCGGCCAACCTCGCGCCAACCCTCCACATTCGCAGACAAGTACCGCGAACGCGTCTCTCCCGAAGCTTTTGAGCTCCTGGAAGCTATGTTCCAGTACGATCCTTCCAATCGCCCTACTGCCGCCGATGTGCTTGAGCACCCATACTTCACCACTGAGGACCCACAGCCTGAGCAACCTGTTGAGCTGGCGCAGCTCGAAGGCGAGTGGCACGAGTTTGAGAGTAAAGCCCTGCGCAAGGAGAAGGAACGCGCAGAGAGGGAGGCCAGGAGGCGAGAGAGAGAGAAGGAAGGTGAGAAGAGGAAGGCTGAGGGTGAGGCTGGTGCTGAGAATAAGAGACTCAAGCTGCAGACTGAGGCGGCTGCACCTGCTTGATTTCCCACTTCAGCAGTGTTTAATTTATACCCAAGGTACCATCTTCAAGCGTCTGACGCGCTTCATGTTCCACTAATTTTCGCTTTGCATTCACACCGTCGCTTATCTAGCCATTCCAGCCCACCAAAGTGATGTACTCTTCTTATACTTTCCACAAGATGCTTGTCACTGCTTGTGCCACACGAGCCATCCCGCGCTGCGGCACCCAAAAGGATTTGCAGTATTGTTGCCTTAGCAAGATGACAAGTCCTCCGCCAAGCTTTCGGTGTGCTAAAGCGGCTGTACATATGGTGGCGAGGTGCAGCTCACCGGTCAGCTGTGCCGCTTGCATGCGTGATTTGCGAAATCGTCGGCCCTTCTACTGCGGTCGAGGCTTTCGAAGCAGCGAGGCTGTGTGGATTGGGCTGCACCTCCCAGCCGTTCTTATGAAGATCGCGCCCCCCAGTATCGACTCGCAATCGAAGTAGGCGACTACAGCTCCTCGATTCTTCGGAGCACGCTGCTGTCACGGCATCGGCAAGTCGGAGAAGGTTCAAATTCACAATGGGACTTGGGAAGAATCTTGAAGGTAAAACGCAACTGATATAGACCTGCCTGCTGTTGCCGGCTTAGGCACAATTTGATTGATAGTTTGGCTCACTGAAACCTCCAGATCAACCTCCACCAAGCAGTCGTCCCGATCCCTTGACGGACGACCAATGTCCCCCAAGACAAGCCTACGATGCGGACCTCTCGCATGAAGACTCTGAAGATCCATATGCTCTGGCTATTGCGCCTGGCCAATCCCTTGTCAACCTACTGCTGGCAATCCGGAAACTCAGTCGCTTTTTCAATATTGTTTCGATATCTGTCCTGCGATGGTTTGATCGTTTGGTCAGGCCTCGCGTGGCAAAGGATACAGTGAGGATCACTTGGAACTGCGTAAGTGTGCCGCGTACATGAGTCTGATGCACCTGCTCATGACTTCATCGAATTGTAGCACTGTGGTACCGAGCTGTATGCGGACTATCCAAATTCCGATCAAGACATGGTTGCAAAGCTCTCACAGGAGCTGAATAGGCCGACCCTTCTTTCTCCGACGTACACGACACCTTCTACTGCGGCATCGGCTTCTCCAGCTATGCCTGTTAGTGTGCATGGCGCTGGGCGGTCAGGCGTATCCGCGTCTGGAACCCGACCGTATTCATGGTACAGTGCCTACGGTGGCTCTCTCGCAACTGGACCTTCCGCTCCTTATGCTCCAGATAACTACATTGGCGCTCAGACTCTTATACCGAAGTACCTCGAAGTATGTGTTGACACCAGCAGGCTGCGCCAGAGCCTGCGCGAAATCGATGTGACACGCTTCTCTGGAGACCTCGAGCTCTTCCGCTGGATACGCACATCATACAAAGAGACGCGAGGCCGGAGGATACCCCGTCGCTTCTATCTGGCTCCGAAGTCCATGCGCTTCGTCTACTTCGGGGTTGAGCAGAGGGAGAAGGTTCACATTCTGTGTAGAGACGAATCGTTACCCCCTCAGGAGGAAATCGCGGCGGGCAGGTACCACTACACTCCTTGTCCAATGAGGCCGCATGGGTCCATGCCCATGCCCAGTCACACTTTCATTCACTACTTGCACGACTGCGACTTGGATGTCGAGCTCTCACACATACAGAGGATTTGGCTCGACCGCTTGCCAAAGAAGATAAACGAGCCACTTGTGAGCACGACCAATATTACTGGTGGCAGCACGCTCGTCGAGGCTTGGGGATTACATATCGTCGAGGGTGTTAACCACCTCGCAGTCCTGTGGACAATCATAGCAGCCCTGCTTGTTACCTTTGTGACCCTGCTCGGCGCTTACGCATCCGCGAAAGTGGACCTCCAGGGCAGCACTGGTGTTGCGTCCGTGGTTCTGGGCACGATAGCGCTACTCACGATGTGCATACAGGTCGAGGGGTTTCTCAACAGGACGTGATCTTTTGGGAACACTGGGCGGCGCTCTTTCGTCCCTACCAAATTCATAAGCGGCCTGCGTCGCTTTCAGAACGCCATCTTCAACTTCAACTTATCCCCCCTCACAATCTCCTCCTCCAACCCAACCAATTCCTCCATATCCCAAGCGCAGCTCACATACCTCCCACCAAGCCACTCCCTCCTCTCCCCCGCCAACCACACAATCGTATCCCCGGCCATCCCAGGCTCATCCCTCAACCCCTGCCTCGCCACCTCTCCAATCCCCCTCGAAAGCTCCGTCCTCACACTCCCGGGATTAACACAAAACGTCACCAACCCTTCCCCACCATACTCCAACTGCAACGACTCCGTCCACCGCAGAATCGCCATTTTCGAACACCGGTAGCTAGCGCCCGCGGGACGAGCGGCTAGGGCGCCTGAGGAGGAGAGGTTGAGCATTGTTTTCGTGGGGCTGGAGAGCAATGAGGGGAGGAATGTACGGGACATGTTCATCAGCCCGCGCACGTTGACTTCCCAGGTTCGCCAGTAGGTTTCTGGGTCGGAGTCGAGGAGGCGTTGGGCGGGTTCCATGGCGGCGGCGTTGTTGATTAGGATGTCTATTGGTTTGCCGTCTAGGGCTTGTGTGATGCTGTCGTGGAAGGCCTGGACGCTGGAGAGGGAGGTGATATCTACTGTGCAGGCTAGGATTTGTGGTTCTGTGCGGTTGGCTTGGAGGGCGGCGGTTTTGAGGTTTGATATTAGGTTCTTTGGAGTTGGGTGAATGTCGGCGAGGGCGATGAAGGAGGCGCCGGCGCGGGCGAAGGCTAACGCTGTGGCGTAGCCGATGCCGTTTTCATAAGCTGCGCCGGTCACGACGACGCATTTGCCGGTGAGGTCCAGGTGGAGGGGAGAGATGTAGTCGTAGGTTGTTGAGTGGGTTGTGGGTGTGAAGTTGCCGCCGGATGCTGCGTATTTTTGGGATGGTGTGGTTGCGGCCATGTTTCCCAGAGAAGTGTTGTTTGATCTGATACCTACTGGAAATGATTCACGGCTTATAGAAGGTCGTTCGCAAGTAACCTTTGAAGGGAGGTTATAGAGGCCCCAGGGCGTTGTCGGACGGACATCCGAAATGTTATCGTGGACACGTTTAGGGCATGATCCTGATTAGTGAACTCGTCTGGACTGCGACCTACATGTATGTATGTTGTTAACGTGTGCTTGGTATTCTAGGTATTCAAACGCTACACCTCCACTTCCAGGACGGTGCCTTCTTGCTCTCCCATATTGACGATTCAATGCCGAGACTGGGCAAAGGCTTCGGGTATTCTTCTCGAACTGGGCGTCTTGTACGCAAATGTTTCCGTCGACGACAGAGCAGACCTGCTGTCCACCATCTGGAAAGATAGTCTGTTTTTCCCCTAAAGCTCAGCCGAGCGGTCTCAGGCATATTTCCTCTCGAAGGGCTTGTCTTTCCCCACCAGGATTGATGATGGAAATGATTTCGGGATCTAGCTCACGTGCCTAATGTGAGTAGCTGTCAAGGCTGAAGTCAATTCCACAGATGTCGCCCAGAGATGCGGAGAAAGCGCTAGCAAGCAGAGCCTCTCTCTAAATTCGTGATAAAGGATGCACATAGTGACGGCTTTGGAAAAGAGGTTCGCGGAGTAGTACTAGACTATAAAACGACAAGTCGGGATATCGTCGTTTACACGCAATTGTGTGCGTGTCTCCGGGGGGAGGTAAAGGATTTCCAACGGACTTCCAGACGAGTTTTGGATGGAGATCGCGTGCTTGTATGCTTATCACTGCCTGTGAGAGTCGGACGGCAGGCTCATGCACGTCGATCTGCAACGATCCGATCTGTAGATTGTCTTTCCTTACACTGTGTGACGACATGACCACGACATTGTGAGCGTTTGCGACGTTCGCGCAACGCATTTGCAAGGCGAACTCATGATCTGCCCTGCCGCTGCCTTCGATGCTGCGATCGAGGGGGAACAAAAGGGGAGCCGACTCTGCTGGGAATGTCCATATGTGATTTATTAACCATAGCTTTCCATCCTCAGCCTTCCCCCTCGCATTGATACTAATAATCCATTCGACCCTGAGACACAGCCACTGCATCCACATCTGCATCACGTCTAGCCTCCTCTGCGGGCAATCGTCATTGACTACCATCACTCCATCGCGTGTGACGTTGTAACTGCTGCGTTCCTGCACATACCACATCTTACTATATGTCCGGCCTCTGTTCCCTCTCTCGGACAACTCCAGTCTTGTTTCGCAGAGTCGCCTTCAGTCACCAACACACCAACGGACCCAGTGCTCTCCGCCTCGCCGTCCAAGCTCTTACATCCACAGCAAACGCCCCGCGTACAATCGCCGCCCTCAGCCAGTCTACCAGCAACGCTATCCTCAGCTACTGCTACAGCACTTCCACCAAGAACTTGAACGTTCCCGCCAGCGCCTTCTCCGCTCCAGTGACACCAGACTGCTCCAACGAGACTGCTGCTGTAGCCGCTCGCACATACGCCACCATGACTCCCGAAGAGAAGAAGCAAGAAGAGAAGACCGGTCTTAACGACTGGAAGACCAAGGCTCCCTACAAGCTCCACGATTCCAACGACGGCTTCAAGGCTCGCTACGAGGCCGCATGCCACTGCGGCAAGGTCGAGTACGAGCTGAGCAGAGAGGAGCCATTGGACAGCAAGCTATGTCACTGCACTACTTGCCAGACCCAGCATGGTATGTCTTCCTATATCTAGTCACGCGACCAGATTCATAATCAAGATACTAATACCATTCCCAGCCGCTCCCTTCCAATGGGCCGCCATCTTCCACAAAGAGGACATCAACTTCAAAAACGGCCACCACAACCTCGAGTGGTACGACCCATCCTCCAAGTCCACCGAACACAAGCTGCCCTGCAAGGTCCGCTGCTCCTTCTGCCACAGCCCCATCATGGATGAGGGCCGCAACATGATTCTGCTCTTCCCTTCGCTCATCAAGTTCAAGAGCCAACAAGATAAGGAGAACTTTGCTCCCAGGTAAGCATTACACAGCTTTTATCCAATGAGCCAGAGAAATAAATTACTAACATCTCTTTCCAGACTTCACATGTTCTACGGCCAACGCTGCATCGACATCCCCGACGGCCTACCCAAGTGGACCGGTCTCAACAAGGAGAGCGAGCTTATCGAGGACTCACCGCCGGAGCAGGTCAAGGAGCACGCTCGCCAGCGTGAGCAGGAGAGGCAAGAGCGTTTTGACAAGGGCGAGCACCAGTAAATATGCGCTGTCCTCGTTTAAGCCCGCCTAGAGCTTTGCCAAATGTGGCAGCTCCACGACAAGTGGTCATCTGGTACGACTCAAACCCAGAAACGAGAACTTGCGTCCTGTTTCCCGTAAAAAGGATCGATGCGGCGCATTCTCTTCTTGGAGGCAGAGCTTTCCTCATCGCGTAACAGCATGGGACAAGGCAGATTGAGGTTGTACCAGCAAGAGACCTAGAATTATAATGTAACGAGACCCACGGCTGTATTAAACAAAAGATACTAAACACTTTTCCACAAAATTTCGCTACACCAGACCGGAGATTGTTTCCAATCCTAAGTCGTTACATCGCATCTCAATAGTTCCGCAAAGTAGAGTGCTCGTCATGTATAGTGTCCCCTGTCGGACTCAAATAGTTGATGCACACTGTTCATTGAACGCCATACCACCACCATCCCTCTTTTCATCAAAAGCGAACATTTGTTTCCCCGCCTGTCCACTTCACATTCAAGGTGTTCTGGTACACTGCGCCGATAAAAACAATCGTGGTTTGTAATGATCGTACACAGTTCTGTTCCACAAAGACTTTTTCTGAGGAAAGGTACTGATTTCTTGATTCATGTGGTGCTGACCCCGCAAGTTCAATCATGAAAGGATACCAGAAACCCGGGTTCCAGCTTCTACATGCTATATACGTAGCTCGCAATTGCTTTGAATGACTAAGAGGCCGGAAAAGAAGGTCATTAACGCTTGGATCTACCAGAGACCGCGTTGCTGACCTTGCTGTGCACTTAGCGACCATTCTCACGGATGTGAGACGGAACCCAACTCTAACCCTAGTCAACTTTCCGTCCATTCCATTCACTTTCATGTTGTTTAGACTCGATGTATGTAGTTGTGCCACAAGATGCACAACATCCAATGTCAAACCACACACAGCCAGTCACAGCAAATGCCACGAACGCGCAATAGAAATTGAAAACCCATCTTTCATTACTCCCAAGATTCCTACATTCCATACATACATCGTACATACCCACCACCCATCCCCCCAAAGCTAGCAAGCAGAAAAAAGAGGAGGTAGGAGAAGAAGAGAAAAAGTGCCGCAGCTGATGTATTAGGCTTTCTCATTTCCTCATCCATCAGTCTCATACAGCTGGGGTATAAAAAATATTTTTGATAGTGGCAAGACTCCACCTCCCTCCCTTCTTTCGTTGAAAAGCAAAAAACAGATAACAGCATGCTCGTTCGTCCAAAAGATGAATACAGAAAAGAAAAGCAATAAAGCACGCTCGTGAAGTTGTTCGCTGCTCACTCCTTTGCGGCGTTGGTAGAACCATCGAGTCCGGGGTCGACAGCGACTTCGGCTTGTGCTGTGGGTAGAGGCGACTGCTGAGTGGCGCCATTGTCCTGTGTGCCAGGAGACACCTCAGTTGTGTCCACAAAACCAGACTCCAGCGCAGGCACGTCCTGACCCTCATCGTTGTGAGAGAGCTGCGGCTCCACGTCTGTCATGGCAGAGAATTCGCCACCTTGCTCGGTGGATGGCCTCACGCCACCTTCAGCGGCGTCCTTGTCTTTCTCATCCTGAGTGCTGTCAAGGCCAGCAGCATCATGATCGACCAGGTCGGCAAAGACATCGTTGATGCCAAGGCC
Organism: Cladosporium velox; assembly: GCA_024604135.1. Taxonomy (NCBI): domain Eukaryota; kingdom Fungi; phylum Ascomycota; class Dothideomycetes; order Cladosporiales; family Cladosporiaceae; genus Cladosporium; species Cladosporium velox. The sequence continues at coordinate 552,801 of JANIIF010000017.1, read as the reverse complement.
ACCGGCGCTGTGTTGGCTACCACCGAAGCCGGGACTTTGGAGGCCAGCTTGAGCAAGACTCGCCAATCCACCGGCATTAGCACCGGATGTGCGAGGGCTTTCAAACATGCCCATACCCATTCCCATGGTCATCATGCCGCCGCGAGACACAGATGGGTACTCGCCAGGCGACGTGACAGTCGGCTTGAACTCGATGGCACCATTGGTGTGCGCATCGGGGCTGTCGAACATGTTGGCTGTGCCAAAGTTGGGCGAGGGAGGTGAATTGCGGCCGGCGAAGTGAGGCGCTGGGGAGAAGTTTGCAGGCGAGGCGAGTCGAGGCTGTTGCAGCGTCGGGGTTGCGCCGTTTGCGCCCGCTGAAGGCGACGCACCAGAGTTTGAGAACATGCTCTGCTCCCTGAACGCCGATCCCGGACCGGAAGAACCAACAGGAGAAGGCTTGTGGTTGATGTCATAGCCGAATGCAGGCATGTGAGGCAATGTCGACATACGAGCAGTGAAAGCCTCGACATCATCCGGAGCATTGGGATCCTCGCTCAGTAAGCGGCGCATCTTGTCAAGCTTCTCTCGGTTCATGTGCGGCTCAGCAGCAAGCATCTTCTGAGCAACGGGGATACTAGCGAGATTGCCCAGAACCTGAATAGCGAGAGCAGTGAGACCTGGCTTGGGAGCAGCCTGGAATGTGCCGAGTGTCTGAGGTCCCAGGATTTGAGGCGCTGGTGACGAGGAAGCAGTGCCTGCAGGTTGTAGGGGAAGCTGGTTTTTGCCAAATGCTTCAGAAGCTTTGCGACGTGCAATGTGTGGCTTGATTTTGTACTGTTGCGGTAGATCCTCAGGATTAGTGATGCCGAGCTGTGCCATGATCTTCTGTTGCTTGGTAGGTCGAGGTTTGCGTGTCGACGATGATGCTTCGATCAAAGGTGGCGGTTCTGGAGCAACAGGTGCCCATTTGTGCAGCTCTTGACGGAGGTAGTTCGTTTCATAGGCAAGCAAAATGTCTGCACCCTCGACCTTACGCAAATGGAAGCGCAGGGTTCCGACCTCCTCACTTGAGGTCACGATGGGGTTGATGTATGGACGCAGGAAGTCGCGGAAAGCTTGACCAGCGTCGCAAAGACTGGCGAGCGTTGCCTCTTCCTCAGGTTGGAACGGAAGACTCGGCAGCTCTTCATACCATGCCTGAAGATCCTCCAGTTTTGGGCGTGCAGCATCACGTGGGATCTTGACGCGCCAATCGCAAATAGGGCAAGTGTACTTGTCGTCTTCCTTGACCTTGCCTCGGGCGATCTTCAGACACTTGCCGTGGTACCACTCGTGGCAAAGTTCGCACTCAATCATCATGCCGGCTTCTGGACGACGACAGACACAGAAGACATCCCTACTAGAGTTGCTTCCGTCCGTCGAGCGATCCATGCCTTCAGCAGACGGACTGTTGGCGCGCGAAGATGGCTCCACAGGGCCACGGGGAGTATCGGACAGATCGAAACAAGCCAGGTTGCGCTCGTTGACGATGTCCATGTGCTGCCCAAGAATGTGCAGGGGCGCGTTTGCTTTGCCGAATAGCTTCTTGCCACGTCTCATCCAGTCTTCGTGCCTCTTCTGCTCCTTCTCCAGATCGATTGTGCCAGCTGGCTTGCTTTGCAATTCCTCCAAAGATGCCATGACATCGCGAACTTCACGGTAGAAGGGTCTTTGGCGGAACGGATCCTTCGTGCGCTCATAAAGTGAGACGATCTTTTCTTGCACTTCACGTTGCTTCCGCAGAATGTGGTCAACGCGCGCCAAGGTCTCTGCCATGACCGGTAATGTCACTGCTTGCCTCGAAAGTGCGTCCAGCTGCTGATAGTGGACATTTTCGACAGCCATGAGTTCACTAGCCTTCTGCTCCCAGAGCTCACCTTGAGCTATGTGTTCGCGGAAGAAGACGATGTCCGGGTTGGTCTCTGGCACACCGATTTCTAGACCAGCTTGGATGAACTTCGAGATCTCAAGAAGAGTCTGGTCCTGGCGGAAGGTCTCTGGGTTGGGTCTCTTGGAGCGGGCCTCGTCATCCCAACGAAGTCTCTTGAGCAGAGATTCAAGCTGATCAATCTCAGGAATATCGACGTGGAACTCCTTGCCGCGCTGAACCAGCTCCTCAAACTCCTCGGTGGTGTGTGACCGGATGTTCTCGAGGGCTTTAGTGGCATTGCGCCTGAATTCCTTGATGTTGTCCGAGCGCTCACGAAGGGTGTTAATCTCCTGGCAGTCGAACGCGATCTCATCAGCCCTTGCCAGTAGTCGATGGATGTTGTCCACGTTTCGAAGTTCCCTTTCGCGTTCCTCTTGTTCTGCTGCTTGCGACTTGCCCTTGCGCCAGACCTTCTCGCTCTTCCGCTTCTGTTGTTTGCGAGTGATGTAGCTAGTGGCCTCCTCGACCCACTCATTGCACCGCTCGACGAACCGTCTCAGATCTGGTAGCTGCGGGAGATCGTACTGTATCTTCTCTCCTTCGGCAAGGAGTGTGCGAAGGTGCTTGAGCGAGGGTCTCGGGTTGTCATCAAGTTCAGTGTCGACCTTTGCTGCCCAAGCTTCGGGAATGTTGGCTTTGTCAACGACCTTGCGTACAATCGAATCGAGCTTTGCGTCTGTCATACGGTAGAGCAGGACGTGCTCGCCGTTCTGTCCGGAATAGCGCTCTGACTCGAGAGCGTCGCAGCACTCGAACTGCCCAGCATGGAGCAGACACATTGTCTTGTTAGTCTTTGTGCAGACCACGCGTGACAGGTAGCAATAGCATTTGCAGAAAGTGCAGATGATCTCTTCCTCCTCTGTTTCAGGATCGATGATTTCCGCCGTCTTGTGGTATCGCGGACCCTGGTAAGGCTGCACCGCTGTGGACACCGTCTCCGTGGCCTCTGGCTCGCGGAAGAATGTGCGCGCAAGTGCCTCGTTGTCACGCATCCTTTCAAGAGCAGGCCCGAGCCATTTGGCAGTGGTTATCGAGTATGGCCCCGAAGCTGCAGTCAGCAGCATTTCGTCGTGTGAGAAGCACGGCTGTTTTCGGTAAGCGCGTAGCCTTTGTACGCCCTCTTCGCCGAAAGGTTCCCAGTCGGCTGGCGCAAAGTTCACTGCTTCGTTCACATTGAAGCCATGGTTGAAGCCCGCATGGTAAGCTTTCGGGAACGTGATAACAAATTCTCCAGCGTGCTGATCGATTGCATGCACTGTTACCCCGGCCTCGCGCAGCTTCTCAGGCTTTGCAAGTGTAACCAGTTGGAAAAGAATATCTGGCTGATTCTCGAACAGTTCAGGCATCTCGGCACGCATGGCGGCTTCGAACTTTTCGGCGTCTTCACCTGGAATACCGTACCATGTCTTGGTCTCACCGAGATGTTGGTAGTTGACAGAGTATGCGAAGTGATCCTCGTTGTGCCAGCAGAAAGTCGAGAAAACCATACCAACGTACAACCATGGAATCGTCATACCAGAAACGTCAGACTTAACGTGGCGGAACAAGCTCTCTTTGTCCAGGGGCCAGATGTTCAGATTCCAAGGATCGGTAGAATACGGGTCTCGCGGTTGTTTTTCGATGGTAGGGAAGCCGCTACCATGCGTCGTCGAGTGAATATCTGCTCCGTACTCGACCTCGACTGCGTCGTTATGATCATCAACTAATCTCCAGAACTCACGCTCGATGTCGTTCTCGGTGAGAACATGTTTCTGGTCATTGAATGGGCTGTATTGTCTCGGCAGGTTTGCGAAGTGAGTCTGCTTGAACTCATTCGCCTTGCGAAGGAAGCCGGCAAGCGAGTACACATCACCCTCTTCGAATCCGTATTCGTTGTTTCCAACGAGACAGCGTGGGCAGATCCAATCTTGGGGTGGAAGCTCCTTGATGGGCGGATCCAGACAGTAAGGGTGCCAAGCCTGTTCGCACTCCTCACACGTGAGCTGCTTGCTGATCTGGTCCGACTTGCCACATCCTTCGCAAGCTTCACCTGGTGCGTGGTCGCTCTTTTCTCGTACTCCCTGCGGTCGCGATGCGCCCATACGTGAGTGCAGCATATTGCTTCCGGCGATGACTGGGGCGTCCCTCTTCAGACGCTTGCTGCGGCGGCCTGAGGCATCGGTATCATCAGGAGTCAGATCTCCATGTTGTCTTTTGAATGCAGCGATTCCGTTTGAGGATGGTCCAGCACTTCCATGTCCGTTGGCCGTGGGCGTCATCTGCATTGGGGTCGCAGGCGCGGCAGTATTGGGGTGCGGAGAACCATTCTGGCCGTTGACTGAGGTGAAGCCTGGCGCGGGAGATTGGGTGTTGACCGCAGTAAATCCGCCTCCAGAGTTGACGGCGGTGAATCCACCAGTAGACCGGGGCGGATCCTGTGGAAGTGCCGGCAGAGGTGGACTGCGACCATCGATAGAAGCATTCAAGGCGTTCGATGCCTGGACAGCGGGGTTCTCTTGTTTGATCTCGAGGGGGGTGCCAGGTGGGAATTTCTTAACAGGCGAAGGAGCCGGCGACGGAGTGAGGGGGCCGCCGTTCATCATTTCCAGATGATGCTGCACTCCAGGTTTTGCCACCCGCAGATATTCCTCATATGGAAGCAGCCATTTCTGATATGAGTTCTTGAGTGAGGTCGAGAGAGAAGACATGATTTTGCCACTGTAGCCAAGGTCGCGCCCGACTTCAGCCCATCTTTTGGCCTTGCACACATGGTCAAAGCCACCCTTTCGCTCAACCGTCTTTTTCAAGCGATACAAGTCCAATGGGCGTTTGTCGACACTTGGGAATCGATTGAGCGAGTGTCCATTTTGTTTGTGAAATTTGGCAAGTTGATCGAGGTAATCGTGGCTGACGCGATTGCCGCCTTCTACGGAGTTCAGCTCTTGGCGACGAGTTCGGAAGTGGAAGCGCTGTGAACGTGGTTAATTTATTGGTTGCTTTCATTTCTTGAGAATAGCAACATACCTCGGTGTCGATCGCAAGTGCCGGATTCCAACTGTCTGGGGGTATAATTTTACAAATGCCATATTTGCTTCCTTCAGGACTGATCTTGCGCATGTATTCCATCGGGTCGCGAAACTCTTCCTCGGTTGGGCGGAACGTCGGCGCGTCGGTGAGACCGAACAGACGGTCCGTCTTTGGCCGGTCGCTGGTGTGAACACGCTGTCCTCGCCTAGGAACAGCGGACAGGTCCAGAGCCTCAGCTCGCCTCGCACTAAGTGGGATGGCATGATTGTTCCCTGATGGAGGTCCGTTTAATGTGCCGGGTGCTGATATGATAGGCGTTTTGCCTTTGGTGGGATTGGCAGGGTTTGGTGTCGACGTCGGGCTGTCACGCATTCCAAGCGGCATGGGCATTGCTGTGAAGGTGGGCCCTTGGGCCATTGTGGGAACGGCCATGTCTGCGAAGCAGTGGGCGCGAAGGCCCAGATATATCGGGAGCTCTCAGGATGAGTGGCGGAGAGGGTTGAGGTGTTCGCGTCGGTGGACGTTGGCGACGCGGCGCGCTGTCGCTGATATTTGGCAGGTGCGACGGGATGGGATGCGGCTCAGCGGCGCGAATCGTGATATTGGGCAGGGAGGCGGTATATGAGCGGTTCTGGTCGGATTGGACCGGTGGAGACTGCAATAGGATACACAGACAGTGCGCCGAGGGTGAACTGTCGATGGATATGACGGCGACGGGAGTGTCGAGTATGAAGATGGAGGAGGAGAAGCGAGGCACAGGCACAGACGAGAGGCTCATGCGATGCTGGCCTTCGAAAGCCGGGCTGGCACTAGTCTCGATATGGATAGTGGGAGAAGGGACAGAGATGACTGGTCACGCGTGCACGACGGGGGTGGTTCAGCCAGGATTTCTTGTAGATGTTTTGGCTTATGTTTTGGATCTCAGCGGTCTGGAGAATATCATTGCACGACCATATCACGTTAACGATGATTTATGCTGGTGGAGTCACGTTGGTGGCTTCCAGAAGGCCGAGAGGCGCACAGACGATGAAGTCGAATTAGTCCCCTTAAAGAAACGCTAGTGGACGCGGAGAGGCTTCGGATCGGCAGGTGGGCTTCGAGACCTTGGACGTCTGCTGTAAATTGGACGACATCAAGACTGTCATTCATTGATGTAAACACAACCACAAGACAACAAATATGACTTGACAGACTCTGGTCTTGCTGGATACCGACAGCAAAATACTGAGGCATCGAAACTAACAGTGCGCCACTGTTGCAGCAACTGCCAGGCAATGCTGCTTTTGTTGCAGGGGTCTTGTTGATCTGGTTTCCTGACTATTCCCGCGACCGAGTATTAGGTTGCCGGCATAATTTCACCGAGTCTATCGCAATGGACAGGCCGATACCAGCCTTCTACGCGTGCTACCTGCTGCGGTCGACCATTCGCCACGCGAACCTATACGTCGGCAGCACGCCCAACCCTGTCCGCCGCCTCAAACAACACAATGGCGAGTCCAAAGGTGGCGCTGTGAGGACATCACGAGACTCCCTGCGACCATGGGAGATGACATGCTTGGTGACTGGCTTCCCAAGTAAGATCGCTGCGCTGCAGTTCGAGTAGGTGCTATCCAATCTCGAGTTCCTTGCCTCTTCGAAATTTCCATTATTCCATGGCCCATGCCCTGCTTCCGTCCCGACATTGCGCCTTTCCCTTCAATGTTTTCTCCTCTGACAAACCCAACAGATGGGCCTGGCAAAATACCCACATCACCCGCCACATCGCCTCTGATGACCGCATCAACCGTACCTCCAAGAAACAGCAAACCATCGCCCGCGCCTCACCAAAATCCAGTCGCCGCAGACGTCCTCCTCGCCCACGCCTCTGCCTCACAGACCGCCTAGCAAATCTGCACCTCTTATTACGAGCCCGCAGCTTCGAGCGCTGGCCGCTCAAAGTCACCTTCTACGCCGAAGACGTCTACCGCGTCTGGACCCGCTGGATCGGTCAGCACTTGGAACTGCAAGGCGGCAATGGGTTGCGTGAAGGGCTTTGGGTGGGAATGGCAGAGGACATGATGGCACCGAAAAAGGGCACAATCATCCCTACGCCCGAACCAGCCCCAGACGCAGACGTGCCAAAAGGCATCCACGCCCTAGACGTCACCCACGCCCCTCTCAAACCACAGCTCGAGAAAAGCAAAACCCTCCTCTCCACGCACCAAACCTGCACCCTCTGCTCCTCCGCCATCCCCTCCTCGGGCGCAAGCACCCTAATTTGCCCTTCACCCTCCTGCAACAACGTCTCCCACCTCACCTGCCTCGCCACACACTTCCTCGCCACCGAACCAAAATCAACTGCCACCAACAGCAAAGACAGCATACCCTCCCTCCTCCCCACAACAGGTACCTGTCCCACTTGCTCCACAACCCTCCACTGGCACCCCCTAGTCCAAGAACTCAGCCTCCGCATGCGCGGCGCGAAAGAAGTCCAAGCGCTCTTCAAAGTGCCACGGAGTCGCAAGCGTAAAAACGATGATCAAGCAGCCGCAGGCGCTGTGGACGACGAAGAAGCTGAAGAGAGCGAGCTTGAATTGCAAGACGACGATGCAGATGTAGATGGGGACGGATGGCATCATTTGTCTGACAGTGGGAGTGAGGTGGAAGAGGCGCCTGTTGTTCCTTCGCCGGTGAAGAAGGGGAAGAAAGCTGCGCCGGTGTTTCGGAAACCTAAAGAATTTGTAGGGACTGCGGGTGGGGCGAAGGGGAAAGCAAAGGGGAAAGGCAAGGGTCGGACGACTGGGCCTGAGGTGGTGGTTGAGGACAGCGATGTGGATGATGAGGTTGTTGCGTAAAGACGCTTGTGACCGGACGGGATATTGGAAATGCGTGAGGTTTATGACGTGGAGAATACCCCATAGATGGTTTCTTTTTGGTTTTGCTTTGGTTTAGATACCCCTTTTGAAATGCTATGTATACTATCCGGCTTGTGGTATGATATTGCTTGGAAATTTTGATTTGTACAGTGATCTGGCCGTTCTGCCAAGATCAGGTTGTTGCGTCGTAAGATTGGTGTATGTGAAGCTTCTTCTAGATTCTGGAAAAGATCTAGATGTACTTGTAAGGGTTCATGATGCCGTTCTATCACATCAAAGTCAGCGATTCGTTCCCCAAAGATATGGTGTGCTTCCAAATCAGAAGTACTCACAGGATCAAAGAAGTTCTTCAGCCCCTTCATCAGCTTAATCATGGTCTCGCTCCTCGAGTAGCCGATGAAAGCCTTCTTCGCCAGTCCCAGACCGTGCTCGGCAGAGATACTGCCCTGGCGCTTTTGCACCCACTCATACACCCATGGCTCAAGCGCCTTCTCGACTTCTTTGTCGTATCTGCGGGTGGCGACGTTGAGGTGCAAGTTTGAGTCACCCATGTGTCCGTAGCCAACAATGTCGAGAATAGGCTTGCTCTCGTCTTCGGGGTCGATGAGGTCTAGCTCGCGCATGCGGGCGCGGCAGTCGTCGACCAGCTGGTACAGGTCCGGGAGAGGGATGGAGAGGTCGTACTTGTAGACACCGCCGAAGTGCTGGCTGGCTTCTGAGACGCCTTCACGGCAGGCCCAGAGGTTTTGCGCTTGGGTCTCGTTCTCGGCGACGACGCCGTCGGAAACAATTTCTTTCTCCATGACGTCTTCGAGGAAGGCGGTCAGCTTCTCGCTGTCGTGGTCGGTGTTCGAGCCGGAGGTCTCGATCAGGCAGTAGAAGGGGTGCTCGTCAGCGAGAGGGAGGGATTTGCCGGTGGCGCGGACGTAGAGGTGTTGGCATTGGTTGTCCATGAGCTCGAAGGCGGAGAGGATCTCGGAGAGCTGGCCCTTGGCTTCACGGAAGGCTTTCTGGACGTGCTCGTAGGAGGGAAGACCAAGGTAGGCGACGTTGACGGCGGGCGAGCGCTGAGGGCAGTGGATCGAAACACCAGTGATCACACCAATAGTGCCCTCGCCACCGATGAAGAGCTGCTTGAGATCGTAGCCGGTGTTGTTCTTGCGGAGCTTGGACAGATCGTCGAGAATGGTGCCGTCAGGAAGGACGGCTTCAAGACCAAGAACAGTGCCGTGGAGAGAGCCGTAACGAAGAAGACGAAGACCACCGGCGTTAGTGGCGACGTTGCCGCCAATGTGGCATGAACCCTTCGCGCCGAGATCGAGAGGGAAGATGTGACCGCGCTCAGCGAGGTAAGAGTCTGCGGTTTCGAGGACAACGCCAGCGTCGGCAACGAAGATACCAGAGACCTCATCGAAAGAGCGGACCTTGTTCATGCGACCAAGGTTGAGGACGATTTCGTCAAAGACGGGCACGCTGCCACCGACCAGACCAGTGTTTCCACCCTGCGGGTTGACGGCGAGCAGGTTGTCGTTGCAGTATTTCATGATCTTAGAGACCTGCTCGGTTGTCTGAGGCTTAACCACAAGCTTGGCCTGACCGCGGTACTTCTTCATCCAGTCGGCATTGTATCCCTCGAGGTCATCGGTGGCATCCTGGTTCAAGCCGTCGATGACGGCGCTCTCGCTGCCCAGCAGTTCCTTGAAGAACTTGACATCCTCAGCAGTGAGCTCCTTGAAGCGCGAGTCACGCTTGATGCCGTAGGAGTCGGCGGAGTATTTGATCTTCTTCTGCGAGCGGTCGGGCTGGGACTGGGGCGCGTGGTCGACGCCGGACGCTGAAGTGGTGGCTTGGGCCTCGGTGGATTGCCATCGCATCTGCTGCGGGAGCTGGTATGAGGCGCGCAGACGCGAGGCCTGCTGGAAGGTTGTGTTGGACAGTCGCAGCCGCCTTGCGACAGGCATGCATCTCTGTATGGCCGACATGGCTGTGGATGTGAGGCAGAGAGGGAGTGAGTGGAGAGTAATATTAATGCACGACTGCCTGCTCTCACTGCCAATCAATGCTCGTCCAAATGTTTCCTACTGCTCGGGCGATATCGCAACGGCGGACTATAGAAAGTCCTGTGTCGGCAGTCTCACAATGAATGCTGATTATCTCAAGTCCTGTGCCGGCCTCTGTGCCGCTAGTCCCCAGCTTGCGCGCGTCAAGCAGTCGCCTTGAGCTCAGGCGAGAGTGCTGGAGACTGGAGTGACTTCAAGCTCCCACGGAAACATCATCAATCAACTCCACCACCACTCATTGCAAACAACCGCTGCACCACCTCTCACATACCACTGCATACACCTCTCTTCAACACATTCTACCTTGGACCAACACATCACCCTCTTCCACTGAGCCAGCGAGCTCCGACCGCCCACCATGTCCGGCTACGATCGCGCATTGTCTGGTATGGCGTCACATACATCATACTCTCAACCACTCCAACACCAACTAACACACCCACAGTCTTCTCCCCCGACGGCCACGTCTTCCAAGTCGAATATGCCCTCGAAGCCGTCAAGCGCGGCACCTGCGCCGTCGCCGTCAAAGGCTCCGAGATCGTCGTGCTCGGCTGCGAAAAGAAGTCCGCCATGAAGCTGCAAGACACCCGCATCACTCCCTCCAAGATCGGCCTGGTTGACGACCACGTCTGTCTGGCCTTCGCCGGCCTCAACGCCGACGCCCGTATCCTCATCGACAAGGCCCGCCTCGAGGCCCAGAGCCACAGACTCACCGTCGAGGACCCCGTGAGCATCGAGTACATTACCAAATACGTCGCCGGTGTGCAGCAGAGGTATACGCAGAGTGGTGGTGTGCGGCCGTTCGGCATCAGCACACTCATCGTTGGCTTCGACCCTGGTAGCAAGGAGGCTAGGCTGTACCAGACCGAGCCCAGTGGTATCTACAGCGCGTGGTATGTTCTGTTCTGTCTATTCAGGACTGTATATCATCCAGCTCCACACTTGCACAACACTAACTTTCCCTGCTCACAGGAAAGCAAACGCCATCGGCCGCTCTTCGAAAACCGTCCGCGAATTCCTCGAGCGCAACCACACCGACGCCCTCGACCGCACCGGCACCATCGAGCTGACCATCAAATCCCTGCTCGAAGTCGTGCAAACCGGCGCCAAAAACATCGAAATCGCAGTCATGACGCCCGGCAACGAGGTCAGCTACCTGCAAGCGGAGGAGATTGAGAAGATCGTCGAGAAGATCAATGCCGAGAAGGACGCCGAGGCGGCAACCAGGAGGGGCGGTCGCGGCGGTGCGTCAACCGCTGCGTCGGGTAGCGAGCAGGTGTTGGCTGAGAGGCCGGCGGGCTCGGAGTAGATGTGCTTTGATGGATATGAATTGATCGGGACGTCCAATGTGAGGGCCCGGTTGTTATACGAAAGCTAAATTCAACGGCATAGCAGGGAGTTTCTATAAAGAGCAAAAGGATACCTGCAAGTCTGTATTATATCTGTTGCCATGCAGACGTCTACCATGATTACTTGCTGGGATACGTCAAGTAAGACGGTAGTATATTGTTATTGACATGATTCCAAGTTCAATTGGACCATACTGAGGAGATCATTAGAGCTCTATATACGATTCGCAAATCCATATTCTGACTCCGCTGAGTACGGGAAGTGCCTTTGCGTTTTATCGTCACTTACATAGCATTTCTCTTGGCCTTCTGGCAGATTAAAATTGTGTATAAAACTGCTGATTCAAGGCATTTTGATTCAACAAGGATACACAAATTTCGAGTACCTGTTCGTTGGAGTAGCTAAATGACAGCCGAGCTGCAATCTTCGGACATGGCATCGAGAGTCTTGAGCACCCACCAAGATACAACTACCCGAGCGACTCATCGTCGACTCCAATCTCACTACTACCATTTGGTTCCGTGCTCAGACTCGCCTCGTAGACCTCCCTTGCACGTCCAATGCGCTCGAAAGAGAGGCTGTCGTGCTTCTCGCCCTCCTCCGCCACACCTCCGTGCTCAGCCCGATACCACTCGCTGTCCTTCATGCTCTTGCAAACATCGGACAGCTGCCTTCCATCCAGCTTCGTGGCAGCACAGTCTGCCTTGTTAGCACGCATTGGCTGCGCTAGGCTCTCCAGCCCTTCTCCGGCTTTCGTGATTCGCGCGTACAGGTCGTTGAATGCCGACTGGTTTTGGGAGCGTTGTGCCACGGAGAGATGCAGCTGCAAGTCGGAGAGTATGGTGGCGAGTTTGAGGACTTTGTGCTGGTTGCGGATACGGAAGTCTGGGTGGTGCTTGGAGGTTTGCAAGCTGGTCAGGTCGAGGCTCTGGGCTGTGGTGGCGGTGTCGTTGACGAGCTCTGTGGGTGAGGCGAAGGATGTGTCGGTTTTCTCCTCATTACTGTCATGTCTTTTGAGATAGTCCAGTCTGTTTTGTATCTCTTTCCAGGCGGCCTCCATCGCGAGCGTGTGATGGAGGTGGTGTGTTTCGACGAGAGAGCAGATTTAGCGGAGGTGGCAGTTTAGTCCTGCGTGAATGTATGTATGTGGGTGGCGTGTAGTCAGCGTTTATGTCACTTTTCCCAATCTATCATGCGAGTGCATTTCGATCTAGGGTGTGGTGATGTGGCGTATGGTTGTTTTGAGACTGAGCAGCAAGCAAGCAAGCAAGCAAGCGGAAGGAACGTGGGTTGTGGCACTTGCTGTGACAAGTGAATCCGTCTGTTTGCTCGCGTCTAACACATATTGATCATGCTTCGTTTCGTTCATACCACGTCCTCATGGCATTTCTGCCTCCTCACACTCACGACTACCACCATTTTGTAGCCCAAGTACCGAGCACCTCTCCTAGTTCTTGGGAGAATGCGACGCTGCTCCAGCGGTAGCCCGGCTTCATGATCGTAGCCTCTTTGTAGACCGTAGGGCTGCTGCGCAGCGAACTCAACCGATCTCGCTTACCACCGAATGTAATCTTTCTGCTCCTTCACTCTTCACTCCCTCAGCCCAGTCTTGCAGCCTCACCCTCATCGTCCCAGACGGTTGGTGCCTCCTTCCTCTTGACACGATCGTCTCTGATCATCCTAGAGTCTTTCCTGATGTCTTCTCCCTCAACCTCCAAACGTGCCTGCGGCTCCTTGGCTTCCAGCACGAAGTGGTTGTCGCAATGCGGGCAATACTCGTCGCTCTCCTCGAAAGTCTCCATGTCCTTGCGGAAGACCTTCCTGCACTTCTTGCATGCGAAGATCATCTCGGTGGCGCCCTTGAGCTCGTGGTCTTGCTTTTCAGCATGGCACTCTGCGCAGTCGAACCACTGCCTGCAGCATGGCGAGCGGATTGCGACCTGGGCGTTGAGGATGTGTTTGCTAGATAGAATTGTTAGCTTGCGCTGTGTAATCCCAACCACGTTATATTTATCACGTACCACATGTTGGTGAAGTGTTAGTTTGTGCCCTCTGCTATTTTTCGCAATCACACGTTTCGTAGGCGTTTCGGAGGGTTGTGCTTGTCTCGCGTGAAAGCCACACGAAAGCCAAAGACCCACTCCTGCGCGAGCGAGCGCACGCGGCGATCTGGGATCTGGGGAAGGCGCGCGGCATCATTTGGAGGTATGACATTCAGCTTTCCGCCCAGCGACGACCCCACCACAACAACACCACCACTGCTGCTGAAGGAAGGATTGCTCGTATGCTCACGCTGTCTGGAGGATTCTAGGAAGCTCCTGGTTGCACAAGAATAGCACGGAAACCCGTACCCAGCTGTGCAGTCAGCACGGCAAGGAACAAGCCACAGGCGGCATTCCTCTGCTGCCGTACCTTCCACCGGACTTGACTTTCTTGAGGCCACCCTTGGTGACACGTTACTCCTGGATAATATCGCATAACCGCTGTCGCTACCTCGTTGATTCGAATCCTCTTCGAGGTTACACAAAACCAATCTCAACTGCGGATCGTTGAAAGAACGCTCAACCCCGACTTCGATGGCATATCACGAGCTAGGCATAATTGGTAAACCAAAAAGCACATGAACAACACGGAATTTGGTGAGACAGGAATCGACACGGAAGATGGAGTCGCCGGGCAATGGCCCCGACGCTTCGTCCATCAAGCCTGTGTCTTCGCTCTTGTCGAAGTTTGAGAACCTACAGAAGGAACCAGATGGCCCAAAGACACCCATAACAGGTCAACGGCAGCTTTCTTTGGGAAATCGGGTTGTGTCTGGAGAAAGGCCGCAGTCTGCTGGCAGGCTTAGCGCCTCGCCACCAACATCACGGCCTGTCGATGCTGCGCCCATCATAATGCCTCGGGCGCGACGTCTGAGCCCAGCGCGTCAGAGACCGGTTTCTATGGCTGCCGGAACACCTCCTCAACCTTTCCCTCCTCTGGTTACAGTGGACTCGCCCAAGTCACCTCCCGTGGAGTGGGGAGTTGAGTCTCGGCTGACGGGCACAATGCGCACTGGATCGCCCTCTACAGGACCTGCCAGCAGAGTACATTCCCGGAATCTCAGTCGGTCGGCCACGCCTGCTCTTGAGCAGCGGATGAGCGCGTTTCTCGTCGACGCTGATCCCGTAAGGCCTACTCCGACAGGTGGTAGCATTGCTCCTCCCGTCTTGAATGGCCAATCAGCAGCGCAAAAACAAAATGGACCGCCGCCTGTAAATCGCGCAGGCAAACCAAAAATTCCTGTGAAGCCCGCGAACCTGACTCAGCCGTCGCAAGGGCTCATGGCTCCAGAACCCAACCCGACGGAGCTCACTGATCACAGCGCATCTCCCTTCAGCACTCCACCGAGCAGCGCGGCTAGTTCGCCAGGCAAAACGCCAGCAGGCCATGCCAGGGCACGCTCCGATGCTTCTTTCGTGGAGCGTCTCAGAGGCGACTCCGATGCCTCTTCGTTTGCAGAGCGACTACGCTCGGGATCGACCACATCAAGCATAGAACAGTTCTCCCTGAATGAGAGCCATTTCGAGCCGCCTCCTCTTCATCACAACGTTGCACCGAAACGAGACAATTGGAACGGCTTGTCGCGCGCAACTACTATTCCCGCTCGATATTCTCCACGTTTCAATCGAGAAATGAGTCCAAATGGCGACCTTCGATCAGACCGGCCCCGATTGCCCGCTAGGCCCGAGCTACAGATACGTTCTGGAAGGACGAGCCCGCCAAAGTCTCATTCTGGCGCGAACAGCCCACCGAAAATGCGATCAGGACGTACTAGCCCCAGCAAACTTTCTCAAATCACCACAAGGCGTTCAGTTGATCTGCCACAACGCCCAAGTGCCTTCCAAGAGCAGGCTCCGCCTCGCATACCTGCAGGAAAACCTACACTCAACAACGCTTTGGGCCTGAGTTTTGATAGGAGCAATACTCCGCCCGTCGTTGTTCAGAAGGCACTTGCGCCTGAAGTCCCGCCACCACGAAGGTCTATGGATAAGAGGCCCCAAATGGCACCAGTGGTGCAAACTGTAGGGCACTCCCATGATGACATCGAAGAGCTTCCTCCATTCCCATCCGCGCCTGGACAGGGCTCAGCGCCAAACGACTTCCCTGATTCTTCTACCGCGAGTCGAAGACCACCTCGGTATAGACAGAGGCCACATCAAATTCCTACTGAGTACGACACCCGTTTGGTCGCAGCTTGTGGTGAACATGTTTGTACGACTGGCTTCATCACCAAGGTCTGGAACGTTCGCACTGGTGAGAGGGTCCTGCATATGGCACACAGCGAAAGTGTGCGTGTCACGTCGCTCGCGTTCAAGCCTTCTGCTACTGTTGAGGAAGAAGGAAACCAAATATGGCTCGGCACAAGCAGCGGCGAGATCCACGAGATCGACATCATTAACCAAGCTCTCATCAAGACCAAGAATGCGCACCGAAGAGAGGTGATCAAATTGTTCCGCTATGCTTCTGAACTATGGTCGCTAGACGACAGCGGCGAGCTTGTCATCTGGAAGAAGAGCTCTTCCGGTGTTCCAAGTCTAGACCAGCAGACCAACAGTTTCCGCGTACCGAAAGGCCACACCTTCAGCATAGCATGTGGTGACCAGCTATGGATAGCCACTGGCAAAGACATTCGAGTCTTCAGGCCAAGCGCGAGATCCGACGAAGAATTTCAGGTGCTGCGCAATCCACTTACGCAGCCTAATACCGGCGATGTCACTTCTGGAGCCACGATTAGCAGCCATACAGATTTTGTGTATTTCGGACACACTGATGGCAAAATCAGCATATACAATCGTCGCGACTTTAGCTGTACCAGCGTTGTCAACGTCAGCGTCTACAAGATCAGCTCCCTGGCTGGTGTTGGAGACTACCTATGGGCTGGGTACAATACTGGCATGGCCTATGTGTACGACACTTCATGTACGCCCTGGAAAGTTAAGAAAGATTGGCACGCACACGAAAAGCAGATTTGCAGCATTGTGGCCGACCCTTCAGCTGTCTGGAACCTCAACCGGCTGCAAGTCATCACTCTTGGTACGGATAATATGATCCGCCTCTGGGACGGCATGCTTGAAGAAGACTGGCTCGATGCCAGAATGCTCCAGCGAGACTCTGAATTCTGCAGCTTCCGGGAGCTAAGCGTTGCGGTGATGACTTGGAACGCTGGCGCATGCAAGCCAAGCCATGTCCAGAGACAGTACATGAACCAGGACGACAACTTCCTTCGAGACTACATGGTAGCTCAAGGCTCGCCTGACATTCTTGTCTTTGGGTTCCAGGAACTTGTTGATCTCGAGAACAAGAAGGTCACTGCCAAATCGTTCTTCAAGAGCAAGAAGAAAGACCCAGCAGAACAGGAGCACATGAGTCACCAGTACCGCGCGTGGCGAGACTATCTTACCCGATGTCTGGAAGACTTCATGCCAGGCGACGCGACGTATGTGCTGTTACATACAGCCAGCATGGTAGGCTTGTTCACCTGCATCTTCGTGAAGAGCTCTCTACGCAGTCGCATCAAGCATGTCCACACCTCCGAAATCAAGCGCGGCATGGGTGGGTTGCACGGCAACAAAGGCGCTCTCGTCCTCCGCATGGTCCTGGACGACAGCAGTCTTTGCTTCCTCAACTGCCATCTAGCAGCCGGACAGACGCAAACCATCCACCGCAACAACGACATCGCAGCAATCCTTGAAGCAGAACCATTCCCAGCAAACCCTCTCTCACAAGGAGACTCCAGCGTAGCACACACCGACATCTTCGCCTCGGGTGGTGACGGCAGCATGATTATGGATCACGAAATCTGCATCATCAACGGCGATCTCAACTACCGCATCGACACCATGGGCCGCGACACCGTCATCAAGCACGTCAAAGAAAACAACCTCCCTCGCTTGCTTGAGCGCGATCAGCTTCTGCTCTCCCGCAAGAAGAACCCCGGCTTCCGCCTGCGTGCTTTCGCCGAAGCGCCCATCACTTTCGCGCCTACGTACAAGTACAACGTCGGCACGGACGACTACGATACCAGCGAAAAGAAGCGTGCGCCTGCGTGGTGCGATCGCGTGCTTTTCAGAGGCTTGGGCAAAGTCAAGTGCGAAGAGTACAGGCGCTGGGAAGTCCGGGTGAGTGATCACAGGCCTGTCAGCGCGATGTTCAAGGTGCGCGTCAAGCGTGTTGACAGCAGTAAGCGTGGGCCTGCCTGGGAGAAGTGCGTGGGCGAGTTCGAGGCTGTGAGGGTGAGGTTGAGGAGGAGTGTGCAGTAAGTATCTTTGTCTCCTCGCTACCTTGGCGGCTGTTTTGTCAAGCTTGTGCTAACTTTCTTCCGCAGACTCGACTATCTCACGAATGTGCTGGGCATGCCACGCAAGGGTGCTGATGCGGCTTTACGAAGCTATGAATGAGGATGAAAGTGGACCTCACGGTCGAAGCTGAAGACGATAGACGAATGGGAAGCTGCATTATTATTCCTGCTACGGAACCGATTCACACATGTCTTGCTTTGCTACCAAAAATCTTGTCTTTGTTCTCAGCTTTTAGTATGCTTCTGCTCGGAAAGGACCCTCGTTCCATGTGTAGGTTTGCTGGTCTGCCTTCACCTAAAGCATTTGTCCCATACGCTAACCATCATCGATGTTCTCTGACCCATTCGCAGACATGTTGGTCATCATGGGTAGGTCTTCTCTCTTGCCGATATTTTTCCTCAATTTTGACAGAGAATCCCAGTGCTGGTGTACTCATGTTGGCTTCTGAACCCAAAGATTGCCCGCTACGGTCTAAGGGGAAGCAGAAGTCGGTGATTCAAGATGCCCGCATAGCCCATATCCTCGGGGAACGAGCCGTCACCGAACTCGATGACGAAGGACCCTCCTCGGCGCAGTGTAAAGGGGCGACCGGCTTGTCTGGTAATCTGGTGTCGCATTGTTAGCTTACTGAATATACATTGGAATGAGAATCGCGTGGGTACTTACTTGTCCGCAGGTCTTGGTCCATTCCTCTCTGTCGAGTGGCTGGGATGTGTTGTCTGGGAACTGCAGTGTCACCTCGACCTGCGACTGCCCGACGTCGCCGGTTCGATCATGGAGCAGTGGGAGGATCGCGCTGATGGTGTGGCTCAGTGTATCGAACAATGCGCAGGAAGCGCGCAGGGTGTTTCCGAGTTTGTCTTTGAGGATGATGTTGGCGGGTGAATGAGTGGCGGGCGGGTTGCCAGGTTGGGCCACTGTGTCGTTAGGACGAGGCTGGTTCGGTGGGGCGCTTTCTTCATCGTGACTGTGACCATTCACCTGGGGTGTGGAGTCACCGTTCACCTGGGCTGTGGGGACGTTGCTGTTGGGGTCCTTGTGCATTTCAACGATCTTTTGCGTGAGCTCCTGGACAAACTCGGGGTGGAGCTCCTGGAAGTGCTCGTCAATTTGAGCGAGTGGGACTTTGGATGCGTAGTATTCGACCACGATGTTCCGCAGAGAGTGATCTTCCGTGGTTGCCGACCAGATCAGCACAGTTATGCTTGGTGGGAATCCTTCGATGGAACTGCCTTGCGTGTGATCCACAGTGGGAAGAACGCGGCTCAGCGCCTGCGTGGTATCGTTGCGCAGCTTGGTGGTGGTGAGTCTGTCCGCAAGCAGCCACAGCTTCACGAGGGCGAGGGAGATGGGGTACAGGTTGGATGCGCTAGCACCTTGCGAATCGGAGTTGGTGGTGAAGGTGAGGGTGCCTCCGTGGATCCAGGAATGGTAGGCGCGGAAGGCGTCGGGGTCGACTTGCGGCAGTTTTATGACTGTCGCAGCCTCACCGGAGGCGTCGCGGCATGCAGACTGGAAGAACGTGGAGTGCTCGGTCAGCAGTCGCTCGGGGACGGTGAAGGTGGCGGTGGTTTGCGGGTCGTCTTCGTTGATGATGATGGTGAGCTCTTTGCTGAGGTAGGAGACACTGGGCAGAGGTCAGTACAGCTTGCGAATTGTCAAGAATCGCAGCTTGTTTACCCCCAGCAGAAAGCCATATCGGGTTGCGAGCGAGGTGTCGGATGGCGTGGATGAGTTTGGTGAGTGGCGAAATCAGTTGTGGGATGTGAATGTCGGCAGGTGCGAGTTGACTTAGTTGGAAAGCCAAGCTCATACAACGTAAAGCCCGTCCGTGTGCATGTGTTCGTGTTGATGCTAATGACGCAGCACAACACAACACCATAGCAACTTGAACAGATATTTAGCATGTGGTCATTGCGCAAGTGGTAAGCTCACTTCTCACTCTTGTTAATCAACTATCTGGCTGGAATGTGATATGTACATGTAAGCTTCAATTTCTCCCCGAGGCTTTGCTGGCATGCGGCCTCAGAAGATGCACTGTATGCAAACTGAATACCAGTTGAACCCAAGTCGCTCTTCCTCCCTTCGTCGTGTATCTCTGACTCTGCTCTGTGATACCAAAGATATGTCCTTGATACTGCCGACTGCCAAAGTCACCGCACCGACAGACATCAACACCTGTTCACAGCATGCTTTGAGCTTGATCGTCACTTTTCGCCAAATTCAGCAACTCTCACTCAGCAAGAACGCAAGCGCTTTCCTGGAAGACGCAGCTTCTCCGGAAACTTGCAATCTTCAAAAGAGATACCAATGCTGACTCGCTCAAAGTGACTCGACTCTGCAATCTAGTATTCACACCATCAGTCTATGCCTCAAACCCAAGCTGCCAATGATTATGAGCGCTTTACCTTTCCGAAAGACTCACTCCATTGATCCTCCTTGACTGTCGCCCAGACATCTTCTCCAATCTGCACTTTCACCTCCGGCGCTTCAGAGCGGTTGGCAGCCTTGTAGACTGCATCGATGTACTCTTGCGGTGTAGCAAACAAGGTACTCTAATAACGCACTACGGTTCCGTCCTCGTCTTCGAGAGAAACCTCAGCCGTACCGTGGATGTTGCTGCGAGGGTGCGGCTTGTCCAACTCGTGATAGTAGCCAGCTTGCTGCTCTTGCCGCTCATTCGGATGCTGGCCATTGTCCAATTTGTGGGTGATACTCAAGCCCTTCGAGGCTAAATCCTTCAGGAAGTCAGGATGATATTTTCCCATCTCCATGCTGTACTCGAACATCTCGGGATGAACCATGTTCGCATAGAAGTCGATCACAATACGCCTTAGAGCACGGTCCTTTGTTGTGGCAGACCAGACTCTGTCGATCATGCATGGGTCAAAGACGTCCTGCATGTCGCTTCTTGGGTCGATGATTCTCAAGACGCGGAGGATTGCATCTGCAGAGGCGTTGCGAAGCTTAGCGGTCATGAGTCGATCTGCGAGGAGCCAGAGCTTGATGAGTTCATCCAGAATAGGGCTCGCCTCATGATCGTATAAGGCCGAACAGTAATCGCCGTCCAGGTCACAGTCGGTTTCGAAGGGAATATTTTCTTTGTGAATCCAATACAGATACGCATGGAAGGTACTGTTGTCGACGTCAGGGAGTTTGATGGTCCGTGTCGTAGCTTCTTCCCACCCATTGCGACAATCTGCCTCAAAGAAGGCAGAATGCTCGGTCAGGAAGCCTTGTGTGACAGTGAACTTCTGGCAAAGTGTTGGGTTGTCTTCGTTGGTCACGATCGTGAGCTCCTGGGAGAAGTCCGGAAAGCTGATGAGGTGTCAGTACCTTCTTGCTACAACTGACGGGCGGAGGACTTACCTCTTCAATAGAGACATGATGTCTCTGGCATGTAGCTCTCAAATGGATTTGTGTGTAGAAGTGGTGAAGGTGGTTGTTGCGAAGTTCGTTCGCAGTCGGCGACGCACATATAAACACCATGACACAACAAGCACGCTGCACATGTGACCAGTGAAAATTCATTAGTGAGCCAATTAAACGGTAACTGCGTCATGTGTAACTGCTACAAGCGCTCAATTAGAAACATACTTTCCACAGTTCTCTGATACTCTCTCGCGCTCACTCGCTGATTCGATCTTGTCCTTCACCCGTTCATAGTCATCTCTGGATCTTCACATTCAACGGCAAACACCTTCATTCGTAGCGCGACTCATACTCGTGATAGAAGCACGAGTCTCTCTTGCTCGGACAGATGTTTTCCTCATCGTTCTTCACTACCTCAATCGCCTTGACCAACAGATCTCTCGTGAAGTCGGCGTGATAATCCGCCACCTGGCCCTGTACAGTCGCAGCACCGACATGCTTAGCGTAGTAGTCGATGATCAAGCGCTTGATCGACCGCCCGGGTGTAGTAGCAGACCAGACTTGCGCCGCTAGATCTGGCGGGAACACATTGAGCGATGTCGTGAAGCTATGAGGCTCCACAAGCATAGCGTCAGTCAC
This sequence comes from Cladosporium velox, assembly GCA_024604135.1. Classification (NCBI taxonomy): domain Eukaryota; kingdom Fungi; phylum Ascomycota; class Dothideomycetes; order Cladosporiales; family Cladosporiaceae; genus Cladosporium; species Cladosporium velox. The sequence continues at coordinate 531,227 of JANIIF010000017.1, read as the reverse complement.
AGCGTTGCGCAGTCTGAAGTCGGCAAGACGATCGGCGAGAAGCCATAGCCGCACAAGGTCTTCGATCAGCTCGAATACGTCATCGGATGGAGCGGTGGGAAGCTCTTTCCTGTGGACCCAGAGCAGGTAGGCATTGAACACATCCGGCTCGACTTCCGGAAGCTTGATGGTACGGCTTGTCGATTCCAGCCATGCGCCGTTGCGGCAAGCTGCCTTGAGCAACTCCGAGGTTTCAACCAGGAGGCATTCCGGGACGGTGAATGCCGTGGTGTACTCAGGGTGCTCTTCGCTTAGAATGACGATGACCTCTTTGCGGAAGTCAGGTACGCTGTTTGGAGTCAGTCGCAGACCTTGCGATTAGGGAAGATGTGTGCTCACCTAGCGAAGCCAACCATTGTTGCGCTCTACTGTGTTGAGCTTGAGACGCAGTCGTGCGTTGGCCTGCAGGCGACGAGGAGGCGTGGGGTGAGTGTTCTTGTTGACTAGAATTGTGTCATGTATTTTCTTTTGAGCTGCGAAAACTTACATCGGGAAGGAGTGACCCAGCCACTGGCGGGCAAACATGAACTTGAGACAAACGCACGACAAGAAGCGAGACAGATGACAAAGCGGGATGTAAAGATCAAGCAAAGCCTGCAGGATTCTAAATTGTATACTGTACCCAAGCCTCGAGCCCACCAAAGGTGTGAGCGAACTGAATGAAGACGCTGAGCCTATAGAGTGTTCCAGACTTGGCCGCGTGGTCCTCAACCCACAACACCAAAACCCAACCAATCACGCGGTCGTTATAGAACGACAGTGGCCATCTCCATTCAGGGCCTAACCTCCAGAAGTTGAGCCATGACTGCTTCATCATTGTGCCGGAACTGTGACCGCTTGCCATCATAATACATGCCCAGCAATCGCCCCAACGCCCACTTGAGTCAGAAACGCTCCGTGATTTCCGGTTTCCTCGAATGTCACACCCATACCTTCACTTGTCCTGTAGACAATCTTGCTCTGGGATTTCCTCAACATGATCATGGTAGTAACATCCGCTCTTCTCCGTCTTTTCAGCTGGAATCAATCCATGTGGAGAAATGTTGTCGACCACATGTAAAGCCGCCAACATGAGCTCCTTGAGGAAATCAGGATGATGTTCGTACATGTTCTTCTCAACGCCCTCAACGCAGACATAAGTTATGTAGTAGTCGATGACCATTCGGCGGATAGAGCGACCAGCTGTTGTTGCAGACCAGATGAGGACTGTTAGATCAGGCGGGAACAACACGAAGAGGCCAGTACTGTCGGACTTTTCGGTCGCGCCCACCATCTCGTCTATTACAATGTTGCAGAGCCGAACGTCAGAAAGTCGATCTGCTAGTATCCATAGCTTTACGAGCCTGGTCTGAACGGTGAGGGCATTCTCTTCACAGTCGTCGCCGTCTGGGTCCCAATCATTGTGAAGAGCAAGCTTGTCTCGGTGAACCCAGAACAAGTATAAGCTGGAAATGTCAGGCTCAACATCCGGGAGCTTGATGATGCGACTGCTCGCTTCCTTCCACTCGTTGCGGCAGGCGGCTTGTAAGAATTCGGACTTCTCAGTGAGGAGACTCTCTGGGACGTGGAAACTGGCCGCGAGGTCGGGTTGCTCTTCGTTGATGATGATCGTGACTTCTTTGGAGAAGTTCAACAAGTGAGGGAAGCTAAGATTTGAGTAAGTTTGGTGCCTCGAATTCTCGTTGCGATGTCTAGAACAGTGAGAACACACTTGCGGGGCGGAGCCATCGTCTCAAAAGAGCGAGGTTGATATATTCCTTGCGGATTGTGTGATGTGTAAGACGGCGCGTAGCGAAAAGCGTTCTGATGTTTGCGTGACGTGCGATGGGCTGTGCGGTTCGATATGTCGTGTGGTGTGTGGTATGAGCGTCGAGCGAAGCGCAGGTGGAGCATTTGATGCCGTGCACGCTCAGAGCAACCGAAGCGGGGTCTGGCAAGACAAAGTGTCGCGAAAGTGGGCAGTGAAAGGCAACAACAAGAAATGGTGAGTCTCAGGGAACAGGTATTACCGGGCTTGCAGCTCTTCATTCTTCATCCCTGCCTTCCATGTCCGAAATCATACATACGATGAGTTAACGATTCGAGGTAGGATTAGAGACCCCATGGTTTCGACAGAACAATACAGCTCCGCCATTGTTGTCGTGGTTCCCATACTGCCGATGTTCGTTGCTTCTGGTATCGCACCTCCGATCCAATTTTACTGTGTAACAGCACGCAGTGACGCTACCAGCAGTGCCGAATGGCGACCTTTCGCCACTGGTCTGTGAACAATTCTTACATTCTTTCCCCAAGTCACTCAAGGCGAAGGACGTCTTTGCCGCATCGTGGATCCTCGCCGTCCTCATCGTGCTCATGGTAATGGCAAACGCTGCGAAGAAAGAGGTTGGTATGTTTCCTTTCATCTTTCATCCGGAAAACTTCCATCATGAGATCTTTGACGAATTCGGGATGCAGTTCATCTCTGACCCGGTCCAGATGTTCTGCTTTGACATATTGTGCGTAGAGGTCGACGATCAAACGCCGAAGAGCGCGCCCCGCAGTGGTGCTGGACCAGACGAGGGCGATCATGTCTGGTGTGATTGCTGCGCTCCAGTCATCATTGTCTGCGTACACCCGACCTAGCACACACAATATGGCGTTGACGGTAAGGTTCCGGAGCTGTACGTCAACAAACCTGTCTGCGAGGAGCCAAAGCTTTACAAGATCATGAAGAACGAGCTGAGGCACATCTGCGGTGTAAGAATGGCCAGCCAAAGTATGGTGGTAGCTTACAGCCACTTTCTCCCTGTACACCCAATTGAGATAGGCATTGAAAACGCCGACATCCACCTCCGGAATCTTGATGGTGCGAGTCGAAGCCTCCTTCCACTAGTTGCGACATGCGGCCATAAAGAACTCCGATTTCTCTGTGAGCAGGCTCTCAGGCGCAGTGAAAGTCGCTGTGTGTTCAGGGTTGTCTTCGTTGATGACAATGATCAGGTTGTTGGTGAAGTCGGCTACACTGGGGGGTAAGTTAGTACACGGACATGTAGACGTGCGAGCGCATGATGAGTGAACATACGCTGGAATTTGAGACATCGTAGCGAGTGCTTGATGCTGAGCGCTTGTTCGGAGCGAGAAATGCTGTGACCGAAGTCTTTGGACAGAAAGCTGGCGGGGCTTGTGGTGCTGAAGTTTCTAAATGTTGTTTTATGCAGAGTAGGAGGTGAAGGAATTTGCTGCTGATGTAGGCGCAAGGTCACGCGAAAGCCGTTTGTATACATTCGCCGATGCGCCACGCCGCTGCAAGCCCGCGTCAGTCGAAAGTGAACTGACGCAGCTCGCGATTATGGAACTGGCGGGTTCACGGCTCATATGTCCAACCTTAAGCCGAGATAGGTGGAAGCAGATCGTTCTATGACTCTACTATGTCTACCTTAGTGATACCATGAAACGCCAATTGGACCCAATGAACTCCAAACTCACTATGCATCCAAGTACCTATTCATACGCTCATCCCTGCCTCAACGGGTGAGTCCTACCCCTAAGCTCGCCAGCAGAGGGACTGGTCTGACGACTTCCCGCATTCTTCAATGGACTGCCCATCCTCGGGCTCCTCGGCACGCTGGAACCTCTAGTTCCCATCCTGCCACGGCTGACCTCCTTCAACACGCTTAGCTCCTTGTCTTTGCGTGCCAGGGTATCTGCTTGCTCTTTGTACATCGCCTTCAACTTCTTGTTCTCCCTGGCCAAGTTCGACGCCCGCGCATCCAGCGTCATCTGCTTCGCGCGAGCTTGCTCGCCGTTCGCGCGGTTCCGAGCGTGAGAAAGCTCATTGTCAAGCTCACGGTTGGTGGTGCCCAGGTCCTGCGCGATGCGGGATGTTTCCTGATACAACTCCTGCGCATAGCTGAGGTCGCTTTCTTGGGTCTTGAGGCGCTTCTCAAGGATCTTGTTCTCGTTTTGGGACTGTTCGAAAGCGAGGCGCTGCTTCTCGAACTCAGCACGCTCGGGAATCGAATGATCTGTGAGGGCTTCTTGAGCTGCTTTGAGCTGCTCCTTGAGCGAGCGGTTCTCGATGCGGAGGGCATTGGCGGTGGCTGCACCCTCGGTCATGCGAGTCACAGCCTTCTGAGCGGTGTCCATTGCTTCTTCGTTTTTCCTTGTGAGCTCGACGATCAGGTTTCGCTGATCCTCATGGCGATATTGGAGCTCTCCCAAGTCCTGCTTGTGATCTGCAAGCGAGGTCTGGGCTGTCAGGAGCAGTGATTGAAGGCGTCTGACTGTTTCGTTGAGGTCGGATGGGTCAATCACGTCCAGTGGCACTATTTGTGGGTTGCTCGGAACAGCGACCGAGTCACTGACATGTGAGATGTCTAGCTCAAGCGGATTGATGGTGACAGGTTGGTCGGGCAGGTGTATACCATTTGACGCAAGGCGAGGGCGTTTGAAGGTGTCAGAAGCGGACATCTCCACCTCGGACGTGTCGAGAGGATGCTTGCCACCAGGGTGTGCGGCACTGCTCTGCGGCAGCTCGATATCGCTCTCAGTTTGGCTGTCCAGATTTTCGAGCATGCTCAGTGCGGCAACAGACCACTCTCGCTCGGTTGGCTTGCTAGTGACGAAGTCCGCAATAACTTTGGCAGTCTCGACTGAAGGAAGCTGCCCGTGCTCAAGCTTTCCCGAATCGTACCGAAGGTCGAAGATGCCATGCACGAGAGCGCGAAGCTTCTGCTGATGAGTCAGGCCTGGAGAAAGACATCGCTCAACATGTTCTATCGTGCCAGGCACGGCGAGTGTCATCATGATCAGATCGTCATTTGGCCCTTGCAAAAGTTTCAGGGTGGAACCCCCGGCCTCCGCGCTGTTGTCCATGCAAATGACGGCGTCTGCAGCGAGCGATTCGTAGCTAGCGTCTTCATTGTGTGACATGATCTTAAAAGTAAGCGCACAAGCATCTTGCTTGGTTGTTTGCCCGGTATCGGCTCTGTAACAGGTGACCTGGAAGCCAAGCAGAAAGTTTTCCAGTATCTGTAGCAGCTGGGTGGACTGACAGATGACGGCAATGGCGACTTCCTTATCCCTCAGCTCATCTATGAGATGCTTCAAGAAATGGAACTTTGCGCTGCAATCCGTTGCCCATTTGGCGTGAGCAGCAGGTGGCACGTCGTATTGTGTGTACGTCTCGACGTTATCAAGATCTGGGTGTACAACGATCCTCCTCAAGCGCTCTAGCAGAGTCTCAATCTCGATAATGAGTTCCTCGCTAGGCTGATTAGTGCCGAGGAAACGTTCAATGATGTCCTTGTGATGTTGAATCATCAGAGGATATGAGTCGCGCTGATGGCCCAACAAGGCAATGGGAACCGAATGCACGAAGTTGCCACCCTTGGAGTCTTCCTTAGATGCGGCACCAGTGATAGTGCTTTGCCTTCGGAGCAGTGGATTCTCCTTCTCTTGTGGGACCAAAGTCTTGTAGCGTCCAGATGTGTTCATCTCATCCTGCGTGACATGCTTTTGCGGAAGTGCGGCGGGTACAGCAGAAGGCGATCTGCCACCGTTACGGGCCAGTTCTGGAGAGCCTGTTTGGGCCGGAGTTTCTGCAGCAAGTTCTGCGTTGATTCTAGGCGGGACAGCAGATGGCTTCGCAGGTGTGGTCTGACTCGGAGTAGCAGATTTAGACGGCGTTCGGCCTCTCTTCAATGCCTGCTCAGCCTTCAATGCTCTGATTTTGTCGGCCATCTTCATTTTTGGCTCCGATGTGGGCGTCCTACGGTCCATGGGATAAGAATTCCGGACTGGACTACGAGTCGGCGTTGAAGGGAGGTAAGGTAAAGCGGGCGCGCTCTCTCCAATGACTGGCAGTCCCTGGGAAGGCACAGCGGGGAACGAACTAGACAGGGAAGAGTCGTGATTTGGAAGGCTGTTGGCCCTAGGCACGATGCTCGCAATATCGTAGGGTTGATTTTCTGCGCTTGCAGGCTGGCTGTGGGACTTTGCTGCAAATGTAGTATATATTCCGCTTACAGCCCGAGCCTGATTGTGATCTGGGGCAATCTGCGTCTCGAAAGGGAAGGATGCTCCCGTTTCAGGACTTTGAGAAAATCGGATTTGAGTCTGGTGGTGGTTCGCGTTAGAGAAAGCAGGCTCCGGTACCCGATTTTCAATCGACTCCCGGAATTCAAGCTGGCTTGAGAAGTCGTATGCAGCGACACCAGATGAGTCGGCAGGCGCTACAAGATCAAGAGAGCTCCGGCGCGACCTTCTCTGGACCGCTTCAGAGTTTTCTTCTGCGGCGAGACCAAGGGAGGCAGGAGGTCCAGGCGTAGGAGACTTGGCAGATGGTCTTGCTGGGCTTTGTGGTGGAGTGCCAGCTTGTTGTGTAGAGTGATCGTTCACAATGTGAGCGGATGGCGGTTGTATCTCGATAGCGTCGTCGAACGACTGCGAATCAGTACCAGGAGCTTGTGCAGCAATCTGTAAGTCCTCTATGAGCTGGCTCGCAGCCTCGTTTCCAGCGCCTGCCTGTGGTTGGGAGGCAAGATCGAAAGAAGTAGGCAGTGATTGGGAGTCTGGGACGACCCTTCCGGTGGAGTTTTGTACTGGCGTAGGGACTTCTGGGGGTGCGTTCTGGCTGGTGGCGAGTACAAGAGGCTCCTTTGTCGTCAGAACCGGGGCAGGGTTAAGTGTATGCTGCGAGTCTGGTAGGACCTGGGATAGCTTGGGCGAATCTGTCGTTGGGTCTACTTGAGATGATCCGAGAGTTGTGTAGTTTCGATAGCTTGAGGGTGGTTCAGATAATTGCACAAAGGCCAAATCCTGGCTGGGCACTTCTTGAACAGCGTCCTGTGGTTCGAACAGTGGCGAATCGTCGCAGACTCGTTGGACTGGGGTCCCAACTGTAAGGACTTGCGGTTCCTGGGGTACGAACAGGGGCGAGTTTTGGTCGCTGTCGCCTGCAGGTGCTCCCGCTGAAGCTTCGGGGCTCTCTCTGATCTCGATTGGCCGAGGAGTATTGGTCGACGCGGTGGGTAAACGCTTCCTAGTGACAGGACTGCTTTGACCGATCGATGAACTAGACAAGATTATGCGAGCTCTACCACGCTTGGCAGGATTCCTCACGGGTGTCTTTTGAGACTTGCTAGCGGTGCTGTTGGAATTCTGGGAGTCGGCTGCTGGATGTCAGACGTACTTCAATATATGGCGGATTTCACATGGAAAGCAACGTTTGTTTCAGGAGAATCAACAGGGAAAAAGACATACCTGCTTGCCTGGCGAGCTTTTCTGCTTCCCAGTCGGCGAGGGCTCGCTCTGTGAGATTCTCCTTGGGTTCCCAGGTCGGAGTGTACTTCTCGCCAGTGCGTTCGTTGTCTTCCCAGTCGATCAAGCACTCGACTTTCTTGCGGACAGTGCGCTCTTTAAGAACAGTGCGGACTTTGTAATATTCCTCCTCGTCGTAATCGCCGTGAGGATGAGGCGAGGATGGAATAACAGAAGCTAGAACGGGCGTAAGCACGATGCCCGAGCACAGGTTGTTTTGTGGAAAAGAAGCGTGATATTCGCCCCTGGACATCTGCGCGCTTCGAACAAGTTAAACTCACCTTTCTTCTTCCGCTTGTTGGTCTTGGTAGGATTATATGCTGTTCCACGCTTTCGTTTTCCGGTCATTACAGCGGGCGCGCGGCTTGGAATGTTTGATCTGCCATAACGAAAAAATAACCTGATCAGTACATTTTCGCGACGCCACGGTCTATGGTGATGGTTCGAGATGCTATCGCGGTTCCCAGACGCGCCAGCGGAGGTCTACTCACGGAGGGATGGTGGTCTGGAGTCGTACCAGCAACGCTCGGGGACTTCGAGTCTTGGCAGCGCCTCTGCCGTCGGGCGAACTTAACTTTGCCGAATTATGGGGTGCTGCTGCTGATGATACCATCATAGATGGGCGATCGTGGGGTTGGCGATGTTGTCGTCAAGAGGATGTGGTGGTTGTAGAGAGGTGAGGTGGTGTTTTTTGTTTTCATGGCATACTGACGACCTTCCTATATCTATCTCCAACAAGAAGCTTTCACGTGCAAGAACGACCATCACCGCTTCTCACATGATCTACTGTTCACCACTCATCACTAGCCATCTAGCTGAGCATCTGAAGACTATCTTGTGAAGGGCATCATACAACAATATACCGTGACAATCAAGCAAAAATCACCTTGTGATACCCTCATTGCCAGTTTTGGTATCAGGCCATAGCATCATCGCCGCCATGTCATCACCACCACTCACAGCCTATCTCTTCTGGTGGAACCTCAAAACTCCAACAGACAACTTCTGGCATCCATACCCAGGCGCCTCACCAACCAAACACCTCACCACAGCACCAGCCTGGACATCCCGCCTAGACCTCCCAGCAACGTCCGTAGACGCCGCACCCTTCGTCGTCACGTCTGGAGCAGTAGCCTACATCCGCCAATACAGCTCTCTCGGCTGGACCGTCCCTGCTTCTCCCTTCGCCAACAAACGCACCATGGCCGCTCTGCATCGCAGTGCCCTGATCGCCGTTCCTGCGATTCTGATAGCGCAGGCTGCGGGCGTGGAATATCGGTATGCTATTCCGCGATGGTCGCATGAACGGGAGAGGGCGAGGGATGAGGAGCAGGCGCGGTCTCATGTTGAGACGGGTATGTATGTTGGCGGAGCGATTATGCTGGCGAGGAGTCTGGCGAGCATGGGGCCGAGATGGAGTTTGATGGATTTGGTGCTGGGTGGGGCGGTGGCGGATCTTGCGTTGAGGGAGTACTATAAGGCGCATGGGATTTGAGGGTTACGTTTTGATGAGAAATAACATGCGATAAGGTAGCGTTCAGAAGACGAAGTGGTTTGATATTGTCTGTCTATAAGAACAAAAATGTGCGAAGGATCGCCAGCGGTCCATCGATGCTTTTTCTCGTTGACCAAGGATAACGACTCAACAAAGCGCTTAGCAAGCGGAAGCCTTGCTGGGCTCGCACTCGCCGTTCGCCTTGTCGCAGCCCTTGTAGCCCTGGCACTGAGTCTTAGTGTCAAAGCAGTTGTTAGAGTAAGTAGCCTTGTCGCCCAAGTTGGTGTTGATGCCAATCAACTCGCCGCCGTTCTTGGCGACGACACCGGTCATGTTGACAGTGCGCGAGCACTTGCTGTTGCCCTTGCAGTTGCCGCACGAGCGGTAGACCTTGCCGTAGTCCTCGGCGTAGAAGTTGACGATGTTCACGGTGCCGCAGCCGTTGTGCTGGATGATCTTGTCCGAGGCGTGGTAGGCGCCGCCGCCGATAATGTTGGCGGTGCCGTCGCCCTTGAGGCTGATGGCGTCCTCGCAGACGTCTTCGAACCAGACGAATTCGAGGTTGCAGGATCCTGGGAGTTGGGTTAGTCATGCTAGACGATGGAATGATCTGCACTAGATGGATAAGGCAGATCGTGCGGATGATATGCACGAGTGAAATAATCACGTACTGCGAGATAGTTAGCATAATTCTTGAAGCAAAGCTGAGAGCCGGAGAAGACATACCCCTTGCAGTAGATACCCTCAGCCTGGTGCTTGCCAATGATGACGTTACGGAGAGTAGCGCCGTCCTCAAGAACGAAGACGGTGTCCTTCTCACCGCCCTCAACCTGGTTGTTGCATGCGCCGTTACCACGGTCGTACTTGGGACTTATCAGCGATGTTTTCTCGGTGAATCCCATCAGATTAGACAAACCTTGACCCAGCCAGCATCGAAGGTGGTGCCCTTCTTGATGTACTGAGGTGCGCTGAGAGACTTGGTGCCGGTGTGCTTGGGAAGCCCACCAGTGTAGGCCAAGCAGGCGAAAGTGGAAGGCAGAGCAGCCAGAATGGCGACGATGGTGGCGGAGTGCATCTTGAAGAACGATTGTAATTGATCGAAACGAGTGATATGATGAGCGATGGTGTGATTTCTGTTCGTTCCAGCGACTCCAGCAGTTTATATACCATCTACATGCCCGTCGAGCCCTCCGCAGAGCTGCCATGCCCAGCCTGTAGCATGTCACCAAACCTATACCGTTAATAACAAAAACATTGGCATTGCAGCATGCCCCGAGCGAGCCCTCTGCAGAAAAATATCAGTCAGCTGCGGTGCGACGGTGTAAACTAGAGGGCCTTGTATACGCGAGCGGCAGATGAAACCACCAGCACACCCGTTAAACCAATAGTCGGAGATGGCCATTTGTGGAGAAAGTGGTTCCTTTGTGTACATGCAGGGGTGCGTTTATATGAAAGAAAGATAGGATGCAGATATGCAGAGTGATCGCGGTTGTACTAGGGACGTCAAGCATTGCTGCGCCACCTTTAGTGTGACATCGAGCAGCGAACACCCAACTCGTTGCCAGCGGTGAATTAGGGTACGGTGGTTTCGACCGACGATCTTAGCTATTTTGTTGAACGTGCCCTGTTTCAACAGACCAATAATCATGCGGTAAGAGTTTTATCGGGCGAAGTTGGTGTTGATTTGCTTCACCGTCTCGCGGTATAGGGCCAGAATTCCATAACGCAGCCAAGACTCTGCAAATGCTTGGGCGACGGGAACGCAAATTGACGCTGAGTTTCTGAAACAGTCTTTCGGAAGTCGCAGAACATTCGGAACGGAGCCGTGACGAGATTGCTGTATATTCATAGCCTTCGGTCGCTGTTCTCGATGTGTCGACTGTATTCATGTGTATGGCCGAAGGCACGCCGCTAATGTTCGCGACACTCACAAACACAGGTCTCGAACCTAGCGGTACGACATTTGTAGAAGTCGCTGTTCCACAATCATCATTGTTCCGCCTGTAATTAATGATTGAATTGTGCATGGTAACTTGCCGCACTACAGATCTCAGCGGCCGCAGTCGCATGTGATTGACACGGAGTAGTTTGCGATAAGCACCCAGACCTACCGCTTTGAGAAGTTGACGCCGCGACAAACTTGGAAAGTGATAATCAGCAGACACATGCTGTAATATCGGGCGCTGTTGTCGCTCAATCTCCATTTCCTTGTAAAAGCCGTTCCAATGGTGGGAAAACAACGCTCCAAACTCCGCGCTAAAGATCAACAGTGCAGTATTACCCCTCAAGCACCCTCCTGCATAACATCCTCTTGTTTGATCGCATCTCCATTGGCTCCTTCACCCTCCTGTTTTACGTCATCTCCGCCTGCCAGAATCTTCGTCTTCACTCGCTCGTCCACCGGACCGCCTGGTGTCCAGCTGACAACTTTGCCCTCCTCGTCCACGAATTCCCACCTGAAGCGACTGAGGTAGTGCGGTATGGCGCTGAGCTGGGGTCCATAGCGCTGGGTGTTGTCGTAGAGCTCAAACAGAGGGACAGCCAGAAGCTTCATATTCTTCGGCACGCTCAGCACGCGCTTCTCCGGCAGCTGCAGTAGGTAGAGCTTCTTGCACTCTTTGGGACGAGTGCAATGAGGTGGGAGGTATGGGTACATGAAGGTCTCATAGTTGGGTCGGTACCATTGGGCGAGTGTGGAGTGGACGTTCCAATCGTTGTCTGTGGATTGCTCCTTGAGAGAGCCGGTGGGTGCCAGGCGGTCATTGAGGCGGGTCTTGAAGCCTTCAATCTCGTCGGCATCGTGAGGGATATAGTCGCCGGGTCTGAACGAGAATAGTGTCAGCACTAATGGTAAACGGAAGACCGTCTGCGCTACATATCGGGCGCAGCTTACAGCTTGAAGAAAGCGTTGGCGATTTGCAGCATGAGGATGTGGGGATGGTTGTGCTCGTGACAGACTAGCACGCCTTCGCCTGTCCTTCGCATGCCATGCTTGTCGTAGTACTCCTCTAGTCTCTTCAGGCGGTCTTTCACAGAAGGATCCTCTTCTAGCTGCGTCTCTTTGGTGCCGAATGTGTAGTTGCTTAGAGGGAAGAGTGTGATCGCATCTGATTGCCGTGCATTGAAGGGCAGGATGTCCTTCGCGGGTTGTGATGATTTGGTGGTGGATGAGGGAACTGCTGACATGGTTGCAGCGATATTGTCGCAGCCTTGCAGAAGTATTGGTCGAAGGGGCAAGTATGGCCTCGTGATCAGACTGCGAAGTGAAGAGTGGTCGTCAGCGGCGGAGATGGGATATATGTTCAACGATGCCAGACAGACACACCAATGCTCCAGGTAACGAGCTCATAGCGTTTCAGGGTCGAGCTCCAGCACGGGCTGCGGCAAGTCCCGCAAAGCTGGGGAACGCGTCGCCCTTTCCCAAACTGTCGGAAGGCTGATTGCTGAGAGATAAGTTAGCCCACGCATGACTTGATCACACCTTGATAGCGTGCTAGTTGCCCGTGGCAGACGCTCTCCTACTCCTGCGAACGCGTCGCCTTTAGTCAAGTAAAGTATAATTTCCTATCTCTTTACCTATTTGACATCTTCATCATCTACCTATCAATTTCCAAGACTGAGGGGCACAACTAGAAAGCGACAAGATGTGCCGGTAAGCCTTGTTACATGTGTTCAGAGGCATTCGAAAGGCTGACAGTATCAAGCTGGTTCGCATACATCTCCTCGACGGAGCCTTGTCTCCTCGAAGATGTGATCATCTCATCCAAGCACTCTCTCACAAATCAAGTCCACGAGCATTATCTTCCAGGACTGGTAGCACACGACCCACGTGACATCTCCAAGGACCACTTGATCACTGCCCGCAATGTGATCTACAATATCGACGGGCTGGGCATTGTCTGGTACACGACTTCTAATGCTGACTTCGAGAGAGGTGACACTGGTGAATCTGGAGACGGCACCCAGAAGGAAGGCTTGCGACCTGCTATGTACAAGAGCATCCAGCCGCCTGCCCACGATCTAAACTTCCACTCCATCTGTAACAATACAGAGACTCGAGTCCTCATGGCTCACATACGTGCAGCAAGTGGAACGCCGATCACTCCCGTCAACAATCACCCTTTCATCTTCGGCCGGCACAGCTTCATGCACAACGGCGCCATCACCAATTTCTCCCTTCTCAAGCTTGAGCTGTGTCAGAAGATGAGTGCTCCTGCATATGCGAACATCAAAGGTGGCACCGACTCCGAGCACATGGCTGCGTTGTACATCTCCTTCCTCACGAATTTCGACAATGAAGCCTCCTTCGAGCGCGAGTATAGCGCGGAACAGATGGCGACTGCACTGACTGCAATGATAACGACCGTTTTGGAGTTGCAATCAAACATACTAGGGCCAAAGGCGATACCGAACAGCTTGAACCTGTGTGCAACAGATGGAGTGAAGATGGTAGCATGCCGATTCAGGAATCATGCTACGCAGGAGCCACCTTCGTTGTAAGTATGAACCAGCTCTTAGGTGGAAATATTAAGCTAATTATCTTCGCTATTAGATACTACTCAACGAACGCTGGCACTACTCTCAACCGGAAGTACCCGGACAATCCTGACGGCACTCATTCGGCGAACCGCTTCACTGGAAAAGCTGTCGAGGACCACGGCAAACATATTATTATCGCGAGCGAGCCTAGCACCTACAAGGCAGATGACTGGCAACTCATACCACGCAACAGCTTGGTGACGGCCAGCAGTGAACACGGTGTTCAGATCACGCCCATTGCTTACAACCCTGGATGGAACGCTGAAGACCCCACTGCAGTGGGAAGCTGATGAGACTCTTTGAGTCTGAGATGAAGCCACGATCGAACTATGATTGTCGACACTAGATCATCTCCTCACGAACTGATGCATTGATGCCAAAACTCTAGACAGCTTCTTTCCCTTATATACGTTTCGAAATGTCGTTACTGTCATAAAATATTGAAGCCCCACCAATGAACCGCAACGCAATCAAACCCTTCTAGTTCGACACATAAGTCTGTCCAGTAGCCATCGTCGGCTGCGCAGTATAAACCGGTGGCGGAGGTCGCTCCACCGGATCCCTTCCATAATTCAACGCCAGCTCAAGATCCGTGTCGTCCGCCGGCGCAGGCTCCCCCCTTTCCCTCGCGATCTTCCTCGTGTGCCTTTCGATGATCGCGCGGTTGCGCTGCCGCTGGAGTTCTCGCATATGGCCGTCAACGCCTGGCTGGCCTGCTCCGGTGTATTCTTGCTGATCCGAGTTGATGCCTTTTTGCCAGGCGCGTGGGAACCACCACCAGAGGACTATGAAGCCTGCGACGACGAGGCCGCCGAGACAGCCGACGGGAATGGCCCAGACTGGTGCCATTGTTGTGGTTTACTATTTGTTATGGGTGGGTCTTCTGGGGTTTGGTTGTGGGGCGAAAAGGCGGGGAACGGAGTTTGATGCGGAGCTGAAGACGTGGGATTTAGATTGCGCGAAGGTGGTCTTTGTCTTTGTCTTGTTGATCGTTGACATGTGTGATTTGGTAGAACGAGCGACTGCTGGTTGATGAGACTTGAAGTCCTACAAACATAGATCAATTGAGAGAATCCGCAACAGGATGAGCCGCAGGGCGCTGGGTGTATGTAAAGGATTGGGGGCTTTGAGGAATGCCGTCTTTGCCGAAGGATCAATGTAACACCACCATCTAAGGTCGCATTCGCCTCGCGGCTGAACAGCCACCTACGTATATATTCTGAAAGGCGACATTTGTTTGGCGGTCTCGACATACGTATAGGCAGAATGGATTTGAGCTATCGAAAGAAGCTCTAGAATCGTAAGCGGATAGGGATAAACATACATAGTGTTTGCCTGACGAAAGCTTAATACGATGCTTGGGTTGCTTGGTTACGGTTCCGATTAGGGCACTAGAGGTTATGGCGATGAGGTGTGTCGCAATATGCGTGTCTGACGGCAATCACACCTCAGATCCTCGCACATGTCTAGATGGTAGAATGAATCACATCGTAATGTTGTTAAATCAACAGGCCGTTGAAGTTCCAAGCTTGGTGTAATGTATCGACATCCAAATACATGTTCTTGTTCGAGCTGGATTGGGCATTTAATAACGCCTCCCTGAGCTCGCAGCTCGTCAGACGAGCTTTTGATACCTTTTAGAACCGTAGCTGGCACGGAATCTTTCGTAGTCACGCATACTCGTCGTGTATGCACGGATGTCGACCATGGCGATTCTGATGCATAACTTCGATATTTAGATTTGTCGACCACACTTGGCCAGACCATTCGTGGACGCATCAGATACATGTGTTCGCTAGACGTGAGATGCTTTAACTCACCCCAACTCTAACCCTGACCCCGTTCAACTCCTGGGAGCAAGCCAGTCACGTGATGAGATGCCGCAACGCTGAGAGCGTGTTGAGGCGCACGTGCATAACGAGTCTTTGCCATTACACGTATCAAGTTACAGATACCGCAAGTATAAGCTCTCTTCGAGAACCATCGAGCGCGCAACCGAGCCGTGATGTTTCCGGCAATGATCAAATCGGTGCGCGTGGCTGGTCAGACCTTTTTCGTGGCAATATGCGTCCATCACGTACTACATGTAAGCGACTTAGAACTACCTAAGCATGGCAATTGATAAGCATGGCAATTGACTTTACTAGAGCGACATTAGTCGTCGCGACTCATGTGACCTCTGTAGAAGCAGATGCCGAGCCTCTCACTCCATGACAAGCGAACGGTCTCCTGATGTTCTTCACCAGTTCGAAGCTCGCGACAGCCAGCCCACGCTGCATCTTGACAACCAAGGCCAAGAGAGCGTGTGAGGCCCGGAAAACATACCCAATGCGCACCTTGAGCTCACAAGGGCGGCCTTGCCATTATCTTCATCAGTCATCAAGTCGTGATGGCGAAAATTGCAATCACGCATTGAACGATAAGTGAGTAGTAATGTACGAGGTACTCAAGTAACCTCAGCTGCAGAGTAGGTTTGAGCAAGTTTCTTTTTACCTCCGGAGCTGCACTGGCGATATCTGATAAAGTAGTCCAACAACTCGTCTATCAAACCTTCACATTTCGCGTAGCTGATCCCAGCATCGGAATACCCATTCATCGCTACTATGGTTCGCTGGACGTATCTGGCTTTGGGCGGTCTCATCACTACCGCAACCGCCTACTCGCAGTATGGCCTCACCGGACTTCCAGCAAACAGCTACGACCCGGTATGCGCTACAGCATGCCTTCGCTCGTTCTACACCATGATTCTCAGCTGCTCAGCTGGTGGCCAGACCATAGGCATGGTCACTCAGCCAACATCTACAGAATGCTATGCCGAAAACACCGCCTTCCTGACAAGCGTTGCCTGGTGCACGCATGTCCAGTGCGAGGAGAGGAAGCCGCCAGCCGATCTACTTGAGTACTGGTGGGACATGCAGATCACTGGCCAGAAAACGGCTGGCGCTCGAACAGTGCCGGCGAAATGGACGTACGGCCAAGCTTTGGCACAGGTCACGGAGGAGCCTACATTGCAGCTCACCATGACCGACACTCTGCTGAATACGACCTCGCTTGTTCCGCTTCACAAATGGCACGCTCAATACAACGTCCTATACTCGACTCAGGCGCAGGGCACGCTCATGAACAAATATGGGTTAGTCGCTGTTCGAACTTCCTCAGCCTTTTCATATAGTGCTAACACTTCAAAGCATAGCAATACTCGTGGCAAGTTTCGGCCTTCCGATCGTCATCACCTGGATGGGATATATGCCATTCATTGGCCCGCTGCTTGCCAAAGCCAGACCGCACGTCACTTGGCCGAGCAGTATTGCGACATATCACATTCGGTCTTTGCCGTACGCGCTCGGTAGAGCTCCGACCGTCGGCCAGTCGCTCTATGTCGTCCTGTTCCTGGTCCTGAACATCATCCTCACTTCGGTCGGCTACGAGTCTCGCCAACCTAACGCGTGGAACCCTACAGTCCATTACGAAATCATGTCATACGTGCTTGGCCGGACTGGTGTTTTCGCATACATATTCTTGCCATTGCTGTTCTTGTTCGCCGGCCGAAACAACATTCTGCTGTGGCTCACGAACTGGTCCCACTCAACCTACCTGGTCCTTCACCGATGGGTCGCTCGAATCTTCACAGTCCAAGTCCTTCTGCATTCAATCGTCTCGCTTGCAAAGTACGTGCAGACTGGAATGTATTCCATGGAAGCAAACAAGCCCTACTGGATCTGGGGAATCGTTGCCACAATATGTGTGGTAGTTCTCTGCTTCGGAAGCGGCTTGTACATCCGGGCCAACCATTATGAGATATTCCTTCTCAGCCACATCGTCCTGTCGGTAATCACTGTCGTTGGCTGTTGGTATCACTCTTACGACTTGTACGGCCTCTTGGGTGGGGATGTCTTCTGGGTTTATGCCGTATCGGCGGTATGGGCTTTCGATCGTGCAGTAAGGATTGTTCGTATTGGTCTTGTCGGTTCCAAGCGATCCATTGTCACGGAGCTGGGTAGTGCTGGCGACTACGTTCGAGTTGACGTACCGGACATCCGCTGGAACAGAATTCCTGGTAGACACGCATACCTGTATTTCCCAACAGTCTCGCGGTGGGCGCCATGGGAGAACCATCCATTCTCTGTCATGCCAACAGCCATGCTCACCCCAAAGTCTAACGCTGATGGCACGGGTGTCACTCGCTTCACGCACCCCGTGGCAAGGAGTGGCAGCTCCACTGATAGCGCAGGAGCTGATCATGATGTCGAGAAAAGCAGTGCAGTGATTCATAGTCACAGCCAAGCGCCTGTCAGCCGCCAGAATCGTGGACTTACATTCTTCGTGAAGAAGGGAGCAGGATTCACTGAAAAGCTACAGGCGCACACAAATCTCCTCACGCTAGTCGAAGGACCTTATCCGAATAACTCCACCGCACAAGTCTTACGTTGCGACCGTCTTCTACTCATCGCCGGCGGGATTGGTATCACTGCCATCGTCCCATTCGTGGCTAATCACTGGAACGTCAAGCTGAGCTGGAGCGTGCGCGACAAAGCTGAATGTCTGGTGAACGAGCTGGCTGGCGTTTTAGACTCTGTCGAAGAAAAGGATGTACGGGTAGGTTCTCGCCTTGACATCCCTTCGCTTTTGGCCCGAGAAGCGGCGGTTGGGTGGCAGATGATTGGAGTTGTGATCTCTGGTCCACCATCTTTCTGCGACGACGCAAAGGCTGCTGTCATTGCGCAGGCTCGTGTGAGCAAGGCGACGCAATTTGAGCTTGAGGTTGAGGCGTATTCTTGGTAGAATGTCGGATCATCTGAATCATGATAAGTGCTCAACGGTATAAGATAGTGTAACGGACTTGCTCAATCCTCAGTCATATGCCATATGTTAGCTTATTGCAACCAATGACTCGTGTCGTACCAGCTGCCGACAAGGATGCAGATGTATAAAGTTAGATGACCGGGGCTCGCTTCGAAAGGCGCAGCTCCACCTTTGAGCAAGTATTGCTTCCGCACCAACATCAGGCGCCTTGTGTTTGCCAAACACCAAACCCAGCAGTATACACATACAAATTTTGGTCGGCAACATCCATAATGAATTTTTCCGATCCCGTCGCGGACGTTGGTAGCAAAATGGATTCCGAGCCGTCGACGTTAGGCCTAATAGATGAAGAATTCGACACGCTGGTCGAGAAGCTTCTCGATGATCATCACGTCCCTGGTATGAGCATAGCAATTGTGCATAATGGCCAAATTCAGTGCAAGGTATGATGGTCTTGCAATTGTAAAACTACGGCCTATGTTTACCGTTATTGCCCAGGGATACGGCTTCTCACAGTTGCCCGCAACGAAAGCGACACCGGACACCTTATATTTTGCAGGAAGCACAACAAAAGCCATGTCGTCCGCAGCGGCCGGGAAAATTGTTCATAGCGAGGAGTCTGGGTTCAAAAACATCAAATGGACTACTCCGATGGCTGATGTCTTGGGAGACGATTTCGTGCTTACCGACGCGTATGCGACTTCGCACATGAGCATTGAAGACGCCTTGTCTCACCGGTCTGGACTACCAGCGCACGATGTGTCCTATGGTTGGAGCTCACAGTCTCTTCTTGATTGTGTTCGATCTTTGCGGCATCTGCCCTTCAGCAATGATTTCAGAATCGGCTGGCTGTACAACAATATTCTGTACGGCGCTGTTGGAGCTGTGATCGAGCGTCTGACGGGCAAGGACCTGTCCGAAGTACTGGAGGACTGGTTCTGGAAACCTTTGGGCATGACTTCGACTACTCTTTTTCTGGACAAGGCGCTTGCCATGCATGACGACGATGGCAACACACGACTTGCGAAAGGCTACTACTGGACCAATGATGACTTTTATGTCCCTGATGCCTACCCTGACTTTACGCCAGTCGCAGCCGCAGGCGCAGCAATCTCCTCAGTAAGGGACTATTCGCTGTGGGTAAAGGCCTTGCTTGAGGCTTCTGCAGGTTCGTCAGACGCTTCAGCACCCCTCAGTGCCGACTTGTTTCGGGATTTGATCACCCCAAGAAGCATCGTGCCCTCGCTTTACGCTTCATTGTGGAAAGACTGCAACGGTATCACGACCTGTGCTCTGGGCTGGCTGGTCCAAAACCTTGGCTCGCGCACTCTCATCTCACACGGCGGAGGGTTAGTGGGCTTCGGAAGTTGCGTATATCTGCTTCCGGAAGAAGGCTTCGGATTTGTGTCCATGGGCAACACTATGGGCTCCAGCAACATTGTGGGAAGCAAACTGTTCTTCGAAGTGCTCAAACGGCTCGGGCTGCATGATTCTCAAGAAGATGAACCTTGTGTCCCCACGGACCAAACATCGTCCACGGAAGAAAAAGATGCAGATGCAAAACCTCAAGAGCCCGCACGGCCATGCATAAGCCCATCACCCGAGGCCGTGATGAAGTTTGTTGGCTCCTACATACACCCTGCGTACGGCACAATTGATGTCGCTGATGCTGGAGCCTCGGTGCTTTCGTCGCTCGAAGCAAATACCGCGCCCGAAGATGTAAGGCCAGACCTTCCCCACCCTGCAACATTTCACGTGAGGCCGTCTCAGCGGACATGGCCCAATGAATATGCTCTCAGGCAAAAGTCCCCGCTGGGCTTCCACCTGGACGTATTCTTCCAGCGCGGATCAGACGATACTCCTGCAAACGACAACGACAACAGCGTAACGAGTGCCCGGTCACTGGCATACAAAAACATCAAGGTGCTAGAGTATCTCTACACTGGAAAGGCTGTCTTCGAGGACGATGAAGCAGGGTCCGTGAAGCGGCTTGGAATGGAAGTGAGTCCCGAATTGGCAGACTCGGAAGCCGCAAAGGTGGATGCGGGGGCTGGCATGATTTGGTTTGAGAAGTCGTAGCTAGTGAGCGATGGATATTACATTTGACGACATCTATGTAGCGTAAGAGCATTGGAGAAGATTTTTGCATTTCTTGACAGGTGTTCGGCGCTGCATGCATTTTTTGGGGGTCCGAGATGCGTGACCATCGTGAGCATGAAAGATGTACGAAAGCGTCTGTATTACATGCACGAGACTTTCCGAAGGATTCGACGGAAAAGCCCACCTTGAACTTGTCAGTGGCTTCCAAATGGCAAGTAGTGGGGATCGGGATTGTGGTACCTTTCTTCTGCGGTGGACACACTTCTGGCATCGGGGCCTCGCACTTCTGTGGCGAAAGGTCTTGACTAGAGTCGGATTGAGTCGTTTCGGCAGTACTGCTGCCCTTGCTTGTCCGATTCCCGACGAGACTGTCGTTGCCGTTGGATGAACCCTGGTTGGTGAAATTATCGACAGCGGTATCTTCGGCACGGACGCCAGACACAGGAGTGTGCGACTCTTCGTCCTTTTGCTCTGAGGGAGTGATTTCTTGTCGGAAAAAGCTGGGTCTGCCATCTTGTTCGACAACGCGCAAAGTTGTATCTTGCTCGAGGTCGCCTTTTGGTGCGCTTAGCCATTCACCAGTAGCCATCAGGGCCACGCTGCAGTGCCAAGGAGTCGTAAATCCTGTTTTGGTATTCAGGAGACTGAGCGAGATCTTGTGCTCGCCAGTGGACTGGTGAATGGATAGGCGCAAGTGATTGGGATAGGCAGCTTTGACAGCTCCAGCAAATGCCTGCACTGAAAGTCAGCGACTGTATCTAAGTAAGGTCAGGTGTCGACCTGCAAAGCCCGAATGCAGTTGTACGTACATATCCTCGAATCAGCATCTGTTGAGCGAGGAACTTGACGTCCTTTTTGTAAGCCGTCTTCGATCTGGAGGCACCGAGTGGGAAAATGTACTTCAGATCCGAAACGAGGAACCTTCGATAGCCGAGATATGTGGCCATGGTGTCCGGATTTGTGCTGATCTCGTGTCCAATGTCGATGTTGTCGTTTCCGTACTGATTGAGAAGACATCGCCGGAAATTTGTCGCACTTGCAACATATGTGATCTCGTTCAGTGCCGCTGGACTAGGGAAGTCGACCAAATCCTTGATTCGTGAGAATGTCAGACGTGAGAAACCGAGGCTTGTCGTCATGGCGCGTAAGGCTTCTCCGTATGCCCATGTGTCTTGGTCGGAGACGCTGAGAAGATCTATGTGACGTTAATAGACAGTTGCCGGGAGCTCAAGCCGAGCAGTGTCGAGCGTCACCTACCATTGTAGACAAGACCATCTGAGATGATCATTATCGTGGCTCCGGGCGGATAGATAGATTCGATTCGTTGACATATTGACTCGAGACGTGCTAAGGCCAATTCTTCGGCTTTGTCTGGAAGGTGACCCAGCACCTTGTAGGTCTTGTTCGAGGATTTGAAGGGAAATGCTGGCAGGCACATCTCTATCTTCTTGCCGGCTGTGACGAATTGTCGAATCACGGCGAGGAATTTAGGCCTGCCAACCTCGAGTTGCGCCATCGTGTCATCGAATTTGTGGAGCGAGTACTCGAAAATTATGCTTAGTACTGCTGAACATACTTCATCATGGCCTGCGGCGGCGGCAAAAGTGTGTTCGGAATCCATGTCTGTGTCTGGGTGTGAGGTGGATGTCAGATGTCAACTACATAACGGTGGCAATAAGTCAGCCACATCTTGAGCATGTTCCTACAAGCCAGCGACCAACGCCGGCGGTGCACATGCCTAGGCACCATCAGGTCATCCCCGATGATTGCAAAGCTTCCTGACGTGTTCCTGATCCTTGGTGAATTGTAGCATCCGGACACAGGCGAGATTCGTACTCAGCCCTTTGCTCAGCCATGCCATCCTAAGCCGTTACCTAGAACGCTCGCTTAGGGGCGACTGCTAGTGCATCTATTCTTTCCGGCTAACTGGGTCGGCCCAGTGGAGTCTCTTCGCTTAATACACCGCAAGCGTGCAGGCGTTCATGTATTGCAGCCGGGGTTTCATGGAGAAATTAGCTCAGTACCCGGTCGTGCCAAGTCTCCGCGTTTTTTCGCCGCATGACGTCCGTGAGCCAGAGAACCAATCGGCCAGGGTGTCATGTACCAGATAGTGCGTAAAGACAAGGGAGCGAGAGCGAGATGTTCAGCCGCTACTCAGCAGAGCAAGTTTTGGCGGAACACGCCGTGGCTTTTGGGAAGCACTGCAACATCGCCGCCCGCGTGGGGGCGTTGGTCGCCAAGAAAACCTGCTCATTTACCCTCAGCAGTATGCGCAGATGAAGATACGCCTGCCACAACGGGAGGATGTGTGGAGCATGAAGGAGCGCTATTGCATCGATAGAGGCTGTCAGCCCTCTACGGTGGGACCTGCGTCCGCTTGACACTATCACAGGCTTCACGACGGCAGTAAGCATGCGTCGCACGTGTGTAGTGCACGTGTGTAGCGAGCACCAACGTCTTCGCATGTTCCGGAATAAGAAACTTATCAGAGCTAGCGACTGAAGGGAGCCACTGAGTTGGAAAGGACACGAGCGTGCGTCTAGCCTCGGGTTTTATCCACCTCGATCGGCCATCTTCGTGTTGGCCGTCTCATCACCTGCAGGCTTGACAGCGCGACCACGTCAGGGACATCGAAACACTGCTAACGTTGTGCAATGGGATCTTACGTCGAGGAAAAGCAAGACTATGGCAGAAGGCTGTTGCCTCGCATTGTTGATGAGGTAGCATCGCAGTTTCCAGATCGGATTGTCTATTCGATTGTGAACAATCCCGACGATGCTCAAGACACCAAGCACATCACGGCATCCGCCTTTGCAAAAGCTGTCGACAAAACGGCATGGTGGCTAAACTCTCTGGTGGGAGCCCAAACTTCTGTTTTACCAGTTGGATACATTGGACCTCGTAAGCCAGCAATTCGCTACTATGGAGACTGGTCCATAAGTCGGCTGTCGCTAACTCAGCGCAAGATGATCTTCGACATGTCTTATTAAGTTTCGCAGCATGCAAAGCCGGTTGCACGGTGAGTAAGAATCAGTCGAAGCACACGACTGCGGCTGATGTCTCCAGACACTATCTTTGTCACCCAAGAACAATGTAGAAGGTGCCATCGCCGTCCTTGAGGCAGCACGTTGCAATGTCTGGATTGATGCCTACGAGACTCGCCGTCCTGCATTGGTAGACGAGTTCCTCAAGGTTCGATCTATGCAGGTATTGCCGCTTCCGAAACTCGACGATCTTCTCAACGCAGCATCCACGCCTCCTTTTGCTTACACCAAAACTTTTGACGAAGTGGGCCAGGAGCCATTTTGTATGCTTCACACCAGCGGCACCACAGGCACCCCAAAACCTATCTCCTGGACCCATGCTTTGATCGGCACCATGGACGCTGTCAGACTTCTTCCGCCAGCCGAGGGCGATGGTGGACTACCTCCATGGACTTCTCTGTGGCACAAGGGCGACTCGCTATATTCATCATTCCCGATGAGTCATGTACGCAACGTCATCTGCCATGCCACGAATGTGGGAATCGAATCACTGATCAATCTCTTAGGGCGCTGGCATCATTATGGACATTCTTATGCCGGCACTCTTCGACCTCCACTGTGTTCTGGGACCAGCGGCAGTTTTGCCTAACATGAACCTGGTGGAGAAACTCGCAGACAATGCAAATATCGACATCTGGAGTATGGTACCATCACTTGTAGATGAACTTGGAGACACTCCAGACGTTTTGGCCAGGTTTAGCAATGCCAAGTTCATTTGTGCCTCAGGTGGTCAGTCCTCTCGGTACCTTGAAAATATGCACATGTGATACTGACATTGGGCCTGTGAAAAGGACCTGTGAATCCAGAAGTCGCCTCAAAAGTGAACGAAGTGGTTCGGGTGTTGAACCTGACTGGCACAACCGAAGGACTTTTTATCGGCAACCTTGTTGTCGAAAGACCAGACTGGCACTGGTTTGCTTTCCATCCGTACTCCGGTTTCGAGTTCAAAGAAATTGAGTCAGGAGTTTTCGAACACTGGATCCACCGCAATGAGCACTGGAAACTGTTCCAAGGCATTTTCCAAACGTTCCCCGATAAGGACTCTATCAATCTGAAGGATCTTTACATCCAGAATCCCACAAACCCAAATCTTTGGGCATTCAAGGGTAGAAGCGACGACGTTGTCGTTTTGTCGAACGGGTACAAAATCTCGCCCCTCGTCATGGAGACCTTTATTAGTACCCACCCTGCAATTGATGGCTGTGTCATGGTAGGCCTTTCGACCCCTTGAAGTGATTGAGAAGGCCATAGTTTTGCTGACGGATACACTACGCATAGATTGGCACTGGCAAGACCCGAGCTGGCTTGCTAGTCGAGTTGAAGACTGGTACACAACGTAACAACGAGCTCTTCGACAGCATCTGGGTCAAGGTGGAAGAGGCAAACGCGATGGTGACGATCAAGAGTCGACTGTCAAGGAACGACGTTGCTTTTGCAGACGACAAGATGCCATTCGTTCGCACCGACAAGGGAACTGTCAAGCGCCATGCTACCCTTGTACTCTACACTGACACCATCGAACGATTTTACAAATCCAGAGAAGACGAGCCAGATGAGGTCGACATCGACACCACGTCACCCGAGTCTATCATAGAGTCGCTCCGCAGCGTCCTGGCCGAAAACCTTCCGGCAGTAACTCAGGCTTCAGTCGATGAAGACTTGTTCGATCTCGGGCTCGACTCATTATCTGTCTTCCGAACTGTCAACTCGATTCGTACCTCAATGGGCATACGACAACAATTGGCACCACGGGACTTCTACGCCAATCCAACCCTCTCGCAGTTCGCCTCCGTTCTAGCACGGCTCACATTTGGAGCTAGGACTCCCGAAGAGAAGACCGCTGAAACAGAACTCAACGATGAAATTGCAAAGCTGCGCCGGATGGCAGCTCAGCAGAAGAGCCGTCTGTCTTTCAAGATGAATCCCTTGGATTACGTAAACCCCAATCATTACATGGGCATCAACCTCTTCTTCCGCCTTCGTCCAGAAACAAGCTTCGAAGAAGCTTATCTGAAACTCCAGAAAGGCTTGCATCGCGCATTGCGCCTTGTGCCCTCCCTGGACGGGCAGATGACACGAGCATCCGAGCGCGAAATGGGTTACAAGAAGGGAGACCTGCGCCTTGTGATCCCTCCGGTGGCTCCTCTAGAACTTGCAAGCGACGAGTTCGTGGTACCTCGACAGCTGAAGTTTGCCGATCTCTCTCAAAAGCTTCCATCATTCGACAAACTACAAAAGGATGGCTTCCTGCCTTCTGCAACTCCGGACGACCTTCTTCTACCCTGCAACCCTTTCCCAGAATACCCATTCGATATCGTCGCTGCACAGGCAAACTTTGTTGAGGGTGGTTGCATCCTTGCAGCAAACTTTCACCACGGCTGCCTGGATGCCGTGGGCGTCATGGTAGCTCTCAAGGCGTGGGCGGAGAGCTGCAAGTACGTGGATGGCGACAAGTCGGCGACGTGTGATTGGCTGGACCCGGAAAGCGCCAATCACAGTCTGCCAGAGATTCTCCACGACCTGGACGTCAACCGCCGGCAGGTTCACGAGGTGGATCCGAACGTTTGGGGTTTCCTTCCGTTCTATCGCCCGGAAGAGCTGAAGTTTGATCGGACTACGACTCAGCCCGAAGTCCAAGGAAACGACTTGAACAGTTCTGTGGTCAATTTGACGAGCAACAGGAAACCTCTTCCCGCGCCCCAGACATGGTCCCATGGCCTCACTGGATTCCCGCCCGCAGCCGACCCGGCCGGTCGCTCACTCAAAACAGCAATGTTCTTGATGCCTGCTGATAAGTTGGAGCTGTTGCGCCAGGAGGTTGTTGCCGAGACAAACGGCTCCATTACTTCGATAAGTGATATCGTGCAAGCCTTCTTCTGGCGGGTGGCGATCAGAGCTAGACACAGAGTTGCTGTAGAAGTCCACGGAGCTACGTTCCCCAGCGATGAGACTGCAGTCCTGGAATTGCCGGTTGACGGACGCCCTCACTTCTCGCCATTGCTACCATCGACATACATGGGCAGCATGCTGATCATGAACAGAGCGGGAATATCTCTAGATAAACTTTGCTCCCCGAAGACGAGCGTTGGCGAGATCGCGAGCGTGCTACGTGAAGCAGCAGCCAGAATCACCCCTACCTTGTTCTCAGACTGCTTTACTCTTCTAAGAGCTATGCCGCACTACGAGCCCAAGGGACAGTTCAGTCTAGCTGACATGGGCTTGGACGGGATGCACGCGATGATCTCGAATATGATCTTGTTCCAGCCGGAGGAGATAGCCTTTGGGGACGGCTTCTTTGTCAAGGGAGGGTCACCCGAGGCTTTGAGGCCGCAGATCCAGCGCGGAAGCAATATCTTCCGGTTTTTGGTCGTACACCCGCTGAGAAGCGATGGCGGCGTCGAGTTGGTGTTGGGCACACTGCCCGAGGAGCTGGAGATGCTGCAGAAGGACGAGGAACTGGCTAGGTTTGCTACGCTGGCTGATTATTGAGTGTTTGGCCTGGAGCAGCTTCCGTGAAGCAAAGAGATTGCAACTCTCTCATTCAACGGAGGAGGCAATATGAGTCTGTATCGTATCTCGTAGTCCAGTGTATACAGACTTTTGTTCGCAGACGTTCATCATCGCAGTGACTGAGCGTCGGCGGGGCTATCACCATCGGTCGTTCCGTTCCCCAGAGTGAACAGGCTTCGCACCATATGGGGTGTACGGCATGTGCTATTGAGGCGTCGGAGGTCTCACTGCGTCAAGGCTGTCACGTGATCTCGTTCTCTTGACGCTGACTCGCCGCCTAGATAACAGACTCACAATGTGCGCATTTACCTTTGCCGAAATCATTATTGTCTCGCGTACAGTACGGGAAAGCCCCGCCAAGGATTTTCCGGAAAAAGATGGGATCCTTCATCAACACGTCTCGCGTTCCCAAATCCGCTATACGCATGCAGGGACTGAGCAAGTTTGAGGCTGGCTTCACGCGCCGCCTTCCTGCCAATATGTGGCGAGTCGGCAGGCGAGCGGCGCAACGCAGTCTATGCATGTGAAGTCTGTTCTTCCTTCGCTTACGCCGTGGCTACAGCCAATGGCGTCTTCACCAGATTCGCGATGCCCGGACGTGGACTTCCATACCTTCCCGCCTGCTTGCCCCGTCGTCCCCATCTGTGAGCACGTTTGGCCTGGCGCGGTTACTTTCGCCCCAGCGAACCGGATCAATTGATCTATTCCATCAACAAAAACGTGGGCCTAGCGTTCTGTGGCACGCCCAGACCGCGAGCCGCTCCCTTTCTTTTGGTACGCGGACTTTTGACTGGCGTGGTATGAAGATAGCGCTGCCACAGCTATATCTCTTCACTTCACCTCGAGCCAGTGTTCGTCCATCAACTCTCTGCCACCAACGACAACGACACGCCGTCGAACCCCCCGCCAACGTTGCCTGACCATGGTTTCCTCTCCCGTGGCTTGGTGGAAGCGCGACACCGCGTTGAACACGTACATCTACGCTCAGCTCCTCATTTCTCTGCCTTTCTCGGTCTTTGGCACTTATGTCACCTATCAGATGCAGATTGCTGGATTCATGATCGGAGACGATGGTGCCGGCGGACCTTGCATGACTTACTGCATCATCGAATGGGCGGGCTCGAGGCTCGACCTGAATGCGATTCTGCTGTACATGAACGCATTCGGCGTCGGCTTGGGTGGACTCGTCACGCTGATCTTGTCCGCATACTCTGATTACTGGTGTATGTTCAAGCTCGAGCCATAAGCATCTTTGATCTCGGAAACTGACGACTGCGGCGTACAGCTAAAAAGCACCTTATGGTGACCCTGCTCTTCGTCCTCTACGGAATCATCTCCATCCCGGTGTACTGGCTACAAGGGGTCTCCGGTTACAACTTTCAGGTCCTCAGTGGTCTGTCGATTGCTTTCACCATCACCACGAACATCCTCGTTGCAATCCTCAACATCTATGTTCCATACTGCATGCGCACTGCGGCAACCAGCTCAATCAAATCTGCTCGTGAGGGTAGGTACAAAAACTTTGAAAGCTTTTCTCACAGCCTCTTAGAGCATTACTGACAAGTTCTACCTCAAGATGCCGACACTGTCGATCAGAAGGCCTCGAAGAAACGAACCTACGGTTTCTTGATGTCCATCAAGGGCGCCTTTGCCAACTCTATTGGCGCTCTCGTGATGTACATTATTGTCATCATCATCACTCAGACCACGATGAATGTGCAGTATCCGTGAGTATACCAGGCTACCAAAATCCTAGACGGATACCGCTAACATATGTTTGTAACAGCGGTTTGCTCGTAACATCCATTATCGGCTTCGTCACCATCGCCGCATCCGTTGTCGTATACATGGGTTTGCCGAGAATTCCAGCCAAAGACTCTTCTGTGCTGAAGCAAGGTTTCCTTAGGCCTGTGGCCGAATGTTCGTCTTTCACATCAAGCCTTCGTGTTACATCACATCTCGCTAACTTTTATCCTCATAGTCCTGGCCCCCTTTCGAGATCTCTCGAAGCGTAGAAGCATGGCCGCGCTGTTGGTCTCATACACGATCTACACGGACACGACTTACGCAATCAGCTCAGTCACCAGTCAGTTGTTTGTTCTGGAAGTCATGCCTGGAACCCTCGAGATCTCTCTCTATGCGCTGGCTTCAACGATCTCTGGAGTGATCTGCACCGTTGGATTTATGGCCATTCGGCCATATGTTCCCATCCGCCTCGAAACATGGCTGCTCATTGGCTATGGTATCATGATCCTCATCCCGGTCTGGGGCTCTATTGGCCTCTCGGCGAAAGTTGTCAATTTTGGGTTCAAGGTGAGTTTTGATACAAAGCACAAGCTTCCCATACGCAGCAGACTCCAGGCAACATCGAGACGGTATTCCTTTGCGATTGTATTTTTACTGACTGAGGCATATTTCTAGGCGAGGTGGGAGTTCTACGTCCAAACTTTCCTCATCACTTTTGCTGGGGTCGTCAACAATACCTGCTTCCGCGTCCTCTTCTCCGAGATGATGCCTCCGCGCAACGAAGTCAGGTGGTTCGGTCTCCAATATGTAATCTCATGTGCAACAGTAAGTATTGACTCACATCAATTTCACTACCGCCCAACTAACAGTTTCATCAATCAGGTCTGGGTCAACTACATTGCAAGCGCTCCTCTTCAAAACGCCACCCACCAGCTACGCTTCCCTCTGATTCTCAGTCTTATATTCATGGTCGTCGCGTTCGTCATTGAGCTTGCCCGATTCATGATGCCTTACTTCAAACGCGACCAAGAGAAGTGGGCGGCACATGACAAGGCTGCTTTGCTCGGAGAGACACGGGAGCGAAGCGTCGCAAGCGAAGAGACACCCATCGGCACTTTCGGTGTGCAGCAGGTGGACGGCTCGGTCATCGCGAAGTCCTAGCCGTGGTCTAATCCAGTCCCAGCGGAGTCGGTCCAACCACAGATGATGGCACCACCATGTCGCGCGAAGATCCTTCGGTTCATTTCGTTGGCAAGGACGGAACGGTGGGTTTGAAAATAAAAATACCCCCAATACTTGTATTAGAACATTCGATTGGTACAATCTGGCATTGTACATATCCAGAACTCTTCGGCTGCAATTTATCTGAAGCGAAGTCTTGTTCGCCATTACAACTTCATGACCCTGGCGCGGACCATAGAAAAACGCTTGTGTCATCATGGTAAGAGCGTTTCGTTCATCTGTTTTAAGCGTTCGTCAACCATGAGGATATTGGGCGCCCGGACGCCGACCTTCGTCGCTTGAGCAACCAAGTAACCTGGCATTGGTCAATTCATGAATCCATTATCAGCTTGCACGCACTTTTGATCACAAGGCTTACCGGTAATCGAATAGATCTCGACTTTTCGTCCTTTTCGAGTGTCACGGAGACTCGAAGTTATGATTGGTTTACTCCTCCTCGCAAGCTCGATCACATCGTCGGGACTTGACTGTGCGAGACTCGCTCCGCTAGCAATGCCTATTCGATATGCTTCTTCCGCCAGCTGGCGCACCAGTTTTGTCGATGCAGGCGAGCGAAGCAGTTCATGAGTGTCGACGCCGGCGATGGCGGTCATGGAATTCCAAGCGGTGTTGAAGAGTAGCTTTTGCCATTTCTCGCCGCGCACGTCGGGCACGGCGCAAAACTGAGGGTCCATTGATGCCAATGATTCTAACTTTTCTATGCCGGTCGAGATGGTATGTTCGCCTTTGCTGTAGATGCCTAGATGAAAGGCGTGCGGAGTGATAGCGACGGTCTGCTCGACGAAGCCTGGTTTGAGCTGGGAGCACGACATGTTGCATACGGATGATAAGATAGTGTTTTCCGCGAATGCTTGAGCTAATGGTCGTTCGTTGCCCATTCCGTTTTGTGTTGACACCAGGACAGTGTCTTGTCGAACGACGTTTCGGAGACCTCTAATCATTTGTTCTGTGTCGCCCTTGGATTTGATCTTGTTTGCCAAGATAATGTAGTCATATCGGCCGGATATGTGGGCTTGCGTGAGCGAATCTGCATGTATCACTCTATGTGGTATAAATGCCCCGTCGCCCCAAAGGCGTGTACGGAATGTGAAGCCATGCTTTGAGACTTGGTCGTAGTTCGATCTGCAGATAACGGACACACGACTTCCGACTACTCGCGAAAGTCGCCAGCCGAGAATCGATCCGACAGCTATAGTGGTTTGTCGTAAGTATTTGAGACAAGTTATGATCAATATAGCAGGTGAATCTTACCTCCAGCACCGAAGATCAATATCTTCTTGTTGCTCATCGAGCCTCGTTGACGAACAATGCTGCAAACTTGACTATTGCGAACGTTATGGGGTGTAGATCGTCTTGTAGAGCCGCCTCATACGTTGTTAACATCGCACTTCTTCATGTACACCATCAGCGTCGTCAGCAACTCGCCATGTCTTCTTGAAGATCACGTGAAAAATCCCGCATTTGGTCCCAGGCTCGGCAACGTGCACAGAGCGCAGCTGAACCAACAAAATCCTGCGCATATTCGTCTCACAAGCGAGGCACGGCATCAATCTGCACGACAGTGTACATGAGTTTCTTTGAGCAAGTATCGCTCTTAGTGTAGTGCAGCGGAGCTAGTAAATGCCTACTAGCAGCTCTCGCTTACCAGACCCACTTGGTGTCGCTCCGCAAGACGAATCCGGAGTACTGCGGATTCAGCTGTGCATCGCTTGCAATACATGACAAGATGTCTAGATGTCTGGGCGTATACGTGCACGAGCTGAGCTGATAACAAGTATGTAGGATGAAAAAGGCCTCTTGTTGGTATGGGGCAATGGGTACTGCATTGCTTTCAATATTCGATTCGTTTGCTCATCTGGAAAACTTAAAGCGTTCATCGCACTTACGCTTATTCGTTATTGCGCTCAGCCATGACTGTCGAACAGGTTCCCGTGTCTGATAGTCCTTTGACCTCACCGGCGCCTTGCGAACACCTTCTTGATCTTCTGGATGTGGCTGCTGCTGGTCAAAATGGTCTGATACTCCTCGAAGATGGCATAGATGCAACGCCACTGAAGGTGACATACGCTGAGCTTCGAGATCGAGCTAAGGTGCGTAAAATTGAGAGCCACGTTACAGAGCTGCCATTGACATGGTCAATAGAGATATGGTACTGCCTTGCGTAAGTCTGGCATTGTCAAGCCGGGCCAAATCGCCATCACATATTTCGATACTCACATTGACAATGTGCTCTGGTTCTGGGCTGTGGTCGCTGCGGGCGGTATTGGTGCAATCATGAGCCCCGTATCCAACGAGCCGAAGACTGCCGCTGGACAGCTCGACAACATGAAAGAGCTCTTCCCTGGTTCGCCCTTGATCACAAGCGCCAAATTCGGGTCCAGATTTTCCGCGCAAGGATTCGCTGTTGAGTTGATCGAAAATGTCCAGAAGTACGAGGTGGAGTGCCACGACACACTTTTCGACGATGTGAGGGCATCATCGAAACCTGAGGACCTCGCAGCGGTTCTTTTCACCTCTGGAAGCACAGGTCGCTCGAAGGCTGTACAATGCACACACTCGCAGCTCATAGCCTCTGTACGTGCTAAGAGTGCCCACCTCAACTCACATGGCCAGACGTTCATGACATGGATCTCGTTCGACCATTCTGCGAACTTCTGCGAGATTCATCTGCAGTCTCTGTACGTCGCCAGTGATCAGGTCCACGTTCCCACATCACAGCTTGTTGTGGAGCCACATCGATTCTTCCAAGTTCTCAGTTCATACAAGGTTGGGTACACATTTGCTCCAAACTTCTTCCTCGCAGCATGCACACGCTCTTTCCTCCGAGCTAAAGACTCGGAGAAGGAATCTTGGGATCTCAGCTCGCTTCGTACGATCATGTGCGGTGGCGAAGCCAATCGGACAGAGAGCCTGGCCGCCAGCGACGAGTTGCTGAGGCGCTTTGGTGCCCCACTGCACACAATCAAAGCGGCCTATGGTTTGAGCGAGACTTGTTCCGCATGCTTTTACAATCTTGAAAGCCCGCAGTATGACGTCTTTAGGGAGCATGTTTTTGCTTCCGCGGGCAAACATCTTCCAGGTGTGCTAGAGATGAGAATAGTACCTCTTGAAGACATGAAGTCTGACGAGGGCGCGTTGCAATTGCGTGGTGAAGTGGTCACCAAAGGCTACTACAACAATGCAGCGGCAACAGCCGCCTGCACGACAGACGATGACTGGTTCGATACTGGTGATATTGCCAGACTGGACGCAGAAGGGCGAATTCACTTGCTTGGCCGCATGAAAGAGGTTCTCATCTTGAACGGAAACAATTATTCTTCCTTTGAACTGGAACACTCGATCGAGTCTTCTGACATCGCCGGCTTGACACCTTCTTTCACCGCCGTCTTCTCCACATGGGAGCAGACGCGCCAGTCTGAAGCCGTTGTTGTACTCTTCCATCCGAGTGAGGACGCCATTGGGTTCCGGAAGCTGAGCGGAACTTTACAGGCCATCAATAAGGTTGTAGTCAAATTTTGCTCGCAGAAGGCGCTCCGGGTGATACCGCTGCCAAAGTCGCTGATGCCCAAATCAACCATCGGCAAGCTGTCTCGCTCTCAGCTCAAGAAACAGTATGAGGAAGGGGCCTTCGAAGAGTATTATTGTGATGAGCTTACACCTCTGGATTCGGTCAAGCTGGACTCTGCTCCTGCAGTGGCCAAAGTGGCTTTACAAGACGTCACACCTCTAGAGCGCGAACTTGCAATCGTCTACTCCTCTGTGGTTAATATCCCAGCAGAGAAGCTGCTGGGTGAAGGCGCCCTGTTGTCATCTGGCATCGACTCGATCGGTTTCATCAAGCTGAAGAAGGCGCTTGAGACCGCACTTCACATGGATACCGAGATTCCCATGCCGA
This sequence comes from Cladosporium velox, assembly GCA_024604135.1. Taxonomy (NCBI): domain Eukaryota; kingdom Fungi; phylum Ascomycota; class Dothideomycetes; order Cladosporiales; family Cladosporiaceae; genus Cladosporium; species Cladosporium velox. The sequence continues at coordinate 497,515 of JANIIF010000017.1, read as the reverse complement.
TTTTGACGAGCTCCAGCTCGATCTCTGAGCTCTCAAACGAACTCACTCTTCTTGGTACCGCGTCGGTTGAGTATGACCCCATCGTTCCTCTGGTTAAGAAGGGTAGCAAACCCAGCATCTTCCTACTGCCTCCTGGGGCCGGAGAATTCCTCTGTTGGTTCAACCTCATGGAATATCTCCCCGATCGACCGATTTATGCTGTCAGAGCCCGAGGACTTCATGCTGCTGATGCCACATTTGATAGTATGGAAGAGATGCTCAGCATATACTACACTGCAATTCGGCGCACGCAGCCCAAGGGACCTTACCTTCTCTTCGGATACTGCTGGGGTGGTCTCATCGCTTTCGAGCTCACCAAAATGTTCGAGGCGGAGGGCGAAACCGTTGCCTTCTGTGGCGGCGTGGACAACCCGCCCGATATTCGCCGCGCCCTTGGCCACGTTAAGTACAGATCTGTACTTGCAGACTTCCTTCCGGCACTGACCGGCATGAGCTCGGCTGAGGCGCAGCAGTTCACAGAAGAGACATCTTCAATGGAGGACCCCGAGTTCTACGAAGCCATTTATGCCCGTTTCCCGCCCGCAGTCATCGAAGAGAATGGCGGCTTGACTGTGCAGCGCATCAAGGCTTACGGCAGAGTGGAAGACTGTCACCGCGCCATGGCTTTCGATTACAAGCCTAGTGGCACGGTCAAGTCGGTTGACATGTTCATGCCTGACGCCTTGCCATTCTTCGACGTGTCTGGCTTCGATTCGTGGGAGGCTGTGATGAACCAGTGGCACTCGCATGCAGGCGATGCCCGCATGCATAAGGTGGCGGGGAACCACTACACTGTGCTCAAGAAGCCAGATATTGAGGTTTTCCAAGAGGCGCTCAACAAGGCGCTGGAAGCACGGGGGGTATGATAGACAGATCTAGGTCCTAGAGAATGATTGGACTCACTGTCCTTGGTTCCGCGGTTTGATATTTTATGGTCTTCCATTGGAGTCGTTTGTACATGCGGAATAGCTCCTAGTGCAGATTAAAATCGTGCCAAATTCGTGCAGCTGAATGATGTGAGCTTGCCCCAAAGCGACTTCATCATCATTTTTCGCAAATCTATCTCAAGGAAAGGTAATGGAGAACATAGTAAAGAGGCTCAAGACATAATATTCACAGCTTCGAAGCCGCAATGCTTGTTTGCTGCGTGGTTTGACTAACGAAGCATGTGAGTAACGGCGTCCTTCTTGCATATTGGACAATGGTCTATTGACTCTTCGAAGGTGATTCCAATGGAAGATAGGGTTGGTAACCCTGCGGAGGTCACAAAAGGCACCGTTGTAATTTACTGGAGGCCCACAGCGGGAAAAGCTTGTTTGCAAACCTTAAGCTTAGCCTCGTGTCCACTCAGCGAGCATTTTGATCACTTTTGGTGGATCGGCATTGCTTGGTCAGGAATGAAATCGAGAGTCTATCTATTTGAGCAAGCTTGTATTCACTAAGCTTCCGGGTTGAGTATGCAGTGGATCGTAAAACCCATGTTAGTACTAAGGAAAGAGGAGCGAAATTTCCGAGCATCCAGTCACGCGAGGTGGAATGAGCATGTTTTGATCGCATTTCCACAAACGGTCTCGGCTAACGGTGTCAACCATTTGTCGGATGACCCAAATCCTGCGTGCTCAGCGTAAGCATACGCGATCTTCAGGACAATACACGAGTGCGCTGGATAACAGCCCACAGTCTTCGAAACTATCGATGCATCCGTACTGTGCTCACAGGTGACAGGAAGCCACGAGCCAAGATGTGACACCCCGATTAGGCAATTTGACATACGCCATCATTGTGGAAATGGAACGACGGCACGCTATTGTTGGGGGCGGGATCCTGGAACCCACTCCTTTGATCACAGCGCCGCACACCAAACGTCCCGATCCATCTCATTATACCTGCTCGAAAGACCTCAGAGGTCTACCATGCCTGTTCTGAAGCACACAGCCCGTATTGATACAGACTATTGCTACGAATGTTCTCAGAATAGCACTTCGCCCCTGAGTATCGGATCTGCGGATCCCGTACAATAACCTTGAAGAAAAGGCCTATATGGTAGTCTAGCATCGGGTGATACAGTGAAAAGGTACACCTTCGTTCGCTGAGAAGTAGCTTGAGCCAGTCCAAGTCGCTTCTTTCCTTCCATTGCTTCCATTTCTTCCAATTTTCCCACACTCGTTTCAGCATAAAACATGAAGCTACAGCTCGTCTCAACGGCTTTGCTTGCACTTTCTACTTCTGCCAGCGCTCTTGACGCTGATGCCTCATTGGTGAAGGAACCATCGACCATCGGTAAGTCTTTCAGTGCGGCTATCTAACAAGAACATTGGAAGATATTGACTATGCTTAGGTGCTCGGCAGTTGGGCTTTGAGATTCGCTGGTCAGACAAATCCTTTATTAGCAGGTTGAGAATTTTCGGTTTTCGATCGAGAGCGCCAGCGCGCGACGAAAGCAAATGCCCTCAAGTCTGGTATGACATAAGCAAAGATCTGGCATCCAGTTTTGCTGGTTGCAATCAACTTGCAGCAAATGCCATCAGATTTGCGTTCCATGATGCTGGTATGATGACAAGAGGCTGTTATCTAGGGATGAAACGAATACTGATCAAGGATAGCTGGATACTCCTCTCTCAACGGCCCCTATTACCCTGCCAGTGGAGGAGCAGATGGCTCGCTCCTCCTTTCTGACGAGGAAATCTCTCGTCAGATCAATGACCCCATGCAAAACTTCCGAGGCTTCCTTCTGGACAAATACCGGAAGTATCAGGCGAGGAATGTCAGTGCCGCCGACTTCGTGCAAGCTGCTGGCAACATGGGCGTCAAGAGCTGCCCTGGCGGACCCACCGTGAAAACTGTGAGTAATCGTTGAGATCCTGAGGGTATACACACCACTGACGCTCCAGCGCAGGTGATCGGTCGTCGTGACAGCTCAATTGCCCCTCCCCAAGGAACCCTACCATTTGCATTCGGTCCTGGCTCAGACTACGACTCTCTTATCAAGCTATGGCAAGAGAAGGGAATCAACCCAAGGGAGCTTGCTGCATTGATGGGCGCGCACTCTGTCTCGAGGTCTTTCACCCGCCAAGAAAATGGCATTCCATCTGGTGGTAAGTCTACCTGTCGCGGATTATATCCTTTGGCAACTGCTGACAGTGAGCAGGCCCACAAGACTCGTCGCCACGAGCATGGGACACGAAGTACTTCTCCCAGACTCAAGCAAAGCAAGCACCCCGTGGTGTCTACAGGTTTGACTCCGACGTCAACCTTGCCAACCCCAACACGACCTGCGGCCAAGCATTTACCGAATTCGCGAACGACAAAGGTAAGCATAAACCAATGACGCTATGGGTCAAGTAAGACGCTAACATTGACTGTGTCACAGCTGCTTGGGCCAAAGCTTTCCGGGATGCCATGTACAAGTTGAGCCTCCTCGGACTCCCTGAGGATAAGAAGCCAGGTTTGATGGACTGCACCGCAATTCTGGGCTAGACATTTCTTGCGATCATGCTTTTCTTGTGTCAGCCAAAGCATCATCTAGCGGCCTGCATGTATAGTCGCATCTCGTTATCTCGTAGTTATCTATCTTTCTATCTATACAATTTTTTTGTAATCAAATAGAATCTACATATAGCTGTGTATCTCACGTGGTTGCAGATTCATCCGAGGGCTTCGCAATTCATTCTCGAGATCATAGTCCGACCGTCAAACCGTGGTAGCGTTCTACCAGTGCTCAAGCTTCGCATATGACCATAGGCTTGCTCATTAACATTCTTGCATCATTGACTAACTATGAAAATCATTTTTGACTAGACCGTTACGAAATACCATGCCGCCGCGGAACAGATTTTCCCCTCAAGCCACTTTTGGCACTCTGCACAAATCAAGTCCAACCTCAATGCCCCGTCGCCGGCGACCATTCTCCCAGTAGCACGCTGCTCAAGAATGTCCCACCAAGCACCGATAAGAAGTATCCCACATTCATGGTCATGACAGCTAGCATCCTGCGCGATCATTAGAAAAGGTACAAAGTATTGTAGGCAAGCGAGGCAAGACTTACAATAGATACCCGACGCCGGCGAGAATAGTATCCAGAACGCCTCGTAACAAGCTCTCGCTGATACTCCAGGGTCTTTGGTGTGTTTGCGTTTGTTTACACTCGTCGATGTCGTCCGGTGGTTGTGCAAAGATATCTGCATGTTTGCGGGCGTGCATCTTCTCCATGATGGCAGGGAAGCGACATCTCAAGACCAACAGAGCTCGGCAGATGATAGCTAGGATGACGAGGAATATGCATGTGCCTGTGTACTGGCCGGCTGTTTTCGGAGTCCAAGACTGGGTGTATAGGGGAGTGTTTGCGGAGTTGAAGAAAACCATTGCCATATCTGCCATCGACATGACCATGCCGCCGCTCATAGAATAGTCGGTCATGCTCAATGTGTTGTCCATGTGCATTGTAGGGGAAGGAGTTGCAGTTGCCATTGCCATAGTTGGCGAAGTCATCTTCATGCCGGACATATCCATGATGTAAGCTGGTGGAGGATGGATGCAATGATCGAATAAGAGGCCTGGCGTGTAGTCAAGTAGGTAGGGTCGACTGGCCTCGAAGTATACCCAGCCATCGTCCGAACAAGAGTCTTGCACGTGACCTTGGTTGTTTCCAAGACAGCAGGCCAAGCAGGCGGCACAATGTGCCAGTTCAGAGGCTCAAACTTGCTCGTGGAACGGGTGATCTTTGCCCGTTTGGTGCGAATCCCGCTCACTTTGTTCGGGCGAAGGATTATTGAGGCTGCGAGGCTTTGAACTTAACGGGTGATCTGGGCCACCGTGACCATGTCATACGAGACGAGTATGCGGAAGGACTGCTTTGTTCCCCGATGTGATGTGTTCATGAGTGGATGAGGTCGTCATCTCAAGCGCTCCGAGACACCACTCAGCAAAGCTCAAGTCAGCCCCAGCGCCACGGCGCGTTATGTTCATGCGAGCAGGTGCATAGGTGTATCATTTATATAGTGGTGGTCATTTGGCCCTACTTGTACATTCACATTGATCCAGATACGAGAAAGTACGTCCGACTCGTGACTTCGCGTCGGGTTTTGTGAACAGTCCAGATTTAGCTGCTGCACCAGTATGTAGGTAAGCTGCGAACTGGCAAAAGAAAACTGTTAAGATGTCGTAGAGTAACGACTACAATAGTACACCGTGTTTTGGATGTTCATGCTTTCCAGGCGCCGCGGCTACCATAATCATCATCAGCCCTTTCTCCATGGCCAATTTGCGTTGCCTAGACTCTGCATATTCTGCGCGACATATATCCAACCAGACTGCAAGACACATCACATAGCCAAAGACTGAGATCTTATAAATGCTCGAATCAACCAAGTACAGCTCTCTGCCAAACCACCTTCCCGCCATCGTTCCTAAATTATTCATATCATAACATTGTGCCCATAGCCTTCTTTTCTTCTTCCCCCCTCTTCCCGCCGAGACGAGAACCATGTCCCAACAACCGGCCGGAACCGCCTCACATTACTCAAGAAAACCCTACGCACAAATCCGTGGATGAGAGAATAATCCCCACGTTCGGTCCAACAGTCCCGGGCGGCCACGCCGTTCGGAAAGGCCTATTTAGCGGTAGATTTATTCCACTATTGGTACCACTGTATCTTAACGGTGCTGTTAGGCGGTGGTTTGTGCGCGATCGGGGAGGGCCAGGGTCTTCTCCATATTGAAGGTGGGTCCGCGGCAGGGCAAGCGAGTTCGTATACTGTACACTATAGGGTCGCAGCTTTTCCCCTGCTGGAAAAAAAGTGAGAGTTTTGGCCCGAGGTGGCAAATACGTAAAGATTCGGATCACGAACTGTACCTGGAGATCTCATGGGCAAGCGTACTGGTCACTTGAATTTTTTGGAGAATGTCAGTTTTTGGTTCTAACGGACCAGAGAGCTGGTGATGACACTATGTAGTCTGTTTAGCGATACGAACGAGGTATATGGTATCATCGGACAAGTTGTGATCAAGTCTTGACAGAAAAGGAAATCATAGGTCTGGTTTTTCCCTCTCTCGCATGGCGATTGGGTGTCTACACGAACACTCTATCAACATGTAATCTCATATGCAACTGCTATTCTGCAAGCTCCAAGCCATACGGAATGAAAAACTGAGTAAATCTGTTTGGCAGGTAGAAATTGGATTTGCGTGGGCGCAAGAGCCGAGGATAGTTGGAAAGTTACAATATTAAAGGCAAACAATTTCCAGCCACCAGACCATTGGGCCAAACGCCATGGACGCCTCTGCCAACTACCACTATCACCACAGAGGCATCAATTGCCTGTGCTCATGTATCCAAGTCCAGAGCCGTACCACAGAAGACTTAGTGGTGGTCTCCCTCGCCATGGCCGGTGAAACGACCCACAGCAAGCTCTCCAAGGAACAGACCAGCGAGAACTGAGAGGAAGTAGCCCACGTTGAGGGTCATAACAGCCAACATGCTATATAAAATCAGTATTCGATATAGGGATTGAAGTTGCCAGTGAGATGTGACTTACAGCAAGTAGCCCACGCCGTGTTGCACGGTGAATACGCATGCTCTGGGGAGATCGGTGTCGAACTTCCAAGGAACCACGTGAATGCCATGCTGCATCGAAGTTCTGACGACCTTGACCTCCTCGCGCTTGCCTCGGAACGTCAGAGTCGCGTTGTTGTCCTCGGAGGGCGCCTCGGGGCCAGCAGCCTTCTCCTGATCGCCAATGGGCTCACTCGATACGGTGAGGTAACGACGATTCACGTGGCGGTCGTACCACTTGGCCTCGAGCACGTGGCGGTAGGCCGCCAGCATGCGACTGATGACGGCGAGGACGATCAGGAAGATGCACGTTCCGGCGTAGGTCCCAGCAGAATTCGGCGTCCATTGGTTGGAAAAGAGAGGTGTGTCGTGGGCGTTGGTGAAGGCCATGGGCATCGAGTGGCCCGACATGGACGAGTCCATGTCCATATCCACGTTCATGTCCATGGTGGTTGTGTCGACGTCGCCCTCGTCTGAAGGCAAGAGTGCAGGGCTGAGGTGGCACGAGGGAAGGCGTTGTCGCAGGTCAGATGCCGAAGGGTTAGAAGGAGAAAGCTAGATTAGTACTACGGTACGCCTCATCTGCAAGGGAGAACAAGAAAAATCCATCGCCATGCTCGCTTTGTTGGGCGAGCCTGGGACCGGGGATTTACCCAAGCTTTCCTGCTCGGCGGCGGCCAATGTAGTGAAGAAGCATTCTAGATCTGTACATTCCGTGAGCGTGCACATTGCACGCGGCCGTTGTAGCACCCATACGCGATGCCAAGGTGCATACCAACGTAGCTCTGAGCAAGTTTCCACCCTCAACCCAACAGGGGACGCCAACGACCCACAACGCCTCTTCAAACCGTAGGGTAAGCAGCAGGGCAAGCAGCGTTGCAGAGAAAAAAACAACAATATGCATATGCTGGCACCGAAGATGGCCATGGTATTTGAGGCGCGCCCGCGGTGTCCAGAGGCGCGCAATACTTGGCCTTTCATCCTCGTCCCCGCCCATCGAAACCGCCTGCGCCACCACCACGATGACCGAAGTCAGTAATAGCGTTTTCGCGCGCCACATCCAGGATCACAACCAAGCAAATGCCACCCAAGAGCACCACTGGGGCTATGCGAGCCGAGTCCTGCCATGCACGAGTGGCGAAGGCACATGCGCGTACCTGGACGCCGTGTACTGGATGCACGACGTCTCCATGCTCTACACCTTCATTATGTGGGGTGTTTTGCTGGGGATAGCCGTCGTCTGGGTCACGCTGCGTGGGTGGCGCATGGGAGGGCCGGCGGCGAGAGTGGGAGGCCTGGTCGATGGGCTTTGCGACGCCATGTCGCGTGTCAAGCGGCGGTACCTGATGGCAGACGCGCCCTTGACCTACGTCTTCGGCCGGGTCACGAGACTGCAGGTCGCCGTGCTCGCGACACTGCTTGGTTACCTGCTCATCTTCTCGCTCGTGGGCATCGTCTACAAGACCTGGGTCACGCCTATCAAGGGCACTCCTTACCACAACACCCGCACCGGCTTGGGCGGCTTCTCTGACCGCGTGGGTGCGCTCGCCTATGCTCTCACGCCCTTGACTGTCCTGCTCGGCACCCGCGAGAGCATTCTCACCATCATCACCGGCATCCCCTACCAGCACTTCAACTTCTTGCACCGATGGTGCGGCCGCATCATCTTCGTCCAGTCCGTTATTCACACCATCGGCTGGACCATCATTGAAGGAAAGCTCTACCAGCCCCAGCCAAAGGTCTACGGAGCATGGTTGAACCAGTTCTACATGATCTTCGGCTGCGTCGCGCTGTTCTTTATCTTCTTCCTGACCGTCTTCAGCACAAAACGCATGATCCGATACACCGGATATGAGTTCTTCAAGGTCACCCACTCTGCCGTGGCAGTGCTCTACATCGGCGCCTGCTGGGGTCACTGGGACCGCCTTTGGTGCTGGATGGTCCCCAGTCTTATCCTCATGGCTCTGGATCAGGCTGTAAGACTAGCTCGCACGTGTACCACCCACATCGGCACTACTGCTGGACGTTTCGGGTTCCATCGCGCAATGGCCACTGTGCAAGCCATCGGAGGATGTGAATCCGATGAGGACGTCTGCATTCGCCTCGACTTCGATTTCGAGCATGAAGCTTGGTTGCCTGGACAGCACTTCTACTTGTGTTTCCCCAGTCTTAGCATCTGGCAATCTCACCCCTTCACCGTTGCTTCTTCGCCGGATGCTTCTAGCAAGTCTCAGCACCACACTTACTTGCTCCGCGCACGCAAGGGTCAGACCGCCGAGTTCAAGGCGCTGGCAGGCCAGACCATCACCACTGTAATGACTGGTCCGTACGGCCCTGGTCTACCTGGAGACGCCACACCAACTGTCTTGACGGTGGCTGGTGGCACCGGCGTGACTTTCACGCTACCCATCGTCTTCGAGTCACTTCGCCAGTCGCTTGTCCCACAATCGTTGGTGGAGTTCGTCTGGGTGGTCCGTCACGCCGAAGACCTTCTCTGGCTTGATCAGGAACTCGGACATCTGAAATCACTGCTGCACACCAACCCAGGCCTGTACATCAGTATTTTCGTCACGCGGGAGCAGAGACAGGACCTTGACCCAAGCAGTGCGGCTCCAATCGCCGCGACTACTATAAAAAATGATCCTGAAAAGACTGCCACGTCAAGCTCATCATCGCTCTCGAACTACAAGTCTCTGCAGGGACTGCTGCTCAAGGATCACGATCGCTTCAGCATCGAATATGTCGGACAGCGCCCCAGCATGTCGGCTATCATCGATACCTTCATGGAGCGCGCAAACAATCGCGGTGGTTACATCCAAGTCTTTGGCAGTGGCCCAGACTCGATGGATAGCGACGTACGCAAAGCAGTATCGAACGTGGAAGAGAAGGACGGTCTGAAGTTCTACTGGGATTCAAGGGAATAGATTTTGTACAATAATTGTAACTGAGGAGAACCCTCTTGTAATTACAATGCAAGTAATACTCGCTGATCGTATTTCCGCCGTGCTATGCTGTGCATCAACCCTTTATCACCTCGTTTTCTACGGTGCTCAGCATCGATCGACCGTGTTCGGAAATGGACGGCCGTTGGACGCCGCCTACCGAGAACACACGCATAACTTCTCAAAAGGTCTCCCGACGCTCAGACAGATAATTAAGCTTCTTCGGCATTGCCACGAATGTTTGACAACTCAGCCTTTTCCACAGCCTTGTGCGTCTTCCACTACGGATCTGAGTCCGCAGGTCGGACTACGGATGTATTGCTTGCAGGAAGCTGCGCCACGCGAGCTCCTCAGCCGCAATCCAAGCTTTCCACCGCAAACAACCTCAGGTTGTCTCACCCCATTCCACACTGCGGTCATACGCTCTTCTAAACAACTCAACATGGCCCTTGTTGCCAGAACGATACTGCCTCACCCTGTACAATGCTGATCCGCCGTGGTCCTTAATCAACAATGCACTGAGACATAACATCTCGTTTCTGGCGGTCAAACGATGCCACGCCGTGCATATATCAAGCGAGCTGTCGCTGCAGCTGACCGTGTCGCGCATATTCAGCTGTCACACGATATCTGACAAACTCCGATATGAAAATCCTTTTCATCTGCACTGTGACTCTCGGCATCCTCGTATCTGCAAATGAGATCGATGACCGTACAGGTAGATCCATATCCGAAGCTCGTCAAAAGACTACGCTAATGCATCTGCAGACCACCACATCTACGTCCAAGCAAATGCTGCGCTCTTCAAATTCTTGTCGGCTCCAACAGGCAATGGACTGAACAAGAGGAGCCTCGCTGGCTCAGCATGTCCAGAAATTTGGAGCGAAGTCGCCGCAGACCTACAACGATCCTTCCACGGATGTAGTCGGAAAGCAAGCACAGCGATTCGCTTTGCTTTCCACGACGCTGGTCAGTATCCAACGTTGGGTCATTTCCACATTCAAGCTGACTGACGACCTGACCAGGAGGATACTCAAGCCTGACTGTGCCATATGGTGCGGCTAGTGGGGGTGCCGACGGCTCACTGCTACTATCAGACGCAGAGATCGCTCGTCCCGACCATAATCCCATGCAGGGATTCCGCGAATGGATGTTGCAACTTTACCGCGAATATAAGGACCGTGGGATTGGGGCCGCAGATCTCGTGCAGGTGGCAGGCGCGCTTGCTGTTCGTAGTTGTCCTGGAGGCCCGATTGTCAAGACTGTAAGTGCACATATCGTTCTTGGTGATGACATTTCCGGATGCTGATGCAACGTGTCAGCTTGTCGGTCGCGCCGATGATTGGACCGCCGCTCCGGAGAAAACGCTACCTCCTGCGTTTGGGAAAGGAGCAGACTATGACTCTTTGATCAAGCTCTTCGAAGCGAAAGGAATCAATGCAAGGGAACTGGCCGCCTTGATGGGAGCACATACGATATCGAGGTCTTTCGCGGAGCAGCAGAGAGGGAGCATACCATGGGGCAGTGAGTTGACGCAATTCTATTACTCTTCTACCGAGATGAGGGAAAATACTGACAACTCCTTATAGAACCTCAAGACACCACGCCGCAGTTTTGGGATAACCGCTATTACTCCGAAGTGCAGAACGCCAGCTCCAGTCTTGGAGTTGCCAGGTTCGAGTCAGATGTCAATCTGGCAAGTCCGACGACGGAATGTGGGAAGTCGTTCGCAGAGTTCGCTCAAGACAGTGGTGAGTTATTTCGATTGATTCGGGACCGTGTGTTGTAATCTGACTTGTCTTCTTCTTCCAGAAGCATGGGACGTTACTTTCCAGGGAGCGATGCACAAATTGAGTCTTCTAGGTGTTGTCCAAGGCCAGTTGGATAAGATGATCGATTGCACAGATATAATTGGTTGATGATGGTATTAGGGAAAGAAGGGGAGTGCAAGCTTGGTGAATATTGGATTACATCATGGGTTGATCGTTAATGTTGATGGGCCGCATGGAGTCAGGAAGCTTACGCTCTGGATATATCGTATCTGGAACATATTGACTGGTTGAGGGAAGACACTACGTTATGACAATCGTTCTATAGAGTGTCCGATCTAGACTTCTTTGATTTTGTCCACCATCCTGATATAGATAACAATGGCTAGCGTAAAGCAGGCAATACCGGTTCTGACAGGATAGTTGAAGTTCCGCATGTGAAACCGTTGCAAAGCTTATGCTCTCTGTAAACATGCTCACGTAACGGCGCCGTTGCATCGTTGTGTCTTAGCGCCAGAACTGTCTTACATACACTCTACATGTATCAGTCAAACTGGCATAGTGACGTGCATAGCCAATGCACGATCCAACAGTACCGCCGTGCGGCTGATCGATACGTATTGCGGCCCCTCTGCCGTGCGACGTGCCGGCGAGACCGATCTCCCAACCACGCCGTACTAGCAGTGTAAAGGCTACGCCATGATGTTTCTATTCCTAGCCACGGGCAGCCTTGAACTGCCTGGCTAGGAAGCCCAATGCTGCTGCGTTAACTTTACTTGCCATGGCGTTCGAGCTTCGCGGCATGAATTCGTCGTCCGAGACGATGGAAATGGCATATCCGCGAGCGAAGCTCACGCCGGAGAATTCCTACACATCGAGGATCCCATCACGACATCAGACTCCAAGGCCCCAGTCTGGAGACTCGACAAGATACTGCGGCGATGACTCTCAGGAAGACCTCATACAACCACCATTCGATACCAATACAGAAAAGGAGAGATTGCGCAACTTCGATCCACCCGCGATCCGACGTCTTCAAGCCTTCTGCTCTCTGTACGCACACCACCTGCTGGTTGTGACACTCATCGCACTTTTACAAGGCGGCTGCGCTCTTTGGCAAGGTTTCTGCATGTGGAAGAACGACGATGCCTACCACGCCTTCGGTCCAGGAGTCGTGGCCGCGAAAGCTTTTGCTGGTGCTTTATACCCTTCAATAGCGATATTGTTGGCCAGCACAAGCCGCCGCCTGCAGACATTTTGCCGGAACAACACCTACCTAAGAAAATCACCGATATGGGATCTGGGCCATGTCATACACATCTGGATGGCCACGTCGACGGTCACCTTCGGCACTCTCCATGGGATTTGCCACTTGGTGGGCACTTTTCGACACGGATCGCAGATGCTCGGGAGGGAGCCTTCGCCGACGCTTCTTCATGGCCAGGCATGGTCGTATGTCAACTTCCTCTGTTGCCTCTCTGGTGCAACAGGGATCGCGCTTCTGATCTTCCTGTGGACCATACTGCTCACGAGTCTGCCTTTTGTGAGGAGGAACTACTATGAGATCTTTCGATGGGTGCATTTCTTGGTGTATCCATTGATCGCGCTTCTGTGTGTACACGGATCTTCCTCGTTGCTCCAACGGCCTCTGATTGGGTACTGGATAGCACTGCCGATGCTGCTGGTACTATATGAGAAACTGCATCGCATAGCGGATAGGACCTCACCCGTGCAGGCGACGATCAGTGTCATGGACGATGTTGTCAAAGTCGTCTGTTTCGAGCCGCATGGGAAGCGATGGCGCATCAAGCCCGGACAGTATATCCTGCTCCTGATGCCTCCGGTGTCGAAGATGCAATGGCACCCTTTCACAGTGTCGTCTTGCGGAGAAGGCTTCATCGAGCTGCACATCAAATGCACTGGCGGATGGACCGAACGATTACGAAAATTAGCATACGAGCACGCCCTGCAGCGAGTTTATCTGAGTGGCCCGTTTGGTGCGCCTGCACAGAGATACTCTGATTATCGCCAAGCGATTATGATCGGGTGTGGTATCGGGATCACACCGATGAGTGCCATCTTGCAATCCATGACTGTGAACGCCTCGAAGCAGCCAAGAGAGCTCGTTCTGCCATTCAATGAGATCCCAATGCAGTATTTGAACTCAGCATCGACGCGAAATCTCCTCGCAGATCGAGGTCCAAGGAGTATGGACGAAGATCATATCATCTTGGGGTCAGGATATGACAGCAGCCGAAGTCCAACACCATCTCATACTCCTCAAAGTACCCCAAGAGAGGACTCCAGCTACCACTCACCGCATGCCACGCCCGAAACGCGAGACATCGACTTCCATCTGATCGTCCGCGAGCAGAGGAACTTGGCGGCATTCACGCGCCTTTTTGATGCGCTCTACACCAATCGAGATCGTGTCCTATCGGAAAGTCTCAGCATTAATCTGAGCACGTACCTAACCGGCGTAAGGGAGAAACGGAATCCATCTCCAAACCTCGATGCTCAGCGGCTGCGGGTCGGTGCACTACATCGACACATCAACTACGGTCGACCGGATATCGAGCAGCTGCTTCGAAAGCACTTTTTAAACCTTCTCGCACGGAAGATCGATCGAGTCGATGTAGCTGTTTTCGTAGGTCTCTTCCGAATTGTCCTCCCGAGATCTGAGCTGACTGTTTCCAGTTCTGTGGACCGAAGGCGATGTGTCGCACTATTTCGGCGTGCTGCATTGAGATCACCGCGCAAGCGATGTTCTGTGGTCTGCGGATTCGGTATGTCTTCTGGAAGGAGAATTTTTGAAGCATTGCAACATTTGGTCTTGCGGTTTAAGAGTTGTGTTAGCATTTCGCTCGAGCATGATTCTGCGTTGTAGTGTATGAGAGCATTGCTTTGTTTCTTGAGCGTAGCGATAGAGAAGAAGTTTTATAAACGAAGATTTCGGCTTGAGATCTGTATGGAACATGTTCAACACGGTATCGTCAAAAGAAGTCCGTGAGTTAGTCTAGAAACTCATGCACAATGACGTCTGTGGCTATCGGAAGATTGAGCTGACACTTGACACCTGAAGATTTGTGTTGTTTCGTCTAGACTTGACCGTACATGGACTGTCACTTGAAGTTTACTCGACGTGGAATTTGGTTTATGCTTGATTGCGGCAAGCCTCATCATGCGACTGATCAATACTGCCACCCTACAGCTGGAAGACTTCACGCTTCGTGACATCCCAGCGTACGCAATACTTTCGCATACGTGGGCGGATGATGAAGTCACTTTCCAGGACATGATCGCTGAGAACGAAAGTGTTCGAGCGAAGCAGGGTTTCACCAAGATTGTCAAGACCTGCCAACTGGCCATTGACTCAGGCCTCGATTATGCCTGGCTGGACACTTGCTGCATCGATAAGTCAAGTAGTGCGGAGTTGACAGAGTCCATCAACTCTATGTTTGAGTACTATGCGCGCTCTCATATCTGCTTTGCGTATCTGGCAGATCTGGTAGCTGTTTCTGACAACATGGGCGCGTGTCGATGGTTCTCACGAGGGTGGACGTTGCAGGAGCTTATTGCGCCAGGTGATGTGGTGTTCTGTGATCAGACATGGAAACCTTTCGCTGCGAAGTCTGAGCTTGTGGATGTATTGGCTGAGATCACTCGCGTGCCTCGCGATGTCCTTCTAGACGCATCGAGCCGTTCTGCTGTCTCGGTCGCAGCAAGGATGTCCTGGGCGGCGGATAGGCAGACCACTCGCACGGAAGACGTGGCTTACAGTTTGTTGGGTATATTCGATGTCAATATGCCTTTGATCTATGGTGAAGGTCGCAAAGCTTTCCGAAGGCTCCAAGAGGAGATCGTAAAGCGGGACAACGATCTGACTATCTTTGCGTGGGAGCCCTCGAGCGACCAGGAGGCAGACGAGGCCAACCGGAATCTGCTTGCTGTCTCTCCATCCGCATTCTCAAACAGTGCCACGATCAATACTACACCCGATCAATCTCCCGAATTTTCGATCACAAACAAGGGGCTTCTAGTCTCGCCCGACACACCCGTAGGGCTGTTTTCGGTCAGCAACGATCCACAAGCAAACTTCTTAGGCATATGTCTTGGATATGGCTCTCACGAAGGACATGTATACTCCGGTAGAGTATTCCTACATCTGCAAAGGATTGGGCCCAGGCTTTACTGTCCTAGTGCTCGGCATTCCTTGATCTGGTTCGAGCCCGGCAGACATAAGATACGCTGGCTGGCACCTTACGCCAGCTACCATGTGATGATGGAGGCCATGCGCGCCATTTCAACGTATGATCTGTTTCGTCATCATTCGATCTCACTGCCTGTACAGCCTGGATGCGGCACAATCAATTGGGCAGTTCCTGAGCGACTGTGGGATCCTGAGGGACGTACATTTCTTCGACCGTTCCCGTTCGCTGGGTCATTCTTCCCTGTGGTTCTCGCCGTCTCGCTACAGCTCAGACTTGCTCAGGGCGAGGTCACCCGGGTGATCATTTGCGACAATACAGCAGGACATCCTCGTGTGGGCGTGGCAGTGGGTTCAACGCAAAGCTATCTTGAAGAGCTTGTATCGTCACAAGGTCCTCGAGAAGAGTCTCTCACGTGGAGTAGCTTCAATGAGTTGGGTCTTTCGATAGACTGGCAATCTGATCAAGGTCGTCTTGCGACGGTCCAAGGCATGACCAACCACTGGGCGAGCCCACGCGGGCATTCTATTGTCGTCAATACCACGACGTCCGCGACCGGCACCAAGGCAGCAAAAGTATCTGTACACCTTGAGGACAACGTTCTGTATGCTTGAAGTACTATAGTCAGATATGGAAAAAGAAAAAGCACGAAATCTCGTCGTCCATCGGCATGAAATGGAGCTAAGAGACGATTGAGATGTTGTATTTGAATGCTTGGTGGAAGTCTCCCCGCAAAGCCAGCGCTTCGGCCAAAGTGACACCTCACCTCTACAGCGCGACAACGTGTTTCAGCGACAGAGCTACCAGCTACAAATGTTCTAAAGGGAATTCGCCCAAAGTAGCACTACCGCTACAACATACTATCAACATGCATTCCTCACTGGTGAGAGTGCAGACGGCCTTCGGCTTCTTCACCTCGGCCGCATTCGCCGTCGCGGCCGCCATCGCATTCAGCGTCCTGCTCATCCCCCAAGCGCCCAGCGCCAGCCTCGAGCTTAAGAACGTGCAGGTCGTCAAGGGCAGGCCGCACTACTACAGCACCAAGAGAGAGGAATACGCCCACGTCAAGTTCGACCTGGACGCTGGTAAGTGCTGCGCTAAGCCAACGCGACAAACCATCCAGCTAACATCCAATGCCTAGACCTGACCTCCCTCTTCAACTGGAACACCAAACAGGTCTTCGTTTACATCGTCGCCTCCTACCCCTCCTCCTCCCCATCGACCATCCCACCCTCCGAGCTCGTCATCTGGGACGCCATCATTCCCGCCGACAACGCACCCCTCCACCCCAACACCTATATCCACCCGACGCCCAAGAGCGCGAAGGCCAAGAACAAGAAGTCAAGGAAAGCTGCTGGCAAGCCCTACCCTCCCGGTGGTAGCCCTGGTATCGTCAAGCTCGACAGCCAGAAGCCCAAGTACCAGATCACAGACGTCAAAGGCAAGATCGCGGAACGCCAGAACGCGACGCTGACCCTGCACTGGAATGTGCAGCCTTATGTCGGAGCGCTTGTGTGGGATAACAGAGGTACCTTTGGGCTTTGGAAGGGACTGCAGGGTGGAAACAGCAAGAGCTTTGATTTCCCGCCGCTCAAGGGCAGTGAGGCTGCGAAGGCCGCGGACCTGGGCACCGACGCTGGCAGGGAGAGACCGAAGGCTTCTGGCTTCTTCTAAGCGGGTTTGTATAATTGAAGGAGTACTCTGGCAAAACATCAAAGGATAATCCTCGTTCACCTGCCTGGAACAAACAGCCTGGAGCTGTTTGCTGGGTATGGCATGTCTCAAATTCACTGTTCCGAAGCGTGCAAAAGTGAAGCTGGAACGACGCATGTCTCGCTGGAGCAACTCTTGCCTTGTAGATCGCTTGCATGTCCTGCTGCCTTTAAAGCGCACTCCCTCTCACCCTCCTTTAACTGCCTTGACACACCCTACGCACTCCGACCAGCAAGTTCGCCACAATTCGCAGCATCGTCCCAGCGAGATAACGATTGTCGCCGAACTCCTATTCACCATGGCCGAGCCACCTCTCAAGCGACAGAAGTGATCATCACTAATCCAATGACATGGGTTCCGACTAACAGCTCAACAGGCTTGACATGACCAAGACTTTCATCGCTTGCGTTGGTCCAACTGAAAAAGAATTCATCATCTACACCGAAATCGCCAAGCGCTCCTCTAAGTTCTTCCAAGCAGCACTGAGCCGTGACTGGAAAGAAATGCACGACAACCGCGTCACCCTCGCCGAAGTGCAGACAGATCTCTTCGAAAGCTACCTGCAATGGCTGAACACCGGCGTCATCACCTCCAGCTTCCCCATCGGCATGCCCAGCATGCTCCACCTGGCTGAGCTCTACATCCTGGGCGACTTTCTCGACGACACGGACTTTCGCAGCGCGGTCCTCGACGATATCGCGACTTTCGCTTACGACATGTGGCCTGGCATCTGCTGCATAAAGATTGCGTGGGAAAAGACTCCCAGAGATTCGCCACTGAGGGCGATGATTCTGGAGATCTGGGCGAGGAAACCTTTGGGGATGGTTGTGGAGAACCTTGTAAGCCAGGCTGATGAGTATCCGGGCGCTTTCATGGCGGAGTTGTTTGCGCATATGGCGGCGTCAGACATGATTGAGTTGGCTGAGCCCTGTTGCAAGCGTCATTTTGTGAGAGAGCTGAGGGAGTTCAGGAAGGGACTGGGGAATGAATGAGGTTGAGATGCTGATTGTTTGAGCTGCAATTGCGGATTGCTACCCTCCCTCTGTTTCGCTGGAGGAGGATCAGAACAAGGTATTTGAGTTCTTGGCGTACTTCACGGTCGCTCGCGACCGTCACTCAAATACTCTGCCCACGAGACATTAAATCACGTCGGAACATAAACCAAGTATGGGAACAGCAGCGTTTGAGCTCCACGTTTTGCTTTCTGGGCGGGATGTATATCATGATGTAAACAATGGCAAATCGGTCGAGCCTCGGTCTTCTTATAGTTATACGATCCAAGCCTGGGTTTGCTTTTCCAGTCCAGGGCAAACAAAATTGGCCTTCATATGCCTCTCGTGTCGCTCTTCTGCGTTGGCTTTCACGTGCGCTGTGTTGCTTGGAGCCTTCGGCATGCGAATTTGGCATACGCCACTTATATATTTTCTTCTTCCATCTGCGGCTTGCAACACCACTCCATCCACAGCGACATCCAACAAACAGCCGTTCAACCAGCCTTGCCTGTCATGGCTGAGCCACCAGCTAAGCGCCAAAAGTAAGTGAAGCTACACAGTCCCACAGTGCCGCTTAATTTTTGAGGTTTGATTTGACAACATGACAGGCTTGACATGAGCAAGACCTTCGTCGCTGTCGTTGGCGAAGATCAGAAGGAGTTCACGCTGCACACGGACGTCGCCTCCCGCTCGTCGAGATTCTTCCGCGCCGCCATGAACAATGACTGGAGGGAGTCTCAACAAAACCGCGTCACACTACGCGAGATTGAGGCGTCAGACTTCCAGCAGTACCTTCAATGGTTGAGCACGCACGATTATTCAATCCTCGATGACGCTACCTTCCACCAACTAGCCAAGTTGTTTATTCTTGGTGACTTCCTGGACTACTCGGATTTCCGTGTGGACATGCTCAAACGTTTCACAAGCAGAGCTATCACTGCGAACGCTTATCCCGACCTTACCATCGTCACTCCTGTCTGGGAGCAGACGCCCGAGCGCTCTCCTCTGCGTGAAGTCATTGTGGAGACGTGGATTACCTCTTCGATTGAACGTCTTGCCGAGCAATTCGCAAGCGCCGATCAAGACGCCCTCAAGGCGTTTGTTGCGAATTGCCTTCGCCGAATAAGTAACATAAAGGCACGCACGAAGGAAAGCGTCACAGGTGAGAGTAGGAGACGAGTGCTTGAGTACCGGAGAGACGAGGTTCTCAAAGAGCTTGACAATTGATTCCTACGCTTGGGTAGCAATCTGACGTGTGGCAACCTTGAGGGGTACGAGCGAAGACAGGTGTTATGTGCGGATTACAGCGGCGGCGCGAAGGCGAAGACGTGAAAGGTCGTGAAGCAATCAAAAAGACTATCCTATGCAATCTATTGATGTGAAACTCATCTTCAGCCCCCTTCTACTTCGGTGTGAACTTCACTTCCTTTTCGCTTGGCTTCCCCTACTAGTAACGGCCCGCAGGGCAACGCGTCATGGCGCTGCTTGCAGTACGCCCGCCACCATCTCCCTTTCCGCTCGATGCAGCGCAACTGTCGCAAGCTTCCAAAATACATCAACGTTACGTATCCAGCGTCTTTGTCGTCGCCAACTCGCCGACCATGGACTACGAAGAGAAGCACTGGATACTCGTCGAAATGTGGGTCACACCCATGAACTCAGAAGCGCCTACAGCAACTCAGACGAAACATGTCTACGAGCGGCCGAGCAAACAGCAGAGGTAATATGGAGTCATGTAACCTGCGTCTTTTGCGGTGACTGACGTGCAATCCAGGTTCGACTTTACCGAGACTATTGTCGTCTGTGCTGGAGAGGAACAGAAAGAATTTGTTGTACACAAGAACGTCCTCGCTACTTCCTCCTCCGAATTCCTCAACCGCATGCTCTCCAATGAGTGGAGAGAAACTCGCGAGAAACGACTCTCACTACCTGAAACGCGTCCTGAAGCACTCGAGGTGTACCTGCATTGGATTTACACCGGAATCATCGTTCTCGAACCTGAGCCTGCGGACGGCAGCGGTGAGCGCCGAGTGGAGTTGTACCTCCTTGGCGACTACCTAGACGACATGTCTTTCTGCGAAGCAATCATCGAAGGGCTCGTCGAACTGTCTTGCGGACCTGAACACAAACTTCCAAGCGCAACGGCGGTGCGCCTGGCGTGGAGCAAGACAAGCGTAGACAACCCGCTGCGTGCTGTCATCAAAGAGCTTTTCCTGGGTATGCCCATCAAGTCCACGGTTGAGGCTCTTTCGAACAGTGATATATTCCCTTACGAGTTTATCGTCGGTCTCCTGTCAGCTCTGGCGCAGAACGACAGAGATTACTGCAAGCGTTCGATTTCCAATGAATCTCATGCGCAAATCCGAGAGGCGTGCAAGGGTTTTGTCAGGGGTGCTGACGCAAGGCGCACATCGTCGAGCACAGGCTTAAAACAAACAACGGCGAATGCTACATAGTCTGTTTCGAGCCTTTTGTGTGAGTATGTTACTGGGCCACCATTCCCTTGGATGTACGATGCTGACCATAGCAGGCTTATCGCTCGATCTTGAAGGTTGTGCTAAGCATGGAGCCTGAACAGACACTCCTCGGATGATAGATACAAATTCATCTCCGGCGTTCTCAGATTGGACAGTGCTGGGTGTGGAAAAAGTGTGTCTTTAGATAGCCTTTGACATACTGAGCGTCTTTTTGAAGCTCGAAGTGAAATCACTGTGAGCTGATCACGACTTCAACAATTTTCCCCTGCCTCATGTTTCTCTTCTCCTAATAAAGTAGAAAGAGAGAGAAATTATGCACGTAATCGATCCAATGCTCGTTCCAAGTTTTTCTTCCAGTCCTAACCTGAACGCAGAACCTGTGCGCCTGATATGGCGGAAGGACGATTCTGACTTCACTTCCACTCCACGGTCAAAGTCTGTGGCGCTCTGTCGTGCGACTTGTTATTACTTCAAGCTCGGACCTAGAACACAACTCGAACAGACAATTTGTGTTTCTTTCGTTCTTTTTCTTTCGACAAGCGGCCACCTCTACACATACAACCTAACACATGGCATTGACCACACCGACCGCGATCGACCCGACCGCCACGTCAATGGCCATCACAACACTGGCTGCCACGAAACTGGCCGCCGCAAGACCTACTGCCGCAAAATCCACCGCCGTCAAACCCACCGGCGCAAAAGAGTCCCGCCAAACGGACAAAGGCGCTGCTGGACTCAAAGATGCAACACAAAAGTACACCACTCTTTCTCCTCGACGCTGTATCCAGATCACTGATGAACACTTGCGGACCGTACCTCTCTGACACCTTCACCATCTGTACCGACGATCCTCATCGCCCCATCGAATTCTCCATCTACGGCTACATCATCACCCTTTCCACATCAACTGTCCTCAAGTCGCTGTTCGATGACCCGAGGGCTCGCGCCAAAGGCATAGTCCTCCACCACACCAGAGCTGACACCCTCCGCGGCTACGTTCATTGGCTGCACACCCGCCAATTTCTCTCCAAAAGGCCCGAGGGCTTCAAAAGCTACACCGAGCTCATCGACTTCTTCCTCCTCGGCGAGGTTCTCAAAGACCAGGTTTTCTGCCAGCAAGCTGTCGATGCTATGATTGCCATTCGCTATGATGGTAGGAAGTGGCCCGGTTATCATGTCACCAATGAGATCTGGGAGCGCACTTCGCCAGACTCGCCGCTGAGGAAGGTCATGAAGGAGCTGTGGATGTCCACTAATGTGGACAAGGCGATGAGGTGCCTTAAAACGGCGCCGGAGCCTGGTTATCATAGAGATATGATCTTGAGTCTGCTCGAGGAGCTGATTTCTCGTGGAGTCTTCGTGAAGGAGGCGACGTTTTCGGGAAGGAGTCGCAAGGAGGTCGAAGAGGCTTGTCGCAAGTTTGTGCAGGGGATGAAGATTGAGCAAGGCAAGTGAGAGCTGCTGCACCCTTAAAGTGAAGAAGTGAAATCGCGGTTGTAATCATATCTGAGCTCCAGAATCGTTAGTCTCTACGGAACTTGGTAGATCCGATTCACTCGAGAGTTTCACGCTCATCGCATTGTCAGCTCGCTCGTGAAATGCATTGCCCTTCACTTGACACGCGTGGAAATGGCTTTCACATGCTTGTTTCAGCACGTCACAACACAATCTCAAAGGAAACAAACGGCCCTATATTCTGCAGGCACGTGAAATGCATTGGTTTCATGCAAAACTTGCAATCAAAGCCATGCTTCTTTTTCCTTTCTACATGAACTCCAAAACTGACAAAAAACGAAGGAGACGTCGAAACGCTGTAAACGCTGCAAACGTGCGCTACCATGGCAGAACCGCCGGCCAAGCGCCAAAGGTAGTGTACAATACTCATCGAGCATGTCAGTGGTAACTGACAAGGTCATAGACACGACTTTTCCGACACTATCACTATGAGCGCTGGAAAGGGCAAAAAGATCAAGAAATTCATGGTTCACAGCAGCTACGCGACCAAAAGCTCGAAATACATGCAATCGGCCTTGAAGGACGATTGGAAAGAAGGTCAGGAGAAGCGCGTCAACCCTTCTGACTACGAAGCGGAGACCCTCGAAGGTTACATCGACTGGCTTTATACGAAAGATGTAACGCTCGTAAATGCCGAAAAGGAATGTATCAGTCACGAACCATCCCGCAGTCGGGGCAGACAGGATTCAGATTGCAGCTTCTTACACTGCCTAAAGCTAGCCAAGATGTACACACTCGGGGACTACTTCAACGACATGCGGTTTTGCAATGCCGTTATCGACGCGATGGTGCTCATGCGGGACTGCTACCCAGGCCCGGACGCTGTCCAATGGGTGTGGAGTAAGACGATGGAAGGGTGTCCCGTACGAAAGCATATCCTCGAGAGATGGGCTGCAATACTTAGGCATGAGGACATTGCTGGCTACATCAAGAAGCACTCTTCGAAACTTCCAAAGGACTTCTTAATTGACCTGCTAACCACGGTGGGGGCCGACCATCGTTCTGACATCTTGAGAGTCGCAACAGCACGGCGAGCACTCAAGGAAAAGTGCAAGTTTAATCTACATTTCGACGACTCAGACAAGTGCAGCTAAACATCCTTCGCGCGAAAGGAGACAAGTGAGTTCCGACGTTATTGTATGCTGTATGGGAGGAATGTAGATCTGCCTGTGTTGACAAATAGTCCAGATAACGATAAGAAACATCATCACCCTTCACACACTACGTCCAGAACAAATACCAAAACTGCGGTGTGCAGCACATTGAGGGCTTGCTTGAGACAACAGTCGAGCAGATGGCACTGCAGCATTGGGATGGTTGCCTGAGAGTGACGTAGAGCCCAACAAGAGCTCGGCCACACGAAGGGTGATCACTATTGGCTGAGCGAACATACATGCGGCGTGTTAACACAGACGATGACTAAAAATTCTTCTTCCTGCAACTTGAGTTCGAACAGTCAATTACGCGCTCGGAGGGTTTACCAATTTTCGAGCGGTAGACTAACACCAGAACTTTTCATTCGTTTCCATTTACATGATCGTGGCCTTCTCACATCTCAAAAGTTGCCTGTCAAACGCACATCCCTCGAGCTCGAACCCACATACACATTGAAAGTACCCGAGGGAACCTTCCACGACTGACTTCCCACGTCCCAGTAGCTCAAATCCTTCCTGCGAATGTCAAACGTGACAGTCTTAGAAGTACCTGCGGTCAGTGACACTTTTTGGAATCCACGAAGCTGCTTCGGAGGTGAAGCCGGAGCGCTTGACGGCAAGCCGATGTACAGCTGAGCGACTTCCGCGCCGGTGACGGTGCCGTTGTTGGTGATCTTCGCGGTGACGGTGGCGACTGTGTCGTACAAGCCGACGACACCACCCGGGCCAGGGCTGGAGCTGCCTGCGGTCTTGTCGGTGTAGGCTGTTGTCAGGCTGGAATAGTCGAAGGTGGTGTATGCTTTGATGCTGTCAGTATGTCACATCCCAGGGCATAATTTAGACTACTTACAGAGACCGAAGCCAAACTCGTAACGAGGAGCGATGCCTGCCTTGTCGAAATGCCTATAGTCGATGTACAGTCCCTCGGGGTAGTCGTCGTTACCATTAACAACCGCAGTGCCATAGTCGGATGATTGCTTGGCGATAGTGTAAGGAAGTTTGCCGCTGGGAGAGGAAGAGCCGTAAAGGATGTCGACAAGGCCGTTGCCCAATTCTTGACCAGGCAGACTAGATTTGTCAGCAATAGACATGATGTGCATCCAGTCACAGCACTTACCCAGCCCACACGATGGCTTGCACATTGGCATTCGACAAGATCGATTCCAGGATGATGGGTCCAACGCTGTGAGCTACGCCGATATATCAGCAGGATATTCAACAATTCTACCGCAGAGTGCTCTCTCAGAAACTCACCGACGACGATCACATTCTTGTTCACAGCAGCGACTGCTTTGACGAGGTCATTTCTATATTGTGTAAGCATGTCCCATCATCAGACTGAATGTGCCCTGCTTACCCATTGTGCCAAGGATCAAGGTTGTTCCTGTCACCAGCGTTGCCTTCTACCGTGATGTAACCTTCACCACTGTCCGCCGTGATGAACACGATGGCTGTGTCAACCTGGCCAGCAGCGGAAGCACCCGCAGAAGTACTGTCGGTGGCGGAGGTAACGATCCTTGTTCCGTCCTTCGAAGCTTGTGTCTTAATCGCATCGGCCGGACCGATCAGGTATGGGTACTCTCCAGTACCGGATCCCCAACTGTAAGTAAGAACGTCAGTGATTCACCTTTATGAAGCCAGCATGATCTTTACTCACCCTTGTCCGAGTGCTCCAGTGTTACAGCCGCGATCGGTACAAGCGTTTGCGCCGGCAGGATTGACAACCGCCGCTGATCCGATCAAAGCCAAACTGGCCGGCTTCGAGAGAGGAAGCGCTTTGTTGCTGTTCTTTAGCAAGACTATACCGTCTCTAGCGATCTGCCTTGCAAGCGTTGCATGGTTGCCGACCACGTTGGGAGCGCCAGTACCACCGTTCCAGCTCGACCAAGTGACCGGAGGGTAGCTTCCGTCTTGTCCCAGCTGGTACCATGCAGCCAGAATACGAGTGACCATGTCATCCAAACGGGACTGAGGAACGGCGCCGCTTGAGATGGCATTGAGCAGGTTTTGGCCCCAGAGAAGGTTGTTCCCGCCAAAGTCAGTACCTGGCATCGACATGTCCATACCGGCGTTGGCGGCGCCGTTGGTGGTGTGCTGTGCGTTCCAATCGCTCATCTGAGATGAAAAGAGTTAGCCATGAGCGTAGGTCGTCAGAAGACAATACTTGTTGAACTCAAGTGGCAAAACTCACCATGTAGCCCTGGAAGTTCAGCTCTCCCTTGAGGATACCGTTGATCAACTTATCGTTCTCACATGCCCAAGATCCGTTGACCTTGTTGTAGGAGCACATGAATGAAGCAACACCAGTCTTGACCGAATCGGCAAAAGGCCAAAGGTACAGCTCGTGAAGAGTGCGGTCGTCTATGTTGGAGCTCATAGTCTCACGATTGCGCTCCTGCTCGTTGCCAATGTAATGCTTAGCACAAGCCTGCACACCAGCATCTTGCATACCCTTAATGGCATTAGTCATCGCAACACCTGTGAGGTAGGGGTCGGCGGCAAATCCCTCCCAATTGCGTCCTCCTTGAGGGATCTTGCCAAGAGCGCCTGATAGTTGTCAGTATAGTCACAAGATATACGAGCTGAGTGTCTCACCAGCGACCGGCGCAAGCTGGACATGAACACCGACTCCCTTCGCTTCTGAGCCCATTGCATTGCCGCGAGCATAAATGAGCGAAGTGTCCCAGGTGGAGGCAACGTGAACGCCCGCAGGGAAGACAGTCACACCCTTGACATAACGAATACTTCGATGGTCAGCATCTCCACAGGCACGCATTATGCATGACGCGCTGGACGTACCTCAAAGGACCATCCTGAAGACAGAGAGAAGGATAGCCGATGCTGGAGACAGCACCAGTGTTGCCGACGCAGGGTCCATTTCCCCAGCCCACACCAGTAACAATCTTGACCTTGTCGTTGTTGTTCAACTTGGCCAGAGCCGCCTTGGCCTTGGTGTATGCTGCTGCCCAAGTCCCAGTACCAGTACCTGGGTTGTTGGTTGGCGATGTGATGGGGCCAGAAGATGTAGTCGTAGACGAGCGCGTAGTCGTAGAAGAAGTGACCGGGCTACTTGTCGACGTGGTGGTCGAGGTGCGAGCTGTGGTAGTGCTGGGCAAGGTGGTTGAAGCAGTGCCCGGTACGCACTGGAAATAGAAGTCATTGATCTTATTGCAGTAATATCCTGTCATCGTTCAGCATTGGATCATGCGCTCTAAAGATTTCACATCAACGTACCTGAGACGCATGTCGTTGCGCCAGACCATCCATTGCCGCCGCCTGGCCTTGTTAGCATTCGCTCCTACTGAACGTCAAATACTGCTTACATTGACCCCATGCAGACTGCTGTGCAAAGGCTTCAGCTGCAGCAAGCAGTACGAGAAGCGACGGATTCACCATGGCGGATGATGCGAACTTGAGCTTCGAAGTAAAAAGTGCTTCGTGCGAGACATTCTTATGAGGCACAATGGCCGCTCTTAACAAACTGCATGAGGTCGCCGAGCAAGATAGATCACTCCGTATGATGACCCGCCTTATAGTACCCAGAGCAGATCATGGCCAGCCAAGGCGGCGCCATCTGAGTGGGGGACTGTACCGCCTCATGCACCAAGAGGCTACTTTGCGCGTTGACTGATGGCTCTGCATATGCCCAGCATCATGTTGCTCATCAAGCGAGTGTCCAAGGAAGGTGGTTTGCATTATTA
This sequence comes from Cladosporium velox, assembly GCA_024604135.1. Taxonomy (NCBI): domain Eukaryota; kingdom Fungi; phylum Ascomycota; class Dothideomycetes; order Cladosporiales; family Cladosporiaceae; genus Cladosporium; species Cladosporium velox. The sequence continues at coordinate 470,452 of JANIIF010000017.1, read as the reverse complement.
TTTGTAGCTTGAGAAGAAAACGTGGCGTCGAAAAGCTGTAATTTGAGTATCTGACAACTGATTGGTCGTGGCAGCGATAGATCTAGCCGTGCATTAGACGAGTGCCACACAACAGGTACATGCTTCAAGGCCAGCAGACACTAAATCCCAGATTCTAATACTTCCCGCTCGGCGTTTCCTTAGTCGTAGTAGAGGATGGTTAAAGAAGCGAATTGTAATAAACGAACCCCGCCAGAAGCGGAGGTGGCGCTTTCGCTTCGGAGAAGCACATTCCGCCGGACCGTGCAGCATTGGTGTATTAGGATACAATAACCTACAGCAGTCGGATGGGTAATTATGGGAGGGGAATCATGAATGCAAGGCATCTGCCTGTCACGGATCAGTCTTCCGCGTCGCCCCAGTGCTCCATCAAGTCATCAATTCTCCACTGTGTTGCCCACCCAGTCTCTCGCTCAATTCTCTCGAGCAGACTGATAATCACGTCATGCTCTTGAGGATGGCTCATCAACCGCCCGGCTATCCAGATCGGTTGGACGGTGTTGGTCCAGGCACCGTGATGGTCATTCGACAAAGCAATGCCGCAAATTTGCCTTGCGTGCCACAGAATTGAGCGTATCTTGCCCAAGACAATTGCGCGAGGCTTGCGCTGTAGCATCATGATTGCTGCAGTATGGGCGAATTGGTTGCCTGATATCGCTGCAGCATTGGTGTACAAGATGGTCGGGAAGGGCGAGCCGCAATCTTTGGCAGACATGGCCATGACTGGTAGCATTTCCACTGGACGAGTGGAGAACCATTCCTCAATGTCGTCGAAGAGGCGTCGCCACCGTGTCCCGTATGCTTCGCTCTCTGCGCGGTTCGCGGCGGAGAAGCCGAATGCACCCTCTGAAGCATGATAAGATGCGAAAAGTTGCATAGCTTGTGCAATGATATTCGAGGCGATCTTCGCGTAATCGTGGAAGTTGCCAGAGCGAGGATACGTCTTGACAATCATCTCCGAGATCGAGCCTGTTGTCCACTTCTCGACTGGTATTAGGGTCCGCTCCAAAGAGATCAATCCTCCGCACAGATCCATTCGCGCGAAACACCAAAAGACGGCCTCCTCAGCTCCTCCAGCATCTCCGCGAATATCGAGTGACTGCATCAGGCTTGCACATCCGTCCAGATGTCGCCGCCAAGCTTTTGGGGAGCAACTGAACATCTCGAGAACACAGAGTATCACACAAGAGGCTATCACAGCGATGTCTCGCATGTACAGCTGGGGCAGTAGTAGCTGAATTGTATGCTGATACAATGCTAGCGTGAGCGATGGCGGAACATTTCTGTCCCGGGATTCCAGGTAGCGTGCACTCAGCGAGAGCATGGCATACTTGAGATGCGGTCTTTCTTTGGCAATATTTGGAAATGTGTCGCGAAAGTGAGTCTGAGGATCGAACTTGTCAAGCTAGATTTTCGTCAGTCTCCGGAGTTGCGAAAGACAAAAATGCTTTGCATACCCAGATTGACACCTCTTCGGTCCACGCCTTCCAGAGAAGATATTCCTGAGCTGGCGGGAGTTCGAATCCTTGCGCATTCGTAGTATTGCCGTTTCTGGCAGCAGTTCCAGTGGTCGCAGTCGATTGACTGCCGAATGCATCGCTGTGACCTGGCGCAATTGGATTCCGCCTAGAAACTGATGGCTGGTTGTTCTCCGATGCATCGCTTTCAATCTGCGCAGTACGAAATACATGGCTTCGCAACGACTGGAAAAGGTTTTGGTACGCTGATCCAGGCTCGAAGATGCCGTCTTCAAGGTTGTAGCTTGACGAAATGCTGGGCGAAAGCACATGTTCTGGCAACATTGCCATGTCCAAAGATGCAATCTCGCCAAGTGAAGACATATCTTGGGCAGTCCATGTCTCGTCGGTATGTGAAGGCAGATTATAAGCCTCATCCACAGGGACTTCATGGTCGGCCGACGGGGGCGAAGTTTGAAGCGCGGAGCCATTTATGTGGCTCGTATCCTCATTGTTGCGGCCAGACCCCGGTCCACTGTATGTAGAATCGCAGTTTCGGACCGTAGATCTCGCTTCTGTGGCAATGCCTCCACTACGTTCTGGCAGAGTGACGCCGTTAGGAGGCTGTTGTGTCTGACTATCACGACGGATCTGTGGTTCGTGTCGATGTACAGTCTCGGTAACACTGCCGCTTGTGGTATCAAATCTTCGCTTTAGGCGTCGATTGCTAGAGTCTTGTGCATCAAGCGTGGCGATTCGAGAGGGTGTTCTCACGAAAGTGCTGCCATGGGACTGTCCTGCAATGCTTTCCACAGTTCCCTGTACATGTCAGTCAGGGCAAGAAAGGGCAAACAACATGAATCTGTACAGATATAAATGGCGTACCTCGGAATCTGACTGGACACGTAAAGTGGTCGGGCCAGACGGTGTGGAATCTCTGGAGCCCGCAAGTCCAGTTGGTGGGCGAAACTTGATGAAGGCGTCCCATTCGCACTCTTCGCCACTTCGCTTACATTTCGTACATATCGGATGAACGTCATCGCCTGGAATGCTGTCAGAGCCCGAAACGAGAGAGGGAGAATTTGACATAACTGATGAGTCCTTTGGCACATACATTTCTTACGTTTTCGGCGGCAGTTCAGACATCCAGACCGCGTTCGTCGACGTTTCTGACCTGTCGGTGTGGAGGCTTCATCAGACATGTTATAGCGGTATAAGGAATGACCTCCGTAAAGGATGGGCCAAAGTGGCCGAATATAAAACTGTCGAGCTCCCAAGCATGACGGTGATGATGTAGCGAAGGAAGATGGATTTCTGAAGGAGATCGCTGCTTCTCGCGGCAAGTGCAGCCGCTCGCAACCCCATGTTTCTTGGCAGTCCTTGAAACTCTGTTACGAAGCTTAAATTAGGGCAGCATAGCCGCTTCTTTCACCATAATACCTTAACATTGTTGCGAGTACATTTGGCGATACTTGTTTGAACTGCGACCTTTATGTCTCAATCTGTTTCGAAACCACTGCTGCAAAAGACAATTACTTCTCAATGCGCTCGACTGAGTACTTCCTCTGCACTTCAGCCTCCTTGATCGTAGGGGGCCGCATCGTCTCCATGTCAATTTCGGCGTCTGCGATGTGCATGACAATTTTCGGGCCCGTGAACAAGCAGTTGACCTCTTCGAGCGAGAGATTGCGGGTTTCAGGATCTGGGTCGCACGTCAGTGCAAGCTCTCCAACGTTGGCGGACATCCTTCGAACTTACAGAAGAAGTAGATGGCTGGAATGAAGCAGGCGTTGAATACGCCAAAGTAGACGTATGTCTTCCATCCTATGCTTCCGATCGATACGGGAGTAATGAGCACGACAACTGTATAGCGCAAGAAGTGTGGTTAGTAATCGATCACGATGAACTGATCACCTTATTCCTTGGGCACTTACGGAAGGTGAAGATCCAGTTGCTTGCGGAAGACAGCGCTGCGATAGGCGTCCTCACTGCCAGTGGTGCGTATTCCGAAGGAAGCAGCCACGGAATTGCCAGCATACCGACAGCAAAGAAGAAGTTGAACAGGAACAGCATCACTGAAGCGACGATTCCGGAGGCCTTGTTGCCATTGGAAACGGTCCCGGCAAGTACTGACATGCAGCAACACATGCCGATGACGGCAAACAGCATCAACTTGCGGCGTCCAAGTCTGTCCAATATCCAGATTGGCGGGAGTGAAGACAGAAAGTAAGCGATACCGTTGAATCCTGCCAGCAATAGCGATAGTTCTTGCGATAAACCGACTGATCGCTGGAAGATCGAAGGCGCGTAATAAGTGATTAGGTTGATGCCTGATACACCGTTAGCATGCTTTAGACACTACTCCGAAGTGATACTTACCAGAAAGCTGCTGCATGAACTGCCCGCCAACACTGAGCAACATGCGGTATCGGAACTTCTGCTTTCCATTCTTGAAGAGTGTTGTCCACGAACTGCCAGATGCAGCTTCCCGCTCTTCGTCGACAGTGTACTGGATTTCAGCGGCTTCTCTGCTAATCTCAGATTCATCCACATCCAGTTGACCGGCATTGGTGTGGAGGCGCCTAATGATTACAAGAGCCTCGTCAGAGCGGTCGTGTGCGATGAGCCTACATGCTGTCAGTGGCTATAAATATTAAGCGCTTTTATGGACGAGCTTACCATCGAGGTGACTCCGGCAAGAACAAAAGGTTGAACGCCGTCACTATAGCAAAAAGGATTTGTAGTGCCAGCGGGAAGCGGAATTGAGCCTCGTTCTGAACGTAAGAAAAGCCATAGTCGACCCAGTAGGCCAAAGCTACGCCGAAAATGTTGATGGCGAACTCAATCGATAAACCTTTTCCTCGCTTGTGGGCTTGCATGAGCTCGGCGTGCCAGACAGCTAATTCTTGTCAGTGTTTTCGGCTGCCTGATCCAGTCGACGTTTCTGACTCACGGATGGTGCTGGTGTTCATGCCATTGCCAACTCCTGCGACGATTCTTCCGACAATCATCTGCGGAATGCCGTACGCTGTTGTCTGGAGTGCGGCACCGATCGACAAGATCAAGCATCCAAGCCAGATACAGTTCTTGCGACCCAGACTCTCACCGGCGAACAGACAGAATAGAGATCCAGCGAAACAACCAATCTCGTAGATGGCTACCACAAGTCCTTGGAGGGTGTCGCTGCCGTTACCGGTCGTGGTGTTGATCTCAGGAAACTGGTTCGTGAATGCCGTTCCGGTCAAGAGACCGCTCATGACACCTTGGTCTGATCATTCGATGTAAGCCGGAGTCCTGTCAAGATATGTTTTCACAAGCTAAAACATACCATAGCCCATCAACAAGAAACCAGTGCCAGCAGTGGCCGTGATAGCCCAGTTGAGCATGCGCCCCGTGAAGAGTTGAGGCATGTTGGCGGCTGCTTTTGGTACACGCGAGTACCTAACCAATGTCAGGCAAGTCGGACAAGCAAAGAAGAGTCGCTAAGGCTATAGCGTTCTGGGGTAAGGAGATCTATCAACGTGGTTGAGTCTGGGGAAGGTGGGACTATATGTATTCGCTTGACATGATGGTGGTATCCGCATGCGAAGTGGATCTCCTTCACGCGACTGTCGACGTCAACGGCATATTGCCCCATTGCAACCGCTCCATCCTATACCAAACACTGGTGGTGGAGTCAGAGGTCGCACAACTCGTACGACGGTAGGGCAATGCAGCGCTAGTGGTATCCCAATTCGGACTTGCAAGCGCTGCGCGGTTCCGATTCTCTCCCCAACTGTTTGGCTGGCGGGAGTTGCATGCGGCACAACGCCATATTCTCAGCCGGCATGTATCCGGTCGTATGCGTACCGGCAAGCATCGTTAAGCCGTAGACGCCAATCGTCAAGTGGGAAGCTCATAGCTGAGGCTCGGACAGTCGTGGAATTTTTGAAGGTATTCTCGTGTTTACTTGCCTGTAAGCGCAAACCGCAACGACCTGATTTGAGTCAATCCTTTGGACTTCTCAAGCATTGTCTACACGATCGTGCAGGCTTGGATTCTGGTGTTTCTCGGCTTGTTCCTGAGACAGGACATTTCTTCAGCTGCATACGCAGCGACATGGTGCCTATGAATGACTCTCCAGCGGTTGATCCGTGGGCGCAGATGTTTGGTATGGAGAACAATGGGGAGGGCGGAGTAATGCAGTGGAGCGCGTGGGGGAAATCGTATTGCCAGACGCCACTCATTCGGAAGAACCCCGTCATACTAGACTCGTTCGAGATATCTTAAGCGCTTCAATACCCGACTCCGCCGACTGTAAAACGTGAGCCGCCTACAAACGCCCAGCAGTAAGCGCTTCCGCCTCCAGTCCACATTTTGTGGTTACGCCTGCCTTTGCAAAGACTGCGTGCGCTCAACCATCGATGTCGCTTTTGTGGCCCACTAGGTGATGATGTATATAGCTATGTGTAGGTCCACCATGAGGATAGCTCCTCCGATACGATCTCCCATCTTTCGCATTACTGTCTTGCTTGTCCCTTAGCGACTACTTCAACAAACACATCTCACATCATGTCTCCATCAGCAACAAACGACGTCATCGACCACAAGATCGTCAGCGACATCTCGCTGCCCGACGACATCCCAGAATCCAATCAGACAGCAGCCAAAGTCCCTGGAGACCAGCTCTTCTCATTGAAGAACCAGACCATTCTCATCACAGGTGCCGGACGAGGACTCGGTATCGAGCTCGCTCTCGGCGTCGTGGAGAACGGCGGCCATGTCGCTGCTCTCGATATCCTAGACACTCCCTCCGATGAATGGGCAATTCTGCAGAAGACCGCAAAGCAACGCAACGTAACTGTAACCTACCGCAAAGCCGACATTACAGACGAAGAAGACTTCAAATCTGCTGTTGCGGAGATCTCTGCGCGAGGCAGGAGCCTCAATGCTCCTCTTCAGGGTGCGATCGCATGTGCTGGCATTCAACAGAAGATCCCTACTCTGGACTACCCGGTAGCGGACTTTGAACGCATGCTGAAAGTCAACACGATCGGTATGCTATGTCTGCAAAACATCCTGCAGCCGTGACTTTTTACTGACAAAAACCCAAGGATCCTTCATCACAGCCAAAGCAGTAGCGAACGACATGGTGGCGAACAAGATCCAAGGAAGCATTGTCCTGATCGCATCAATGTCAGGTAGCATAGCCAACAGGGTAAGTGACAGCATTAAACCCACCTCCACCTCCTCAGTCCAGTAGCTAACACTAAACGCCAGGGCCTAACCTGCAGCGCCTATAACACAAGCAAAGCCGCCGTCCACCAACTCTGCAGATCCATGGCGCAAGAAATCGGCGTCCACGGCATCCGCATCAACACCCTCTCTCCCGGCGTAAGCACCTTACCCTTCTTCCAAACCAAATCCACCTTCAACAACCCATACTTACGCCACATTATAGTACATCCGCACAGCAATGACCGACGCCCTCCTCGCCGCCGAGCCAGAAGTCGAGAAGACCTGGATGGCGGGCGCACTGCTCGGACGTCTCGGAGCGCCGGAGGACTTCAAAGCACCTGCTGTGTTCTTGCTTTCGCGCGGAAGCAGTTTCATGACTGGTACCGATCTTAGGGTTGATGGAGGGCATACTGCTGCCGTGTAGAGACTTATATAATGAGAATTTATCTTCATCCTTGGATTTCGTTTTCGGCTTCTGTCTCTACTTGTCGTGGCAGGTGTGAATGTGGTGTAGTTGCAGATATATCGTTACATCCGCCCTACTGCGTGACTGTTTGTCGTGATCGTCGTGTTTGGTATCGAGGCGCTATTATGCCTGCTCGTGTGCTGTCGATCTCTTAAGGCTGGCGTGAAGTAGCTGCAAGAGTGACGGTTAGTTCAAGGAGCAATCATAAAGTCTCCATGCAGAAGCCACTGCACAACTTCTTCATCCAAACTTATATATCACACTGGACAAGTGAGATCTGGGGACGTGCGCTGATATCCATCTGTAAATCATTGATTACTTATATATGTATTCATCCCAACCCGAGCATCCGAGCAGCACGCCAACGCCAACAAATGCCACCACCATACTACACCCCAAACCTCTCAATGAATCCTCACACTCGCCACACCATCCGCCTCCGTAAACTCATAAAACTCACTCATAGCCTCCGGCTCCCTCCTAACAGTCTCCATATAGCCCACCACCTTCTCCGAAATCTTCTCCGCCGTAAACCCAAAGTACTCGTAAGCAACAGCGCCCGGAAGCGACTGTCCGAACCTCGAAGTCGCCATGCAGAAAGCAGCATTCGCGTACCTCTCCCAGCCATTCGGCGTGTAAGGCTCGATGACAACGATCGGTCTGTCCGCGCGGCGCTGCAAGACAGAGCGCTTGTATTCGATGTCCTGGGCGTCGAAAAGGCGCTGGCAGGGGAAGGAGATGATGCGGACTTGAGCTTGGCCAGATGCTTCGAGGGCGTCGGCGACTTTGACGGCGAGGCTGAGCTCGGCGCCGACTCCGATGAGGGTGAGGGTTGCGGAGGGGTTTTCGCGCAAGACGTAAGCGCCCTTTGCGACTTTGGCGCGGTTTGTCAGGGGGAAGAGTTGCGGGAGGGCGTGGCGGGATGTGGAGATTATGCTGGGGGTGTTTTTGGCTTTGATGGCGACGGTCCAGGCGCCTGCGGTTTCTTCGCTGTCGCCGGGGCGGATGTAGAGGACGTTGGGCATCGCGCGGAAGAGGTTCGCTAGTTCGATGGGTTGGTGTGTGGGTCCGTCTTCGCCTGTACCGATGGAGTCATGGGTTGCGACGTGGATGACTTGGAGGCGTTGGAGGGCGCCCATGCGGACGCTAGGTGCTGCCCATAGGTAGAACATGAAGAAGGTCGATGTGATGGGGATGATCATATTAGGGTGGTATGCTGCGAAGCCGTTCGCAATAGCTGCCATTGCGTGCTCGCGAATGCCGTAGTGGACATAGCGGCCTGCGTAGCTTCCGTTCGCCTTGCCGTCCGCTTGGAAAGTCTGCTTGGATTTCCAGGACATGTTGACGGAGGGTGTGAGGTCGGCGGTACCGACCATGAAGCTGGGAACGTTCTCGGCGATTGGGTTGAAGACGAGTCCTGAGGCTGCACGACTGGCTGTAGCCTTCTCGGGGAAGCTTGTTGGGATCATCGACTCCCAATCTTCTGGGATCTCGCCGTTGAGGCGAGCCTGGAAGTGTGCACCGAGCTCTGGGTGCTGCTTCTTGTATGACTCTAGCAGACTGTTCCACTCCTTGACAGCCTTCTCGCCCTTCTCAGGTAGATCGCTGAAGAATTCCCGGACTTCGTCGGGAATGACAAAGTGCTCTTCAGGGTTGAAGCCGTAGGCTTCCTTCATCTTCGCCACATCGGCGACGCCAAATGCAGCTCCATGTGCCACGGCTTGGCCGGCAACAGCACTTCCAAGACCGATGATAGTGCGCACGTTGATGAAAGTTGGGCGATCGGTACTTGTCTTCGCATCGTGCAGAGCACGAACGATAGCTGGAACGTCGTAGCAACCATCCTCAACATCAATCACTCTCCACCCGCAAGCCTCCATTTTCTTGTTGATGTCTTCGGTGTTCGTAATATCGACTGTTCCATCGCAAGTGATCTGGTTATTGTCGTATATAACCGTGAGGTTGTTGAGCTGCCAGTGTCCAGCAAGCGAAATCGCTTCGAGAGCCACGCCCTCTTGCAAGCAAGCATCACCAACCATGCACCAAATGTGATTTGACACAACAGGGAAGTTCTCACGGTTGTAAGTGGCGCCAAGGTGCTTTCCAGCCGCCGCAATCCCGACAGCGTTAGAGATACCCTGGCCAAGAGGTCCAGTTGTGACTTCGATGCCTTCGTGCTCGATCTCAGGGTGGCCAGGGCAGAGAGCGTCGTATCTCTTTGAATGGTATGACTTGAGCTGGTCGAAAGTCATGTCCTTGTATCCAGTCAAATGCAGGAATGTGTATTGGAACAAGCAAGTGTGGCCGTTGGAAAGAACGAAGCGGTCACGGTTGAAGAAGTCTGGCGAGTGAGGAGCATAGCGCATTGTGTATTTCCACAGAGCAACGCCGATGGCAGCCATGCCAATGGCACCACTGTAAGATGTCAGTCAAGATCCGATAGCTATATTCCCTTTACAATACTGACCCTGGGTGCCCGCCACCGAATTGTTGGCACAAGTCCGCGATCAACAACCGGAAGCTCTGAAGGACAAGAGGATGCTTGCTCTTCGCATCGTTGCCGACGGTCTTCTCCAAAATCTTATCGGCCGCCTCATGGCCATAGTCTGTACTCTTCGCTTCAACGGGGTGAGAAACACCATTGGTCACGCCATTAGCAGCAGTCATGATGGGCGAATAGAAGTACGAGAAAGACTGTCTAGACAAACGCACTCCTCGAGAAAAGAAGAAGAGGTGAGGGCGTGAATGTGCGAAGATGGCTTGTGAGCATGAGCACTCGCAGGCGCCATCGCCCTACTTAACCATCCGCGCGCCATGCTTGCAGTGCATTCACCTGCCGCATGCATGGTGCTGTCGTCTCCGGCAAAAGGTGGAAGTGGAAGCGGAAGGTTCTCGGAGAGCAGGTCGACGCGCTGGAGGGATGGCGCCAAAAGTCGCCCGAAACGATGTGCATAAGCGCTTCTCCGCCAAAATGTGGCTGCGCTTGGAGCTGCCTTCAATGCCATCGTCCCACTGCCTGCCCTAGCCGGAGACATGGTCGACAAGATCGCATTGGAAGAGGTTCGTGGAACCGCATCGATGTACGCGTCTTGATCTTGTAGTGGAAAGACCGTTTCTTGTCTACCTTGGAATAGCTTAGGTACACGAAAACCACGTGCGGTACCTTTTACTCGAGAGTTGAACATGAAACTAACAACGTTCTGCTAAAACTATAAATAATAATTCGACCTCTACCCGGCAAACCAGTGCAACACATCCTTCTCTTCTGTTGGCGCCAGACCATACAGTGCCTCCTGCAAGAACCTCTAGCGCAATAAGTGCTGTACGCAAAACTCGCAAATAACGATGTAACAGTTGGATGCCCTGATCTCCAGGATCATACCGCATCCATAGCCGCCCTGGTACTTAAAACCTCGTTCCTGTTTCCGAGTTTCGAAATCTGCAAAAACGCATCGACGCCGTAGCCCTCCAGGCTATGGATCTCCAACGTGCCGGCCCAGTACTCGGCGTAGATTCTGCTCATGGGCAACCCCATGCCGAGACGCAAATCGGGCTGCCGGCCGGAGAGCGCTGTAAGGGAAGATGTATGGCGGTGTTTTGAGTCGTTGCTGTTGACTGTACGCTCGACTTCGGTCGCAAGGTTGGGATCGGCAAAGCGCAGCTCCTGCATGGTGCCTGCCAGTTTGGGCACGCGCTCCAGGTTTTCGAGGCGGGTCTGGCGGCGAGGCCCTTTGGCGAAGGACCACAGGTATGGGAGGATGTCGCGCTCGATACCTCCACCCTGGTCAGAGACACGAATAATGACGTGTTGGGCAGCTTCGCAGATGAGGACTTCAATTGGTGGACTCTGCGAACCTGGTCGCTCGACAATGGCCTGCATGCTGTTTCGTAGGAGTTCACCAATCATGTATTCGATGTGTGAAGGGATGTAAGGGAATGTGGTGTCCAGGTGGCCTTTGACAATGACCTCTGGGATTGTGACTTCAGGACCATAGGCCTGGGACATCAAGCTGCGCGCGGTAGCTGCGCACTGTTCGACAATCTCTTTTGCATTACATCGCAAGAAGATCTCTCCCACAAAGTCATCTTCTGGTGCGGTGAGTGACTTGCTAGAATTGGGAAAATGCCAGGGTGCATGGAATGTCTCCGTCAAGGCCAGATGCTGCTCCGCAATCACTCTACGGCTGATTCGAGAGCGAAGTAGTGTCGTCATGAAGCGATCGCACTCCTCTGGCGAGATGGCGTTCTGAATCTCGATGACGCCCATGGCCAGTCTTGGGATCACGCTGAGGTGCTCTCTCAGGGTCGACTGGACGACTTCGCAAAAACGATCATTGTCGTCCACACTGGTGATTTCGGGTACCTTGCGTAGTCGTTCGAAGGCAGTGTAATATAGCTCGTACACATGGCTGATGTGAGGATTCGTCAACGCCGAGTACGGCAAAGTCTGCATGTTGCGCAGGCGGTGTGCGAGCCTCGTTGGCAGCTCCGTGCGAACATAGTTGGCAGAGCTGATCAGTCTTGATTCCGTCAAAGTGCGTCCAAAGAAGGTGAGCTGGCGTAGACTGATCGGCCGTGCCTCACGCTGCACCCAGTCGTCGAGAATCGAAGCTGGTCTCCATGGTGGCGGGATGGGAGATGCTGGAGAGGCCGTCGAGGCAGTTGCAGTAGCATAGGTTTGAGCTCTGATAGCAGCCGGAAGACGCAGAATTTGGGATGGCAACCTCGCGGGTCCCCCTGCTTGTAGGGGCATAGTGTTCTGGGCTAGCTTTGCGAGATGCTTGTCGGTCCCCTTGCACAGTAGTCGTGCTACGCTCGGACGACTTCAGCAAGATGAGCACACTCGTTCTCACGCCATGTCAGCTTGGTCAACTCAGGCCCAAGGCATCGCCATCTTTGCGGAGTGGTTTCTTTGTTTCTTTTTGTATTCGACGAAGATAACATCCTGGGAGTATCAAAGTTCACATGGGAAGAAGAAGCTCGCTGGCGTGCCAAGCAATGGTGGGGGCGAAACAGTCACCTGAGAAGATGCAGCGTAAAGAGCTTTTTGATATACATGAGCTACGATATTAATGACACATGCTTACGAGTATCTTGAGGGTTGCTCTCAATGCTGTAACGATAGACAGTTGGGATATCACGTGCAGATGTTTGTGAATAGCAAATGGAAACTGCACGTGGCTCGGCAATGCGGCGCCGCGGCGGCTTCCCTCTATGTGACGTACTCTTTGCTTCTCTGCTTGTTCTCCAGTTGCTGCTACAGAATCGCTGCCTTACCGCACCAAACCCACTGTTGCTGCCAACAAACCACCCATAGCAGCACCCTCACCGCCAACTCCGCCCCCAACTCGCGCTCCGCCCATCGTCGGAAGCATCGCTGCCTCCGCCAACACGCCTTCCTCCCCGCGCCTGCCAGCCCAGGCGCATTCCTCCAGGACTCGCCTTGTCCCACGGGCTTCCGCTCTAAGTGCAACACCACGTCCGTTCTACCCAAATCACTGAGGCGGACCCCCACACATCTTCTTCGCTATGGATCAGGTAAGCACTGCTGGGAGAGTCCGAATGCGGTGGACTGCGCATGTACACCTCCAAGTGCATGCGTCTGTGCGCGTTTCGTGGCCGCAACTGGCCCGCTGTTACAAAGAACATGTGCTGACGCAGGCCACATCAGCTCGGCAGTGACATGCTGCTCGACTCCGACTACGATGAGAAGCGCCTCACCCCGACGGAAGATAACGTGGCCCTCATATCACCCGACGACGGTGACAGCATGGCAGACGAGACCGAAACATCAGCCGAGCCGGCGCTGCCCTTGGCCGACGACCATGAAGCCATGAAAGAGAGGTTTTTGCCTGCGTTGCCGGAATACGAGACACACGCCGAGGCCGTCTTCACATGGAACATCACAAACTGGAGGCAACTTCCAAAGCGTTCGCACAGTGAGGTCTTCCATTGCGGTGGTCACCCATGGCGCATACTCTTCTTCCCGGCGGGTAACGCCGCTTCAGAAAGCACATCATTCTACCTTGAGCAAGGTTTTGCGGACGAGAAGCCACCAGAGGACTGGTATGCGTGCGCGCAGTTCATGCTTGTCCTCCACAACCCCAATGATCCGTCTTTGTACATTCATCACGAGGCAAACCATCGATTCACCGCGGATGAAGGCGACTGGGGTTTCACGCGCTTTGCGGACAAGAACAGGATCTTTGCGGCCAAGTTCGACGGATCCGACAGGCCGCTCGTGGAGAACGACAGCGCCACAGTCACAGCATACGTCCGTGTGCTGAAGGATCCCACAGGTGTCCTGTGGCACAACTTCGTCAACTACGACAGCAAAAAGGAAACCGGCATGGTCGGTCTCCGTAACCAAGGTGCAACATGCTACCTGAACTCTCTTCTGCAATCGCTTTATCTTACTGGCGCCTTCAGGAAGGCTGTATATCAAATTCCCACGGAGAATGAGGAGGACAAAGCAGACTCGGCTTCAGCATACGCGTTACAGAGGTTGTTCTACCGCCTTCAAACCGATCCTGTTGCCGTATCAACACAGGAACTCACACACTCCTTCGGATGGGAGAGTCGACAGATTTTCGAGCAACAGGACGTTCAAGAGTTATCCAGAATTCTGATGGAGAAACTTGAAGCTCGCATGAAGGGCACTATTGCTGAGAAGGCCTTGCCGGATATGTTCGTCGGCAAGATGAAGACATATCTCAGATGTATCAACGTGGAATATGAATCCAGTCGGATAGAAGACTACTGGGACTTGCAGTTGAATGTTGGTGGATGCAGGAGTGTGACTGACAGTTTCAAGACATACATCCAAGAAGAGACCCTCGAAGGCGACAACAAGTACGCTGCCGAAGGTTATGGTCTGCAAGACGCCAAGAAGGGCGTAATCTTCGAGAGTTTCCCTTCGGTTCTGCACCTACAGTTGAAGCGATTCGAGTATGATTTCGAGCGCGACGCCATGATGAAAGTTAATGACCGATACGAATTTCCGGAAGTCTTGGACTGCGCGCCCTACCTTGAGGACTCGGCGGACAAATCGGAGTCCTACATTTACCATCTTCACGGCGTGCTTGTACACTCGGGCGATCTCAATGCAGGACATTACTACGCCTTTTTGAAGCCAGAGAAGAATGGCGATTTCTTCCGGTATGACGATGACCGTGTGACTCGTGCGACCAAGCATGAGGCAATCGAAGACAACTTCGGTGGAGACTATGGTCTCAATGGCATGAACGGCGGCGTGAAAGGACAGAACCCCTACACACGCCAGTGGTCTACCAAGCGCTCAAACAACGCATACATGCTCGTGTACATCCGCGAAAGCAGATTGGATCAGATCTTGTTGCCGCCTGCTGAGATGGAGCCTCCAGCACATCTGCCCGCGAAGATGCAGGAGGAGCGTTTGATGGCTGAAAAGCGCAGGAAAGATCGTGAAGAAGCTCACTTATACATGAACGTGTCTGTGGCATCTGAACAGAGCTACAAGTCTCATCTCGGCACTGACTTGATCCCTTGGACTGCGGACCCTGAGGTCGAACCAGCCGCGCCCAAGATGCACCGACTGTTGCGAACCATGACGATCTCCGACTTCACCAAGTTCATCGCGCAAGAGCAAGGCTCAGAGGAGGATCTCATCAGGCCTTGGATTATGGTTAATCGCCAAAATGGCACTGTCCGCCCTGATCACCCACTGCAATGGCAAGACATGACTCTGCAAGAGGCTGCTGACAAATTCAGCACTCGTAACTCGGGCTTCAGAGTGTTCATGGAGGAGACAACAAGGAACGATGCTGGCGAGCCCATGTGGCCAAACAGTCAACCTTCAGTGCCTTCTTCGCCTGCAGTCAATGGCGCCGCCCCGCAACCTACTCACAAACCCATCATCATCTTCTTGAAGTACTTTGACATCGAACGTCAGAGTCTGCAAGGCATGGGACACATATACATGGATCCTTCAGACAAAGTCCAGGATCTTGCACCGCAGATCCTCCAACTCATGGGCTGGGAGCCTGGTGTTTCATTGGAACTCTACGAGGAGATCAAGCAGAACTACGTCGAACAGATGAAGCCCAAGCAGACCTTACACTCGTCAGAGATCCAAGATGGCGACATCATCTGTTTCCAGCGCCACCTTAGCGAGAACGAAGCTAGTGCCATTCGCCAAACGAAGCCCGCCGCCCAGCTCACGGCCAAAGACTTCTATGACTTCTTGATAAACCGCGTTCTTGTCAACTTCACTCCCAAGACTGCACCTCCCCAAGGATTGCCGGTCAAAAATGAAGGCGACGACAAGTTTGCTCTTTATCTTTCTAAGAAGGACACGTACGACACTCTTGCTTCAAAGGTCGCAGAGCACCTGACCAGCGTGAGTGCGACAGCGGTGGATCGGTCTTTCTTGCGATTCACGACGGTCACACAGCAGTCTGGTAAGCCCAGGACTATCATCAAGCCACAGGCAACTTTGACTGTTCAGAACATCCTCCTGGGTGGCAGCGGTTATGGCTATGGATACCAGCCCGCGCAAGCACCTGACCAGCTCTACTACGAAGTTCTTGAAATGAGTCTGAAGGATCTCGAGCAGCGCAAAAACGTCAAGATCAACTGGCTCTCGAACGGTATCACTCAAGAAACCCCTTACGACATTCTGGTCCCCAAGCAAGCCACCTTCGCCGAGGTCCGCGAACAGCTGCAGAAACGCGCCCAAATCCCCGACGAGATCTTGGGCCAGATTCGCTTCTACGAGGTACACAGCGGCAAAGTATACAAGGTGCTTCCGCTCTCGCACTCTGTCGTGGCGCTCAACGAGTTCCTGACCATCTACGCTGAGCGCGTGCCGGAAGAAGAGCAACAGCTTGACGTCGAGAAGGGCGACCGCCCGCTCTGGTGCTTCCACTTCGAGAAGGATCCCAGCAAGCACCACTCCATTCCTTTCATCTTCATCATCAAAGAGGGCGAGGTGTTCAAGGAGACCAAGGAGCGCTTGAGCAAGCGCACCGGTATCAAGGGCAAGAACTTCGAGAAGGTCCGCTTTGCGATTGTGAAGGGTGGCCAGAACTACAGCCGCCCTGTCTGGGTCGAGGATGGTACGTATACCCACGGAAACTCCATGTGGAGTGTATTTATTGTGACTATGAGCGCTGACAAGGACTACAGATGACATCCTCTCCGAAAAGCTCGGCCACGACGACCACCTCGGCCTCGAGCACCCGAACCGCAACCGCAGCCAATGGGTCAAGTACGAGAGCCTGAACATCCGATAGAGGAAACGACGAGAAAGGGTTCGGCAACGATGTCACGACATTCCCGAATGGCAAACGTAGCACACGAAGGAAATGTGTACATGGATCGTTTTCACGCTTTGGAGATTTGATGATGGGTCGGTGGCAGGTCCGTTGCTCGGCCCTTACTATTGCTATTATCATCCTTCTTCTTTTTTCTTCTGCTCAGCACACAAAGAACGCATTGCTACGCCCAGGCTAGACCAAATCATGCTCTCTTGTTTTTTATGCTGTATTTGACAAATGAGTTTTTTTCTTTGTTTCTTTTTGCATGGTAATTCATTGGCTAGAAGAAAAGAGGATACGTGCTGGGGGCGTTGCGAGCACTTTGTGTCTTGGTTTTTCTATGGTTGTCTTGATGATGGATGGATGGACGGGGTGGATAAAAAACGACATCTTGAAACAGGGCATAGGCTTGTTTTTGTTAGGGTATGAGTGATTGGATTGTTTGAGTGTGCTAAGTGTTCTTGTGTCACTTGATGCGTCTCCTGCGTTAAACTATACGTGCAAAGAATGTGTTGACTGCCTTAGTCGTCGGTCATGTTTAGAAGGGTTTGTCAACAATAGTGCTGGAGTCTGGTGTCTGAAAGTTCAGAAAATGGGCCTTGCTTAGGGTCGGGAACCTGATACAACGGCGCAACGCGATGTACTTTATGGCAGCAACGAAATTTTAGTATGGCTAGTTATCTAAATACATGTGTATATTTATGCGTATACATCCTCTACATGCTGTAAGGGCTATTTTGGATCGAAACACATGTACATGTACATACTCGATGTTGGCTTCCACCCCAACCCTAAACCCTAATATTCTTCCATGTTTTCTCACATTCATGTTCATGGTTGCATTTATGCATGTTTTGTTCTCCCACGTGTGTACGGTTTACGCGATTGGAAGGGAAGAGAATGCACCAAGAACGTGTTCTGCTAGGTGAGACGGAATGGCGAAGCTCAAAGGATAAATATGGTGGTGGCATGCGCGGAAGCGTCGGTTGCGGTGATCATGTTTTGGGTTTCAATAGAGGCCCTAAACTTAGGAATGTCTGCAAACCAACAAGATAACTGTAGTGTCGAGGCAGAAGAGCCGATTCTCCGGGAAAACGTGGCTCTCATAGATATCACATTTGGAGAAATTGCGTTCACAGTCCACCGAATTCATAGGAGATGGCCTGTTACAGAAGAAGTCTGTCACGTGGGCAGATACGGTTCGATATCATAGCTACAGTAGTTTTCAAGCAACGCAAGCCTGCCGTCTTCGAGCGAGCCATGAAAAGATCGAAGGAAAACAGCGATCGAAAGCTGCGGGCGTATAAGCAGACCACAAACCACAGACATCAGACCGTCGAAGAGAGCTACGATTCAGCGAACACAGAAGCCACGAGCATTTTGCGCCAGACTGACAGGAGCTGTTCCATTTCTCCTCCCATTTTGAGCAAGCCGAGCCATCATGCGCGTCGTGCCATCGGAATCGAAGACAGCGCCTCGCGATGTCTCGATGCAGGCTGCGGTCATTGTTATGTCATCTTCAAGGACAAGGGAGGAACTGGGGTCGGCTCGGCCGGGCAAACAGAAAAAAGATAGATCAACATCGGATCGAGTAATGCTTCGCATGGCGAGGCAACAAATATGAGATCCTGGTCGGGTGTGATATGGGCAATGTCTCAATCGATGATATGGGATGAATCGAAGTGAAAATCTGAGATATGTGCGAAAAAAGGAAGCAACTTACTTCATCATACAGAAATAGCAAAACCAGGGTTGTACAACTTTACCCATAATTAGAAGGTGCGTCGTCGCAAGACCGAAGGCTAATCACGCTGTTGCTGTGTGACCAGTGAGAAGTGCAAATCTAGACCTCAAAAGGGACCAGAACATCGCAACAAGCCAGACCAATCGCATCTGTAGAGTATAGGTCGAGATTATTGCTACCTCCTAGGTGGCAGCAGGTAGGATCGTGAGAATGACGGCAGGCAACAGAAGGAGTGCACCGAGACCCTGAAGCGTCGAGTCGATTATAGGCGATGCTTCGATCTCATCGACCGATCGCACTGCCAAGCATCACCAGGTCGGGGAGTTCGTGAGCTTGCCGAATCCTTGAAACAAAGTGTCGTTCTGAAGAAAGTACGCGTTTGTTACAGGTCGAAATAGACCTAGATCTTCGAGCGGCAGGAGCAAATTCGTGCCAAAACCAGTTGTCGTGGCCCGTGTGAAGTAGGCCGACGTTGATAGAAACGCATCTGAAGTACACATTAACGATGAAGGTTGATACCGAACCTTGCAAGAGTGTGAGCGCGTGCAGGGGTCCTCCCGAATGTGAAGACCGATTTGCGGTCCTCGCGGTCGAAGGGCACTTTCAAACTATCGCACATATCGCGTGTCTTGATCGCACGACACACACATCCCCCAGCTGATAATACCCGAGAGTTGTGAGACTACTCGCTATGAACCCATGTCTCAAGGTGACGCCCTTGTCGCGATCGACATTCGACGAGAGAAGATTAGGACCGGCGATGTCACAGGCGTTGTTGTTGTTGAGGAGCTCGAGGAGTACAGTACGCGGTACCAATCCCTGCATTGGCCCTTCGTGCGTCATCTTGCGCCGTGGTGGTGGTACGGACGAATCTAGCTGACGGAGCCTCATGCAGAGCCTTGCGAGCATACGCCCTCGGCGTCATGGTCTGTCTCCGAAGAGGAAAATGTCCGTAGACAGCTGTCATCCGTAGTGTATGCCCACATATTTGAGCCTCATGCTCGGGACCCGCTGATGTGAGCCCTTGGTGTCTCAAGATCTTGTGCTAATTTTTTGACGCAAAACCACGAAAAGGCCAGGCCCTGGAGGAGGAACACGAAGGGGCGAACTTGTCGTCACATGCCTTTGAGTTAGCCAGAAATGACGCTAGGAGACCCTGCATCAGATGTGCATGACATCGTTTGTGGAGCCAAACGCTCACTTCACGTCTTGTCTCAAGGAGTGGATTCCGTACCTGCGTACACAGTGCAACTGTTGAATGGTCCTGAGGTCATCAATCAGACATGCGAAGGTCGTAATGATTGATACAGGTGGATGTCTCGTAGGCCCCCCAATTTCCTCGGTGTTTGAGGTTGTACGCGCAGCTATAGCACTAACGCGCATCGCATACAGAGTATAGCCCCATATCCTTGCTGGTGCTGCGTGTGGCTTGCATCTGATAATCAACCGCTTATACTGTTAAGTTGCTATCGTGCCCCAGGCCTCCAGATGGAATTCCTGCTTCTCATGCTTTCGATTGGTCGTTTGCCGTCATTCAATTATGGAGACAAAAGATCGGCATTGTGCCGCGTTCCGCAGCTCGCTAGCTGGACCCTGCAGTGGTCGATGGCCATCAACTTTCAGCTTGAGCTTGCCCATCGAGCATGTCGCTGTCCATCGATGCACGTTAAAAGTGGAGTTGCCTCGTGAATCGGGACTCCTCCAGGCACTTTCGGCCCTGAGTTGGTGGCCAACACGCTAACACGTTCCGCCTCTTTTCTGGTGCAGGGTCCAAGTCTCACAGATTGGTGCGCCGTGCGTCTAAACTGCTGTGGACCCGGTCGCTTGACGGCACGAGTGACGATAGGAGGGTGGAAGATACATCATAGTGTAGATCTTCTGTGGCCCCTCTGACGCAGGGTTACCTTTGACTTGTTGACATTCTGTTTATTGGTGGTCGACGTAGTCTGAGTAGTAAGCGAGGAGAGGGATATAGAATCGCCGTTTTCCCACTCAAGTTGACTTTCGACATCTACAATCCATTCAGCACACAACAACACCAGTTTCCATTCAATCAGCACACATCATTTCCGTTCAACAACGACCATTTAACACCATATCAAATCACAACCACTTTTACCAAACAACAACAAAATGGCCGGCTCAATTGAATACTTGAACGTCGACCCCAACGTCGCTGCCAGCCACTTCCAGCAGAACTTCGATCTCAACCGCCCTGACCAGGCCATGTCTTCATACCAGAAGCAAATGCACCAGCACACCCAGAAGCAATTCGAGAACGCCACTGCCTCATCGCGCAGACGCTCTTCGGGCCCCGTCTCATCGATGCCTAACGACTCGTCTCGCGGCTCTGTCGACTCGGACCTCTCCATGAACTCCTCCAGATCTTAGGTGCGAGATCTATCACGATTGTATCACGAAGCACACAAATAAATGAGATCCGGCTCGCTGTCATGATTCCTGCGAGCCGGCATTTCTCTGTACGACCATCTCCACCTTAGCGACATCATTTTCACCACGGCTTCTACTCTCTACTATTTTTGGCGCTTCATTGGACTCGCCTTGCATTAAGCGAACCATGGGATTGGGCAAGGCGTTACCTCCATTTTGGGTTCTGGGATTGGGCTGGTTTACGACCAATCGAGCTGTATGAGCGGCTCCAGACTCTGTCTTCTTTTCATGTGTACGATTAGATTTACAGCTTTGATACCCAGCTTACGCTGCGAAACGATCTGCATTTATCTTCAACCTTGCGACTCCATTCCGTGTGCCTCCATCATCGAGCCGACTTTTTGAACGACTTTTGTCTCAATTCATATTTGTTTCACGTCTGTATCATGGGTCATGCCACATCTATCGCGGCCCTGCCGCAGCATTGCCGCATCAGTCGCTGACGTTTAAATACACGATTCATGTCAATGCGGACTTAGTTGGCAGCCCGGCAGGTCATTCATCAGGCCTGTCTAAGCACGCAAAGTCTGGCAGTATACAGCTTACAACACATTGCAGATCAAATCGTAACCTGGCAGTTAACATGTCGCAAGCAATAAACGTCTGGAGTCACAACAACCGCGAAAGATAATTTCCTTGTGCTCCATCGCTACGCTCGATATATCTATTCCCTTAACCACATTTCAATGGGAGGTGACCTCTGCAGTTCAAAACTAGGCCACTCGGTTCAACTCTCGACATTGCACATTTTCTCTTTAATGTCCTTTCTTCTCACACATCCAACAGATGGGCCTAGTAAAACTCTCATATCACCCGCCACATCGCCTCCGACGATCGCATCAACCGTACATCCAAAAAACAGCAAACTGCTGCCGCCATCGCCCGCGTCACACGACACTGGGACTCTGGGAGTCATTCTTCGGGCTTCTACCGGCTATTGCACAGCCGCTGACAAGGGCAAGAAGAGGCGAATAGTTTTGCATTTCCCCTTGGGCAAGCTACATCTGTATCTAAAACCCACAAGACGGACAAGTCACCCGGCGGCATTTACCAACCAATCATGCCAAGTAAGATCCACCCACGTAGCGTGGCTCGAAGGTCCTCTCACGCACGTCGGTAATCTTTCCCGCGCAGCATCTCTTCTCCAAGGTCTTGATCATGTTGTCGAAGGCGTTGATGGCGTCGAATTGTCTGTTCGCTCGTCAGCGTCTGTGTGGTGGCGCACGAATGCTTCTGGGTTTCCATACCTGTACACCATGGCAAGAGTGAGTCGGCCGTACTTGGTGCGGAGCTGGAATGTCAGGCTCGGGATGCTGCGGAGTTCCTCATCGGTGATGGCGGCTGCCCAGCGGCGGACCTCTTTGGTGTTGTTGACAGTGACGATGATGTGGAATCTGTTGAGCGAGAAGTAGAAGAGGCGAGTCTCGTCGCGAAGCTGGCGACAGACCTGCAGCAGAGCTGGCCTGTGAGGCGTGTGCAGCTCCCTGTTCCGAGAGCTGCTGTCAGCAGTCAGAGCGTACTCGTAGATCCTGTTGCGCAGTTCCGGAGGAAGCTTGAGAAGATGCGACTGAGCGTTCTCGGCGAAGAGGCGGCTGGCAGCAGGGTAGTGCTCAGACGCCATGGTAGACGGACTTGGGTAAAACGATGGAGCGGGTTCTGAGTGTTGTTTGCTGACTCCTTTGTTCGCAGGCAGGTATTGACAATTGGTGGTGGTTGTTCGTCTTTCAAGAAAAGTTGTTGCCTCTTACACAGGCGATCGATGCAATAGGCGACGCAACAACTAGTATTGCGCCGTTCGATTGCATCGTTTCACTACGCAATCGCACAACCAGGCGCCAAAGCATAACTATTGCGTCGCGCGGAACGACGCAATTTGATCAATTACTTCGAGGACCAATGAGTTGGATTGGTTGGTCTAGATCTCCACAGAGACTCCCCTCCAATTCTTCTTTCCCTTGACAACATCAGTGATGAGCCCGTGGGCATCTGAAGTCTGACATCTGATCGTCTCGACCTGGCCTCACTCAAGAGTCAAGACCCGGGAGATCGCTCTCATTGCCATCAAGGACTTCCAAACCAGGCATCAGCATCTTGATCACAGCCACCTCGTCCTCAGCCTTCCGCTATTTCTTATCACAATAGATGAAGTGATCTCTGCAGAGGTTGGTGGCAAATCTATAACTTTTGCAGAACCACAAATGCGCCTGGAACATCTTCCGATAGACTTGGAAAGTATCAAGCTCCTCCGTGCCTTCAATGGATCCAGCGAAGGTCACTCGATCCTTGCCAAATCCTCCTCCGTCCCGCCTTGGATCTATAGCTGACTGGACTGTGATATCACAATCTGGATAAGGTATCGAATATGCACCGACCAGAATGTGTTTCGGTCGCCACTTTGCAAGACCGCCCTTCGCTGCAATTCTTGGAAAGATGAAGGCTGCCGCCCAGTCTCCAGCTACGCCGGCGTATGTGCCCACAGAGATCAAGTCAATGTTTGCTGTTCTGCCGACTTTCTTAAGCTCTTCTTCGCCTTCGCCATCAGTCATGCCGTTCCAATCCAATTCCACCAAAGTCAGACCAGATTGAGTATAATCGAGCTTGTCTGCGACCAGGAACATGCGCTTGTGCAACGTCGGATGTTGGCTCACTTCAACCGGATGCGCCATTGCTGCTGTTGTAACAAGATCTCCTCGCGATCCCTCATTCTCCGGAACAGTCCTCAAAGCCTTGCAGACTGTCTCCAAGGGTCGCTTGATATCTACCGCTGGCTCGATCTCTCTCGACAAGGCGCCAGCATCGATGTCGCTGCGTACATATACGCCGATGTGATAGCCTAAACCCGGAGCGTTGCCAAAATCGTCGTCTTAGCCTACATTGTCGTTGTTGTCATCATCGCTGTTGTCTGGCGTCGCAGAGCCCAAAGAACCTTCCTTCAACTCCTCCCAGCTCATATTCGATACCTGCAAATTGACCAAAGCCAATCCCGCATCCTCCGCCTTGATCCAAAGTAGATCCGGTTTGCATTGCATCTCCTCGTCGTCCAGAGCTACAGTGACCACTCCTTTAGTCCGCCAGTCACGGCAAGCGACCACGATGAGATATTTCGGATCGAATTGCCCCTCCCTGCCCAGACCAACGTGATACTCCACAAAATCTCTGAGTCGCCTTTCAGGAAAACGATGGCGTGGTGGGCGGACGAATTGTCCCTCGACCTCGTAGGATGAATCTCAAGTTTTGATGATATCTGTAATATCGTCCTCGTCGACATCGCAAAGCGCGTAGATCGCGAAAGGACCATCGTAGGCTTCCTATTCGTGATACGCCGCCATCTCGGGCACCGTTTGTTCCGGCAGAGACAGGTCAGGTAGAATTTGCCATGATGTGCGGCGATGAACGCTGCGTATGGGCAGAGGATGGAGATGGTCTTGGAGATGTTGAAGTCTGCTAGGCATCGTTACACCGTTAGACTAATTCGAGATATCTGGGCCGGCGATACGCGTCATGCTTTCGCCTCGCACAAGAAGGGACCTCCGAATGCAAGAGGTGACGAGTTCACTTCACTCCGTACCATGACTTTGGTAAAGGAGATGGGCCCCGCTAAACTTGCATGAGCTCAATACATTACTTGGTAAGCGTGGATCGAGCGAAAGGTTGAACATGAGATCATGAGCAGGATCTGTGTTCAAAAGTGCGAAGAAAGTCTCGAAGAATTGTATATAGACTGAGATGCAATCGCTTCAGTAGAAAAAAGACGAAGAAAGCAAAACAAACCCAAAACTTTTTACTTCGCCTGCGTAGCAGTCCACGCCTCGTGCAACTTCTTCTGCCTCTCCCAGTCCTTCCTCAACTTCTTCGCCCTGCTCTTCGCAACCTCCTTACCCTCGGCATCAGCCGTGGGCAAACCCTCCGCGTCCCAAGCCGAAAACTCGCTGGTCCTGAACATTTCAAGGTGGCTCAGCTTGCCCTTCTCCAGACGCTCCTTCTCAGCAGCCTCAGCGTCACGCTTGGCCTTCTCCTTGGCGGCTGCCTTTGCAGCGGCGTTCTTCTCGCGATCGGCGCGTTCCTGGCGGAGAGACGCAGAGAGTGGTCTGACGAGGGAAGGCTGGCCTTCGCGGTCCTCGAGGTAGATGGAGAGATTCCAGAGAGCTGTGTCGCGCAGGTGGTCGCAGGCGGCGAGGTACTCTTTGGGAGGAGCAGAGGCCGATGAGAGCTCAAGGATGCGACGTTGGAAGTCTGCGTAGACCTCAGCGTAGGGATTGCTGACCTCGCTCGGGGTACCTGAGAGTGATCCAAGGGCAGCGACGTCGAGATTGCCGGCGATGGCCTGCTCACGAACGCGGTCGCGGAGGGAGGCGAGGGGGTAGATGTGCGCTTTGGCAGCTTCGGGAATGTCGATACCGGACCAGCCGAGTTGGGCAGGCTGGAGAGGTTGGTCGTCAAGACCAAACATGTGGACTTGCTCGGTAAGCCATTGAGCGATAGCAATGGAGGTGGTTGCAGGAATGGAGGATGCAGAGTTGTAGGCAGTAATGAGGTCGGAGATGACACGCATGGCGGTCGGAGTATCAAATGAGTCGCAGAGAGCGTCGTGGAACTTCTGGCTGGCTGTGCTGAGGTGCTGGAGAAGATCCGAGCCAGAGCCTTCGTTGGAGTCGTTGAGGGAAAGACCCTTGACTTGAGCTTCAGTAGAGCGTTGCTGGATGTCGCGAACTCGGATGAAGAAGCTGTTAAGCTTCTCCTCCCAAGCGACACCAGCCTTGACAACCTCGCCAGTAATCTCGAGACCATCACGCCAGTTACCGAGCAGGAAGACGATACGAAGACCTCTGGGTGTCCAGTCTCCTTGCGAGATAGCTTCACGAATGGTGGTGAAGTTCTTCAGACTCTTGCTCATCTTGCTGCCCTGGATGCTCAAGTGACCCATGTGCAGGAAGTAGTTGACCCATTGCGCGTGTGGGTCGACATGGTCCTTGGTGCACCAGTAAGCCTCTGACTGGGCAAGCTCGTTGTCGTGGTGTGGGAAAGAAAGATCGATGCCACCAGAGTGAATGTCGAATGTCTTGCCCAGCACATCGGATGCCATGGCTGAGCACTCAATGTGCCAACCAGGCCTGCCCTCGCCCCAAGGCGACGACCAGGACGGCTCACCGGGCTTGGAGCCCTTCCAAAGAGCGAAGTCGGCGCCGGAACGCTTGAAGCCAGTCTTCTTTGTGGAAAGTGAACCCTCGCCGTCAGCCTGCAGCTCCTTGTCGTTCCTGTTCCATGGCTCCAGTCGTGCGTATACACCACCGTTCTTCTCCCAGTTGCCTGTGTCGTAGTACACCGAGCCCTCGTGCTCGTAAGCGTATCCATTGTCCTCAATGCGCTTGACAAAGTCAACGATTTGCGGTCCATATTCAGTAACGCGAGTGAGCTTGCTGGGGTATTGCACGTTGAGTGACTTCATGTCGTCGAAAAATCGTTGCTCATATTTCTTCGTAAGTTTCGTAAAGATTTCGTGGTCATTGCCCTGAACCGAGCTGCCGTGCAAGGAGTCGATGTATGGCAATAGAACACCAGATGCCTTCAAGGCGAATACATCCAGATCCTTCTGTTCCAGCTGCAGAGCCTCGGTGGCCGAGCGAGTAGTGTTCAAGTGCATCTTGACCTTGGCTTCCTTGTCGCCAGGCGGTGTGCTGTCGTTTGCGACAGATTTGCCCTTCAAGACATGACCATATGCGCGCTCAGCCTCTTTTGTGTATGCTTCGGGTGTTGTCTCGGAAGGAATGAGTGGGAGGTTCTTCTGCAGGTATGCGGCAAGCGCCTTGTTGGTAGTGTCTTGCACATCCTGGTCCACCTCTTTGTGTTTTGCTAGCCATTCGGCGAGCAAATGCTGTTGTCTCGCAGCCAGAATGATCTTGTCGTCCACATCGGTAATGTTCATGACAAAGTTGACGTCAAACTTGAAGTAGTCCTGCAGGATGCGGCGGATGATATCGGTGGAGACATAGTTGCGGGCATGGCCTAAGTGCTGGGATCAGTCGATCAGCTGTTGTCTCACATAAAACGAATGGAAGCAAACAGAGGCGGGCGTGAACATTCAAATGGCCAGTCATTCCCGTCTGTCCATATAGAACATTTGCAAAGACGTTCACTTACAGCATCGTCGTACACAGTCGGACCGCAAGCATACCATCCAATCTTCTTTCCTTCGCGATCCAGAGGCACAAACTCATTCTTGCTCCTGGTCAATGAGTTGTACATGCTTAGCTTGGGCAGTGCTTCTTGGGCTGATCCGGCTAGCGGCGCAGGAGGGCGCCATTCTGCCTGCTGGACTGAGGCCATTGCGGGTGCTGAGAGGGGTTTTGTGGTTGTGTATGCTCGTCCGGGATGTTTGGCGAATCTTGATCGCGGGCCAGGGAATGGCTTTAGTAAGGTTGTTGCTCGAAGAAGGGGAAATTGACGCGTGAGAGGTCGAAGGAGTGTGTGCATGTATTCCGAATGGAGGGGAGGGAGGGGAGGGAAGGGAATAATGCAAAGTGGAGCTGTATATGCAACTATTCTTGCTACACCGATTTGGGACCCTTCGACTCACATGCGCGCTGCGCGAGGAAGCCTCGATGGCGTACTGGTGCCCGAGCTTCGGCCCGTCCGATAAGAGTCATATGTGTGAGTACGATGCTTCAGTGACTGACATTGTGATTCTTGCCTCACTTCGAAAACATGGATCATGGACACTGGAGTGGAGTCTATACAGGTACCTTGGTCTTGATTACCGTATTCCGGTGTCGATTGCGTGGAGCTCAAGGACTTGTCATCGTATCAGTTTTGACATGCATACTTCAGGGCATGGACATGGAATCTCAATATGTAGACCTCTGCACATGAAAGAGAAGCTTGGGCTGAGAAGCTTGATCTCGACCCCGCCAACATGGCCAAACATAAACCATAAATAACAAGCAACAACGGTTGATCTGCATTCGACTTCTCCTTCCTGGGTAACGTCGCGAGTGCCCTCGGAATAGGAAGCAAATACTAATCCATCACGCCTATCGGATTGGTTTAGCTGATATGTTCCAATTCGCATTGCATTACTCGATCTGTCAATATCGGAAACAGACGATTCCCAGCCTCAACCTCGTCTAGCGAATCCTTCGGGCAATCGCAAGCCACGTTTCGCCCAAATCATACCAGATCTCAATGCCCTGACGCGTCCAGTACCCGGCGACAT
Organism: Cladosporium velox; assembly: GCA_024604135.1. Lineage (NCBI taxonomy): Eukaryota > Fungi > Ascomycota > Dothideomycetes > Cladosporiales > Cladosporiaceae > Cladosporium > Cladosporium velox. Next base: position 442,572 of record JANIIF010000017.1, on the reverse strand, counting down.
TGGACCCCCGATTCCCCGTCAAGGCCTGGAGCTCGAGTATAAGTATCAGCTCGACCTCACCTCGTCTTATCTTTCCTCCCGCGTCTTCACGCCCTTTCTCTTACCCATCGACTCTATCCCCAGTCTTTCCACCATCTGTGACCGGCAGTCTCAACCCATAATCGAATACACCCAAGCCTACCTTCGACCACCCACCAAGCCCACTCCACCACCATGGACTCTCCCCAATCCATCCTCATCGCAAAAGCCATCTCCGTCCCTCTGGCCTTGATCGCAAGCGGCTACGGCATCTGCGCCTCCCACAACATCGTCCCACGCCTCTACCCCGAACCCGTCGGCGTCGCAACCCCAATCTTCGCCCACGTCTTCTACACCGGCGGCTCCTTCGTCGTCCCCACAGCCCTCACCTCCGTCCTCGCAAGTGCGTATCTCGCCTACTCGCTACCCCGACAGCGCCGTCTGTGGACTCTCGCGGCCGGCAGCACGCTTTTGACTCTAGCCTGGACGAGGATTGTGATGATTCCGGGTATCAACAGGTTGATCGCTATTAGTCTGGACGCCACGTTGCAGGCGAAGAGCGAAGCGAGTGGCGAGCATTTGCCTTTGTTGAAGGCGTGGGTGACGCAGAATTACGTGAGGAGTGCTATGTTCTTCGTTGGTGGCTTTTCTGGGCTTTGGGCTTCGTTGAATGCGTAGACTCGGATAGCCGAAATGGAAACGCCTGGCATTGAGATGCGCTCGATAGTCCTACGAACGATCTTGAATGAATGATCGATAGCCAGAGCCTCTGAAACATCACTCGCTCCGCACCATGATATTTGTTCGGTTGTTCAAGTCTGCTGGTATGCTCCTCAACTGTCTGCATCGTCAGGAGCAACTACGATCGGACTCATCACCATCAAGGGTTGAATGTACCATTGAGATCTATCCTTCAAACAATTATCTTGTCTAGTGTTTGCATTAAGCGATATGTCCAACAAACGCCAATGTGATCCGACCGCATTCGTCGATTCCGACAAGTCTGGCCGGCCTAACGCGATTGGGACAAAGTCGCGAGCCTATATTAGCACGCCACGGCATTCTCCGATGTCCGATCAACGCCTTGACGAATATAGCCTTCCAAAAAACCGATTACGAACTCAGCAACCTCAATCCTGATGACACAGCAACCAACGAAATCCGGGAAACATCATGTTCGACTTTCTGATAAGCTCCGGATCGTTTCTATCGATCAAAGCCAAGCTGAGCCAGCCTGATGATCTAGCGGGTGTCGTGATCTAGGGTCGGGAATTCCAACTCTTGGTCCTTTTTCCAAACATGCTTTGGGCTTCGCTGGCCGCGTAGTCTGGTGCAAGTCCCATTTTGAAATCTTGGCCAGTTACTTGTAAGCCGTACGGCAACAACCATCTCGGACGTCGTCTTCACACATTGTATCCAGATATCACGAGTGTCATCAGTGATCGTTGAGTGCGTATTAATACATACGACCATAGGTCAGTGAAAACTGGGCATCCCGTCCGCTCTGCCATACATAAGCACTGAACCGGGCGACTAGTACTAGAGTGGGTGACCATCTGGGAATCCCGCCTGTTGTATGTTTTTGCTTTTTGGGCAAATCTCTTATATAGGCGACGATTTACGAAATTGTTGCCATTTGCTGGGATTTGATAAGTACGCAATACATTTCCTCAGGTTTCAAAATTCGCGCATCTTTGACAAGTGATATTTGCTGTAGTCTTTCGTTTTTGCAAAGTGTTGTTCGACTTTAATGCCAACTCAGGTCATCTCGATCGTGCTCGCCTGGAAGGAAAAAAAGGGATGTGCTTAAATCCCATTCTTTTTGTGTCTCGAAGAATCCACAACAAGACCAGCCCAACCGAGTTGAGCAACATGGCGGTATGTTGATGATAGGCGCAAAAAGCAAAAGAATCGACGCTGAACATCTGTTACAAACCCCCGGAATCGAACCGGGAACCGTCTGTGCTGCCAATAGAGCTAATGTTGTAACATATTGTTAGACAGAAATCATAACCGTTAGACCAGGCTTGCGGGTTGATGACTAATCGAAACCGGGTGGCAATATATTCGCTGCTGCGTTTACAAGAATACCGACTTGCAACGGTGACCATGTTTCGCAGGGCTTGTCAGAGATGCGCAGAGGCTGTTCGTTGGGTCAGGAGCTGGGGCAAAGTTGCTGCCGAGGATAATCTTCGGTTGATCCGGCCGTTTGATCTTTGTGGGCATGAGTGGAAAATCCCGTGGGAAATACGGGCGAAGGTTTGGAGAGGTCTCGTGTCGACACGCGGGCTTGCCATTTGCGATGTCTCGGTCGATGTCTAGTGATATGTGATCGCGATCGAGTGTCATGTCAAATCAGACCGGCGTTCCAGGACCTTCACGGCGAGATCAGCGGCTCTCCGCCAATATTGGTGACATGCGAGAACCGAGACGATAAATGTCGTATTCGCGAAATTCGGTTCATGTTCTTGCTCCGGCTCCAGGGCGGGTAAGAAAGGGCAGAGGATCTGGTCAGGCTTCAACGAAGCTGTTTCCTCTGGAACTCTTTCTTCAACCCTCCTCCTTCTCTTTCTCACATCTCTTCTTCTCTTAGCCCTGGTCCTGTTCCTGGAAAACTCCATAGACACCAGATATCTCCACCCTTCTTCTTTGTCGACAAGCAGCATGGCCAGGGCCATCGATTGGATCGGGCGAATTGTACGCTATACACCAACTTTGAGGTCCAGGGAGCTTCCTGCGACCACTTGTGCAGATAGTTTTCTGCCAATCCTGTCCGCGAAGCCTTTGTGTGATGATCCTGGAGCGCCGCGAATAGCATACAACACTATGGCAAGTGCTGTATCGGAGTGGCAAGGAGGCTTGTCGGAACTCTTGTTGGGGGCATTTTCCCTGGAAGGCATACCCGAAAGGTTATCTCAAAGCAACCAGCAGACACCTTCCGGGCCTCCAGAGATGGCGCTGAGGTAGCCTTGTTTTTGGTGCAGCAGTTGTAGAGCAACGCCATTCGAATGAGGCTGGTGGGGGTAAGATAGGCAAAGTCATCCACTGAAATGACTTTGCCAAACCACTGCCCTTCAGCCACTCAACCCCCTCAACGCACTAGCATACAAATCCTCATCAATCGTACGCCTCTTCAGCTGCTCATCCACAGTAGCAGCAGGCGTATACGAAGACTTCGTCGTGTGCCTCACCATCGGCCCCCCATCAAGCGAAGGCGCCTCTCCCGAAGACCCCGAAGCGCGCTCCACACACGCCATCTCATGCTTCTCCAAATCCCCGCGCGCATTATGCACAGCCTCGAGCGGCCGTGGATATTCCGGCGAGAGTCGCGACGCGCTGCTGGGGGTTGTGCGTTTCCGGCGGCTAGAATCGTCCGGGCCGTTGTAGTCCTCGAAAGCGCCGGTGAAAGTCGCCGCGCTTGAGCCGCCGTCTCGGGATGTCAGGGCGACGAGTTTGCTCAAGATGGCGAATTCCATTTTCAGTTTGACGCTGTAGATGACGCCTTTGAGGGCTTGCTGGAAGACGTGGCGGTCCTGGTACTCGATGACGAGGAGGGCGACGTCCATGACGACGATGAGCACGTTGATGCTGAAGAGCTGCCACATGATGCGCGACGTGCGCTTTTTCTTGTTCAGCGTGCCGACCGCGGTGGCATTGGATGTGGCGCGGATGATGTCCAGCGTCTTCCAGACGTAGAGGCCGGAGAGGATAAGTTCCTGGATGGTGAAACCGGTCATCTGGATCTTCTCGATGTACTTGTAGGCAGCGGCGAAAGCCGTCTGCTGCGCGGCGTAGTACGCGCCGAAGAGCACGACTATGGTGGAGACGTGGAAGACGAATCCGTCGATGATGATCATCCACTTCACGCCCTTGAGGAGCTTGCGGTTTTCTTGCCCGAGCACCACGTGTAGGCGAGAGTAAAGTACGAGCGACTGGCCAGTCACCAACATAGGCCATCCAAGGCAGGTGAATATCAGGCCGGCGACTGCGAGGATCATGGTTAGCTGTGCTTGCGTAGTTGAATCCTGAAAGATACAAGACAAGACTTACGCGAATTGATGAACGTAAAATACATGATCAAGAGCCCAAGAGTATACGGCAGCAGTCCAAAAGAAGCAATCAGCAGCGACCAGAAGTACAAGCCCTGGAAGCGGCGGAAAGTTGTGAAGACCAGCAGCAGCAATTCGAGTCCATTGTAGATAGAAAGCGCGCATCCAATCGTGACAAAGACCGAAGAGACATCATAGTTGCCCGAGAAGAAAGTGGTCGTGTCGTGCAAGTCGGCGAACGAGATCTCGAGGCCCATGGTGGTGGTGGTCGTCGTGACTGTAACAAGGCCGTCGCGCAACCGCTCTCTCGCATGGCAGTTCTCAGCAGTAGCAGCAGCAGTAGTACATGAATGTCTCACGGGTTTGGGACCGTCGCCATGAGGGTCAGTCGAGACTGCGCAGAAGCAAGAGTCGTGATGAAACCAGGGTGCGAAAGAGGCCAGAAGGTATGGGAAGTATCGGTCTAAGCTCCAACTCACCTGACGTTTCTCTACCAAGGTCTCGCGTAGAGATCGCCATCCTCGTGGCCGGACGCGGGTGCCCACATATTACTCCGCATGTTGGTGCTTCGCTTAACGCTTGGAGTTAATATTAGCCGGGGACTCTGTAGGGCAGGACCCTTGAATGTTCCATACCCTATTGGCGACATTGAAGAACTTGTATCTGTAGATGTTTTGGTGCTCTCGCAATCTCTAGGAGCCCACAGCCGTAGTACGGGTCTGACCAAGGATACCAAGGCTTGTCAAGACATCTTGCACTCATCCCGAACCCCTTGATTCGATATGCATTCCCAAAGCGATCTTTTGTCTCGCAGAACCAGGGTTTGAACCAGGGTACGCACTAAGCCGAGGTTGGAGGGTGAAATTAGACTCACTGCACCAGGGAAAATTAAGTATATTGCTTGAGAAGAAAAGAAAAAGATTAATCACTCGCATGACATGTACGTGAAACGTTGACAGTTGCGGTGTGGTAACATTTCCTTGTCAGGAAGGTGTCGCAAGTCATTCATAGGCCAGACTGAGGGAAAATGGTTGTCACGGCGAGCTCCTATTTCTTGATTGAAGTTGCGACACCGCACCCACACTGGCAACATACATACCATCAGATCAATTTGGGTATTCAAAAGACGACAACAATACGAATTGCGACACAGCTGATGAAAGTGAAGAAGTTTCTTTTCGGTAGCAGGGGTATCAGGAATCTAAAATATGCTGGGTGTCTGTTCCCTTCCATGATCACACCAATCGCAGGCTCCATGGTATCATCGAGCAACGCCATGTTCCGAACCTTCCATGCAGTAACGCAAAACCAAGCAAAATGCACCGAGCCACTCCCAGGAGCACTTCCCAGGTTCCAGTGACTCCTCCAAATCGCTCAAACAACGCTCGAAAAAGGGGAAGAAGGATGTTTACCTTTTTGATTCTCTTGGGTGAAGGTGTAACACCCGGTCTGGCGCAAGCGCTTACCAGACAGAGTAGCCGCCGTCGATGAGGCAGTTGTTGCCGGTCATGAAGCGGGAACCGTCGGAGGCGAGGTAGACGGCGAGGTTGTTCAGGTCGTCGACGGCACCGAGACGCTTCTGCGGGGTCTGGTCGATCCAGATGCGCTTCTGGGCGTCGAGAGCGGGGACGCGGTTGAGAGCGGTGTCCATGTAGCCGGGGCTGATGGAGTTGACGCGAATCTGGTGACGGGCCCACTCAGCAGCGAGAGACTTGGTAAGCTGAACAACGCCGGCCTTGGAGGCGTTGTAGCAGGACTGCTCCTGCGGGTAGTTGACCACGGTACCGGACATGGAGGCGATGTTGATGATCGAGCCGCCAGTCTTGGCCTTGATCATCTGTTGCCCGACGGCCTGGGCGACAAGGAAGGTGCCGGTGATGTTGATGTCGATGAGGCGACGGAACTTGTCGTGGTCGTAGGTCTCGGCCTTGATGTTGGAGCTGGAATCTGTTAGCACGGCAACTGCCAAAAATACCCGAGGGAGCTGGAATGACTTACTCCGCGATACCAGCGGCGTTGATGAGGATGTCGAGCTGTCCGTAGTGGTCGACGACGTCCTGGATAGTCTGGCCCATAGCCTGACCATCGCGCACGTCGATGCGATAGAAACGGACGTCGATGCCGGTCTGCTCACTGAGCTCACGGGCGGCCTTGTCACCAAGCTCCTGCTGCACGTCCATGATGGCAATACCACGAACACCGACCTCAGCGAGAGCCTGAGCCATGTTGTACCCGAGGCCGCGAGCACCACTGCAGAGAGTCGGTTAGCGAGTGCGACAAGTGAAAGAGGGAGTATTTTAAGCTTACCCAGTGACGACGGCGACCTTGCCGGGGAGACAGAACTTCTGGAGGGTGGGAGTGAGGGTCTCGTAGACGCGAGACTTGAGTGGGATGGCGCGAATCTCAACGTCCTGGACAGCCGGAATGACGGGCTTGGTCTCGTCCACCTCGATGTCGTGTTCACGACGCTGGCCCTTCTCGTAGTGGACCACATGGATGGAGTCCTCCTTGTTAGCCTCGTCCTTGCGGATGGTGGAGGTCTTGAATGTGCGGAAGGGTGCGACGGCGGTCGCGGCGCGGAAGCTCACGCCGGCGCGAGTGGCGGTCTTGATGGTAGTACGGGCGAAGAGAGACATGTTGATGGGTAGTTGAGGGTGTGTGGGTGAGGTAGGTTGCTGGTATGGTGTTGTGGTGGAAGGAATGTAAGTTGTTGAAGGTGGGAGAAAAGAAGAGGTCGGTGTGGTCGAAGTTGATGTAGGTGGGGAGAAGTGGGAAGCCAGTGAAGCGGCGTGTGGGAGTAGTCTTATATAACTTGTGAGCGATTGATGTGAAAGTCGGCGTTTGTCGTTGTGGATCAGTTCAGGAGCCAACGGTCAAAGTTGTGACACAATGACACAAGCTCACTCAAGTGATGATGTGGGAACCAAACGCAGACGCACGTGCGGGACGTCGATCGGTTACACGAGCGGCGAGCGGATATTTGATGGGGAAAGAAAGGAGGAGTGAGGCGTGGCAGTGGCAGGGAGATTTCACAGGGAAGCCACGAGTGAGGGAAGGGTGTGTTCAGAAGGAGAAGTCGCAAAGGAGAAGCCCAGCGCGCAATGACCGGTCAGACTTATACTCACTGACTGACATGAGACGAGGCGAGGAAGCATGTGCTTTGCCTGGGCCGTTTCGTTGGATTGATCAGCCCTGGGGGGCCTCAACGATCAGAGTCTTCCATGTCGACATCCCACGGCTTCTGTGATATCGCCCTCGCCGTCGCCATTGCCTCACCCGCAACCGGATACAGCGCGGCCTGCTTTGATATCTGGCAGTCGCGCCTGGCGTAGGGCCATCGGCCGAGCCGCTTCCGCGAGACCCTTCGACCCTTATCAACCACACCAGTGAAGGACTAACACAACTAGCACCCAGTGTGATACCGGGGAGGCGTGGGGGAAGACCCGCCAGGCGCTGGCTCGAGTGAGGTGTGGGTCTGGGGTTTCTGGGGGCGGTGTGTGGATCAAAGAGTGAAGGCAGTCAGAGCGGTGGCGATGCTGAATCATGAACCCTCAGTTCACTCTCCCACAGACGTTGTGGCGCGGAGAGGAGATTATCAGACTCACAATCCGCGCGCTCGGTGTCAGATCTCGTGCGCGGCTCGTGGCTGCCGCCTGCCGGATGCTGCATGGGAGATCGTGCTTTGTGCGAGCCGAACTGAGCCTCTACCAAGATTGGCGTTTGACCCCGTATCGAGCTGGTGAACCGAGCAGTTGGCGTTCATGCCCCTTCGGCAGTCTTTGCACGTTTGATTTACCAAGAAAGTGAAAATGCACGAGGCGACGGCGGGAGGATGCTTGTGAGGCTGGCCCCTAGCAGCCGGTGTGCGCGGCACATGCGGAGCGATGCCCTATCAACGGGCCATGTGCTTGATTCTGTCGGTGTAGCCGGATCTCTCGAATTAGATCATCGGCATTGGCAGTACAATAATGAGGTGTCTCCCTAACCGATAAGTGTCGACCATGATGGTGATGATGTTGCATACGAATCTCTATCTACATGCTAGCAATGGATTATTGAACCTAAATACCTTGCACATTGATGGCTGATGCTTAAGTTTTGTTTGCCGCTCTAAGAATAAAACAAAGCAGGTTTATTTTCCCGAATTTAGTTTCTCTTCGTTTGCCATCTTCACCTGTGGCTTGCGCAATCGCATAAGCAAGCATGGCTGCCGACCTCATTGTTCACGGCTTCATCCAGTTCAACCGAGCAAACGCTCACTCACTGAAAGAGAAGTGGAATCACATTCACGTGAAAGTGATGCTTCGATTGTCAACAAACGACGTCATAGTTCAATCAATGTTACACCAGATCTCAACGCACATGCTCGATATATCCACAGCAGAACTGCCCTGAAAGTTGAAGATCCACCACGGTCACACGGCGTCAGGCACCAATAGTCAGTCGTCAAACTGCAAGCTGAGTATCACATGTCAGCCTGAGTCTCACTTAGCAATCCCTCACTTTCACCTTTCACTCTTCACCTGCAAAATACAACAAACGCCCTCACAAACAGACCATACACCCACAATGGCCTCCACAGTCGACTCCTCCCTCCCACCCCTCACCCCATCCTACCCACCCAGCAAACCCTCCCTCGACCGCGAATCCCCCCAAATCCGCGCCCTGATCACCCACCTCAACCTCCAACCCCACATCGAAGGCGGCTACTTTGTCGAAACAGACCGCGACACCCTTCGCGTGCCGAACCCATTCAGTAAGCAGCAAGCCTTACCGTCTCAACTCCCAGACCTCCCCACTAACCACGCACCCAGAAAACACACACCCCTCCGCCACAGCCTCCGACAGCGACGCCTCCTCCCGCGCCGCCAGCACCACAATCCACTACCTCCTCACCCCCGCCTCACCTCTTGGAGCCTTCCACCGCAACCGCGGCCGCACAGTGCACACCCTGCACAAAGGCCGCGCGCGCTACGTGATCATCCACGCCGACGAAGTTGCTCCTAGCGACAGGCCCAGTGGCTATGGTTCCGAAGACGCTGAGAGCGGAGCGGACGAGAAGAAACTGTGGAATGGCAAAGCGCGGGTGGAGACGTATGTTGTTGGGCAGGATGTGCTGGGTGGGGAGAAGCTTCAGTGGATAGTTGACGGTGGGAAGTACAAGGCTAGTTTCTTGCTGCCAGATGAGAAGGAGGGGGAGGATAGTATCTCTAGGGAGGGGTGTTTGATCAGTGAGACTGTTGTTCCGGGTTTCGAGTTTGCGGATCACGATTTTATGAGGAGGGAGAGGGCGGAGGCGTTGCTTACGCAGGAGCAGGTGGAGGAGATGGGGTGGATGTTGAGGAAGGATGAATGAAGTGGGTTTGAATGGCCTCGCGGTCTAGCTTCGTAGTCCGTAATGCTCGCATTGCCGACGAGATGCTAGTTTGAACCTAGACTGCGAGCTGGCCTCGGGACTTGGAGCAGCGAGGAACGCAACGTGGAAAAGGACAGGAATGACGATCATGATGAACAACAATCCCGTGCTGGGAGTCTTTATGCATTGTACAGTCTGTACTGTACGGGTATCTAGCAGCGACGCTGCGCCTGTACAAGGTAGGTAATAAGAAGAATGTGTAACAATCCCAAAAATGCGCCTTTTCGCTATGCTTTCGCGCGATGTCTTGCGGCTTTGCCTCAGAGCCTTGTTCCCAAAACGCCGATTATGAATTCCCTTCAATCTGACATGTATCTCTTGTGTCGTAACGTTCGTCCTCTTCCTCGTTCTCAATGGTCCAGCACCTGGTCTTCATCCTGCCGGCGTGGATGATTGCATGAGCTGAGCTCTCTGGCAGCTTGGTGCCACCAACTGAACCACTCCTTCGAGCAAGTCCTTTCAAAATCTCCAAGTCGTGTCTTTCGTCCAATCAATGCATTTAAGCCTCCTCTCCGCTGGTCTCGGATCCGCCGCCGCGGCCTCTGCTGAAGCCGGATTGCAAGCGGTAAATGAGGTAGCCGATGATGGCGAGGACGAGCAGGAGGACGATGACAATGATCGCGATGACGATGTTGCCGGACATTTTGGCGAGGGTGGTGGGAGGTAGTTCGTGGCTTGGCTGGTTCCAAATGCGTCTTAACTGGGAGCTATGTTTTTTTGCTGTCTATGAAGAGGCGTTCAATGGTTGTGGTAATCGTTTTGAGCAGAAGCTCGTGAGCCTTGTGGTTGTTGTTGCTGGTGGTCGATCAAGCTATATGTCGTAAAGCTCAAAGCGGGCGTGGATGTTGATTACAGCTTCTCTGATGAACGACTGTACGTTGTGGAAATTTTCGCAACAATAGTATTGTATGACAAGCTGCGAGAGACTAGTAGTGAATGGAGAGACAGGAATGTGTCGAGCAGAAGGAAGGCATTTTGTCCTTCTGTGCTGGCGTGGCGGGCGCTGGTTGCGCGCGCTGGTGGCTGGTGGCTGGTCTTGCAACACGAATGGCTGGGCTCGCTTGCGCTCGAGCACACCGCGTCACGGAAGGAGCATTGCGAGTCAGGGTCATGTACTATAGTCTGTGATCATTATGCTTGATGAGATATTGGTATATGCGTCAGAAAATACAGCTATACCCAAGCATTTGGAGTATTCGTCTCATTTGCAAGGAAGCATGTGAAAGCAGCCCTGCTCCATGAATGCTTGAATGCTGGATTCGCGCTAAGAGCGGGAGGCTGTGTGCCGGTTCCCGAGGATTTAGCGCCACAGTCAAGTATACTTTGAACGGCAGGAGCCAACCAGATGGTTGTTGCCTGTTCTGAGCGATGCGTAGGTCAACGATGTTGAGTTTTGCTGATGACCGTCGACTCACCACCTCCCACTGCCGCGCAATGGACGATGGTGGAATGACTCTGTGTGCTGTGTGAGTCCTGCTGGATCCTTCTATTCACCTTCAATACTATCATCGCCCGATTCGATCGGTAAGCTCATCACTTGCACGCTCTCGTGCTTGATATTGACGCGCTCACGGCTCAGAGATGTCGACGCCAACGACTGTTTTGCCGCGCAGGCGAATCAAATACACTGAGCAGCCATTCCCGTCACCCAATGCTGTGCATTCGAGTCCATCAGTCACTCTGGCTACGAGATCAGGTCCACCGGTCGCTCCAGCTGCGAGTTCGAGTCCACCAGCGAATCCAGTGACGAGAAGGAGCTCACCACGCAAACTCCCTACACCAGTTGAGGTCTCACGCAGGACCGGCGGCAGCCCATCACGTCCATTCTTCTACCAGCATGACAGCGCAAGATCAGTCCACCCGCACACATGCGATAGTATGGACTGTGCTATGGTGAAGGCAATGAACACAATCGAAATTCTCGAGCACATTTGCACCTTCCTTGCATCCATCGATGTCCTTCAACTTCAAATGGTGAACAAGAAATGGCGTTCACTCGTCGTTCATTCGCCACAACTTTTTCCTCATCTCTTCGTCGAACCACAGTGGAGTCACTCGGCCATAAACTTCCAACTACTGCTTCTCGCCGTTCCTGGTTTGGAGATCAAGCGTGACGGTCCTGTACATCTAGGTCAATGGGTGGAAGTCCGCATGAGCCTCGCTGCGGCGAAAGAGATTCTGGCTACTGCGAGAAAGAATAAAATCACCTCTCTCCGGCCCGTTCCTCCGATACTCTTGCTGCGACCTAATTTTGCCGACCTCTTCATCACGCAGCCTCCCCTCAAGGGAATGCAAGCCTTCCTTGTAGACGCCCACGATGTCTCTCGGGAGACTGCAACCCCCGAAGACCAGCAGACTGTAGCCCCAAAGGCTCATGCGAAGATGTCTTGCGATGCAGGTATCACGCTTGGCTTCTTGGCCGAGGTGACAGAATGGATCTTTGAGAAGCGCGAAAGGCCACTCCAAGCCGAAAATCATCAAGACAAAGTGGCGGTCTTCAAAGCAATCGTCTCATACTGCGTACAGTCCGACGCTGCGCCTAGAATGCGTAGTGCGACCAGAACTGTGACAGAGATTGAGTCGTTGCAATGAGACGGACATCCTGTTTGGAGCTGGTTTTGCTTTGTACAATTTTGGTGAGCGTGTTGGTGTCGGGAGAAGTCGCTTGGAGGTACATGGTCGATGAGTTAGGGGAATTCACGGGCCCATGGCGGCTGTAATGTTTTAACGAGGACCAACGACTAATACGAGCGATGAGACGACAGCCATGGACAGAACACATGGCGATACCCCAGAAAAGAGACTCGATAATGTGAGACGTAAGGTAATCATCAAAGCATGGATATCTTGCAAGAAGCTCACAATTCCTCACGGTCGTTTTTCTCAAAACGCGATGACTTTCCTCGATCATCTACCATTATGTACATCCTGCCATCCCAACCTAAGCCTACGCAAACAATGGAATCGGCATCTCAAGGTAGTACCCAGGGTCATTGAACCTCAAACCCCTGTCAAGTCCACTAATCGCCTCGATCTCATCATGTTGAAGATCGAAATCAGTGACTTCCAGATTCTGAGCGAGGCGGTCTTTGTTGTTCGATTTGGGAATCACCGCAATCCCACGCTGCGTCGCCCACCGCAGCAGAACCTGCGCCGCCGTCTTGCCCGTCCTGGCCGCAGCCTTCTGCACAACATCAACATCCCACAGCAACGCGATATCGTTCGTCCGCTTGCTGAAAGCCGGCGGGAGCTCTTTGAACGATTGCGGACCGAAGGAGGAGTACGCCGTGACGGCGATGTTGAGTTTCTGCGCGAGGGTGACGAGGGTGGGCTGCACGAGGTAGGGGTGGTGCTCGATTTGCAGGGAGGAGACGGGGTGGCGAGCGTAGGTTTGCAGGTCGAAGAGGGTTTGGGCTTGGGCGTTGGAGATTCCGATGGATTTTGCGATGCCGGCGTCGACGGTTTGTTCGAGCGCTTCCCAGGTTTCGCGCAGGGGGACGTTTTCGAGAGCGATAGTGGTGTGGTCTGCGTCTTGCCACCATGCCTTTTTGCGAGGGAGGTTAGTTCAAGGTGGTCCCTTTTTAACATCGGATTCAGGATTGATGAGAGACGTACAGGGTATTTCAGTGTCTCCGGTGAGACGTATTTGAGAGCGATCGGGAAGTGAATGAGGTACAGATCAATGTATCCCAGACCCCAGGCCTCGTTCTGAGCTTTGGCTTGAGCGAGAGCATGGTCTTTCTGGTGGTAGTTGTTCCAGAGCTTGGTCACGACAAAGACTTCTTCGCGCTTGACGAGGCCTTCTTCGATCGCACGCTTGATGCCTTGGCCTGCTTCGCGCTCGTTCTGGTAGTCGTATGCGCCGTCGAAGAGGCGGTATCCGACCTTGATGGCCTGTACATTGTCAGTTTGCTAAGCTTAGAGTCTGGGTGGTTTCGTAACGCACGTTGTAGACTGTGTCGGCGGCTTGATCGGCTGGGACTTTCCAGAGGCCGAAGCCTACGAGGGGCATTTCATGGCCGGAAGCCAGTTTGATAGTAGAGACGGGCATGATTGTGTCGCTGTTTAGGGGATGGAATAGGACTGTTTGGATTGTGCAAACCTAAAGGAAAGGAAGCTGTACTTGATTGCGCGACCGACCCATCCTATACATGTACACCCTCAGCAAGCTCCTCATGCACTGACGTGACCACCAACCAGCATGGCAACCTCAATGATTCCGAGCATGAGACCAAAAGGGTAGCAATAGCCTATCACCCTCTCCGCCTGCCTCCACCCGGGACTCCACCCCTCCACCCTCTCACAGCGGGGTTTCTGCGTTTTCTTAGGGCGATGTCGGAAAAGCCCCATGTTGGCGAGTCGTGCGTCTCATCGGCTTTACCTCGAGCGGTTTCGCTTCCGAACCATTGTTCAACGTGGAAGTCTGTGATTCTCGGCAGTCAATGTTCGAATGTCAGCGGTAAGGTATCGATACCGATGATACATAAAAGATCACGTTCATCAGCTTGAGACTGATATCGAAGGATTGATGGTTGCCAAGACCATGACGTGTTGATCGGCGTTTGAGATAACGACTTCAATGGCTCGAATGGTTGTCATTTGCCGTCCTGCTTCCAACTACGAACACCGTATCGCCAGAATAGCGCTTGCCTCTGAGGGCTAGTATTCAGAGTAGTTGCTAGGACATGCAATAATAGTCCAAAGGGACCGTTGTGAGCTCGCCTCATTTCTAGGTCGAAAGCCCAGTCGGTTCCAATGCCATACCCACCGAGACCAGCACAGTAACCACCAAGCTCTTCCGATTCCAATACCAAAGACAAACCAGACCGCCAGACTTATGCTTCACGCAAGACTTACCGGCATCCGGAATGACGGTTATCACTAGCTGCTCAACATCACCACTTTGCTTTCAAGTAGATTCGCTGATGCAGGACTTCACCGCACTCTTCCAGAATGCCGACAACTGTTCTTCTGCAACCCCGAACGCCATGAGATCGAGAATGAAGACGTCGTTGGCTTTAGCGAGCTGGTCCTCGGACTCCTGAGCTCTATGCAATGATTTCAGAAGCTTCTCCGACACCAAGGCTAGCTCTTTAATGAAGGCGCCGATCGGACTCCTGGCGATGTCGGTGTCGCCAAAGAAACGAATGATCGTCCCATGCAAATCGACATACACCCTGACCTTGGGACGCAATGTCAAGGAGCGAAGATCCTTCGCTTGCAGGAGATGATTCGCAATGCGGCCCACGGCGGGGAGACTTCGCATTCCGAGCTCGCCATTCACGCAGACATGGCGTATGTGCTGCCTGTTCTCGCCTACGAGGTTCAAGAACCAGTCAAGAGCTTGGGCAGTTGCAAGCTTGAACTCGTGGCCGCTGGAGAGTACTTGACAAGCTTCTTGCGAAATCTGCTTGCTGACATAGAGGAGAGAATTCTTGATGGCGACCGGCTTGGGAGTACGACCTTCTGCGGCGCCGCGAAGACGTGAGATACGTTGGCGCCCGGCTTCTTCAGGCAGCTTCTGGTGTATGGTGATGACCACACGAGTCTCTTCGTTCTTGCCGAACAGCGCATAGCTGTAGATTTGGATGCGCAGCTCCGGCGGCAACTGAGATAGCGTGCCTAGGCTCGACATGGTCGACTTGTTCCTGTCGGTGGTCTTGTTAGCTTGGAAGGTCATGCGAAGTTGTACGGCTCGGTTCTTACGGTTGCTCCAGAATAGTTGGTAGGTGCTGAACACGATTGAGAGATGCTGAGCTGTTGAAGTCGCCACGGCTTGACCAGGTTGCGAAGAACAATGGGTAAAGAAACGCAATGGTCAGGCGAGAGTGTGGTAGTGGGTGAGAAGGGAAAGGATCGCTCTTGTTGACATACAGAGAAGACTTTGTTCTTGAGATTACCCACTCACTGGAGAAGTCTGTCTGCGGTCTTGGCCATTTCATCAGTTAGTGCGTGAGTTGTGGTGCAAGCAAGACAAACAAAGCTTCGCTACGATTCCGCGACTGTTCCACTTTAGGACACCGACACCCGCTCTCAATGGATAGCTCTGACAGAAAATGGTAGGCATATGATCAGGATAGCTTAGCGACAGATGGAGATAGTCACAGTATCTCATCTTCCCAACATTTCACACAACCCTGCTTCCATTGACACCCATCTCATGTCACAACCATTTCCCACTGAGAATTCTCCACTCCTCCGGACGCTGTTCAGCAAGCTACGTACATCCAACAACGATGGCACTTCGTCGCTCGAAATGATCTTGGGATTTGAGGTGGTCTCCGAGTCCCATTATCCCCACGCATCACATAACTCTGCTCTCATCACCTCCGATCTCACATCTGAATATCTCCCATTGAAGCTTTCCACAGTTCTCCGTAAGCCCCTCAACTTATATACTTGTGTTGAACGGTGAGGGCATTTTTTCAATACAGATGATTGGCCAGTGAGATGATCATCCATTCTCATTCCTATTGCATTCGACAAAGCTCTACTTCCTTCAACCTCAGTCCTATACGATCAGTACACTTCCCATTGAGACGTTACAGACTTCTCCGTAAGACCTCAAATGGTATACTTGTGTCCAATGACAATGGCCCTTCCTCGCTCCAAGTGCTTGATCATTGAGACGGTCACCAATTCTCATCCTGACCATACTCGATACAACCCTGCTTCCATCAATCTCATTCTCCCAGTATCAGTATTCTTCCCAACGAGACATCACATACCTCTCCGTGAACTGAAAAATTACGAGTTTACCTCGAATGACGATTGCCATTCCTCGCTCCAAGTGGCCCGCCATTGAGACAACCACCAATTCTCAATTCCCTCACACTTAACACAACGCTACTTCTATTAACCTCAACCTCATATTGTTAGTATGCTTCCCATTAAGACGTCCAACACTTCTCCGTAGCCTGTACAATGACGAACTTGCCTTGGGCGACGATGGCCAGTCCTCGTTTCAATTGATTGACCATTGAGACAATCGCCGATTCTCGATTCCCCTTCACTTGACATTACTCTGCTTCCATCGACTTCAGTCCTACATCACGGGGACACTTTCCAATGAAGCTTTCTACATTTCTCCATAGTACATACGCTGAGCCACGATGTCATTTTCCCGCTCTAAAACTACCCGCTCCGCTGCTGCTCCTCACGATCCACTTTGCGCTGGACCTCAGCCAACTCTGCTTCATCTGATGGTGTGTATTTGCGCTTGTTGAGCCACTTTGTGAGAGCCAACTTACTGATGCCGACAGGTGTAGTGAAATCCTCGTACTTCTGGGGCTCAGCATCTGGCGACACTGGAAGGTTTGCAGTCTGGAAAAATGGTTAGCGCCATCAGATGTATGGACCTGCAATGACCACATACCGGATCCACTGTCTCCTCCTCGTGGTCCGAAACGTGATGACTATCGTCGGCGGGCGACTGTTGCGGGGTATCACGTCGGGCAAGGCGCCTGTCCCACTCCTCGCGTTCCATCTCTTGCTCACACTTAAGGGCTAGGTGAGTCCTCATCTTGCTGAAGGAGTCCTCGACGATTTCGAGGAAGTATTCGAGGTTGGAGGAGTTGCACAGTTCCCCTAGCGGTTGGTAAGGCAATCCGTGAGGATAGTCGTAGGTCGATTCGGTGTCCAGGAAGCGAGGGCCCTTCCATTCGAAGCCCATAGCGTGCGGATAAGTTGTGAACCACAATCGTCCGCGACAAGGTTCGCGTGGTTTAGACTCCTCTTCCGGAAATCTGCTGACTTGCACGTACTCTCCGAGTCGATCACGCTGCCGGAGTTCTCCAATGTTCGAGTCATGTTTTGTGGTCACGATCATGAGCTTTTTGCAGCGCTTGGCGTTGGATACGACCAATGCCACCACGAACTTGATCATGTATACCATGCCTTCCGGACCTCTATTCCACCACATGTCGCTGTCTCGAGGCTCGTTTGGGTTGCCGCGTTGAACCACAATGGGAACATGTATCAATACGCCTGCCTCCTCCTGATCGTCTTCCCAAAAGGGCCCAAGGGACCTACGCCAGTTTGCACCAGCAAACTTGTTTTTCTCGAAGCTGAAATGATCGAGAATCTTTCCGGTCAGCCTGCGCACAACCTGAAAAGTTTTTTCTCCATGAAGTTCAAGCAACGCCTGCAGCGTATTAGGGTCGCAAAGGTCGTGAAGGGATGCAAGACTGTTGCCAGGCATCGAGGACAGATGAGAGATGGAGGACGATCCTCCCGGAGAGGATCTGACGGCAGGCGAGCGTACTGACGCCCTAGACGATGGCAATGTTGACTGATTCCCAGTCTTGCGAAGATGCCCTGTTCGACTGGGCGATGAAGGAGTTTGGGTGAGCTGGCTATGGGTCCTCAAACGAGCGTGCTTTGAAGGTGTGTTGCGCTCTTCGTCATCGTCCTCTCTGAATCTCTTCAGGTGGCTCGTGTTCTGCAAACCTTCAGCTTTGTGGCTTGGGGGAAAGGACTTTGGAGCCGGTACAGCATATCTCGAGAGAGGAGGAGCGGGTGTGGATGACGACTGTTCTTGCGCGGCGTGAAGGTGTGGATTCGGTGCCGGTGCTGCATGACCTGGCGCAGCTTGGTAAATGGCACTGCGGAAGTCACTCTCTGTAACACCGTGACTCGGTGCGGTCAAGGCTGCTTGACTCTGTTCGTTTTGAGCTAGAACCGGTGCGGCTTGATAGAGTGCACCGCGGAAACCATTCGAGGCGAGGAGCTCTGGTGACTGCTCTGCATGTTGGGTGTCTCCAGAACGGGGCTCCGGCCTAGGTTGACTGTCTCCTTCCTGCTTCGATCGCGGTGAGGACGAGCCGAGCGGTCCAGCGGCAGATTCTCCTGGGTCTGGAGCCTCCGCCACATAGCCCGGGTCGACAGCGTCTCCATGTTGGACAGATTGAGAGCCTGATGTATCTTGCGCTCCTTGGTTGGCTTGAAGGGCTCGGGCCTTGCGAGCCCTCCTTTTTTGGGCACCGGTTTTCTTGCCCATGGTGGCAGTTGGGCCGGTCAAGGCTCAAAACGGCAGTAGACAAGTGTCCAAGATGCGGGTTGCAGTGAGAGGCGGATTGCAGTGAGAGAATGAGCTCAGCGAACAATAGCTGAGGAGAACAATAGGCAGGCAATGGAAACTGACGCAATGGAGGAAAAACCAACCTTTACCTGGCGACCAGAAGCAGGATTGCGGTTGCCGAGTACTGTAGTGGCGCAAGAATGTGCGACTTGTTGTAGTCAAAGAAATAGTTTCGGTGGCGGTGTTCTGTTTGTCGAGCAGTGAAAGCAGTGGGACAGCGGTTAGTGGCGCGCGCGCGCCCTCGGTGAGTAAGTTAGCCTTGACGTAAACAGGCAAACAAACACATGCAGTCACTGGTGTTCAATTCCTTCTGCGACACTTCAGCTCACCTCTTGTCAACAACTTTGACGAAAATCAGTTTCGAGTGCTCCAACCACGTCTTGCTCCCGTCAACAAAACCGACACACCACAAATCCTTCAACTGCAGCCACTTCCTTTTGGACGCTCCTCACCCTACTCGCACTACTTCGCCATGGCTCTTCGTCGTTCCTCACGTTCCGCCACAATTGCGGCCACACAGAAAAGCGCCAACAACGCCGCTACTCGAAAGCGCAAGCATGTCGACCGACAAGCTAGCCGTGCTAGAGCAACACTCCACTCGTTATCGGTCCAGCCTGCTCAACCTACTCAGCCACTCGGATTGCTGCCAGAAGTGCAAGCGGTGACCGGTGGCAAAAGGAGACGGGATGACGATGACAGCCAGACAGGACCCAGGAAAAGAAGACAGCCGGAAGCATCCTTGTTTCCTGCTGCTGCTACTGTGCTACGAAGAGCTGATCAGGCCAGCCGTGCCGAGAATGATCACTCCGCTCCAGAGCAAAACCTGGCCATAGAACTTGATGGTCCACTCCAAGCAGATCCACTCCAGGAGGCCACTCGAACAGATGCAACACTTGGCATCAGCGAAGGGCAAAAACTTCTGAATGCGCTTTTCGCGTTGGTATTAAGGAGCCTTCTGTTGGTTCAAAAGAAAGAACGTCGTCAGGAGTCTTACAACAGTTTTACGCGCCGTCTTGACGGGGCGGCCAGAGTGCAACGTGATCTTGAAGACCTTGAGAGGGAACTGGATCTACAGCCTGTCAGTGAAGAGCACCTCGAGTGGATAGCTGAGAGCAAGAAGAATCTAAGACTTTTCAACATCGGCAAAACCCTAAGCGCAAAGGATATAAGCAGGTTCGAAAGAGAAATTGATGCACTGCAACGCCAAATAGAGATCGGTGTCAACGACCTGCATATCTACAGCGAAACTTTGGAAGACGATCCAGCTCTGCATATCTTCGCGAACAGGGAACCCTTCTGGAAAATCTTTGCAGTGCTCACGGCAGATATCAGAACCACAGAGAGCGTCAAAGCTCGGTTCAAAGCGATCGAAGACGAAAGACTAGCTATAAGCAGTCAAATGGACATGAGCTTCAACCAAGACCTCGCAAGTCGTTTCGCGAAGGCAGGTTCTGGCCACGCACCTGCCAACGCGACGGGAAGACCGGCCGAGGCAAACACTGAAAACGAAGTTGAACGACACTTGCGAAGGCTGGCCGATTTGGCCCCTGAGGAACAAGCCCTCAAGCGAGCCGAGCTATGGAGAAAGGTCGAGGACATCGAATCTTTATCGGAAGAGCTGCTGAGGCTTGCTGGGCGTGCATTCGCACAAGCTGGGTTGCTGGAGCCTGAGATCAGCACAGTATTACAAGTAGTGCCCCAACAAGAGGAGCCAGGAACACCAAAAACTGCTCCAAGAGGGCACATTATTGATCAGCCCAGCGGCTCGCTATCCCCTGCAGCTTCTGGGGAAAAAGAAGAAGAAGAAGAGATCAACCAACCAAGAGAGGAGCAATCAAGCGATCGAATTCACGCGGAAGAGCGTGTGTCGGCGCCTACATCGGAAGAAGCGAACATGCCGCCTCTTGTCATTGCAGAATCCATGATGAGGACGGATATACAGAAGAAGTTCGAAGAAGTCCGGGACGATTTCCGTGCGAAAAAAAAAGCCTTCGAGGAAGGAAAGCATCGGCGCCTCACCCAGGAAGATCTCGCTGCTTATCCGCAGCCACTTTCTGAAGAAGACAAGGGTGTTGCATTAGTTCTCAAGCTCAAGTCCCACACGGAAGCTTACAGACTTGCCGAGGAAAAGTTCTATGCATGGCGGGAGGTGGCCGTGAAGTACAAGATTGAACCCGAGCTACCGGAGAAAAAAGCCACAGAGATCGCACCGGATTGCTCGGATGATGGATATCCAGACGAGATCTTCGTCGCCAAGAAGGAGAAGGCGGGCCCGCAAGTGCAACGTTGGCGCTCGGATGCCAGGGTGAGGAAGTCACCATCTTCGAAATCTTCGCAACGTTCTAGCATCAACACTGGCTTGAGAAACCTGGCGTCTATGGTGTTTGATGAGGACGTGCAAGACGGAGTCACTAAGAGCTTGTGGCTGGACCGCATCAACGAAATCGAACGGAGACGTCAAGAGCTCCGCAAGACTGGGCCATTCCAAAATGCCGAGAACGATTTCCATACCAGGAACAACACACAGTCCAAGCGCACCTTTTCTCGCGTAGAGAGGGCAGCATCTATATGATAAGGCTTCAGGAGGTCTGCCAGTCGTCTCTCTGGGCACCAGACCAAGGCCGATGCAAGGAGGAATCGCATCAGCAGGGGCTGATCGGAGGAGCGCTTGACATGATGACCCTCACAAAAGTCCCAAGCAGCGCGAATGGCCTGCGAGTGGACGTTCGGGTGTATTCAGAGGACGCGGCTGATCCGCTCGACTTGGTGAGTATCAGGTGGACATCAAGGGCCAGCCGAAAGCTCGTCGACGTAGGGCCATAAGGTCCGGTTCCGAGTGTGTAGGCGGTCACCATGAAGACCAGAAGCTCGGCCAGCCGATAGCTCGTCGACGTAGGGCCATATGGTCCGGTTCCGAGTGTGTAGGCGGTCACCAAGAAGACCAGAAGCTCGTTGTTTGCAAGATTACAAACTCCCACGCGAGCATAAAGGCGTGATCCAGGGAGGCCCGAAACATTGAACACCACGAGAGAAGGGAGGTGAAGTCTGGGGCGCGGGGCGCGGCGGAGACGCCGACTGCGGAGAAGACGAGAACAGGAATTCCAACCACCTCACCTGAATCTTTTCTCTTACCCCATAGTCTTGAGTAGCGCAGAATGCATTTCAATCACACGTAATGAGGATTCTTGAGCCAAACCAATTTCGTGGACTTATGAAGGTCCGTAGGCTCGGATCCCTAGACGCATGCCCTCTCTGGCTCGGCGTTTGATCGTCATGGACGGGCAGTATCGGACCGCACAAGGTTTATGTTACATGATGAGCCGAAAGGAATGGATGTCGATCACGCATTTTGTAGCGCTGGAGTATCACGCCTTACCCGGACTGCTCCATCTCTACCATCACTCACTCACTTGCGACACAACGTCTTTGGACACCTTTCACGTACCACTCCTCTGGGCCCAAGTGTAAGTATGATGGCTCTTCGGGCGACATGTACAGGCCGAGATACGACTGGTCGAAAAAATTGAAAATGGGTAGAATGACTTTCTCCGTCTGCAAGAAACCGAAAAGCACAGTTCACTCCGTTATCGTCACCCACTCCGAGATCTCCACAACACTCCGCCTTGTCGGACTCCAAGCGAACCCAAGCATTACTCTATAATGTGTCAAGAAAACGCCTTTAAGCTTGGGCGTGGTGGAACCGCTCTACCGTGCGTTGGGGAAAGCCATCACCCACACGCCCATGGAGAAGTGGGTTTCCTTACTATCCACCTGGGGTTAACGTATCATATTTAACACCGTCGCGAAGTCGTCCATCTCGCTCTCGCCAGCTCTTTCCCCATCGCTTTTGCATCATTGAACGATCTCAATTATGTCTATTCAACCCGATCGCCGCCCCGAGCCATCGAACAACGATATTGACACAAAACAACACGACTGGGACCAACACATCGAGGCAAGCCAACCTCAGCAAGAATACGACGCTGCATACGCCAACAAGGAGATCGATCTAGCCCGACATGAAGCCCTCATCGAGGGTGAACAAAAGTTCCACCAGCTCGGCTGGAAGAAACTCACAATCTGTCTCATCGTCAAGGCCATTGCCCTAGGAGCACTTAGCATCCCATCTGCATTTGCCAATCTCGGAATGGTCGCAGGTGTGATCCTCACCGTCGGCATTGGTCTTATCGCTATCTACACAAGTAATGTCATTGGCCAGGTGGCAGTCAAATATCCGCACGTCAAGCATTACGCTGATGCTGTGAGACTGATCTGGGGCCGACCAGGCTACGAGCTCTGCGGAGCCATGTTTGGTAGGTTTTAGGGCAGGTACACCATTGGTTGTACGAGACATTTGCTAACGATCTCGCAGTATGCTACCTCAGCCTCCTCGTTGGGTCTCACACCCTCTCCGGCACGATCGCTTTCATCCGCATCGTCGACGACACGTCGCTTTGCGCGCTCGTCTGGGCAGTGATCTCTGCGATCATCCTCTTCCTCCTAGCCCTCCCGCCCAGCTTCGCCGAATTCGCAATCCTCGGCTATATCGACTTCGTCTCCATCATCGCCGCTATTGGCATCACAATCATAGCAACCGGCGTCTCAGCAAGCTCAACCACCGGCCTCTCTGCCGTCGAGTGGTCCGCCTGGCCTCCAGAGGACATCTCGCTGAAGTCAGCCTTCCTTAGCACAACAAATATCGTCCTCGCTTACTCCTTCGCCGTCTCGCAGTTCAGCTTTATGGCCGAGATGCACACGCCTAAGGACTACATCAAGTCCATCTGGTCCCTAGGCTTGATGGAGATCTTCATCTATACTCTCACTGGCGCGTTGATTTACGCTTTCGTCGGGCCCGAAGTGCGCAGCCCGGCTCTTCTCTCGTCTAGCTTCACTGTTTCTCGAGTGGCGTTTGGAGTCGCATTGCCTGTGATCTTCATCTCCGGCTCGATCAGCAGCACAGTCGTAGGCCGGTACGTCCTCACGCGAGCCTTCCCCGACAGTCCCATTCAGTACGTCAACACAAAAGCTGGCTGGCTGGCGTGGGTCACGCTCATCGCCGTGATCACGGTCATCAGCTTCATCATCGCCGAGGCGGTGCCGTTTTTCAACGCGCTCTTGGGTCTGATCTCGTCTTTGTTCATCTCGGGATTCACATTCTACTTCCCGAGTCTGTTCTGGTTCTTCCTGCTGAAGGAAGGCAAGTGGAATGCTACGAAGTGGAACATTGTTCTTAGCATTACCAATTTTGCCGTGGGAATTATTGGACTGGTGATTTTGGGGATGGGGACTTGGGCTAGTGTGCAGGAGATTGCGGACCAGTATGCTAGTGGAGAGATTTCGGGATCGTTCACGTGCGACAGTAGCGCTTATACTTAGAGGAAGTGGATAAAAACAGAAGATTTCCGTCCGAATGATATATGATTTCTAGCACTTCCGACCACCTTCTTCTGCGATGAGTTGTGGCTACGACTCGCTTATGGCAGTGGTCAACGTGTCTAGGCCGCAATGTACTTCGGTAGTTGTGCTCGCTGCTGCCATTAAACACGCTCGGCTAATGTAGCTGGTTGCTCAGCGCCTGGAGAAGGTACCGAGTCAATGCAATGATGTCCCTCGGGGGATCGCCTGCACGTGTGAGCAACGCCAGAAGTCACTGTCACCGCCTTTAGAGACGAGCCAACGGATAGGCCTTCTGGAATGACTCAGTCACGCGTGGCCATTTACGCAGCGTAGCACAAATGAGCCACCGACCGAAGCCTTTGGTTTCAGCGTGCGAGTGTGGTGGCGTGTACGATTCAAAGGTTGAGTGCAAATTTATGTAGGCCCATTATTATGTTCAACGGTCTTGTTTCTTCCAAGGAGCCTCCGTGCCAGGCCCCCTCGCACTTGGAGGGGGAGGCATGCGTCCATATGTGCTACCTCGAGATGCGGGCGGTGGTAGATTGGCGCCCGCTCCCGGCGCTGGTAATCTCGAAGCCGTTGTAGATGCCCAAGGAGCAGCGGTGGATGCGCCACCCGGCGTTCCTCCTGGAGCGGCGCTCGCCCAAGGAGCTCTTGTGGAAGGCATACCGCCTTGAGGTTGTGAGCTCGGCGTCTGCTGAGCCCACGGAGCAGCTGTGCCGGTGGCACTATTCATACCCACACCCGTGCCTGACGACGCTGGTTGTTGCTGTGCATGCACGCTTGGCCCCGTGGAAGTGGCGGCTTCGGGGTCTCGCTCCCACTTGAAGAACTTCCCGAAGGGAAAATGCTGGACGACTGGGAATTTTCCCAGCACTTCGGCATCATACATCTTCAACATGCCCTTGTTGATCTTTCCCCAGCCGTCTTTGATGCCAGAGATGTTGAACAGAATAGGCGAGTGCTCCCAGAATGGACCCTTTTTGACGTCAAAAATGAACTGGATAGCACTGTAATACATGTTGCTCGACTGGTGTTGCGCAACGGTGGGTTTCGATGTGATCGTGTCAGGCTCTGGTGCGGTATCCAGAGAGCCTTGGAGAGGTGTCGGCGCTGTCGGTGATGTGATGGGTGGGCCGAGCTGTGCGGAGCCAAATATATAAGGCGCGAATGAATGATCGTCCAAACCCCATACACCATGAGATCCGGCGGGTTCCAAGGTGTATGTTAGGATGAGTTTGCGAACGAGTTCGATGTAACTGTTGATGTGGTCAGTCAGATCCGTCGTTGGTCGTCCTCTAATATTGTACTTACGGTTGCACAACTCCGATAACAATTGCTCGTTCTTCTCCCGGCGCGAAAGCGTTGATCTTGGAAAGACAAGCAAGGAACGCCAGGAAGCTGAGTTCGTGTCCGGTGCCGTAGTCCAAGCGTAAAGCACTGCCAAAGCCTCCGAGCAGGTAGGCTTTGAGCTCTGCAAGTACGGTCGGGTCGTTTGCGTGCTGTTTGAGGTTGGACCCAAGGTGCTTCTCCAGCAGGGTATCTGCCTGCGCTTCTGCTAAGCGATACCATTCCCTGAACGCCACATTGCCGAAACGACGAGGTCCTGTATCTGGTGGCGCCTGTGCGAGCAGTTTCTCAAAGTCTCCGACTAGTGCATTCAGGCTTGAGATAATAGGCGAGAATGGTGGCGGAGAGTCGAGGGTGCAAACTGAGATGCTGCCATGCTCATCTTTGGTTGGAAACAGGGCTCTATTGAGCTGCAGGAGCCAGATCTTGATGTCGCGATATGCGGTGGAGGCGAGGAAGAAGTTGAGATCGTCGCCGTCGTTGATACGCTTGCTTGGCGCAAGTGATTTTTCCGCCATGCCAAGCAGATTGAAGATGGTGTCTCTGGTTGATAGTAGAAGGTTTGATGGCCAGTCCGTCACGTGGTTTGGTGTCGTCGTTTCGTCTCACACCGACGTCAAGCTCGACCTTCCCCACGGTCTACATGTAGGTTCAAACTTCGTACTGGCCTCTCAGCGGCAATCCAGGCAGTGCAGACGTTGAAGCTAGACCGCGAGCTCCCCACACTCATGCTCGTCGCGTGGAGAGTGAAGACAGCACAGGAACAGCTCCACCATTAATACCACCATTCACGTTGACAAAATTACTCATATGGCGCGTCTCTCCGCGGCCGGTGCGCCTGCCACGCCTGATCAGACGGAAGAAAGTGAAGAACGATCTTCCACCGGAGCAGGCGCAATGGCAACCAGCAACGCCTCTATCAACGCGCGCCAACGCGACAATGCCTCACCAGGAATTAGAGGTATGTTCAGCAACACCCGCACCGGCGCAATGGGCCAAAACGAGTCGCGCGAAATAGTCAGAGCACGTAATAACGCTTTACACCGCGCTCCAGGGCAAGCTGTTGCTCCCAAAGCAGGCAAACTCCCACGCCGTTCTGGAGGGCATGTGGTATCCGGACAGCGCAGACTAGGCAGAAACGTACTGGCCGATGCGAACACCTACGATGTCCCCTCCGACAACGAGCCGGTCCCGAGCAGCAGAAGACAAGCATCGACTACTACAGCATTCTCCCCGCTGAAGCGCCAGATTCAACAGCAGTCACGAGAGGAAAGACGAAGGCAGGAAGAACGGGAAAGACAGGCAGCTTTGGATCGGCAACTCGATTTGGATTGGGAACGTGAGAGTGAGAGAGTTGTGGAGGATATTGAGAGCCTACGCCAAGGATCCCGGGCGGCATTGTCTGGCGAGGATGCTGCGCACGAGGTGTCAGAATCGGGCTTCAGTGGTATTCAGTCCCATGCCGCCGCCGAGAGATCAGAGATATCGACGAATGCGCTCAACGAGCCTGTTCCTGAGCCGCCGCAGCAAAGTGCTACCCGGAAAAAACCCGGACGACCTCGGAAGTCGAGACCAGTCGCCGGGGAGCAAGAGCAGGCGAGCGAGCAACCTCGACGAAAACGTGGACAGCCTCCAATTGCAGAGAGAGAAGCCGATCAACCCCGACGAAAACGTGGACGACCTTCAAATGCAGAAAGAGAAGCCGAAGCCCGTCGAGCAGCTGCTCATGAAGCTGTGGAAGAACTGATTGTCCGTTCAGTGCCAGTGGGGATGACAGACGAGTTGAGTCCTACTAGTCCTCCACAGGTCGCTCAAGCTACTACAGCACCAAACCGGCGACTCCAAAGATCATTGCAAACAGCACCTGTAGAGCCGGTGCCCATACAGTCGGCGTCGAACATTCGACCAAGACAGGCATCCATTGAGAGCGTTGCTCAAAATGGCTTGAATTCAAGACACCGAATTTCTGCCAGTACCTACGGTGATTCACTGTTTGTTCAGGATCATGACACCGACCGGCCTGACATTGTTCGTCCGTCAGAACTTGGCGATATGAATAGTGTTGAGGGCAACGACCAGACTCTCGCCGGAGATGAACAATTTGCAGGCGAGGGGACCGAACAAAGCAGGGAGTCAACCGACGCTCAAGGTTCTGAGGATGACGATGACGAAGACGACGATGAGCACATAGATGAAACCGAGGTTCAATTAGAGCCTATGGCCAATGATCGCCATCGCTTGTATGGACACTGGCACAAGATTCGAGAAGTCATGCAGGAGGTGGCCAAGCATAGAGGAACTACGGTCCGCATCAAAGACGCAGAGTTCAAAGAAGTTGTACAAGCTTGTAAGGACGCAACTACAGCTGTTGGCACCCTTTCAGCCGATGCGGGTCCAAATGTGCTGGATCGGACGGTCTCTCAATGCCGAGATGCTATCACTCGGGCGAGGAGCGTATGCGGTAGCGGGGAAGCGCTCGCAGATTCGAGAGAAACCAGGAAGAGAGGGTTTCACATCTTCAAACATTTATTGCCAACCCTCGCCAGACTTCTGCGAGCTGCCATCAAAGCCTTCGAACGAGTCGACAACGTGGACATTGAAGCCAATCAAATTCCACTTGGACACCTGTCTAAGATCATCGAACTACTCTCTGCTGTCGTCCAATGCGGAGAGTCCGCGTACAGAAGCTACCAAACTTTGTCGAGGCCCATCAAGCAGGACGTGCATAGGGGTATCACCGTCCATCTCCGCGAGCTCCACTCTAGCTTGAATGCCAAATATGCTACCGAGTTCCAACGCCAAGAGGAACAACAGCTAAACGAAGAATTCGAGCGGGAAATCGCAGCGAGAGAAGAACAGCGTGAGCGCCAGGTGCAATGGAGGAAGTTGGAACTGCACAACCAAGACAAGTGGAAGCGCATGAACAAGGCGCGATTCGACGTCTCGAAGAACTCAGGAGACTTGAAAAAACAGCATCACCTACGCTCCTGTGGTATGCAGCTCGTACAGACCGACGCAGACGGCCAGCCTTACCTACCAACGAATCTGCGCGGCAGAAGAGGCATGTGGACCGAACACGAGAGCACCACCCTGGAGACCTCCCTCAGAAACCACGTCGACACTCCCGCACCG
This sequence comes from Cladosporium velox, assembly GCA_024604135.1. Taxonomy (NCBI): domain Eukaryota; kingdom Fungi; phylum Ascomycota; class Dothideomycetes; order Cladosporiales; family Cladosporiaceae; genus Cladosporium; species Cladosporium velox. Next base: position 414,131 of record JANIIF010000017.1, on the reverse strand, counting down.
CTCGAAAGCATGGTGTTCGAAAAGATCATCGCCGAAGAATGCAAGTTCCGCAGACCGCTCGCAAACAAGAACGTGCTGGAAATCGTCGTCGAAACGAACGAGATCAAAGACTTCTGGATCAATTGGCGCAGGGACACCGGCGCTCCGGTCGACGAGTGGGTGCAGAAGATTCCAAGATGGATGGATCCACCAAGGCCTGCGCACGATAATGGTGTCTCAGTGGATGATGCTATTGAAATTGACTAGGTTGAGACGTGTGGAGGCTGAATACGGTGTTGAAAGCACACGATTGTGATGAATTACGACATAATACCCAATTAGTACTTGGTTTTTGTTTTCTGGCCTGCCTCTAATTTTGTGCAGGAGGTTCCATAGTTTTTCTAAGGAATTGTCAGCATTAGTTCTTCTGGATTTTGTTTTGTATGACTTCCCTCGTGCGCCAAATCTTGTTCGGGCGAGTGGAGAGCTGAAGGCTTTATATTTGCATTCTGCAGTACTGCTAGACAATTTGGCATCTGCTCCGTAAGGAACCCTCGCGTTGATTGCTCCACGACAAAAGTGGTTCGGACGCAATCGCATCCGGCTGGTCGTGCGCTCAGGCAAAAAAATCACGATAGGCAACCATGTCTGACTCGGAATATAGACGTACATCCGAGCATGAATGCTCTTTGATGACATGGTCATGATTGATCACTACGTTTGCGCGTTGATATCTTGACAAGCTCGACGAAGTACTCGTTCAAGAATTGTACAACGTATGCAGATTATATGCGGTATGTATGGGCAGGGCGAGCTTTTGCGGGAGCTTACAAGAGACATCGTGCCGTCTGCTCTCCATGATCTACGATCTGTGAATGTTGCTATCTGCACACCATTCGGACCATCTTTCTGTTTGGTCACAGTGAGCCGATGTGCGAGCCCACATGTTGTGGCGGTACGCTAGTTGCGAGTTTCTAACGTTGGTTCGACCACTATGGTTTCTGCCCTATACAGGAACCATTGCCGTGACTTAGCTCTGTCTGCGCGCTATGGTGGATCGATTTGAGTGTTGTCGACAATTTCGATGCGCCAGACAAGATATCTTTTAATCATCGCAAGTGTTTGGTCTTCTGTACTGTTCAAGTAAATCCTCACATTGACCTCCCATGTCACAATCGAACAAGTCTCAACCGAGGCACGGAAAGAAGGACGACAAGAACTTCAACCTTATCTAGGTGGCTTTAACTTCAGAGCCCCTTGGGCGCGTAGGGCTGTCAATTTGCCCGTGGACATGCACAACATGAGCCAGATGAACAGCGTCATTCGACAGCCTTCCTAATCAGTAAGTTGGACAAATTTTGAAACTGAAGTCGACCCTCAAGTGATGTTTCTCAAGACGTCATGGGAATATCTACAAGTTGCCGAGGTAGCATCTTTAGATGGATACACCAAATGTCGGAGCACGTTTTGACAGACGCCGATCGATTTGAAAGTGGTATGGTGGATGCGGAGGATTTTGTCTAGCCGTGCGAGAACTCCTGGTCCGGAGAGTTCTGCATTCACATTCAACCTTCTTCTTTACCCTTCTTCTTGCTTGCGTGGTTCCTGTCAAGAGTCATGTTCAGGCTGCCAGCGGTTAGTGCAACGGCGTGCAAAATTCGCTTGGGGAAGCCGCAATGCCTCCTGTCACTTGGCTCGAGCTGTAAGGCTGCTCGATTGACAATTATCCATCGCACATCAACGTGACACAAAGTCGATGGTCGAGATGTCTCACACCGCTGTTACGAGGTGAAGTCGGAAGAACGTCGCGACTGTGAGATGTGTTGCAAGGATGCAAGCAAAATGTGAACAGGCTTGCCCAGTACCTGCATGACAGCCGTCCGTGCCGCAGCATGTTTCAGCCAGTCAACGGCTGTAAGAACGAGGCCATCATGCAGCTGACTTCAGACGTCCTTTGTCTCCACAGACCAAGGCACGCCCGTCGATGGTTTCAACCGGCCACACTTCCTCATTGCGGCATCTCGTGCAGCACCGGCCCGGGAAGAGACTTCGCTACCACTCAATGCCTTTGATGCATCGAACAATTCTGGTACAACTTTATGCCACTTGAGGTTTGGTTCAACATCTTGATACGTCTTGACTTCCGAGAACGACTGCGGGATGCACTCAATGCCAGGACTGCATTATATTCATGGCACCATAGACTCGAGCTCAAACATCCGTGACATCCTGGCTCCGGGAGTCTCCCGGTGACATGGGCTATGTGACCGCTTGTCGATCTACGACATGGATATACCGCGTGCCTTCTGACATGACCACGTGCATTCACCGTATTGATCCATTGCAACTGCTTGACACTCTGGTCTAACCATTCACGACCATTCACCTAATTTTCAAAGCACCTCGACGGATGGAGTACACCATTTCAGGTATCTTCCGCATGCAGTTCATATACTAGGGGTCGTGACCCAAACTCTAATATCCACTCCTCGTGTTAGCGACGAAGATCATCCGCCGCTCCTACGCAACTACACCTCTTCCACGAGGCGAGGGAACGCCTAAACTGGGCTGACAGCCTGACTAGCTACCTTTCCCCAACCTCGCTCGCGGTCCATGCTGTTCGGAGCCGAATGGATCATGGCTAAGAGGTTTCATCCGCCTTGGTGACGGACACTAGGAACTCCTGGCCTCACATCAATGCGTGGAGATCGACAACGGCCGTAGGTGGCCGCACTCGACCTGATGTATAAGAAGGTGCGAGCGAGCGCGTGACGGAAGGATCTGTCCCTCAGACATCAACCCTCTCCTCAACCCGACACTGGCTGTTGGCTCTTGTGACATTCGTTCTATACCCACCTTCGCTCTCTGCACCATCTAATAAGAAACATCAACTTCAACAAAATTTCCAACCGAAACAACTCAAATCGCAAACATGAAGTTCGCCGCAGTCGTTGCGCTGCTCGCCGCCACCGCCGCCGCAGTTCCTACCGGCCTCGAGCGCAGACAACTCGGTGGCATGACCGAGAACGAATTGAAATCCGGCAGCTGCAAGAAGATCACGCTCGTCTACGCTCGCGGTTCCACCGAGATGGGTAACATGGTATGCATGCTTCTATCAAATATGCTATGCTTCCTCGAGCTAACATCCACCAGGGCTCGTCCCTTGGTCCCCCCACTTGCAGTGGCCTCAAGAAGAAATTCCCAGGCCAAGTAGCCTGCCAGGGTGTCGGAGGCGCTTACAACGCCGGCCTTGGAACCAACGCTCTTCCCGGAGACGGCACCAGCGCCGCTGCCTACGGCGAGGCCGAGAAAATGTTCAACCTGGCTGCCTCTAAATGCCCCGACACCATTATCGTGGGTGGCGGTTACTCTCAAGGTGCAGCCGTCATGGTCGCTTCCGTCAGGCGCTTGCCGGAAGCAACCAAGGCCAAGATGGCTGGCGTCGTGCTCTACGGAAACACTCGCAATCGTCAGGAGCACGGCAAGATCCCTAACTTCCCTGAGGACAAGGCGCTCACCATCTGCAACGCTTCTGATGGTGTTTGCGGTGGCGCACTTCTGGTTACTCCTGGTCACCTCACATACCAAACCAAAGTCCCCCAGGCCGTTTCATGGCTGGCCGAGCGCATTCAAGCTCAAGAAAGCTCCGGCAGCGGCTCCTCCTCCAGCAGTGCCGCCTCCTCGACTGACAGCAGCGCTTCTGACGATTCCAGCAGCTCTGGTAGCTCTGGCGGTTCTGGTCTCTTCGGCGGTCTGCGTCGCCTGCGCGGTGGCAGCGCCGCTTCTGCAGACACCTCTGCGGACACCTCTGCCTCTGCTGACACCTCCACCGCTTCTGACAGCTCTTCCGATGCTGGCGCCAGCACTGGATCTACTGGTGGTGGAAGTCGCTTCAGCAGCTTCCTCAGCAAGATGCGTGGCATGCGTGGCGGCAAGTAAAGCGCACGTCTTGTTCACCTGAGCTAGTTGTCACAGCGATCTACAACGACGTTACAAAATAGAGTAGACCGTGGGGTTTTTTTACACTTTCATTTTTTCTTGGATGGGCGGCAACGAGAAACGCTGGGTCGTTTGAATTGAACTCGTATGACAGTTTTTTCTTTGCTTTCTTTTTTTCGGCCCTGAGACTTTGCATTGTCTCCTCAAGTCGTTTTATCGCCATAGCGAAATTGGAAAGAAAGCGTTTCGAGCCCGCGAATTAGTACACGACAGTCGTGAAACGATGGTTGTTCTCAAAAGCCGGGTTTGCCGAGAAACTCACGTGGTATTCGTCATGCTAACTCATGCATGCACAGAGGTACATACTGTACGCGTGACACGCGAGCTTGACTCCTTGCGTGATTCAAACTTTGCGTGGACCGTTTCATGAGATTCGAATAAGCTGTTGGCCATCTTGTTTCACGTGGAAAAGCATAAAAGCCAAGCGAGCCAAGGCCGCCCGGATTTGCGTTCGATTCGACGTCTGTTGAATCATGGAGAATGTTGATGTAACAAGTGAAGAGCTCTCGAAAGTCGTGAACATCGTGTTCCACGCCTCGAGCAAGACTTTAATCCTTTATTGTCTGACACGCACGTGCATATCACTCTTGACGCTGACATGATATGCTTTGGCGGGTGAGACGTGGGAGGCGACTTATTATCATCTCCCTCACCAGCGAGATCCTTTGGACAGTGACGTTGATTGTGTGAGCGATTTGATGCCTAGAAGTCGATTTCGCCCATACATAAAAGTCGAGAACTCCCCATGTCATACGCAAATACGTAGTGTGATCGGAACGGCTAGCTGCACCCGTCTGCCTGAGAAGCCCTAATGAAGGATCCGATTAAGGATGTCCGTGGTGGAGGAGATGACATCCGTTCCCTTGCCGCTCCAACTTTATGTGCCGTCTACCATACGTAATATCGAGGAGTCCGGCGTTCGAGGGTACCGTCATAACACCAAGTTTGCCTGTCTTCGGTGCCTTCCGACTGTGCTGAATTCATCGACTACCATGACTAGCGAAGGAACGTGATTGTCGAAAGTATCATGGTAGCAGTCTAGCGATGAGAATATCCCAAAATCTTCCCAGCTGAAGATCCCACGGTGGTCACCGAGGCTCTGGACGCCTAGGAAAAATCCAGCGATTCAGTGAGGCCGTATCTCAACAATGTGTGCACCCTTAGTTGTGAAGTATGACATGACATGTGACACGTCAATGAATAAAGCGCGACCACGAAGCCGATCGTACTGGGCTTTTGATTTGCGATGGAGTTGATACATATTACCACTTACTGCCTGAACATCATCAAGCCAGCCTCCTCTTCCGCCGCATCCTTGTCGCCATCTGCCATCTCCTCGTCATCCTCACCGAGACCTTCCGCAAGACTCTGCAGCCTCTGTCCGAACAAGCTTCCGAAAAGCTCATCTGTCTGCCTCTCGCCCCACTTGCATCGATCCTCAGGCGCCATAAAGTTCTGTAGCTTCTCGTGCACGGTGTACTTGAGCTTACGACCCTTGCTGGCCTTGGTGTCGACGTTCTTCTTGGTCTTCGCTTCCCGTCGCATGGTGTTCATGTTGTTCAGGTCCAGGTTGGTGGCAGCTGTCAAGCCCTCGGAGGAAGCTGATTTGGCTTCGAGGAGTTCCTTGAGAAGCAGGCCGTAGAAGTCGGCGTCATCGTAGATCTTTGGGTCTTCCAATACCCTTGCGGCGAGTTGCACAGGTGCACAAGAGCGGGGAGTGTGTACCCGCTTGAGGAGGCGATCGGGTGCAGTGAGGTGTTCGTTCAGGACATCGATGATGGTCGCCTGCTGTGTGTTGTTCAAACGGCCGGATTGAGGCTGGGCGGTGACACCACGGGCCTTGACGGACCATTTTTGGAGTACAGTGTTACGCTGGGGAAGAGCCTGCTCTTCTTGCTCCTGTGTGTACGCCCACAGCTTTTCCGTGGGAGTCTTCGCGGAGAATGTAGGTCTCTTGCGCTTCTCGCCAGTCCGGGCAGTGGTCAGCTCGTCGCGGAAAGCTGTGAGAGAAGACCAAAGGTTGTAGGCAGCTGCCTCAGCGGCGTCAAGGGCGTCTTGTGCTTCCGAGATTTGTGATTCGTAGCCTTCGTCCGTAGGAGCAACAAGAGTGTTGGTCGCGACCAGACTCTTCTGCATCTTGATCCTTGTGTTGAGCAGAGAATCGAAGGTGGTGCGTTGCCTCTTAACAGCACGGCCCTTCTCCGCATCCTGCTTGTTCGCAGCCGAAATTGTTGCAGCAACAGCCTTCTGCTCGGTTGCCATCATCTTGCGTAGTTCCGCGCGATCTTGTGGCTCGTCCTGTGGCTCCGCAGCATCGTCCTCATCCTCTTCGTCGCTCATGTCCGTGGCATCGGTACCATCCTCAAGCTCTTCGTCGTCGTCCTCACTGTCATCGTCTTGCTCCTCCTCGCTATCCTCCTCGTCAAATCCTCTCGCGAAAGGATCGTCATCGTCATCGTCTCCTTCAATCGCATCCCTAGCAACGCGCGACCCGCTGTACTGAGGACCAAGAGCAATCTCTTTCGGCTTCCTCAGCTTGCTCTTCCCCACTGGCGCATAGTGCTCGCGCGCACCAGCATCTTTATCCTCCTGCTCATCGTCTCCAGAAGCATCATCGCTGTCGGATTCGGGGATGTCGGCCTCAGGATCGAAGTCTGCAGGTCTTGTCAGCATTTTGGTCTGGGAATTTTCTGAATATGAAGGCAAGATACCTTTAGGAGCAGCATCCACCAGCTCCTCGAATTCGCTTGCGCGGTTGCGACCTTTGCTCACAGCCATTTTTTGTTGTTGATGTTGAAGGAGAATGTCTTTACAGCCGAGGCGCGCGCGCGAAGAAATTCTGGAACCAGACTTCCTCTCACAGCGACAGACGAACTAGGCTCACCCGCGCCGAGCCGGCCGAGGGCAACCCTGCTTACATCATGTTATGAGCTCCATTCTATACCAGACCGCATCCTTCGATCCTTTGCTACCAGAAGCGACTTTAGGCGCCCAGTTCATCTGCAAGGTACATCAAAGTATTCAGACAATTGACTTGTCGCATGCCATAGCTCACACAGGTGTGCACCAGGTGAGTTGGCTTCACTGTTGGATTTGCCACGCAAATATGTGGCTGCTTGTTCTCATAGATCTTGTAACTAAACGAGTAAATCGATGTAGACCCAAAAGAAATCAACTCCAACTCCACAACAAACTTTCGAAATGGCGTCCATCGTGCTCGCCGGATCAACCGGCCTTGTCGTAAGCAATCACCAATCTGAACACCACTCAACTCCCAAACAAATCCTAACCAACCCCAAACCAGGGCTCCAACATCCTCAGCACCCTAACCGCCTCCCCCCAAATCCACCACATCCACGCCTTCGCCCGCAAATCCCTCACCATCTCCGAGAAAATCCACCCCCTCTCCTCCCCGGACTCCAAAACCTGGCCCACCCTCTACCCAACCACCAGCCCGGCACCCTCAATCTTCATTTCCGCCCTAGGAACGACCCGCGGCCAAGCAGGCTCCGTCGCCGCCCAGCGCGAGATCGACTACGACCTCAACCTCGCGCTCGCCAAGAAAGCCAAAGAAGCCGGTACGAAGACGTACGTGCTGATTTCGTCTGGTGGCGCTAGCAGTTCTAGCATGCTCGCGTATCCGAAGATGAAAGGCGAGCTTGAGGATGCTGTTACGGAGCTTGGGTTTGATCGCACGGTGATTATTAGGCCTGGGCTCATTGTTGGTACGAGAGAGGACAGCCGTCCGCCGGAGGCTGCGTTGCGCAAGCTGGCGAATTTCATGGGATCGGTCAGTGGTGGCGCTTTGAAGGACTTTTGGGCTCAAGATGCGGAGGTCATTGCGAGGGCGGCCGTGAGTGCGGCGTTGCAGGCTGAGCAGAGGGAGGAGAAGGTGTGGATGATTGGGCAGAGTGATGTTGTGAGGCTTGGGAGGACGGAGTGGAAGGCTTAAAGGGAGTTTTCCTGGAGTTTCTGGCACAGTGGTAATAATGATGAGGTCGTTTCTTTGTACTGATATTTCCTAATGATGAGAAGCTCTGTTTGCGCCACCACATGAATCGAAAACTACATCATGAATCGTACACGGCCAGCGTGATCATAACTTCTCATTCTTGCCTGATTCTGCCTGTGTAGAGATTGGAGTTTGAACGCTCCTCAGAGCAACACAGCCGCTGACACACTGTTCCCAATTGCGCCCGCTGCGAATGTGAGACAATCTTCTTACGACCAGAACCAGCCCTTTTTGGATGGCTCCTGGCCACCAGAGGTAGGAGCAATCGGTTCCTCAAACGATGTCTGTGTGCTCTCCTGTGTCTCCTCGAAACCGCCGGCGAACCTGCGCTTGAGCACAACAGTAGTTTTCACGCTACCATCGGGGAGGCGTGTTGTCTCAGTGGTCGTCAAAGTAGACAAAACCTGAGGGCGGTTGGCATCGGCTTGAGCCGCAGCGGATTTCTGGGGATGAGCAACGGCAGATTGCCGGTCTTTTTGCTCTAGCATGCGTGACTTGTGCTCCAATCTCTCGAGAGCATCTGTCATTTCCATAGCCAGCTCCTCGTGCTCGTCCTGCAACGCATGCAGTTGCTCGGCAAGTTGGTCGATGTAAAATCTGTGCTCGCCTTTGACGCTGTCCTGGTCTCTTTGCAGTGTTTCGCACCTCTCAACCAGACGCTCTACCTCTCTGACAGATTCCGGCTTCGAGGACGTACAACCATTGAGAGCGGAAGATTTCTCAGAATTGTTCGAGAGACGCTTGTGCCAATCAGTAGCATCGAGTACATGATGTAACTGCTTCCACTCAGCGAGTCGCTGTTCAAGCCGGGCCATTACTGCTGCTTCACGATCGGCCAAACGCTGTTCGTTGGCGGATGATTCTGCTCGTACCGTGGCCCAGCGCTTATTCTGCTCATCCAGCAGCTTCAGCTGCATCAGATAGTCTAGGAGTGCGTCGTTGCCGCTGGAAGTGTCGTCTGCCGCAACTCTTGCGTCACAGTCAACCAGGCCATTCTCCTCATCAGCAAAGGCACGTGCAGCTTGTTGTCTAGCAGCGTCCCCGACAGCACGGCCTAATTCATCCGGGCATCGAGCTTCCGATTTGGAAACTTCACTCTCGTGGGCGGACGATTCTGCTCGTGCCATGGCCCGGCGCTTCTCACTCTGCTCATCCAGCAGCCTCAGCTGCATTTGATAGTCTCGGAGTGCGTGGCTAGCAGTGGTCGTTTCATCCGGAGTGTGGTCTGCCACAACTCCTGCGTCACAATCATTCAGGCCATTTTCCTCATCGGCAAAGGCTCGTGCAGCTTCTTGTCTAGCGGCGTCTCCGACAGCACGGCCTAGTTCATCTGGGCATCGAGCTCCGGTGACAGAGTGTTCACTCTCGTCGGATTGGTGCTCGGAATCCTGCAACCAGTCATTGTACATCTGCTCGTAGATATCGAGCTCCGTATCAGGCTCATGTGATGATTTGATTGCTCCGCTGACTGCACGGCCCAACTCATCCGGACACTCGCCCATCGAGGGATTCACAGGTTTGAAGGGTAATCCCAGTGCCTCAAGCTTGTTATATACCCACGTCGTATCTTCGGGAGCAGGGGTCTCGATCGCCTCCAACAATTCAGTGTATTCAGACTTGATCCGCGCACGTTCCCAAAGTTCAGGCTCCGATGCAGGAGAGTGCTGCTGACACCAGCGCCCCAGCATGGTATGAGACAGGCCCTCTCTGGCAAACAATTCGGAAGCGGCGGTAGCATTTGAGTACATGGTTGGCAGCTGCGGAGGGAGAATGCCACGACATTGCAGACTTAGCATCCAGTCCAATCCGGGTCCACGCCAAGTTGAAGTCGGCCCTATTGAGCCTCTGTACCCAATTCTCTCACGTGAGGTCATCGGTTTGTCGAGAGCTGCTTCGAGCAGGTCCTCAAATGCGTGTCGCCACTTGGTGTCGTACTTGACAAGTGCTGGGTCAGCTTCCAGGTTAATGGGCGAGTCTGGGCTACTTCTGAACCACCCTACACCGAGCCAGTGGGGATAATCGTCTTCGGGATCCTCGAACAGAGCAGCGATCTTTGATGGGCTCACATGGATGTTTCTTCGTGCAGATTCGAGGAGGAGCATCCTTGCTGTGGCTCTTGCTTCATCCGAGGACCGGCCCATCACCCCGACATGAGCCTTTGTGCCTTTGGCCCATGCGCCATTGATTTGTATGAGAAGATGAGTATTCTCCGCACCTGTCCACCTCTTGTACGCCTTGTCGTGTTCTCCCTCTAAAGCTTCTTGCACATCGCTGACATTTTTTTGGAAGTTCGTGACGGCAGAGAAGGCATCATCGACAAGATGTTTGAAGAATATGAGTGGATTGGTCTCCGATATTGGTGTTTCCTGAGCCTGGCTGGGCGATACAGCGGGAGGCGAGCGCTTGACATCGTTATCCTGGTTCGACGTTTGGCGTGTGTCTCCCGGTGCGAACCAGGAAGACCACGATGCCTTGCGATCTTCATCGTCGTTCGCCATGATGGAGACTGGCGAGTGAGTGAGGATGAAAGCTGTCAAGGTAGGAAAGATAAGGCAAAGGCGAGGCTACATGTATCTCGAGGGCGCGTACATGCAGGTGGCGCTGATGCTGCGGGGTCCACAGCAGTTCGAGAATCTGGGGAGAGCACCACGGAAGGAGCCGAAGGCATGTAGATATTCGAACGAGCCGTCAATAATTTGAATACTACTCGAACTTTCTCAATGAAATGGTGAGTATGTTCGACTCGTACGACCTATTGGAAAAGCATCAGAAGTCGTTACGCGGGCCACGTAAAGACCTCCATTTGTCTATATCTCAAACTGGTGCCTCACTCTTCTGTGGCTATCCTCGGCAGAAACCTATCAATCAGGCGCAATACCTGTCAAAAAGGGTCAGGACAATACGATACGAACGCGTATACAAATGCCTTCACGGTCACCATGAGCCAGCGAACTCTGCTCTGATAGCTGCGGCCTAGGAGTGTAGATCTCCTGTCTTTGCAAATACGTAATTGCGACGCCTATACCAATCCTACACACGCAAGTCAGTATACATGATGACGCAGACTGACTTGTGTATACGTGGATGGAGAGAAATCGATACATTCAGACGAGGGCCAGTTTTTCCTCTTGCTCAACCTGCCGTACATCCACATACATGGACGACGTGTAACGCGGCTGAGCTAGTAGTTGGTTTACCAGATTGAAATTTGTGCATCATGGTAGGAAGAAATTTTGGTTCGAGAAAGCCATGATCGCTTACCTTGCTACGATGCACAAACTGCGTGCAAGCCATTGATTCTTACAGATGGCTGCAGCACCTAGGTACAGTTCTCACTACACCATGCATGCATACAAGGATGTGTTGTGCCAGCTAGTAGGTCGTCACCGTATCATGGGCGCTGTCTCCGAAGAAACTACCCTCGCAACGACGGTTTTAAAAGTGACAATTCGCTCTCGACCGGTCCATCGGAGTCGCCAGCGCCAGGGTGTCAACTCGAGAGTCGGGCGGCAAAGACGATGATTTGAGTTGGTGGTCTTGGTTGTAAAAAAAGAAGAAGAAGGAGAAGAAAGCAGAGGGAGCGTAAACTTTGTATGAGGACCTGAGGAGCGCAGACCCTCGGGAACAAGTTTGCGGCGGCCCGCTGTGCTGGCTCTGTCTCTTCCGTCCTTCGTGTGAGCTTTGGGCTGGCTTTCGGCGTGTAGACAGCAGCAGCGCAGCACAGCACAGCACAGCATACCCATCCACCACCACCACCCACCATCTTCTCCCCAAGAACCACCACATTTTCGCCCACCACACCTACTCAACCCTCCGATAACATCCAACCACTCTCGACCGCAATACCAATAATCGCATCGACATCGCCCCATCGCCACCTCCATTCCACCACGCGCATCTCCAATCGAAATCGTTCAATCGGAAGTCTCTACGCCTGCAGCCGACTCTCCTCGCTCGCTTAACACCCACCTTCTGCGCTCGTGCACATCCACACTCTCACATACCTCGCCGCCACCTCAGGCCAATGGCTCAGAAAGACGACAACAGCCCCTCTAGCCTGTGGACTCGTCGCTCAAAGTAAGTCCCTGCTGCGCCCGCCCTGCGCCGCCCAAATTCGAGAGCACGAGCATGTGATCACTAACCGCTTTCGCAACCTGCAGTAACAGCAAGCTCAGCCTGACCACAAACAAGGGAGACCAATCGACCAGCAGAGACGGCGCCGACGCAAACTCCTCCTCCAAGCGCTTCGGCAGCAACACCTCTAGCCACAACAAAGCCAACTACCCCATCGGACACATCTCGACCTCGTCCGTCTCTTCCCCTACCACCGCCACTGGTTCTTCAGCATTCGCTCTCGGAAACGGAGCCTTTGCGTCCTTTGGCGCTGCTTCTGCGACCAAGACCCCGAAGACGCCAGGAACGGCCTTCGATTTCAGCAAGATCGCCGGTGACAGGAAGGAGGCGCAAACACCAGACAAGGAGCCTGAGAGGGACGGCAGTAAAAAGCCGCCTGTTCGGAGGCAACAGTCGGGCGTGCAGACGCCTGTGCAAAACCTGCCAGACAAGGACTTCCAGCAGCCATGGCCTCTCAGAAACGCGTGGATCATCCACTACCGCCCTCCCACCAACAAGAACTCAGATTACGAAAAGTCTATGAAGCCCATGTGTAAGATAAGTACTGCGCAGGACTTCTGGAAGGTGTACGTCCACCTGAAGCGACCCAGCGCGCTGCCCGCAGTGAGCGACTACCACTTCTTCAAGGAGGGGATAAGGCCTGTGTGGGAGGACGAGGAGAACAAGCGCGGTGGCAAGTGGATCATGCGCTTGAAGAAGGGCATCGCGGACAGGTACTGGGAGGACTTGCTGCTTGCGCTGATTGGCGACCAATTCGCGGAAGCTGGCGAGGAAGTCTGCGGTGCGGTTGTGAGCGTCCGTTCGGGTGAGGATGTATTCTCGATCTGGACTAAGAATGATGGCGGCCGCAATGTTAAGATCCGCGAGACACTCAAACGTGTCTTGGATCTGCCGGCCGACACCGTCCTTCAGTGGAAGAGCCACGACGACTCCATCACGCAACGCCACGCCGTGGACCAAGCGAGACAGGAGAAGAACCAGGGTGCTTCGCGCAGAAACACCATGGCTGCGAAGCAGGCACCCGAGGAGGAGAGCAAAGCATAGCGTGCTGACGCCTTTTATTCTCGGCCCATGCCTGGCAGCTGGCCACTGGACCCCATGGAGCAGAAGTAGGATCTGCTTATGAAGGCCAAAAGGGCAGTTTGCTCCGCTTCGACGCCAGCGAGTCCGTTGGTCATAGGCAACATGGCATCCACGCCTGCCATCGAGACACTCGGCAGACGTCGCAGGATTGAAGCGATGGTCACGCTTCGTGCACGACCTTCCGATTTGAAGTTTTGACAGCGATTTTCGTCCTTCACTTTACCCGTTGGCCGGCGCTTGGGTTATTGCTTTGGGACGGGCATGCCGTTATGGACATTGATATTGGCGGGGCAAACGATCGTTTTATGTAGTTGCTCTCTGTATACCACACCACTCGCCAGCGTCTAGTGGCAACGAAATTTATTGACTGTCGGGTCGTGGTCCACGGGATCTGATCCGACGTCCATCGCTTTCAAGCATGTGATTGCCACGCCTCCCCTCGTCTCATTTGTAAACTAGTGGATCTACATATGGCAATACCTTTATAAGTGACATATATACACAAGGTATTCCTCATCTCATTAAAATGTAATTCAACCGCGTACACGTCACAACAACGCATGCGGCAGCGGGGCTCCATTCAAGCCTCATCACAGGCCGGCTTTCTGCGCTGGCGAGAAGCTCTCCAGGTGTGAGAAGCCAGGGCAAGCACTTGCTTGCTTGCTCGCTTCGCGTCCCACCTCAAAAGGTTACCTATCGATTGCTTTGTCTGCCAGTGAGAGCACACCACCACCACCACACGCTCCGTGCGTCTTACACACTCACTTTCTTTTGCGCATCACAATTCACACACGCGACCACTCTCATACACAAATTGAGAAAGGAAACTGGAATTTTGAAGAGCGACTGGCAAAGTCATGACGAAAGGCCCGGGCCGGCAAATGCGACACGATATCACTTTACGACTGAGATTGTTGAGCCGTGGACCTTGAGATCTTGAGACCTTGAAGGACTGGACTGCTGAACTGGACTGGAGTACGTCGGCGAGTGGGAGCTTCCTGCGACAGACCAATGCCGCCCATACCTGGAAAAGAATGGGTTCAAAGCGGCTGGAACACACTGCAACATCTCCTCGGCGGAACTGAGAACACTACGGCGGAATCACATGAGAGTCAGAGTGAAGGCATGAACGGAGCGGCGGCGGCAGCGGGACGCCCTAGCGCTGGGTCGGGAAAGAGAGTTAGGGACTCGAATGAGCAGCAGTCGCTCGACAACAAGAAGCAGAAGATGCACAACTCGGATGAGGGAAGGTTGACGGGGAACAACACGAACGGAGTGCCCAAAGATCGCGTTCCGATTAAGCAACCAACAACGTTCGACAGGATGCACAACGACGAGACATCTGCTGAGGCGAAGAAGCCGCTGGCCAATCCTGTGCGCACGTCGAAACCTGGTGCTGGCTATGGGCATAGGACGCAGAACAACATCCATGCGCCGCTGGTGGGCCGAGTGGGCAAATCATATCCTGTGTGGAAGTCTGCAGCTGCGAAATCGGCTGTCCCGCCGAAAACCACACGAAATACGAGAGGAGCGGCTTTGGACATTGATATTGGCGACGGCTTCAGCTCTTCTCCTTCGAAACGCCGCAAGACAAATGGCGCACCAAAAACCTCGAATCAACACAATCCTGTGGAATTGAGCGACGACGACGACGACGATGACGTTCGCGAGGTCAACGGAGTGCATGCAGTGAACGGACGACCTGTCTCCAGCAACGGCAACAGCGCCCCAATCGAAATCGACTCGCAATCTCAGTCTCAGTCTACCGACTACTTTGCCGCGCGAGAGCAACGTAACATCAATCAACATATTGTCAACGGATCACAGAGCAGGCGACGACGAAAGGCTAATGGACACAAGACTCCGAGCGAATCGTCACTTGCGCCGAATGGAGCTCAACCTCCTTCTACAATGCCAAGCACTCAAGCTCACCCCGACTCGATCGATGACCTGAATGTTCCTACCCTTCCTAACATGATGAGATCGTCTGAGAAAGCACGCACCGCAAAAATTAACAAATTGCCACACCCCAGCACCACACTCGGCAAAGGAGTTGATGATTTCAGTGTCGAAGGAATGCAACAGCGCAAGGACAATCACAGTCTCGACCAGATGAACAAAAATCTCAACTACCTTTCTGGCAAGTCCATACACGATGTTCTTGGCGAAAAAAATCGGAATGTCAACGCAGCGTCGGAGCAAAAGACACCTCGTCAGTCTCGTTCGACTCGAATGCCTGGTTCTGCAGAACGCGAGCAGACATTGCGCGGACAATTCATACGCGACACAGCAAACACACCGCAACAGCAACCACATCAGCAGCAGCAAGCACGACGCTCGTCGCTTGTCAACAGGATGCAGGTCGAGTCAAACAGCGGCAAAGGTAACACTGTTCAAGACAGCCCTGATCAGTTACAAGGTGGCAATACCACGATTCACAGAAGACAAATGCAGCAAGCCCCACCCCGAACGGTTGCCGAGCCTGCCCATCGGCGCTCACCTTCGGATATTATACCAGCGAAGTTCACGACAACTACACAAAAGCCTGCTCGGGTAACGCAGGTCGCGCGCATACCTCAAAACATCTCAGAAGAAGAGGCCAACCCACGCATATCGCTGGAGCGTATTTTGAGCAGAGGGTGCGTGCTCAATACGAGAGTCGGGGAGCAGTACATCGATCTTGTCTGGCAAACTGAGAATGCAGCATTCGTTGTGGAGCTAAATGGCGAGCCATATCGTATTCCTGGTACCAAGGAGCATATGACTATTGGCAAGCCAGAATCGAAAACATGGCACTCGGCCAAAGACTCCCCTCGAGTCGTACTCAAAGGTTCAGCGAGTGGGAACCGAAGCAGTGGGACAATCTTGCTGTGTTTCGTGGATATTCCTGGATTAGAGACATGCTGGGACTGGCTGATTGTTGCATCAGGCGATACCTTGGACACTAAAGTTCAAGATGGCCAGCGCATGGAGAAGATGTTTCAGAATCTCGCAACGGACGTGCAACTGGACGCGGAGAAGTACGCAATGCAAGCCAGAGCAAGACGCATGGCCGACAATGTGCAGTCGCAACATGTCCTTGATCGTCAGATCAAAAAGCAGTCAGCAACCGATGATGAGATTGTCTACGAGCAGCCGGACGAAAGAGAAAAACTGCAATCTTCTGCGCGCTCAAGAATGCAAGGAAACGCGGAGCCAACCTCGAGCCAGCTACTACCATCACCCTACTTCCCTGGAGATAGCAACCGAGTTTCACGCAAGTCAACTCGCCAGTCAAAACCAGTCATTGAGCGCTCGCCTACGCCTCCTCCTCTGCCACCTCGCTGGACAGAAACTCATAAGCTGGAACCCTGGCATCAACCGGTGATGTTCCCAACGACAGGCGCTCGTAGAACTGCGGTGGACTTCCAGGACATCGAAAGATTGGACGAAGGCGAGTTCTTGAATGACAACCTCGTGGGTTACGCGTTGCGTCGCATCGAAGAAGGCATGGCGCCTGAGCACAAGAGCAAAGTGCACTTCTTCAATTCCTACTTTTTCACATCTCTGACCTCCAAGAACGGCCGCAAAGCTTTCAACTACGACGCAGTCAAGAAATGGACCAAACAGAACGATTTGTTCAACACCCCATACGTTGTGGTTCCTATTAATGAGAATCTCCACTGGTTCGTTGCAATCATCTGCAATCTGCCCAATCTTCTGCGCAAGCCGGCGCCGCTGGACGACCAAGCTGCGGATGTCGCAGAGACTACCGCAGCATCACAAAGATCGTCTGTTCAACCATCGCCGATCCGCGATCCTGAAGAGATACCAGATTCCCAAGATCCGCCCAAGCCCGATGAGCAAGCGATGCGACGACTTTCGTTGGGCGAATCTGAAAATGGGAAGGCCACTGTGGAGGGGATCTTCGAGTTCGATGAGAATAGCAATCTTGTGACACAGAAGAGCGGAAAGCAATCCGGCAAGAAGTCGAAGAAGCGTGCTGCCCCATCGTTGCGGAAATACCCCACTGATAAGCCGACCATCATTACCCTCGACTCGTTCGGGGTTGGCCACCCAGGTCAAGTCTCGACTTTGAAAAAATATGTTGAGGCGGAGGCTCTGGACAAGCGCGGAATGGAAGCAGCAGCTGCCGGCATTCAGGGCATGACTGCCGCTGGCATACCTGTTCAGTCCAACTATTGCGACTGTGGTCTATACCTGGTGGGGTATGTGGCAGAATTCGCCAAGGATCCTGAGGGATTTGTGAACAAGGTTCTCACGCGCCAACTCGACCAAGATAGCGATTTTTCATCGTTTGATCCTTCCAAAAAGCGCGAAGAGCTCAGAGACGATCTCCTCAGGTTGCATGCAGAGCAAGATCAGGCAAGAATTGCCTTGAAGAAAGCCAAAAAGGAGGAGAAGTCGAAGGGCAAGGTTGGCGCTACAGCTGTCACAGCACAGACTTCGGCTACGCCTGTTGCTTCAAAGCACCCGTCTCCCGCCCCAGCTCCGCCTCAACCGTCAACAAAGCATTGTACCAAAGATCAGTCACCCCTTGAGGCGCTGCCCGCAGCTTCTCGGAACTCATCCGAAGAGCTTGGACATATCCAACATGCTTCAGGCACGAGTCAGCACGAGACTAGGCCCGATCCGACAATTAATGCCACGGAGGGTTCTATCCATGGAACTAGAGAATCCGGTGACGCCAGCGACGATGAAAGCATCGATGAAGCGCCTGCTATGCCTTACGTACCCGTCGCTTCAACGGGCATGTCAGCGATCAATGCGCAGCCATCTTTGCCAAACCAGGACGCGAGCTTCGCGGGATCGGGTGCCGAAGATGGAGACGATGGCGAGATGCTCGATGGTACTTTCGATGGTACCGCGGATGCTAAGGAAGACAAGAAAGGAATGCGCGATTTTGTACAGCGTCGCAACGGGCACAAAGTCACTTCCCCTGAGGTGGATGGGCTGGCTGCCGTCTTGAAGCAAGGCCCTCCGTCAGCCAAGAAGAAATCGTAGAATGATACCAATCTTGTTGCTGAGGGGGGGACTCCTACCTACAAGGTGTTCACAAAGAGGGTGTTGGGGAGAGAGCTGCCGAGCAGGCCTGCTGCAACGGAGCAGAGGCGCCCACCGCCGAGGACGAGCGTGGTGCTGGATCTCACTGACGATTGTGATTAATCGGGGTGGTATGGTTGCAGATAAACATGAATAGCCGACATCAAGTACATAACGAGATACATGATTATGCAAGAATAACGCCTCACAGTAGTATTAGTAATTAAGTGGGTATCAGAGCTCTGCTCATACGGTCGAGTAGTCATCTCAATGGTACAATTCAATGCTCTCTTTCTAGGCCTGGTGGTAGCAGCACAAATACCGTAGCAATATTCTCGTCGCCCTGTAGAAATCACCGTTCTATCAAATCTATGCGCGATGTATTGTTGTAACTATGTCTAGAATGTGTGCCATACTAGTCGAACGCTCGATGTTGGGCATGCAAAGCAAGATTGACCGTTCCACCTACACAGCACTCTTCAGCACCTCATCCTTCTTGTGCTCCTCCGCCAAAGCACTCGAGATGGCTCCGCTCGCGCCACGACCGCCAGTGCCATCTTGCTTCGCCTCTGCGACCGCCTCATCGACTTCTGCAACAGGAGAACACCGTCAGCTCATTCACATATCAACCAGGCTTGCAAAAAAAGAAGACTACAACTCACCAGCATACTCCTCCTTTCCCTCCTCCCCAATCCAAAACCTCATCTTCTCCCTCTGAAACTCCGCGAAATCCCACTCGCGCTCCTCGAGCCTCTCTTCGCCGCCGATCCACATATACGTCTCAGCCTCAACCTCCTCCCGTCCGTTGGCACCAAACGTAGCGCCAAACTGCACCCTGTCAGTGCCAGTGACGCGTATATTGCTGTAAGTCTTCGGCGGCTGGTTCTCCAACAGCTCGCACGTGACTTTCACGCGCTCGTACTCCGAGCCCTCGAAGATATCCAGACGCCAGATGTCCGAGTCTGTGAGCCCGGTCACGTAGGTTCCACGGACGGTGCTGGTGGGGTGAGGCAGGATGGCTGGGTAGTCGGCGCCTTTGACGCGGTGGCGTTGGTGGTTTGGGAGGATTGCTGGGTAGGTTTTGAGGTTGTGGGTGGCGAAGATTGGGTTGTCGGGCAAGGAGGAGCCGTGGCAGACGCGGTGGAGGACTTCCGGGGCCATTAATGTGCCGTAGAAGAAGGCGGTGCGGCCATCGTCTGGGTGGGGGACATTCCTGGGAGGTGTGTACTGGTTGCTGCTGGCGGCCATGTTTTCTTGGGAGTGGTGATGGTGAGCTTCGACGTATTTATGTTGGTTGGCTAGATAAGGACGGGATGTTCAGAGGGTGTTTGCTGTAGCACGCTTGTCTATAACGATTATTTGCTTAGAAGCAAGGCTTGAAACGTGAAACAGTTTCAGACCAGTGGTGAAATAGCAAATAATTTGTATTAGTATATCGATCACTTCTCAACACTCTCACAAAGAAGTGTCGTCGCTATATGCAATGGTGCAGATAAGCCCTACGCCACAAGCGACAGCGCGTATGCAACGGCCCGCGATCCTAGTTGGCGATCTATGTCTTACCAGCCACGACAGGGCTTGTTTTTGCGGGACCTCTCCTATTCTGAGGCGAATTGTTGACGGACGCGTGTCTGATCTTCTCTCGAGAAACTCGTGTTGAACAACTGTTTCGTCCACCCGAAAACATCACTCCAGCATGCAGCAGTGAGAAACGAAAAGTCTCTCTCCAAAAGTCGCCTCGTCTCTCCGCGGGCTTCCGCTCAAAGAAAACGCCTAAGGACATCCCCTGCTTCCAGCGCCCAGAGATTTTAGGTAAGTCGCTCCTACGCCCTTACCACATACCCGGTCGCTATAGGGTCATCCATATTAGGACAATGCCAGCAGCCGAGCACAACTCGTACCTCGAGAGTCTGCCCGCATGGACTCATTTCTCGCTGAGCAAGGAGAATATTGAAGCGCATGTCTTCCCTTTCGAATATGTACTAGAGAACGTGTGAGCGCTGACAGGCTGTTGTGTTTGTGGGACTGCAGGACGATGACTCTCGTCAAGTGGGCCGTCACGCATGTGGCGCCTTTGTTTATTGTCACTTCGCCTGTCACGTCGTATGCGGATCAGATTTGGTCGATGAGCAAGAAGCGCTCTAGCGCTGGGTTCTCACTGGATATTCCGCTGATTATGTTGGTGGCGAGTATCCTCAAGTATGTCTATGTGTGTTGGTTGTCCTGTGTATGCCATGCTTACAAGTGCTAGGCTATTCTACTGGTTCGGCGCGCGTTACGATACGCCACTGCTCATCCAATCCGGCATCATGGTCTTCGTGCAACTGCTACTACTCCACGTCGCTCTGCTCTACCGCCCACCCGTGGGAGCTCAGCACAGTCTCAGCAAACCCTTCGCCGGCTCCAGCGAGTCAGACGCAGCAAGCACACGACCCTACAGCTTCTGGCAATGGCGCTACCGCCGCCCCTACTGGCAAACACTAGTCTACTTCACAGTCACACTCGCCGTAGCACAGCTCCTCATCGGCTCCAGCAGCGCCTCCTACACGGCGATCCAAGGCTACGTGGCGCTCAGCGTCGAAGCCGTCCTCCCGCTGCCGCAGATCTGGGAGAACTCGCGGACGCGCAGCTGCAAAGGCTTCCGGCTCAGCGTGCTGGTCAACTGGATCGTGGGCGACGTGTTCAAGATGACGTACTTCTTCCTCAGCGAGGGCGGCGTGCCGTGGGCCTTCAAGCTGTGCGGCTTGTTCCAGGCTTGCTGCGACTTCTACCTTGGCGCGCAGTATCTGATGTATGGTGAGGGGGAGGATGTGGGGATATTGGCGGAGAAGGATGCGCGGATTGCGTAGATGAGGTTCTTGGGCATTTGGGTTTGGTTGGGGATGGTGGTTGTGGTGGGTTGTGGTGGGATGTTGGCGGAAGTGGTATCTCAATATGGATGGAGGAGGGGTTGATGTTGTTGTAGATCGGACGAATATGTACTAGTGATCATATGAGACGAACGGTTCCAAACTTCGCGATGGTGGTATGTTGCTGGGGTGAGGTTAGGCGAGGTGTTGGAGAGTTTGATATCGAAAAAGTGGTAGACACGGACGAAAGTGTACTAGCGATGATATGAATAGAACTGTGCGAATTTCACAGTGCGCGCGGAACTCTTCCTGTGAACAAAATGCCTCACAAATATATCAATGATGTTGCAGCCGGTGGTCATCATAATACTTTGGTGGAGTACCGTGAAAGTGACAGGAGACTCGAACTCTGAAACTGTGGATACGTGCTACTCACGTGAAGACACTTTGGTCGAGCCATCGTGAGCTTCGAGCTCAAGCTTGAGGCAAAATCCGGTTCAATACGTACTGCTATGAACTGGATCTCGATGATCCGTCTTCAAGCGATCCAATGCGACCGCACTGCGCAATCGCTTGGTGGGGCGGGAAATGGGTGAATTGATTGCAACGAGGGATGGATTTGATACTTGGAGACTGTCACTGGCGAGCAGCCCCTCGAAAATTGAGTTCGTGTGAAGTATAACGGCTATACCGTGACGTCGACTGGGTGGTTGGCGGTTGCTTCTGACTTCGCCCCACAGGAGGATAGTAACTGCCTTCAACTGTACCAAAGAATCAGCAATCGCATTGTGCCCGCACGTGAAGAGTCTGAAGACGAAGGCCTGCAATCATCTGTCGCGACTTACATAAAAGCCCACGCGAGCCTTCTGCCTTCTCCTTCTTCTTGTTGTTACTCATCATACCTTACCTCAGTTGTCTTACCGATATCTGACTTCCATCCCTTCAGTCTTCACATATTACTCAGTCTTGCAACAAATTCTCAGACCTCAAGATGGTATCCGAGAAGCCACAGAAATCCATGGGGAGATTGGTGCCCAGGCTCACAGCAGCTGAGGAGCAAGAACAACGCCAAGAACAGATGAACGAAAATGCTCGAGCGATAAGGACGTCCATAGCCGCCCTGCATGTCAACACTCCGTTCGACCACATCGGACAAAGTAACCTCCAGATGCCTGAGAATGCGATCGACGCAACGACGACGATGCAGCAGCAGCTGGCCATGACAGCTCCGACAGGTTTGAACATGGACTGGCCCGGATTCACAAGCCAGGGACTTGGAGATCCGTCGTACTTTCCGACATCGAACTTGAACTTCGACACTTCAAGTGAGTATCGTGTCGGACGTAATGTGGTCGAAATCACCAACTGACATCTTCTCCAGTGCCGCAAAATGACCAGGAACAGCCCTTGTCGCCACTTTCGGGTACGCCACAGGATAGCATGCCTTCCCTGAGTGACATGCAGCAGTATGGCATGCACGGTTTACCATTCACGACTGGCCCGCAGAATGGGCACGTTCCTTCAATGGACAGCACGCCTGGTGGTCAGCATTCGATGGACTCCACAGGGTGGCCTCTGCTGCCTACTTATCCCTTCCAGAACAGCGGGCAGGAGCCCTTGACTATTGATGGCATACATCAGCGCCTCCGTGGTATTTCGACAATGGCGAGCATAGACACTAACTCTGGTAAGTTGAATGTTTACTTGTCTCTCCATCGCATACAACACAGCCCTTCACAACATAGCATGTCCAGAAAGAAGGGAAATAGGACCGAAAGCAGCAACTCGACACAACCCGCCGACCCCACTCGTACGATGTGCCAAGGGTGTGTCAAATCCCTGCACCCGACATCGGCCGAGCGGCGGGGACGTGCATGATGCAGCTCTTTCACCCGCACCACCGCACCACTCTCTGATCCCTTGCTGCAAATCTAATCTGATCATCTTGCACGAACATCAATCCACCATCCTCACATATCCAGCCCGCTTCCGACCTGCGCGACGATGGCGACTGCCACAGTGACCATCTCACGAGCCTCGCCCGCTAACGCCAAATCTCTAGTCCCTCTGACTGCCACCCACGACGGCAATTTTCGCTACTCGCAGGACACCAACACCACCCTGCAGCAACACCCGAGTCCTACCGGCTTCGGCCAACCGGGCCAGACGCACAGCGTGTCCGAGGCCAGTGGTGGCAGACATGACAGCAGCAGCAGCAGCCCGCCCGAGAATACGGTAGCCATCAACGCTCAGTCGCAGCCCTCTACGCCCGCTGCTCTCGCGCCCGCTGCCAACCTGGGACCATGCAGCAGACAGACACAGATGCCTCCCAGGCCGAAGCCTGGTCGCAAGCCTCTGCCACAGGAAGATGCCCAGGATAGACGCCGAGTCCAGAATCGCATGGCTCAGCGCAACTTCCGCGACAAGCGTGCGCAGAAGGTCTCCGAGCTGCAACAAGACAACCAGCGTATCCGCGAGGAGGCCGATAAAGCACACAAATTGCTCACCAACTCGCTTGAACATCAGAGAAATCGTTCTACTGCACTCGCCCTGGAGAATGAGAATCTCAAGGCTGAACTCAAGGCTGCCGTTCAACGAGCCGAAGACGCCGAACGCAAGCTTCAGATGGTCAATCACTCGAATGGGGTCGTGAAGAACTTAGGCTTCCCTCATGCCACATTGCAGAACATTGGCACAAGCACGGCTTTGCCTCCAATGATTTCCAATTGGAACGGTCCCGTCGCTGAGCATGCTCGTGTTTCGAGTGGTGTTGCCGCCGCTCCTGCCGTGGACAATAACAATAACTGGGCCGAGTACGAGACCGACATGACCGCCAGCTGGAACAGCCGCAAGACCAACAACGCGGTTCAGAACAACCCCGTCCAGAACAACGACAACGACACTCAATGGCTCTCCAGCAGCATGGACGTTGACGGAGAGAAAGACCAATGCGGCTTCTGCACCGACGATAGTAACTGCGCCTGCATGCAAAGTCAGAAGCAACCACCCCAGCCTCAGCCACAGACACAGTCTCAGCCTGTGATCATGCCTGGAGGTTGCGACGCCTGTATCCGTGATCCTGCACGCGCTGCCGCTTGCAAAGCCATGGCCGATCAGGCCGACTTCAGCAGCCAGCGTCCTACTCAAAACACCTCCAACATGGACCAGCGCACCGACTCACTGGCACCAACACCCGGCATGATGTCCTGCTCAACTGCAATCGACCGTCTGGGACCAAACATGCCGTCAATCGGCGAGTTGTTCCCAGGCAAGTTCCACGCATACCCAGGCTCTTCTGGCTCAGGCTTCGACCTCGCCGAGCAGGAAGTCGCTCAGGTACTACAGAGCATGCGTCGCAACACTGCGACTGGATCGGACCATTAAATTGGCCGCGATCAATGCTCCTACTTTTCACGAAATTATGCTTATGCTTTTTTGGTTTTTACGTTTGGGATTTTTTTCCCTGGCCAACTGGGAGGCTGGGATGTCTTTTGATGCAGAGCCGAGCAAAATCGCTATGCTGCGGCGTTATTTTAGAACAAGGCTGTAGATAACCCTAGACGTACGTAGTCTTGTACTTTTGGATTTCTTTTTTTTATAAACTTGATTTTTGATCACAATAGTTGCCATTACACTTCCACCAGGCTGCTGTTTGTGCTCCGCAACCGAACAGAATGCAATAATAAGCAACCACGTGTGCATTCTGTCTTTCTCCCAACGATGCTTTCCATCATGTCAATCTGGCTCTCACTGGCCTGGTCGTGGTCGAAGTAAGCAAGGATGCAGAAGCAAAAGTGCCATTGCGCACCCAGTTTGGAGAGAGGAGGGTCCTTGCTCTCGTTGGCAGGTACGCCTTTGGCAATCGTTGGATCGGCACAGAGGTGCAGAGGATCGTCATTGTGCTAGGAACATTTAGGATAGCCCTCGCCGTGCCTGTGGTAGTCGGCGCATTTGTTCTTGTTATCCTTTGGGTGCTCCACTGCAGACCCCATGGCCTGTTGGACGTTGGACGGGCCCTTCACCGCGTCGAACGATTGGCTTGCTACTTGCTTGGATTCGACCATCCGCGCAAGCACCTCAGCTGTCACTTCGTGGCTCCAAGCACCTTTGTTCGAAAATCGCAGCGTATGACTATCTCCGCTTAGATCGCGAATTATGAGATCGACGAGAACTTTTCGCAATCTGGACCCGGGCACAGTTTTCCTCCAGACGTAGTCGATGTCTTCTGACAGGAAAATCGTCCACGGGTAGTGGGCTCGAGAATCACGGATAAGAGTGTCGATAACTGCGTTGCAGAATCGATCATCGATGAGGAAGTCACCGAGGAGGTACAGTCGGACTAGTGTCGTTCCAAGATTGTATAAGGCATCGAGAGTGACGGCATGACCCGTGTAGAGCCACTCCAAGTACACCTCGAAGTCGGAGACCTCCACCTCAAGCAGTGAGACGCGCTTCTCATGAGACTCCTTCCAATCGCCACCGAGAGTGGTTTGCATGCACTGCGACGACTTCACCGCGAAGAGCTCGGGAACGTTGAAGTCCTGCTTTGAATGGCCCCCACCAACGGAGACAACGACGTTGTTGGCCATCTCGAGGCTATCATCACTTGCGTTAGTCAGGTCCAAGAGAATTGTCAACAAGAGCCGGAATACGAACCGCTGGCGCTTCGCTGGGCGCTCGGCCATTGTCTGGTCGGTAGTGACTGGCGTCGAAAGGATTTAGCCGGTACACTAACTCTTGTGTTTGAGTCTGGGTGTAGAATACGAGGGTGGTCGGTAAGAAAGTGGTGGTGGTGGTTGGTGACAAAGGAGAAAGAACACGGGCAAGAGGCAGCGGCCACCGGTATTGATATAGACGCAGGTGGATCGTTCACATGTCTTGTATGGCTGAGAACGCAACTTTGCACATGGAAACGCTCAAAGCGGAAAGTGGAATGTCCATGAAACACGTTGGCTTTCATGTGCCTTGGGTGACAAGCACGTGGCTGTCATGCAAAAACACTCACATGCTGAGGAGGCTTCGAGTGCGAGCACGTTCAAAGTGCTAAATCTGTTGCCGTTGAGAAAGAAAGGATAGCGTTCACATGGCTTGCGTGGCCGAAGACGCACTCTGTTATGTGTGCCCGCCCACATGCTGGATAGGCTCAACGTGCGAAGCATATTCAAGATGTAAGGTTGAGTGCCTGAGATAGTGTAACAATATTCCCCTACTTCATTCGTGTCTCATTTATTTGTTTAGGTCCTTTGGTATCTGCAGTCGCACTGAAACGCAGCTAGTGCCAGTGAGATAATCATGATGGGCTGCCGAGCGGCCTCAGGCTCTCAGCGCGAGCTGACTTCACTTCACATGAGAGAAATTTCAAGACATGAACATATTTTGTGGAAAGGTGAATGGCATATGTACAAATATCTCATCGTATCGTAAATCGACAGTCGTAAATGCTCAAGGCCTAACAAGTAAAAGAAAAGGTCATAAACGCCCTAAGCGACCCATCGCTGTATGCAAATGCTCGCCAGTCCGCTCTCTCATATCCCCGTAACAAGGCACAGTACTGTTGTGAACCTTTTACTTGAAGTTGACACCGCCGGTGGCGCCCTTGACGCTGACAGCGCCGACGGAGCTCCTGCGGATGTTCTCGACAGCGGTGACGGAGAGTCTCTTCTCATCGTAGTGGACGGTCGAGACGACACCACCGACAGCACCGCCCTCAATAGAAGTGGCAATGACTGCATCGCTCTTGATGCGGAGGATGTGGAAGCCGTGGCGGACCCAGTGGAAGCCGGTGTATCCGAGGACGAAGACGAAGCCGACGAGGGGAACGACGTAGGAGATGCGGGTGTTGGCAGCATCGGCGATGGCAGCCTGGATTGGGGGGAAGACAGCACCTCCAGAGACACCCATAACCATGATACCGGCACCGCGACGAGTGTGAGGGCCAAGGTTGGCAGTTCCGAGGGTGAAGAGAGTCGGGTACATGGGAGCCATGAAAAAGAAGACGACGATGAGGACACCAACACCAGCAACACCGCGAATAGAGCAGACAGCGGCGGTGCAGGCAATGGCGAGGGTAGCGTAGACAACGAGGAGGAAGTTGGACTCAAAGATCGAGGAGAGACCAGTGGCGACGAAACGACCGACAGTGAAGGTAATCAAGGCGTAAGACAACATCTGAGAGCCCTCAGAGTCGGAAACACCGCCATTCTCGTGCGCATAATTCACGAACAAAGCAGCGCAGGCAACCTGAAGAAGAAATACAAGTCAGTAAAGTGTCTCAGACATCGTGGTGGGTGGCAGTCTTCAATATCTTACCTGAGCACCAACGTAGCAGAATTGAGCAGCAAAGCCGAAGAACAGGTTGTACTGCTTCCAGATGGAACCAGCGCCAATGACGTTTCCGTTGGCATCGGTGGCAAGCTCGAGAGTAGAGTCGTCGACAACGGAGCCTCTCCTCTGGGTAGCCGCCTCAGCAACCTCAGGCAGCTTGGCGAAGAAGAACATGACACCGACGGCGACACCCAAAAGAGCTACAGCCAGGTAGACATACTGAACAGTCTCGAGAGAGTCGGCGTGTTCGCCAGAGAAGAAGTACTTCGAGGCGATAAGAGGGCCAACGAATGAGGCAATACCGTTCCAGGACTGGCAGAACTGCAGACGGGTGGAAGCCCAGGCTGGGTCACCGATCACAACGGCGTAAGAGTTGGCGGAGGTCTCAAGGGTAGCAAGACCGCAGGCAATAACCAAAGTGCAGGCGAGGAAACCACCGAAAGAAGCAGCTGCGTTGTCGGCGCTAGCGAAGTGGGCAGCAGGCCAGAAGAAGACGGCACCAAGAGAGTAGAGAGTAAGACCCATGATGATGGTGATCTTGTAACCCTTGCGCTTGAGGACCTCAGCAGCGATGGGAGAGAAGATGAGGTAACCACCACCAAAGTACATGACTTGGAGACCGGTAGATTCGAGCCTTGTGATTCCGAGGACATTCTGGAAGTGCTTGTTCAGGACATCGAGAAGACCGTAAGAGAAACCCCAGAGGAAGAAGAGAGATGTGACAAGGCAGAGAGGGAAGATGAGCCTCTTGCCAGTCAGGAAGCCACCCTCGACGGGGGCAACGTTCATAGGAACTCCACCGCCACCCATTGTGTTGGATGAGGTAGTTGGTTGTTGTGTGAGTGTCGATTGATTGTTGTTTGATCGATGGGTCGATGAGCTCTTATATGTAAGCGATTGGAGTGATGATCAGCGATCGATGGTCTCAGTGGCGAACGATTGACTGCTTGAGATGTGTGTGGATGATGTAGCTGTTGATTGACTGTGATGATTCAGTGTTACAGGAGGGACGAGCCAGCTGATCTTATACTCCCAGGGAGCCATAATGCTCTGGGCGAGGGCGACCACGTTCTGGCGCAAGTGAGGTCGTCTAGCAGCATCCAGGCTCGCCAGGCCTGGAGCTCGCCGTAACAAAGTTGGCTCCATCTCGAACAAGGTCGAGCGCTAGTGCTAGCTCCCTGCTGCCAAAAACTCAAAGCCGAAGTCGCGCCAGCGTAATCGGCCCGTATGTATGTGAAGTACGGCCAAGACTCCGTGCACGGACGCAGTCTGGCCAGTGAGACATTGCGCAGCTCCCCCAAAATGGCCCCAAAAATGCCATACCTGGTCTTGTGCCGTTCCCACTGCTTGCGCCCATGGAGAATGCGCGCTTGCACTGACACGATGAGGAGATGCCCACGGGGAACAGATGTGTGATGCTCCACTCACAGACGGCCAGGCAATCTCAACTCCCTGCACATACCACCCGCCGACGGTATGCATGCTGGAGTGTGCCGCACTGACTGCATCTTGAACACGTCAGGCCGGTGCATGGGGCCGTCAATGCTCACCCCATCATCAAATCGTGTGGAACCGTGGAGACTCCAGACAATCGTCCTCTCCCCCATGGGCGAGGGCCCCAGTGTTCTCCAGCGAACCCCTCTGATCGTCCTGCCATCTCGTGACCACGTGCGACATTCCATCTGCAGCATAAAGTACAGATGTAGTCGTCACAGATTGGCCATATAGCATATAACGCCACCTACTCAAGGCGTAGCCTTACCACGCGGCAGCGATCTGCGAAGGCAAATTCAAGCTCACGTGCCGGCGCACTACACATCCCAGATGCTGGGAGCTGTCTCACTGGCACTGCCGTAGCGACTTGGTGCTGCAAAGCGAGCAGATTCCTGGGCGCCGATGCCGTCGCTTGCTCGAGACCATGCATGGCGCCTTCTAGCGCCCTTCTCGAATGTCTCTCCCAAGCCGCCATTTAGCAAGTGATCGGCCCTTTTGCAACACCCTCGAAAGCTCCTAGCCACTCGCATCCTAGTCTATTTGAGCCTTTCACGCCATCGTACTCCATCGTAATCCCATCTCCCCCAGACCCCGGCCCCCCACTGCCCATCAAACCAAAACCTCTCCCACACGCTATCCCACTCGTATGGCGGGTACTTGCCGGCTAACGTTGCCACGATTCAACACGCGACGCCAACGAGACCTGTGAGACGTGCCAAATGGCCAAGCCTGCCGATATGCTTTTTCGCGCATCGTGCGCGCGCAGGGCAATCGCACACAGCGCATTGGCGTCGTTCTGACGAAATGCGCGATATTTCATGACTCTCTAATCATTTGGAGCCGGCCACCAAGCCGTCCCGCCGAGCCTCTACAAGTCTTGGAGGCGCGCTCTTGATGCTTCAACGAGCGGTTGAGCGCCTCTCAGCGGCCAGCCCGCTGCTTCCAATTCGACATCTAGCGTCTTGCCTGAAGTAGCGGCCGGTCCCAAGAGGTGGAGGGGTGGAGGGATAGGGATCTTGTGGAGTTGACGACGACTGTGCGCAGGCTTGCGGTCGATAGTAATCGTTAGTATGTATGGTGTGCGTGCTGGTATAGGGTTGTTGGCCGAGCGGTGGATTCCATGGCGTTTTATTTTGTCCTTGTCCGGATCCTGCGAGCTGCAAGCAGTAGGTACAGCAGCGATATGAGGACCGTGTTATCTCAACAAACACGATCCTGGTGCGGCTGCAGTCGGTCTACAATATTGTGTATCTTGTTGTGTCGCTTATGCGGTTGATAGTCGTCTGGTGCTGAGCTGGGAAGGCGTGCAAGTGCTATCATTCTGTCACAGACAACCATGAATCACGCGCTATCGACATCGCCACATTGAGTTTGCGTTCAAATGAAATCAAACCCAATGTCGGCAATTAATTGAAACCCAATGCGATCAAGTGATCATGTTAGGATGCCTGATGTTGCAAGGGTAGGCACGTGGAAATCGGTAGACAGATTCGCAAGCAGAAAATGTGATGAAGTGGTTCGCGTCAGCTTTCTGCATGACGAAGACTTGGGTCTTGCTTCTTGAAGCAAGATTCGTGACGTGACCTACAATTACCTTGCGTCGCATCTGCTATCGCTTGATAATACCGGTACGCGCATTTTGTCTGCCATACGAGAAAGTGGTGGTTTTCTGGCCGTTTTAAAAAGGCAAGGAAGCCTTGTGAGGACATGTCACTCCAAGTTCTATTTGTACTTGCTTCGAGACTCCAGTCGACACGAATGCCGGGGAGAAGAGATCACCATCGGCACTCAACAACGGCACATTCATAATCTATATACCGATTGATAGATACCCTATATGCTATCACATTCAACTTACCACTGCTTTGAGTCAAGAATCAATGCCGTCGCTGTATTTTCGATGCTGTAGAGTAAACTTACACTAACCCTACTTACCCCAATCGATACGCAAGGGATGTCACACAGCTTGAGGCCTTGACTGCATGTGAACAAAATCAGCAACAACCAACTGCACACGCAGTCGATACTGTTACTTTCAAGTTAGATTGGTCTTCGTTCGAGTGGCAATATTACCACCAACGAAATGTTATCTCCTTCGCTTTCACTTCGAGGATTTCAACTTCCTTTATTCGGTGATCTCAGATGAGGCTCTGCGGGCCGCCTTCGGGAAGGATCGTACCGATCTTGCCGAAAGAAAGCGACCCACTAAGGAAAGACCCTTGGACGTTTGCATCACCAGTGGCCAGGGGTCTAGGACTTTTTCTCTGTCAAGGGCCTCTCAATAACATCAACTTCTTTCTAAACACGCCTCCGAAAGTATTTTCGCAAAAATGGCTGATACTTCGGCACCTCGGATGAGCTACAGCAGCATGAAGGGCCGTCTTCACGACGGTCTCTTGAAAGGTCTTGAGGTTATGGGATACGAGTAAGCGATCAACAATAACAATCCTCGACCATGCTTTAGGGTCAGTTGAGGATCAAACACTGACCACCACACGTAGGACCATGTCTCCCGTCCAACAGAAGACCCTCAACGAGATGCCCAACTTCAGAGCAGATGTTCTCGCTCAGGCAAAAACAGGAACTGGCAAGACTATCGCGTTCCTTCTCCCTGCCCTCCACTCGCTCTTGACACAGCCATCCCTTCCCAAGGGCCAAGTGGCGATTCTGATTCTCTCGCCCACCAGAGAGCTTGCGCTTCAAATTGCCAAGGAGTGCGATTCCTTGACTGCACAATTGCAGCAGCGCCCTGAGTGCCACACCGCTTACGGTGGTACAAGCAAGGCCACTGAGCTCCGCAAATTCCTCAACAATGACCCAAAGGTGCTCGTGGCTACTCCCGGAAGATTGAACGACTACCTATCCGACGAGTACGTTGCCGAGCGTTTCCAAAATGTTCAAACACTGGTCCTTGATGAGGCCGACACCATGCTGGAAACCGGGTTCCTCGTTGCTATCAACGATATCCTCCGTCGTCTGCCGCCCAAGTCCAAGGGATGGCAGGGTATGTGCTTCTCGGCTACTGTGCCACCAAAGGTATGTCAATGAAGGATACAATTCAATCTCGCGGTCCAGCTTCATACTCCGTACTGGTCTCTCAGCGGCAGAACGAGCAGTACGGCCGTTGAGGGTAGATGGCAAGCTACTGTTACGTTTCAGACTCCGTACTGGTCTCTCAGCGGCAGGGTGGTCAGTACGGACATTAAGGCTAGATGGCAAGCTACTATCGCGTTTCAGAATACGTAATGGTCTCTCAGCGGCAGGGTGACCAGCACGGACATCGAGGCTTGATCGCGAGCCAATGTACTGTGCGAGAGACTGTGCTGGCCTCTCAGCGGCAGGCCGAGCAGTACGGACGTTGGAGCTAGACTGCGAGCCAATGTAATTTCTGAGAAACTGTGCTGACTTAAAGCTCTTGCTCTCTAGGTCAAGGACGTTCTCTCCAAGGTACTAAAGTCTAACTACACTCACCTCACGACCGTCGACCCCAACGAGACACCTACTATTGAACTTGTCACTCAACACTCTGTCGTCATCCCCTCGGTGGCCCAGACATACGCGACACTGTATGCGGTGCTCATGAAGGAGTACGAGTCATCACCCTCGGAGTTCAAAGCCATCGTCTTTGGTACCACCGCAAATGGCGTCGCCCTCATGCATGCCCTATTTTCGAGACTTCTTGGCAATCAGATGTCGGTGTTTCAGCTGCAATCACGCCTCTCACAGAACGCTCGCACAAGAACTACCAACGAATTCAAGGCCGCATCTGCTGGTCTGATGTTTGCCAGTGATGTCATTGGCCGTGGCATGGACTTCCCTAACGTCACTCTCGTCGTTCAGATTGGCCTCCCATCAAACGGCGAGCAGTACGTCCACCGTGTCGGTCGTACTGCTAGAGCAGGAAATGAGGGTCGTGCTGTCATTGTTTTGACTCAGCGCGAGTCCTTTTTCCTCAGGGTCAACAAGCAGCTCCCTATCACCCCATACCCTCACGATATTACCGCGACCGCAGACTCAGCAGCAGGCGCAGTCGTGTCTGCATTCGACTCTGTAGACGAGGCGACAAGGACAAAGGCCTACCAAGCATGGCTCGGCTTCCACAAGACCTTCACCAAGCAGCTACAGCTCAACAACGAAGGTCTTGTTGCCGCCGCGAACGACTACGCTGCGTCAATGGGCATGCCCGAGCCTCCGCTTCTCGACAAGCAGGTCGTTGGCAAGATGGGTCTCCGCGGTGTCCCTGGCCTTAACGTCGGCCACGTCGAGAGGACTGGTGGCCGTGGCGGCGGAGGAGGACGTGCACAGGGTGGTGGACGCGGTGGCCGCAACCCTGCGACTGCGGGCAACCACGCTAACGGCGATGCGCCTTCAGGTCGTGGCCGCGGTGGCGGACGTGGTGGCCGTGGCGGCAGGGGAGGCGGACGTGGCCGTGGTGGCATTGAGAAGCGATGAAAACGGAATGAGGATTCTTGAGGGCCTAGGCGAACTATGGTATGCATTACTGGGCTTGGAGCAATAGCATTGGTGAGGCATGTTACCTTTGATACCCATGTACTACTATTATGATAAATTCTGGAAAGCGAAACAGCGTTTATAACATTGGTCTCATTGGCTCGCAATAAGCTCACCCTCCTGCCGGTCGTGCTGCATATGCTTATCATATCGCGTTACCATTTGAGGTGATATCCTTGCACTATGGCATCTCACTGGGGATAGCTGCACTTCAATGTAACAACAGTGACCAATGGACCTGTAGGTATACGCGCGCACCCAATTTTATCCCTCTCAAGCCAAGCGCAATGGCTGCCGGGCGAAGACGGCAATCTTGCTGGACAAACTCCACTATAATATCTCAAAGGCAGTTAGACCAGCACGTACGTACAACGACATATGTGAGGCACTTTATCTGATTGCAAAGGAAGAAGTCAATACTCTGAGTAAAGACCAGAGGTGTCTTAGCTTCGGCTGATGTCTGTCTAGCACGTTGTCGCGAACCCGCGCCAACCATCATCTGATTTGAGTGCCCTTTGTCACACGAAAGGAAGGAGGGGCCCGTTCACACACTCTCTCGAGGCCCCTCTTCTGTCATACGGTACCTCCACTGAGCGGCACTTGAATCCGCGGTGATTACCAGTAAGTCTCCCGTGCCAGAGCTCCTTCACGTAGACTCGGAGCACTTCGGGTTCTTTTCATCGTGTCTGTGGAACTCACATTTGTCTCTGACTTTGGACAACTTCGTAGATGGTTTGAGAAGTTTCGTCAGGCCGTGCTTGCTTTCCAGGTGCTTGAAAAGGTCGATGAATAGTTCTCTTGGACACGTGCTTTCGACGAGCTCTTGGAAGAAGTTCTTATTGCGAGACATGCGGTGAGAAATCAGCCCTAGGATGAAGATCCGTAATGGGGAATCGACTGGTGTCTTGGCCCAAGCCAAGCTGCATTCCTCGTTATTTATGGACCAATCCCATGCTTTAGTACCACCAGGGGCGAATGCATCCATGACTTGGTTGCAGAATCCTGCGTCGTCGAGAAAGTCGCCTAAGATATACAGCCGAACCAGCATCTTACCGCGCTCACGCTGGGTGTCGCCCTCCCTTGAGGTGAGCTGGCTGGCGTAAAGCCACTCTAGATATACTTCGAAGTCAATGGGCTTAGCCTCTGGTAACGGAACTCGCTTCTCCTGGGCTTCCTTCCAGCCACTGTCTTGACCGAGAGCGGCCTGTAAGAACTTGGATGACTTGGTGGCGAAACTGTGATGAACGACGAAGTCTTCCTTGTCGTCGCCCTCGCCCACGCTGATGACAATGGTCTCCTGGAACTTACGCCTTGGTCGTAGTTAGTATGGTATTCAACACCATGATCGCAGGAGACAGACATACCGCTGGCGCTTTGCTGGTGGCTCGTCCATCGCGAAGCGTGATGATGAGGTCGGTGTGGTCGATGGTGAGTCGTGTAGATGCTGGGGTCGCGGTCGTCGCTAGTGAGGAAGCCTAGAGTTATATCTAGCCGAAGGGCACTACCAATTCATTCACATGTTGCTACAAATATTTTGACACCGAAGCACGTGTTTGGCTTGTAACGTGCGCATCTTGCACATGAATTCAACTTGTGAAGAGTTCATTTCGTGAGATACCTCATTGCCTCACTCGATGGTCAGACACACCAACCAGAATAATGAAATTCTGTTCTAAATATCGAATGTCATGCAGTCGCAAAAAAACAAAAGAGAACCCCAATGTCCGCTGAACAGTCCATACACTCGTAACAATCGTTGACAGATCCGTCTCTCAAAAAATCTTGCACTAGAGAATGGCACTCCACGGATCGCAGTACCTGCGAGACTTGCCATACACATCCGGGTCTTGACCAAGGCTCCTCACGGCTGCGTCGACCGCGACCTGGACGCAAGGATACCCCCTCATGTATCTGAACACATCGGCAGACACTTCCTTCGACCAAGTGCCCATGTCTTCGAAACCGGGAGCGAAGGGCACAGAGCCGAGATTGCACATGATGAGTGCGAGAAGGACTCTGCGCAAGACCGATCCTGATGCAGTCTTCTCCCAGGCGAAGTCCACCACCGCGGTGCTGAAGACGATGCCCGTGTTCATCAGAACAGAGTTCTCGACGAGAGCGTCGGTGACGTTTTTGCAGAAGCGGTCGTCGCCCAGGAAGTCGCCGAGGACGTAGAGGCGGATGAGCGTCATGCTGCTGATGCCCGAGTCGTAGTGTCTTAGCGTGACCATGCGATCGGTGTACAGGCACTGGAGGTAGAGCTGAAAGTCCGCGACTGTTGACTCTTGCAACTGGACACGCCGCTCGCGAGCTTCCTTCCAGTCACGACTGAGAGCCGCGCGGAAGAACTCGGAGGACTCGGTGGCGAACGACGTGTAGACGGTGAAGTCTTTCTTTTCATCGTCATCGCGGCCCACGGATACGATGAAGGTGTCCAGGAAGTTGTGGCTACGACACTGTTAGTTATGACCATTTGAGATCGAATCCAAGAGGCGTACCTTTGGTACTCGTCCTGTAGCTCGGTCATAGTGGGAACCGATGGGGTAGATACGTCGTTGGTGGAAGACATGACTCGGATCTGAGGGTGAGCTGCACTTTGGCAGACTGCGGTGGGTGTTTGGTGTGGGAATGGAAGCAAGAAGAATAAGTTCATGTAAGATCAAACAAAGAGACTAGGACACACGCGGAATTACGTCGCTCGCTTGTCGCTAAGAGCGCGCTACGGTATTGGGTGATCTTTCACTTCATCGCGCTCGATAGTGACTGATAGGGCTTGGCAGTGACGGACCACCAGAAACCACTCCTCATTGGCAAGACCACTAACATGATAAACCGTAATATACGACGAGACCTTGGTCATTGAAACCAATACTCCCTCTAGAAGACATGTCATCACTGTTTGATAACGGACGAATAACAAAAATGTTGGCGGGGAATACGATTGATCGTTGATCACTCCAAGTAGAAAATCGAGTCTCGCGGATACACGATGAAAGCAGAGAGCATAGGTGTTATTGGCCAATTGATTTGGAATTGCGAATGATTGTTATTTCCGGCCGTTTCGCTTCATAGTTCGTGGTATCGTTAGAAATGAAGAAAGTGTAAGGAAAAACTTGACAAAGTCTGAGGCCAGCCAGAAAACGCCCCGCACAATCCACGATGAGATATTGCTGCCCAAACGCTAGAAAAACCCAATCACCAGTGCGAAAAATGCCCAACCCAAAAAACCCAAACCAAGAAAACTTCCCCAAATCAAATATTCCCAATAACAACCATAAACCTCAACCTTCCATCTCCCCTATCAGCCTTCGCCTTCACACCCCCACCCTCAGCAACGCCCCCATCCGCCCCAGGAACATCCAGAACGCCAATCTGCATCGTCTCGCCCTCATCGCTCATCATGCCATCGTCAAGCATAAGCGTACTACTCTTCCAACCCCAGCTCTGACTGAAATTGAACTTGTCAGGCGCGGATTCGTACACAGACAACATACGGCCGCCGCGCGAGGGCGAGTAGATCTTGAAGTAGGTGCGGATTGTGGGGCGGCCGTCGACGTAGGGTGGTAGGGCGGGTTTGGAAGCTGAGAAGGAGCGGGACAGGGGTGGGGGACGGGGCAGGGAGGAGTCGTCCTCGGAGGATGATTCGGAGGAGTCTGCTGCTGCGAGGGAAGAGAAGGTAGCAGGGGCTGTGGGTGAAGCGGAGGCGAGGACGTCTGTTTGGCCGGTTTTGCGGTGGCGGCGGTCGGGGAGGGGGGCGAAGCGTGAGGTCGAGGAGCTTGCGGCCGCGCTGTTGTGGCCTTCGGCTTCGCCTGCGGAGCTGCTGCTCTCTTCGCCTTCGAGTCTGACGTTGTCGCCTAGAGATTCACGGTTTCTGTGTCCGCGTCTTCGCCCACTGCCGTGAACCATGTCGCGTTCTAGCATGCCGATGCGGCCTTCTACATTCCCACTGCTGATACGCGTGGCTCCGCCAGCGGTGCCATAAACTGCCTCTTCTGTCTCGCGTTCCTTGGCACGATGGAGGTAGACTCCAAGCTGCTTCGTGCTGCGAGCAGAGTGTACTTTCTGGATGTAGATGTTCCACAACGATCCGGCGTAGAATACAGTACGTGAGTATACACGCTTCCTCTCCTTAAGCAAGCGTGGAGCAGGGAAGTCTGCGCTGAAGCGGAATGGTGGAAGATGAGTGTAGCTGACGGCCGGCGGAATAATGTCGGCGCTGGCACCAGTGCCATCTGAAGTGCTGGGTCTTGGCTGTGCTGCAGTCGTAGAAGTAGCAAAGTCGGCTGCCCATGTTACATCCTCAGGATGAATCGTCGCCGAGAGACGAGAAGTAGGGCGCTGCTGTACGTTGCTGCTGGACGTTGCCATGAAGGGTTCTGCGTTGCCGCCCATGACAATGTTGCAGTCGCTGCTGGGAATCCAGAATTTGCGAGGCCGTCCTGTCCCGTCCCAAGACTGGGAGTCGAAGTCATCATCGTCTTGATCATAGTCGTTCCCAAAGACGGACGATTCCGCCGCCCTACGCTTCCCTTTAGCGCTGGGTGGCGAAGCTGCTTCGAGTAGGGACTCGTCTTCAGTCGCTTGTATGGCCAGACCAAGCTCGAGATCAGTGTCTTTGGCGTTCATTACCCGTTGACGAAGCTCCATCTGTTGCCACAAAGCGTTACTTACAACCTTGTCGGGCATTACCGGTAGGCCGATGACATCCTTGGTTCGGCGGAGGTATTGGAGTTGCTCAAAGTCCAGATGAATGTAGTGGATGCCCTCGTCTAGCAGAACGAGAATGGGCTCGACTGTCGGGTGCGTGTAAAGGCTGACATACTTGGCCAGGTTGTCTGGAACGCCATGACTGAACGCAGCAGGTGCCGCACGACGCGCGACCGCATCAAAACGCACAGCCATCATACCCATGATAGGCGGCGCCTTTGCAATTTTTCTGCGAGTGCCAGGCTCGACCAGGCCAGCCTCAAGAGCACGAGCCTTCAGTCTGCGGTCAAGAATCCGTTTAGCCAAGATCCAGCGCTCCCATTCTCCCTCAACGAAGAAGCCGTCGCCGCCGACGATCTCACGCACAACATCCGCAGGGATGCCATCCCACAGTCTCAAGGGCATTCGCCACCCGTCTCTGCATAGCATCGCCTTGGCGCTTGCAAGAATTCTATCGCCAGACTTCCCATAATAGTTCTTAGTGACCAGGTTGATTAGCGGTGCCAGTGTTTCGGGACTCATTTGTCGGAGCATGCTCTCGACACTCAAGTCCATGACATCGATCATCTCGAGCCAGCAGCCGGTAGCGAACAGACCAACAGCGTGAGCATCTTCCTCAGCCACGGCGGGACAACCGTACAATCTCTTGAGAGCAAGCTCGAAGGAGTGTTGCGTGATACTGGCGTCGATCTCCTCTGGGTGAACCGTCATCTCCTTGGAGTTGGCTTCGAGCCATGGCTCACTCAGAGCGGT
The DNA here is from genome assembly GCA_024604135.1 of Cladosporium velox. NCBI lineage: Eukaryota > Fungi > Ascomycota > Dothideomycetes > Cladosporiales > Cladosporiaceae > Cladosporium > Cladosporium velox. Next base: position 375,242 of record JANIIF010000017.1, on the reverse strand, counting down.
CGCGAAGAATGGTGCTCGGTCGAGTATGAGGCGATGAAGCTTGTATTCCTTACCAAAAGCGTGCACGGTAATATCACTATGCCTTCCCTCGAGCAGACCTCTTTTGTATAGATGTTCCGGCAGTGCAGCAGTCTCTCCATGCGTCTGCCTCGAATAACCATTTTGTCTTGCATATTGCATGTACGATGAAGTCCGGCTGGCCTCCGGGCTGGTAGCAGCCTGCACGGCGAATAGTCTGCTCAGCGTCGTGAGAGTAGAACTGCGCTGCCGTTCATGGCGTGCTTGCGAGGAGGGTGCTTCGGTCGGATCGTCTGCATCCTTCTCTACAGATCGTATGCGTCGGCGGTCGACAGTAGCTCGGACCTCGTCTTCATATCTCCGCTCCCGCCTGGCCGGCACGCTGTCTCCAGAGGGCAGGCCGGCGGAAGCTGAATTCGGTGTTGAATCCAGCCTGGCGTTGTCCGAACTTGGTGATCGGACGTTTAGTGTAGGACGCTGTGGTATTGGTTGGCTACTGCTGCCAGAGCCGAAGATGGATGCACTACCGGAGCCGAAGAGCGATCTTGGTGTGCTGCGCTGTCTCGAAGCGGAAGGACGCTGCTCGGCGGATTCGTTATGGCCCCAGGGTGATGGGAGAGGATCGTTGTTAGGTGTGTGGTGATCATCTTCATCGTCGGCAGCGAAGAGGCGGCCGTTCATGACGGCGTGGCAAAGCAAGGAATGCTGGTCACAGGGTAGCAAGACGGCAGGTGATAGTTGGCCGGTGGGGTGGGTGTGAGCAGCAGCACAGCCGATCAAGGTGCTATCAGCGGTGGAGGGACATTGATTGCAGGTGGTGGAGGATGCAGGCGAGCAAGCAGTCAAATTGGTAGACAGGTCAGCGAGTGAGATTGGTGTATTTGCGGTGTAGGTACGAAGGCTATACTACGTCCACCACAGCATGTCTCTTTTCTGCGCGCATCGGGCACATGTCGAACTGCCTCGCTCGGTGAAGGTCCCGTCTCCTCCTCCTCCTCACGCGATCCCTCACAAGGAAATGCAGGGACTTTTGGGCGCACGAATGACGACGATGCCCCATCGCTGGCGGCCGTTGTGACCACGGCCCGATATCTTAGTGTCTGTACCCACTGATCGGATATCTGGATACATCGTGACCAGCAGGCCGCATATCTGAATATGATATTCGATGTCCGCATATCGCCGCCCAGAGCCTCTCGATAGCAGGACAAAGTCGTCTTAGTCAGCGCTCATCCCCGATTTGGCGCAGTATAACATAATCTTGTCCTGCCATTGTCGTTGTGATTGCGATTACTCCTGTACAGGACAAATTCCTCTTTAGCAATCATGGCGGCCTCTCTGGCACTGTCGCCTGTACGCGCTCGTCTGGCCTTCAGAGCGAGCAAGATCCTTGAGGACGCTTTCGTCTGCAAGAGGTGCATCCACCAGCAGAAGCAGCCTGCACTCAAGGCGACCCGCGATTCCTCCTTCCTGCAGGCCTTCCGCAAACCAGGCCACTACCGCATCCAGCAATCCTCTCCTCGCCACAACTCCTCCTCTGCCACCGCTCCATCCAATGCCGCCTCATCACCGCTGGGCGCATTGAGCCAGACTATCGCAAAGCAGCCCAAGAAAGCCCAAGCTACCTCACCCACCAAGTTCCCTGAAGTCAGCAGCAAGAGCGTCGCATACTGGCTCCTTGGATCTGCCGCCTCTGTCTTTGGTATTGTCGTCTTCGGCGGCCTCACACGCCTCACCGAATCCGGTCTCAGCATCACAGAATGGCGTCCCGTGACCGGCTCAATGCCGCCGATGAACCAGGGAGATTGGGAATATGAATACAATCGCTACAGGGCTAGCCCGGAATTCAAGATGCTCAACTCCCACATGGACCTTGAGGACTTCAAGCAGATCTACTGGATGGAATGGGGACACAGACTATGGGGCAGAGTGGTCGGCATCACATTCCTCTTGCCCACCATCTACTTCGTTGTTCGCAAGAGAGTCAGCAAGCCCATGGCCTGGCGTCTGGCAGGTATCTCCGGTCTCATCGGCCTCCAAGGTGCTATTGGCTGGTGGATGGTCAAGTCCGGCCTCAAGGACGAGCTCCTCGAGACTGGCAACCAGCCTCGTGTCTCCCAGTACCGTCTCGCAACCCACCTCGGCACCGCTTTCGTCGCATACATCTACATGCTCTGGAACGGCCTTGCAATCCTCCGCCAGCACCGTCTCCTCGCCAACCCCAAAGAGAGCCAAAGAGCCCTCCATGAGCTGGCCTCACCTGCTCTCCGCCCCTTCCGCATCATGACCGCCGCTCTCGCCGCCCTTGTCTTCACCACGGCCATGTCCGGCGCGCTCGTCGCCGGTCTCGACGCTGGCCTGATCTACAACGACTTCCCCTGGATGGGCCAGAACATCCTCCCGCCCAAGCGTGAGATGCTCGACCCCTTCTACAGCCACGTGCCCGACCAGTCTGACCTGTGGTGGCGCAACATGCTCGAGAACCCTGTTCTTGTCCAGCTCGACCACCGTATCCTGGCCACCACGACTTTCACCGCCATCATGGCGCTGTGGGCCTACACCCGGTTCTCGCCACGCATGCGCCGCGCCCTGCCCAAGGATGCGAAGAAGGGCATGCTCGGTGTCGTCCACCTTGTCTCCATCCAGGTCGCGCTCGGCATCAGCACGCTGTGGTACCTCGTTCCCACACCTCTGGCCGCTGCCCACCAGGCCGGCGCTCTAGCACTGCTCAGCGGCGTCTTCCTTCTAGGCTCGCGAGTCTGGATCCCAACGCGGACGCGCAAGCTAGTGATTAACGCTGCGAGCAGGCTCGGAATGCAGCATAAGCAAGCTCGTTTCGGCGCCGGCAAGGGAGCTGACGCCATGCTTGCTGCGAAGGCCACCAAGTGAGCTTACCAGTCTCGGGAGGCTCTGTTGCGTATGAACATGTAAATTGTAATTATTATCTGTAAATTAGCCGGAATTTTTGTGGCATCAAGATCCACGTAAGGTAGACAGAACTCTCCTCTATCAATACCTTACCATCTCCTGCATCACAGTTCTCTTTATCTCCCTTGCCTTTCATCTATCGTGAGTCAACCCATCCGCAACGCTCGCATACTGGCTTTCTCTCACCCATCGCGCCCAGAAACATTCCTCGACGAAGCACTGCTACCGGCCGCCCGCTAACTGCGCCAAATCGCAGGACTCCCTTCCACACTCACGCTGGAGCTCCACGCTGCATGGGCACCGAAGGAGGACGTACGGCCTGGCAATTACTTTGATAACAGGCCATGATACCGCTGACCGGGTGCAATGCGATGAAGCAGTGCGACGTGTCATCCTTTGGAGTTCAGGGGCGTGCGACGTTCGTGCTACTCGGGAGCAGCGATGGTTACACTGTGGTGGTTTTTATGAGGTGACCGCGCATGACATTACAGGAGATTCTGTGATGTTGTTCTGGTGGAGCTGTTGGTGTACTCATGCACCTACTGATATCCCCAAGCCCACGTTCGTTAATATTATGCATTCAAGCCATTGAGATCACCCCAAAAACTCCCAGGGTTTCCAGCAGCCGACAAACTAATGCCACTATGCATATGCGACGGACCGGAGATGCTTGCCAGTGAGATCAGTGTATACTCACATACGCCTTGGGTAGACACATGCTTACGACGCCTCCTGCATGTGTCACGCAATCAAAGCCGTCGCGCCTTACTCGCAACATCAGTTTCAGCACGAATGGCAGGTGCGACCACGACCATGTCTGGGCTTCATCAAAGCATCTTTCCCACGCTCGAGTCACTCTTCTTCTTCTTCTCGTTCATCACTCATCGCGCAAAATGGCTCCCGTATGGCTGTTCCTCGTCATCGCCACCCTCACTCACTGCCAGACCTTCAACCTCCTCGACTCATTCCAAGGCCTGGACTTCTTCAACCGCGCCTTCACTCTCTACGAGGGCTTTGATCCGACTTTCGGCTACGTTGACTACGTGAGCCTCGCCACAGCTGAGCAGAATGGCTTGATCAACCTCACCGAAGTCGGCAACACTGGCGTCGCTCGCTGGGGAGTCGACACTGCCTCAATCCTGGACCCGAATGCAAATCTTGGACGCCAGTCGATCCGTTTGCAGAGTGTAAAGACGTACACGCATGGGCTTTTCATACTGGATGTGGCGCACCTACCGGCGAACGTGTAAGTGTAATAGCCCATATGTGCCAGTGAGAGTATGTTGACTGACTCTCCGCATCCAGCTGTGGGACATGGCCTGCTTTCTGGTTCGTCGGCACTGCCACTACATGGCCGGAGGCTGGCGAGATCGACATCATCGAACAGACCAACAACCAGCCCCGTAACATCATGTCGCTTCACACCTCAGCCGAGCCAAATTGCAGTGTTGCTGGCTCTGGCCAGTCTGGTACGCTCCTGACCAATGACTGCGCTTTTGCCAATTCGTACACCGGCTGTGCCGTGACTTCCAATCGTCTCGCTGGCGCGGATCTCAATGCCGCTGGCGGAGGCGTCTTCGCCATGCTCTGGACTTCTCAAGGCATGCAGATGTGGACCTTCGAACGGCGTTCCATTCCTCCATCTATCAACAACAGATCCGCAACACCTCTTCTGACAGAATTTGGTGCACCGGTTGCCAACTTCCAAGGCTCGTGCAACTTCGACGCTCACTTCCGAGACCAGCAGATGATCTTCAATACGGACTTTTGCGGCAGCAATGCTGGAAACACTTTCCAGATGCATGGGTGTCCGATGGTGAGTCTTGTTGTCAGCTTCATCTTGAGACCTTGGCTAATGTGTGTAAAAGACCACAGACCAATCCTGGGGCTCCTGCAACATCTTCGTTGCCAATAACCCACAAGCCTTCTTGGAATCGTACTGGGAGGTGAATTATCTCGAAGTGTACGAGGTTACGGCAGGAGTGAGCGCACCGCCGGCGCAACTTCCCAGCGATACGACCACGACGGCTGGAGCAGTGTGGCCAACTTCATGGACCACTCCCGCTCCGTATGGTCCAGTAGCACCGCCCACGTATGGATGAAGGTTGTGGTTGTAGGCGAGCCGAGTTGGCGAGTTGTAGGTGGTTTCGTAGCTAGGTCCTCTCGACATCAAAGCAAACGCAGATTATACTGTGCTACCAAAAGAAGAGCACGTGTGCCTCTGCGATTCCAAGCACTGCAGCATCTGACAACACCAGACATTGCACAATGTAGCCGTGGCATTGAACTCCTCGTCCGACAAAGTAGTCACGTCTTTACGTCTCTATAACCTCGAAGCTTCTTGAGTGTACCATCGATGAAGCATTGAACAACAGCGTGGATTCACTTCATTATCACCTATCTTCCATACAAAGGTCGTCACCAGCAATCGCTTCCTCCACTCTCTTCGACCTGCATCAAGTAACAACACCCATATCAGGCATACTAGTAAGTCCCGCCGACATCTCCCCACTCGCCACAGCATTCCCCTCAATCTGAACAGAAGTAGCATCAACAGGCACCACGATTTCAAACCACTTCCCCTTCGGCTGGTAATATTTCTCCTGAGCCCCACCAGAAAACCCAACCATCCATTCAGCATAGCTGAAGACTTGCCCATAGCCAGACGACGCGAGGATCCTCACGCGGAATCTAGCCCTCGGCTCGAGCACAGGATAATTGAGTTCCACGTATTGACCGTAACCCTGGCGAACGTCCGATAAGCAGTAACTCCCTTCTTCGCGGCCGATTTGCACGGCGAGGTTCGGGCTCGTGCTCGTGGTGCCGATGCTAGCGACGATCGTGGTATCGGCGTTTGGTCTCGGAGGACCGTTGTCAGGGCACTGGATTATCACGTTGTCTCCGTCCTGGAGACTAGACGCTACGATGGAGTCGATGCCACATTGGTTCAAGCTCGTGCGATCGAGTGTCGCGCATATCTGGCGTCCTGAGAGAGATTCGAAGATCATCCTTGGGTCGGCGGAGGTGACGCCACCGGAGAAGCCTGCTCCTGCGTTTGCGGCTAGGATCAGGTATTCTGGGTCTGATGGGGTTCCGAGGGCGATTGTGCCAGAGTCGGAGCAGAAATTACTTGCTCCCAGGGACAGGATTCGTGGTGGCTGTGGGTCGGGCTCGCTGGGGTTAGGATCTGTGTTTGTGGGTTCTTCGGCTGGTTGTGCTGGATCGTATGATACCACTACGTAGAGGGAAACGGAAAGCGCGTCGGAGGGCACATCAATGGTTAGCCATTGCCCGTTCTCTTGGGTTAAGGTCTCTGTCGGCTTGTCTGGAATCGTAACTGACCAGACAGCGAAGTACATGTACCTCGCAGGATCCGCACCGAACGCTTTGACACGAAGCCGTGTCGTTGGCGTGGTCATAGGGTAAGTTGTAGAGATTGTTAGAGACGGATCAGAATCGGCGAATGCGTGGAATGCGTTGCAGAACCCACTTGGCTCGCAGCCAACTTGTAAGGCGATATTGAACCTGTCGAAGATGTTTCCTCGTGCTTCAACAGGGATGCTTGGGCCAGGACCTTCCAGCAGTGGTGGACTGCCGTTGGGGCAGTTGAGCTGGAAAGAATGTGTATCCAAAGATTCGAGCGGTCCGACGGCAATTGTATCGTAACCGCAAGTTTCCTCGTTGGTCTCTTCGTTACGCGCGCAAAGGTACTGGCCATCGAGAGCGGTGAAAAGCGCACCGAGCTCATTTTCGTCGAGGTCGAATGAGCTGGTGCTATACGGCTGAACTAATTGCAGGTCCCTCGCACTGGGCTTGCCGAGCAAGATTGGGAATTGGCAGTTGTTCGTCGTTTGAACTTCTCGGACATTTCGACAATCGACCGTGACTTGTACGTCGCCGACGTTATTGAGTTCGCTGTTTTGTGAGATATTGATTCGCTCGCCACGTCGCTGCGTGTATCGAGCCATCACCGAGCCGCCGTACGAGACTGTCCAGAACGCTTTGGTCCATCCCGTTCCCACAGCTTTGAAGCGCAGCCATTCAAAGAAGGGGTAGACGAACGAGACAGGTTAAGGGTCAGAGCTGGAGTATGCATCGACCGTACATGTGGAATATCTTGAGCACCCAATCTGCTTGATGACGTGAGGGCATGTGCTGCCAATCTGGAGAGTGACAGTGCTGGTTCCATAACCATCATAAGGCGGATCCACTGGCCAAGAATCGCTGTGAGGACATCTCAAGTTGAGTCCGTCCCTTTGCTCGCGCATCTCAATAGTTTGAGGCACGCCTTCCCAGTCGCAGTGCTCGTACTCATCGAAGCCATGGAAAGTGCACAACTTCCTGCCATTCAAAGGCGTAAGCGTCAGGCTGTAGTTGGCCGAGTTGATCGGGATCTCATCGTAATTGTTACGGCTGAGAATCATGAAGTCCGGATCGTTTGGCGCGCTGACCAGGATCACGGCTCCTTCTCCACAGTCCTCACTTCCCCCATATCCCCAATTATACCGGATGTTGAATGGGTCACGTGGTTCCGAGGAAGGCTGACTAGAGCTCGGCAAGGGCTGAATTTCTGTCACGGTCGAGACCTGAGTCTCTGTTGTGGTCGAAACCTGCGTCTCCGTTGTGGTCGAAATCTCTGTCTCCGTTGTAGTCGACCATTCTGGTGGGCTTGTGTATGTCGAAGTCTCGGTTATGGTCACAAACTGCGTCTCTGTGGTAGTCGACAATTCTGGAGGCAAGGTAGTAGGCAAGATCACAGTCGAGGTAACTGGCGCGGCGGTGCTGCCTGAGCCTGGTATGACCAGGTTCCTCAAGGCGACATAGGCAGGAGCTGAACAAGTGGTGACGAAGGATATGGTGTGCAATTCATTGGCGCGGAGCTGTACTTTCAATTGGTAGCTTGCCCAGTTTACTCCGATGCTCCTCGAAGCGCCGCAAAGGCTGGGACCAGTGCAAATTGCAAGCGTGCAGTTCGGATTCAGCTCATTCGTCTGAGGTACAACTTGGAGTCGAGCATCGATGCCGGCAGTCCATCGTCCAGTCAGTAGTGGAGTGACGGTCTGGGATATATTGTGCTGGGTCGGTACTCGTAAGCCCGTTTGCCGCCGCTCGATGTTCGCAACCTCCCCGACACTCAAGACACTAGAAGAGATTAGAAGCTATAGATGACTCCATCATCGCCGCTCATTCGTACAAGTAGTCACCGTTGAAATGATCAATCGATCGGGCGGCGACAGAGTCAAACCCAGGAGGAGAGCTTGCAAATGTCTTTTTGACGATGGCAAGCCAAAGGCAGCAGATCAAGACGAGCTTCGCCATTGTACAAGTCTCTCTCGCCCAAGGGCCTCTTCCAGTGCCAGAGTGTTATATGACACCCGCGCAGAACCATTGTGTCGGTACGGGACCTCCTTTGCTGCATTTTCAGGAATGTGAAGCGGCTGGTTGTTCAGCGCTCGGGAAGCAAGAATGCTTGATGCTGCAGTGCATACCCAGGAGGCCCAGACATGTGAAGTCGAAGGCAAAATACGCGATGTGATTGATCATTGATATCGTCTAGATGCCAACTATAGGACAAAGTGCAATTGAAAGCATCGTGGACGCAGCTCGCAACCCGGTTTTTTTGAATCGCGAGACCAGTATCTACACTTTTGTCAGATCATCGGATGGGGTTTTTGATACCTTGATGAAATCTGGGATCAGTTAGACTTGAATGTTGTACCGATAGAGTATTCCAAGCAAACCTTGGTAGGTTGTTGAACGAAGGATTCTGCTAAGCCCAATTCGGGCTGAAGCTCTTCTGTATGCGGCTGAATGTAGCGCTGTGAGTCGTCTAACCATTTGTTCAAGCCTTTCGCGAAACGAGGTACGCGTGTATGATTCAACAGGTAGGAGTTTGTTCTTTTGTTTACCCTCTATATCTGATATCCTCGCGTTGAGCTGCAGGCGCCAAGGTGAATCCCGTCAGCAGGCCTATGGAAGTCCCATCGCACCGGGCATGCGCCCATTGCCGATCACAGAAAGTACGCTGTCTCCCAGACGAGTCAAACCCGGATGTATGCCAAAGATGCGCGCGTTCTGGCCGGCCATGCGTCTTTACGCCTCTACAGAAGCGCAAACAGCGCAAGCGAACGGATACGAGAGTCGCGGAGCTTGAGCGAGAGATGCGGGCCATGAGGGCCTTGTTGAAAGAGAAGAGTGAAGGAGGTAGTAGCCCAGGGGAGACTGAACAATTGGAGTCCATGCGTGAATCGCCAGAAGAAGACATTACAGGAGACGATGGAGCAGGCGACGTCGAGTCTGGGACTGGTACCTTGAACCTGCTACACGGACATTCTCAGCTTGCGGCTGCTGGTATGAACGCCATTCAACATCAGAATCAACAGTCTACTTCGTATGCCGAGGCAACTCCAGCAGGGACATCAACCACGGAAAATGGTAGGAGAAAAGATGTGGTAGACCGTGGCATCATTTCCCTAAACGTCGCACGGAAGCTGGTCTCGCACTACCAGAAGAACCTCTACCCTCAATATCCGCAAGTCTACATTGCATGTTCAGCAGACGAGCTCCGAGAAAGCAAGCCGACACTGTTCCTAGCGGTTTTAGCTGCGGGAGCAGAGAATGAAGATCCTGCATTAGCTACTGCTTTAGACCACGAGATCCTCCAAGAGTACGCCAACCGCAGTGTTGTACAGAGTGAGAAGTCCGTCGAACTGGTACAAGCTCTTCTAATCAGTGCTGTCTGGTATCTCCCACCAAACAAATTCGGGCAACTGAAGTACTACGAATATATCCACATGGCGGCGACAATGGCGGCAGATATTGGGATTACTACTAGGCCCTCAAAACTCAACCGCAGTAGGTTCGCCGCCAAAAATGACAGGTCTACTGTTCCCATACACCCCTCAGAGGACTTCAAGAATCCCGATCTCAGCATGTCCGTCCGGCCCTCCCAATGGAGCGAAGGCACTGGCAACATCGAGTGCAGAAGGGCGTTTCTCTCTTGTTACGCGATTTGCGTTGGCGTGTCGCTCAGCTTACGTCGCCCAGCGATGATGCGAGTCACGAGCTATACCAGAGAGTGCGTAGACTACCTTGAGAATACGCCTCACGCAGCACCTGGCGACCACTTGCTTGTGGCATGGATACGCCTCTGGATGATTGGCGAAGAAATCGCGACAGCACTCTCATACGACGATCCCGGCGACACCGCCTCCTTGCTTGAAACAACTACCCAATTGATGGTGACGGCATTTGAAAAGAAGTTGACCGAGTGGAGACATCGCTACGCCGACACTGAGTTTCCACCGTGTCTCAAGATTATGTACTTCACTTTGCGCCTCTTCCTGCACGAGCTCGCACTACACATCGACCACTCGCCGGAAGACTTCAAAGCACCTTACCAAATGGGCGTCATTCATCCTTGTGACGACCGCGAGATACCAATCAAGCCAGTCGTAGGAGCCATCGCAGACCTGATCAAAAGCTCCCACGACCTCATCGATGCTTTCGTTGGCATGGGCCCCGATGTCGCCCGTTTCCAGCCAATATTCATCTTTGTCAGAGTCTCCTTCGCAGCATTCGTCCTCGCCAAACTTTGCCTGAGTGCTTACAGCCCAGAGAGCCGACTCGCGCACGTCATCGAACGCGAGCGACTATACGCAGAGCCGTACGTAGACAAACTCATCCTCTTCGTCCAGGATGTTGTCGGGCCCCGATCACGACACGTCCCGTCGTTGTTCCTTGCACTTCTCTTCAAACTGCGGCAATGGTGCACACACCCAGAACTAATCCAACAAGCCCAAGACGAAGGCGCACCGTCCGACATATGGCCCGAAGGCGCCAAGAAAGCGCGAGAGGTGATCGAACTCGAAGGTCCCAGGATCACTGAAGCGATGAGCTCATCCACTGAGCCTTCGCCTGAGACCTTGAATAATTCTGGTGGTTCGGGTGGCACAACCGCCGCATGGAACACTCCTGCGGCCTGGGCTGGAGAGACGAACGCAGCTTTCCAACATATTCCTCAAGAAGGCTTGCCAGAGCAACGGCTCAACACAGAAAGATCGCAAGGCTCGATCAACATACCCAACACACCACAATCGATTGGGCCCGACATTAAAAGCTATGATCGGGTGTTTGCGCACCCCAATATCAACAACGATCCGTCTGCGCCATCGACCACCAGCCAGCCACAAGCGACCACATCTGCAACGACCGATTGGTCTGTGGCCAGCGAAATGGACCTCGACAGTGAGACTTTCGCGTTCCTCAATGATATGGATGACCTCACACAGGGTGGTCTGACTGGTCTAGACGACTGGACCAATTTCTCGACCGATTTTGGACCAGTCCAGGAAATTGGCGACTGGCAGACGGCCGGTACCTCCTCGCAGCATAATCAACAACCATCGTACCAATGACCGTGTAGCGAACGACGATTATGACTAGTAATGAATCTCATCTCCCTCGCACATGCACATGCACTTTCTGTCCTTGTACCGTCAGAGCGTTCATTCAAGACGAAAAATAAAAGCAGCCTGCGTGAGCTGAACGTCGACGTTTGAATCGAAATTGCAGGCATAACCTTGAGCCGTAACGATAATTTGAACATCCCTTTCGTTCCCCTCAATGATTATGAATACTACACTACTCCATCTCTCTTCTACTCCCAATCATCATCGCTATCCTCCTTCGAAGCATCCTTCTTCTCGTCCTTCGGACTTCCCGGCGCCCGACTCGTAGCACCAGACACGATATCGTAGCTGGTGTCTGAATCTGCCACGCTCTTCGACTCCTCTTCTGTGCTTCGTCGAGGTGACTTGACCTTGAGAGTGTCGTCGGCAGTTGGTGCGGGTTGTGTGAGAGTGGTGGTGCTGGCTGAAGCTTTGTGGGAAGTGTTCTGTGGTGTGGAAGTCTTTGCTTCTTCTTCCTCTTCCTCGTCGTCGTCATCCCAGGCGACGTCTTCTTCGTTGTCTGCTGCGGCGTCTGTAGGGTTGTTAGTGAAGTGCTTTAACCAAATTATTGTCTCAGCGAAACATACCTTTGAGAATCTCCTTCCTCTTCTTCTCCTCCTCATCAATCGCCTTCCTAATAAAATAATACCTCACCCAAAACGGCCTATACTCCACCTTCTCGGGAACAAGCTTCTCCATCGCCCGCCTCAAATCCTCAAACTTGTCCAAATCCCGCGCGATAGCCTCCGTCTGCTTATCGACATCGAACCCCTTCTCCCACTCCGCCCACTGCTCGCCCTGCGGATCCTGCGTGAAAGACGCCGCGGTCGTGTGCACAGCGTGCAACTGCGCATCCAACCTCGTGGTATGGAACACCTTCCTGCCCGTCCCCTGCTCCGTCGTCTCAAACAGCACTTCATTGCCCGCCGCATCCGTGCCTTTAGGCTTGCTCGCGTCCTCCGCCGTAGGCGCGCTAATAACCACAGCATCGCGCAAGAAATCCCTCACATTCGTGCCGAACTTCAACAGCGCCTCGTCCGCCGCGTCTTCCGCGCGCTGCAGGTCTTTCAGCTTTGAAGTCGCCGTCAAGCGCAAGCTAGCAACCAGCGACCCAGCTTCTTTGACGATATCCGCGGTCAGACTCTCCGGGCGCGCGGGGTCTTCTTCGATAACCTCCTTCTTCTGTGCTTCTTCCTTGCTCGCGCCCGGCACAGCCTCCTCGCCTGGGACCCCACTATGCGGCGCGCCCTCAGCATTGAGATTCAGACCCGCCGTGCGCTGGGCTAATTGCCCTCTGAGACCTTCAAATCCTTTAGAAGCCTGCTGCTGCGCTTCGGAAGCTTCTTTCTGCAATTCAGAGTAGAATGTCTGGCCCTGCTTGCGCGCTTCTCCGAACCAGCCGCCGAGGCGGGCGCCCCATGGTGAGGCAGAGACTGCTTGGAAAGCTTGCTGGAATTCTGTGTTGAGGGTTTGGGGCTGCTGCTGTGGTTGTTGTTGCGATTGCTGTGTGCCGTCTGTAGAGGTGGAAGATGAGGAGGGTGCTGCGGCGTTGCGCTCGTGGTGGGCTGGGAGGGATTCCTCCTGGATGTGGTCGTAGGCGATGTCCATGGCTGGCTGGTCGTGTGACGCGATCTTTATGGCTTGTGGTATTTAGACATGTGGTGTTGTTGTGTTGTAAGTGAGAGGTCAAGAGAGTGTTGCTGGGTTGTTGGTGAGCGTACACAACAGGGTCTGGTGATTGCGGGGGGAGAAGCAGGGATGACGGTGCGGTGAAACATGTGACAGGCCTGGCAATTCAAATACATGTATCACTGCTTATACCTTTTGAAAGCTGCAATAGACACCAAAAAGACTTGCATTTCGTGAGACCAACCATTCTATAACATAATGCTTCCTGCCGTACGCTAGCAGTCAATGAGTAATATAGGCCGTGAGTGAATACCGTTCCATCGTCCACATAAACTCCATCTTGGGAGTTTCGCGCCCGTTCGGAAATAGAAAAATAAGGAATACCAAAAACAACGCCTATGGTTATGCATGTCCTATCCATGTTCCCATTTCCGTTCCCATTTGCGCAACAATCTGATCGTAAAAGTGGTATGTCGTTTCAGTGGGTTTCGGTCTTGATGAGCGCCCAAACGCGAGTGGAAAGTACAAACGCTGCAAGCAACGAACGCCGTAGCATTGGAAGTTGGCGTTTAAGAAAGGTGGAAAGAGCCTTGGCCCTCTTTCACAGCAGTGTCCAGCCTGGCGCGCAGGATGTCGATATCGCTGTAGTCGGGCATCTTAAGGTAGTTGACGCAAGTCATGACGGACGGGAGGAATTGATCCGAAGTGTAGGGCGCCTCTGCAGGCTTGCAGACGACGGTGAACATGGGCGTGAGAGCCTTGAAGCCTGGGAAATAATGTTAGTATCTGTTGTTTCTGTGAAGAGTCGAATTGTGGAAACTTACCACCGATGGGCAACTTGGGACTGCCCGTGATGAACTGCAGGAAGCCTCTCCTTCCGTCCTCGGAAAGCTCGCTCATCACCTGCAACAGGTTGCGCACACTCTTGCTGTCGAGGTTGTAGCCGTGATCAGCCTTGATGGAGTCCATAAGAGTCTCAAGGCTCCAGTCTTCTTCGACGCGACCGAAAAGCATGACAAGCTCATCAGGCGTGAATGCCTTAAGAGCAGTGTAAGGGAAAACCTGACTGAATCCAGCGCGGAAGGCATCGACTTGACGTTGCACGCCGGAGGCAAGAGTGACTTCCACAACCTTGCGAATGTAGCTGCTCACGTTCTCGATAGTGACATCGACGTTGGCGCCTCCAGTCGTCAGCTCAATGTTAGGGTAACCAGGCAAGGTGAAGTCGAGGCCGAGGTCTTCAATCTTCGCGTCATTGATGCGAATCTGATCAATCTTGGCAGCCTTCTGCACGTCTGAGAGACGCTCGTCCTCGTCAATGCGCTGCTTAGCGGCAACGTATTTCTTGAGTACCTTCAAAGACCTGGCAAGGTTCTGATCAACAGTAGCCACCGCAGAGATATTCAGTGGGAGTCCGCCATCGCCGACACGGAAGAAGGTCGGGTTCAGGCTAACGTCGATGATGCGACTGTCGAGCATTGAGCGGGCGATGAACTTGCCAAGGATCTTGAAGAGGTGCAACACGCGCTGGCCATTTTCAGTCTTACTGATCTCCTCAGTCATGGGCACAGGGAAGAGTCCACGACGGCCGAAAGCGTAATCGCCACCGCTGGCGCTCTCGTTCTCGCGCCAGAGCTTCGTTTTCTTCCTCGAGTACTCCTTGGAGACGGTAGAGTAGAACTCAAGGGTCGGACCCAAGCCAGTGCCGACCTCCTCGAAGTACTCAACCTCCAACATCGAGGGTGACGAGCCGTACATCTCCATGACCTTGATGGCAGATTCAAGGATCCTGGTGCGAGAAATGCGGACCTTCTGACGCTGTGGGCGACCCAGGAACAGTGGGTGGTCTCTGTTCCTGCCGCTACGATTCTCATTCTCCTGTGAGTTCCAGCGTGCCATCGAGCGCGAGTAGCCGAACGAAGTCGACTGCAAGAAGAGGTGACGAGTCTCGAAGGGGAAGAGGAATGGGTATAGTCTCGCCAAATCCTCACTCCAGCTGGGCAAGCAATGGCTGGCAACGATCAGAGGCTCTTCGAGCTGTCTGTTCAGCTTAGCAGTGAGCTTAGTGTTGACGAACTGGGTCAATGGCTCCTGGTTGAGCTTCAATCCAGTCTTGTTCTCCGCGATCACCTCCTCGAGGTTGGCGTTCAGGTGGTGCAGGATGCTCATCAATCTGAGAATGCTTGCAGTCGCAGGGTGCTTATCAAGCGAAGGTGGCAGAGCGCCATTCTCAAGCGCAGCTGTAGCCTCAGTAGTTGGTGTAAGCGATTTCGATGCCGAGGGCGGGCCTTCGACCTTCCTGTAAGAGATGGTATGAGTCGTAGACCAGATGTTACGCGCCGAAACGTCCTGTCCGGCCGCCTGGTTGAAGTGGCAAGCCCTGTAAATCGTGGTCTCATCCTCGATTGGTTGTCCATTAATGCTGAATTCAATGTGCCAATCCTGGGGCGTCTGTTGCAGAGCAGCAGCATAGCTTGAAGGCCTTGATGAGCCACCAGATGGTGTTGAAAGCAGTTCCCTCGCAGCAGCCAAGCGCGCGGTGGCACTCATGCGATCCTTAGTCGCGGCTGGTGTAGGTGTGCCTTGTGTCGGGGTGTTGATTCGGTCGCCACCATCTGTGTGTGCCGTGACCTTTCCACTGGTACCGACCTCCATGTTGACAGCATCAGGGTCGGGCTCATCTCTCTCAATTCCCTCCTCCTCGAGGTCATCCACAAGTGCATCAAGATCGGCTTCATCTTCATCGACCTCATCTTCACCATCATCGTCTGAGATTTGAGCCTCATCAGCACACTCTAGGGCATTCTGAGACTCGTCTGCTGTAGGCTTGCGAGGAGTCATGGCCTCGGCGTGCTCGTTGGCTGGTGGCTGTGCAGCTGCGGATGATGCTTGTGCAGACCTCCTTCTTGATGATCTACGCACAGTCTCTTCTCCACCGGTTTGAGATGACTCTCCCTGGCCTGAAGCATTTGTCGTCTCGTCCTTTGAAGATCGCTTTCCAGGTGGCGGAGTAGTGTGTGATTGTCCTCTAGTGCCAGCGCCAGAGTTCCTCTCGCGACCGGACATGGCGGCGGCATAGGCTGCCATTGCACCTGGCATACCAGCAAAATCACGACCTGAGCGTGACGACTTGGCACGGTCGGCCAAGCTGATACGCGGACGCAGGTGGTCATCCAGTGACTTAAAAGTAGCAATGGCGTGGATAGACACCATGATGTTCCTGTAAGTTCGAGGGATGCCGGAGTTCTCATCAGCCGTGAGCTTGAGGCGGAGCTGCTTGGCCAGCATAGACGCAGCGCTGCTGCGGTTCGATTCGAATGCATTTTGGTGGACAGTAATGACTTCGAAGTGCTCAGCTCTGCTGAGAAGCTCCTGAAGCTTGTGCACCAAAACCGAGAAAGACGTGGCAGGCGATGAAGCAGACCCAGTAGCAACAGCTGTGGCAGGCTTCGATGTCATGAAAGCCTCGATGAAGTCGCTACGAGCCTCGAGCTGAGTCTCCTCATCTGGATCGTTGAGGATCTGCAACAGTACGTCGACAACCCCAGAAGTCATCAACTCGTAACTTGTGATGCTCTCAAGAGCGTCACCGTCGAAGTATTTGGCGAGTCGCTTGAAGAGATCCGCGCCACCCTGAGTGCCAACACCGCTGTAGCAAGCCTTCACGTCTTGAGCAAGGTTGCGGATGTCGTCCAGCACTTTGGTAGCTTTGAGCTTGAGCTCCTCGCTGCCTTCATGGCCGTGAACCTCGATGAATCGCTTCGAGCGGAGTGTGATGACGTCTTGAACATCCTGGACGAGGCGAGCAGATGGCCGGTCATCAGAGGGAGGCTCCGAGTCAGAGCCGTCATCATCTTCATCATGCTCATGTTCGTCGTCGTCGTGCTCATCATCTTCATCGTCCTCAGGCTCGACGTGATCAGCATCGTCCATGTCCGCGTCTACATCGACGTCAAGGTGCTCTACTGGCTCATCGTGATCTTCTTCTGCCTTCTCCTGTTCTCTGAGTAACGCCGAGACAACATGCTCGTCGGAAGCTTCCTCCGCAGTGGGCTCGATAGGCTTCTCGTCAGACTTCAGCGCTCTGTTCGCGAGCCTGTCGATTTCAGTCATGACACCCTCGCGGTAGAATTGCGGTCTGTAAGTCGACTCCAGCCTCTTCAGCATGAGTTCTGCCTCTTGTAGGGCGAATGTTACAAGGGTCGGGTTGTCTTGCTGTGACAGGATCGAAGCCAAATGTGAGGCATACGAGACCCCGCGAAGTGCCTCTTCAAGGATGTCGGTCTCAAGATTGCTAAGCATCTTGAGTTGGGCTGTTAGAACCTTCTGGCGAACGCTGAGGTTGACAGTTGATGTGTAGGCGTGCATCAGAGTTGGGAACAGAATGATGGCAAAGCGCCTAACCTCTGTCGGACACTCCTTAAGTAGCTCCAGGCGCTTGTCATTGGGTGCATTCTTGCTTCGGTCAGACATGCTGACGTTATCCGGTCCGGTGTAGCCAGCGTCTTGAAGGTCGTCTAAGAACATGAGTCCTTCGTTGGAAACCGCTGGCAGAAGTTCGCAGATGACGTTGAGAGTCTCGAAGATTTGCTCGCGTGGAGTGCGGATGATGGATTGCATAATGACATTCTTGTCGATCTTGGAAGCAACGTCTTGATCTGTTGAGGTTGGAGGCGAAACTCCAGTCAGAATCTGATAAAGAGTGTCCACGACATTCATCTTCAGTAAATCTGCACTGAGACGTGGCGATGCACGAGCGCTGATCGCGAGTACACGCAAGAACTGTGTGTGAATGCTGGGGCCGATCATATTCGTGGAGCCAGGCAGCAGCAGGCGGAGGATAGCTCTTAGCAGATCGGCGCTCACAAGCTCTTCGAGCTTCGACTCGTGGTACTTGAAGCTCTCAATCACGCGAGAAACACAGAGGGAGGCCTGCTCAACAACGCGTTGATCGGAGCTCGAGAGGGTGTTAAGTAGGATAGGCATCACATCGCGGACTGTAGGGAACGAGTCTTCGGGAATGTTGCGACAGCAGTTGGCGGCAGTGGTCACGGCTGTGCGTTGAGTGCTTGTGGCGAAGAAGTCGAGGTATGTAAGGCAGGCGGTCAAACCACCTTCACGGACGATAGAGGACGGGAACTCGACACTGATCTTCTCCAAAGTAGTGAGAGCTTGCTCGGCAAGATCAATGAAGTGAATCTCGAGCAATTTCTGGCACAGTACTGGCACAGCGCCACCGTAGACGACACTCGCAGTCGCAGCAGGCAGGGCCTCCATCAAGTTTGCAATGCATCTGCAAGCCAAAAGCATGACTTCGGGATTCTCCTCTCCTGTGAAGTCGTTGGGTTGCATGAGCGTCACGAGCTCTTTGACAAATTGATCGGGAGCAAAGTGTCCCGCGAGGTTGTCTTCGTTGGAGACCAGAAGCAGCTCGGAGAGCTCGGACAGCGCCACAAGTTGAGTCGAAGTATCATCCTTCGCTCTCAGTTGCTCCAGAATGCCCCTCAGACGAGCCGCGGTACCAGAGAGCATCTGTGTCATGGCCCTAAGTTGACTCGTCAACCCTCCAAGTCCAGCTAGGCCAGCAGGACCTCCTCCGAAGCGACTGAGGAATCCACCAGCGCCGAAGGGGTCGCCGCCTGCGCGGTCCAGAGCATCCATGTCCTCTTCAAGTAAACGTCTCCTGGCCTCGAGTGCGCTCTCGGCTCCTTCCTGTGTATCTTGCTGATCATTGTCTTCGCCTTCTTGGTCTTTTGACTCTTCGCCGGCCTTCTCATCGTTATCCTTCATCAGTGTGTCGTGATCCTTCCTCGAGCCTCTCTTGGATTTCCTCGAGCTGGTTCCTGATGCCGATGCCACAGGGTCTGAGGTAGATCCAGTCAGAGCTGACTCCTTTTTGTTCTTCGCTGTCGACTCACCATCCTTGCTGCTCTTACGGCGGCTGCTCTTTCGCTTTGAGCCATCCTTTGCTCCATTCTGTGGCGAGTTCTCTCCCGATGTGCTCGAAGAAGGTCTGCTAGGATCAGCCATATCCTCGGGCTTTTTGCGACTGCTGCCGTACCCAGAGCTGGACATAGCCGCTGTGTTGGACTTTCTCTTGCGTTTTGGTGGAGCTTCAGCCGACTCGGGAGCTTCTTGTTCTTCGGCGCCTTCTGCCCTTGGGCGCTTAGTCCGCCTGTTGTCTTTCTGAGTCGCGGGTGACTGTTCTGTGCTTGTAGCCTTGCGTTTGCGTGTGGAGGCGGGAGGGTTTGGTGTAGGATCGGTGGGGTTGCTCGAGGGCGAATCGTTGGATGGGCTATCTGCGGCGAGCCTCGCTGCGGACGAGCGAGTGACTCTTTGTGACATTGGTAAGTGACGGTCGGATTAAGAGCTAGGAGCTAGCGCGGTGGCGCCGAGGACGGCGGGCATGTGCAGAGCAGTGCAAGCGGCAGTGAGGAGGGTTAGAGAAGCTGGACGCTCAGTTACATTCGTGAGAATGGATCAGAGAGTAGAGCGGGGAGGCGGCGTGTTGAGCGAATGTGTGTGAGATGATGGTATGTGGTTGAACAGGGAGTTGGTGTGGCGTGCAGTGGATGTTGGTTGTTGGTTTGGATGAGGAGGTGAGTGGGTGGTGGGTGAGAGAGGGAGTGTCTTGAAAGTGCACGGCGGTAAAGGCAGGCCAGGCAAGGTCAGGCAGGGCAGTCAGTACACACCTAGGCGAGGAAGTTCGCATCACTCATAATTGTCTGTGCTGAGCGAATGACGTGCGGCGGGTGAAAGTGGCAGTTATGGTCGGTGGCAGTGAAGGACAGCTGCAGGTATAAAATCGCAGCGCCTGTGAATAGTCACGCTGCCGTGGGTAGTGGGTGGAGGAAGAGGTGTTGGTGGTGGTGGTGGTGGTGCAGCGAGCGGCGGCGATACGTACGGCACCCGTGCGCGCGCTGGACAGACGTGCTCCATCATCAGCCCGAGCACCAGGTCCACTCCTCTAGTCTTACTACTACCTTAGGGCTCAACTATGATGGCTCCCGCACGTGATGCCGTCCGACCGTTATCGCTGCCGCCGCCTTGGCATAAACCATCAGGAGTTCAAGTCCGCATGCCTTTCCATCCTCTTCACTGGTCAGACGAATTGCATCAAGCACGCCGAAGACGTGCTGCGATATGCTACCATCAAAATAGCGCCACAACACTCTCGCCCTTGAAAGAGTGAATATCACCTCATCGCGACAAGGAACAAGAACAGCAATGGATGAGAAGGAGAATGGGGCAGGAGATGCCTACTTTGTCTGCATGATAATAATTCCACCATTGCCCTTTCCCGCTGGCTGGAGCTATCCAAATCGACGAACTGAATCTGCCTTCCGGCCTCCAGGGAGTGCACTTTGCCAGATACGTGAATCGCATCCTAAACAAGGCTGAAGCGCTGGCCTGGCTTATTGCTGAACATCATGTTGAGCCTCCTTGCTGCTGGCTGGAGCGCGGCGAAAAAAACATGTCCCGGGTCTAAATTCGTACGAACAGGAAACAAGCCGATATAAGACTGCCTGTGCCTTAATTTTGCATTTCTCCCGAGCTTCATTTCTCAAGTTTGAGCATGGTAATGCGCCATCTTCTCCATGGCGAGCTGACTTCGCTTTGCAATGTGAGAAGACCACTGTACGGACCGATGCAAACATTTGCTGCAGTACTCTGGACGCTGATGGAAAACTATCACGACCGCTCCAAGTAGGGTTGACTTGACAAGTGTTGGCTTCAAGGGAAAAATCATGTAGTGCTAGAACTGACGTGAACATAGAGATTCATGCGGATTGTCAGCCCTGCAATGCTCCGTACCTCTATCGCGGCTTTCCACCTGATCACATCTGCAGCACATAGATGATATACGATGTTGGCTCTAGAATGGAGCTGCTGATCAGCGAGGTAAAAGAAGCGAGCTGTTCTGGCCAGTGAACATCCCTGATATTTCCTGAGTGCTTCCGCTCAACATTCCACCGAGCCGCCTCCAACCAAGAATTCGGATCTCCCTTTGAGAACCATACTCACCTGTTTTGCCAAGTACTGTAGCAATGTGAACCACCCGGCTGGGATTTCTTCGACTCGCGATATGGCAACGCGTTGACTTCGCCACTGACCTCAATCCCATTCAGTCACGCCATCAACCATGTCGTTCGTTTCATCGAGGCGTCTGATTTCGACGCTGTCCACTCTTTCAATACTCGCGGCATTAGCATTTGGATGCCCTGGACCGGACTGTCTGGCCATCAATCAAGCACGGCAAGCTCCGGTGTACATCACGACCACAAAGCCGTGCGATGGGTGCCATCACGAACCGACCTCGCCGCACCAGCAATCTGTCATAACCATCACGTCGCGTCAGTGTTCTAGCAAATCGGTCGTGCCTTACACTTCTGGCTCCTCGACTTTCTGGCTCTCGACTCCCAGCTGTCCTTCACAGCCAACAGTAACATCATGGATGACACAAAATGGTACATGCGCAGCGCCACAAAGCGCCGGTCGGGCCACCACGACTCTTGCTGCTATTACCTATACCACTATCCTGCCAGGCTCTTGCTCGCCCAGTGAGATTTACTATCCAGGCTCGACCGTTTGGGGGACTGCTACGCAATTGACAACCATAACCTCGACCATCGTTCAGACCGCGACAGAGTACTCGATTTCGCACGCGTCTTACCCTGGACCGACAGTCGTAAGCACGCTTCCTGGCTCAACGCAAGTCATTACATACACCCGCCCAGGAGAAACGCTGGTTTTTACACCTCCTGCTTCTTTACAGACTGTCACTTTGACAACCGATGGCGCTACTGTGACCCAGACTCAAGCAGCATCAAGCGTCACGTACACAAGCATACAGGCGCCAAGCTACTACACGGTCACAACAAGCATCGATGCTTTGACTCTGACCACAGTCCCCGCCGCGCCCACGCAGTTCATAACCGAGTCTCTCGCTGGCTCAAATGTGACGATCACGCAGACATTGCCGGGGAATACGCAATATGTCACCTCAATCACAAGCCTCCCAGCTTACACGACAACTCTGACGCTTGCGGCTTCGACCCAAGTCCTCACATCTTACCAGGCTGCTAGCTATTTTACCGTTACGACAAGCGTCGAAGCTTTGACCGTGACTTCTATCATTTCTGCGCCGGTGCAGACCATCACGGCCACCCAAGCGGCATCCACGCAGTTTGTCACACGGACTGAATCGCAAGCGGCTTCCACGTTTTATGAGACCACCACGGTCAGCTTGGATGCGATTACGCGGACGAGGACTGAGACCGGTATTGGTCTCACGGTCTCGTCTTTGGAGACTACGGTTACAGGTGAGTTTCGAGATAATCCTTGCAAGCATATACCCTCGACGCTGTTCTCGAAATCCGACGTATATGCCTTTGAGAGAGTTGGAAAGAGACTCAGTGTTCTCAATGCCTTTCTTGCACATGCATCAAGAATAATTCTCAAGCAAAAAGCAACCCCAATGCGTTGTGCCACGATATTTTCCAAAGCGCCTCCGGGAATGTGTTACAGCTAGCTGACTTTCTCCAGTGACATCTTACCCTTTCGCAACGACAGACACATCCCTCTCATTCATCTATGCGACTTTCACTACCACCGAGATCGCTACTGCTCCGCCTGGAACTCTTACCACAACTTTGACTGGTGGGTGTGCTCGCAAGATTACTCTCAATTGCTGCCCAGCTAACACCATGCTCAGAAACATCTTATCCGTTTGGCACCACCGAAACAGCTTTCTCTGTCTCGTATGCTACAGTCACGACTACGGAAATTGCACTTGGATATCCGGAGACACTCACAACGACTATAACTCGTAAGTGATATGTTGGTCTCGGATAAGAATCCATATCAAGTTCTGACAAATCACAAGTCACATCCACGCAAGCCGCAAGCACAGATCTGCAGATTTCTACCGCCCTCGCCACTACTTACGTTACAACCGTCATTTCAAACCCGATCGAGACCACTACTCTGACAAGTAAGTACCCCGGAGTCCGATTTGTGGAGCTTACTGACATAACAAAGTAACATCTACCGCGGCGGGTTTCAATTTGAGCTTCACCGAAACACAGACGGCCACGGCCACGGCCACGGCGACAGAGACCACGATCAGCGAAAATTACTCCACTGGCACTCTCACAGAAACGACGACAGCCACGGCCACAGAGACGACTACAGGATTTTCTACTGGCATCGCCACGGAGACAACGACTGCTACAGCCACTGAAACGACGACCGGTACGGCTACTGAAACGACGACAAGCGAGAATTTCTCGACAGGTGAGATTCTGCGATTTCTTTGGGGCGGGAATAAGACTTGCTAATCAGAGGAGCAGGTACTACCACAGCTCCCGCCGAGACTGTCACTGTTACTGCCTCTTTCACAATCACAGAGTCGGCCTCATGTTCAGCTTCAAGCAGCACTGATACTGGACTTCCGCCTTATGTCGGACCAACAACTACATCTACGTCTAGCTCTTCGCTCAGCGCCTGCGCCACACCTACTGGTCAATTCTTGATCCAGCTCGACAATACCAATCTCTACCTGACTGGCGAGGAGGGTCCTGTACCCGAAGGCGATACTGACCAGCGACTCGTGACCACAAGCGATGAAGCGAACGCAATTGCTTTCTCGGCCGCAACAGATGGCAATGGACAGGTCACCTTTGTGACCGAAGATGGCACTACACTCTTCAGTGATCAGGATGCGTTCCTCGGAAGCGGCGACGGTCCCATCTACTGGGACAATCTCGCGGTTTCGACGAATGGCGATTACTTCCCTGTGCAATTCTGCTTGCAGCCTGATAATACTTTCGTGGTACAGAACCGATTGGGCACCGAGGATACTTCAGATGATGCGAACGTGGTGCAGATCTGTCCAGACAGCGTCTTATATCTGCACAGCGCTGCGGTTGCCGCGTCTCCGAGATGCAATACGGTGAGACTGAGGCTTGTACAACTTAACCCAAGCTACCCAGTCACAACCACGTCTTCGAGCACATCTGAAACGCCATCTCCAACAGCAAGCCCTTCGCCGTCAGTGAGCGCATGCGTCCCGGTACCCGATGGCCAAGAATTCCGTATCAGTATTGTTGACAGCCGTGATTACTTGACTGGATCAGATGGCGGCAATTTGCCAGTGTCATCAGATGGCTCAACTCTCATCACAACACCAGACTACAGCCAAGCAATTCCCTTCCGAGCAGCGCCTGGCAAGAACGGCCAGATCACACTGCTCAATGCCGATGGCACTACGCTTTACAGCGATCAGGATCTTACGGGCAGTGGTGACGAGCCAATCTACTTTGATACCTTGCAAACTTCCGAAGACTCGAGCATGTACCCTGTGCAGTTCTGCTTGCAACCGGACAACACTTTCGTGGTACAGAACTTGGGAACGCAAGATCCGAACGATGATGCCAATATCGTGCAGATCTGCCCTGATGATGGCGCAGTTTACCTCCACACTGCCGCAGCAGCTGCTATACGTGGGTGCACCACAGTACGCTTGCAAATCGTGGACGCACGACCGGCAATAACCACAAGTACATCGTCCGCATCTGGAGCCGCGCCGACGGCTACAATCTACAAAGAAGGAAGATTCCGCGTGCGTATGGCAGCTCCAGGAACCGAGGGATACATGACCAACTTCGATTCCGGCGTTGGCAAAGCCGTACCAGATACCTCTGAGGCCAATTTCGCGACGATATCAGACGAAAGCCTGGCAGTCATCTTCGAGACCGTGCCCGGCCAAAGCGGTCTAGTCGTGCTGTACAACGTCAACAACGAGGCTCTCTACCTCAACCGAGACCGCAATCCTGGAGGTCCCGTCTACGTCAATACCCAAGCCTCCATCACCGAAAACGAGTACATACCAATCTCATTATTTGTGCGGCAGGATGATACAATCATTGTTGCGAGTCCTGGCCAGGATGCGGCGGACCCGGCGGATGATTCTAGCACGATTTTGCTGTGTCCTGATAGTCGTGGCCCGATTTATCAGATGTATGCTGCCAATAATCCTGCGATACCCTCGGACTGTGTAGCGCAGACTTTGATAGCGGAGTTTGTGGTGCCTGCAGTGTCGTCGACTTCGACATCGACTTCGGTATCCTCGCCTACGCCACCACCTTACGTGCCACCGATCGGTTGCCCTGCATCAAGCGTTCAGATACCTGACGGTCAGAGGTTCCGCATCAGATCAACGTACTTCCCTGACCGTTATGTATTCGGCACTTACAGCTCAACCACGACCGACATAGTTCAGGCGTATATATTCACAACAAGTCCTGCTGGAACTGGTCAGATTACTACCACCGATGGCAACAACTACGACAGCCAATTCGTCCCCTTCCTCACAAACAACAATGGCTATTCGTTCTTCTACCGCAACGCCGATATCTCTACCCAAGGCTGGACTCCGCTTCAGTTCTGTCTGCAGCCTGACAATACGTTCAATGTGCACTCCGTGGGGCCGGACGGGCCAGGGTTTGACGATGCGACCATTGCTATCACTTGTTTGAACCAGAATGAGAGGCAATACTTTGACAATGGCGATAATGTGGCGGCTTTCGCGGGTTCCAATTGTTTCGTGGACACGCTCGTGTACGAGCCTGTTGTTTGATTTTGGTCCGCAGAAATTATCGCAGCCGCGGTGCTTTTTGCGGTTTTGGAGATAGTTTAATAGATCTGAATGACAACGAACAGATACTTTGCATCGCATCCCGCTATCTTTCCAAGCTGCTCTTCCACTGAGATGCCATCTCAGCTGTACGTATCCTTCGGCATCTAGCGCGCTGGTATCATCAAATAACGGACATAGAACCCCTCGTAGGGGTTAACAGCAGCACGAGTGAGGAGTCATGTAGTTTCATGTAGTGCTGGCGATACGCAATTACGGCGAAACGTCAGATACGCTCTTGTAGCATGGCACAAATTGATTCATCAAAAAGTGATCACAGCCGAGATGCCATCGAGTTTCATTCAAATTCATCGGGTGTTTCGAACATGTATTGATCTACTCTTCCCTCTCTACAACTTCGCCTCGAAGTCCTCAAACTCCGTGAGATCCTTCACCATGCGCGGGCCTTGGCTAGCCGGCAAACTGGCCTTCCACGCACGCACATCCTTGATCAAGACAGTCTTGCTCTCCTTCTCCTCCGCGCTCTCCTCTTTCTCAGGAATAGCAGCAGCAGCAGAAGTAAGGTTCAACGAAGGCAGAATCTGCTTCAACAAACCCTCGCCCTGCTCCGCCCAACTCTTAGCCTGCTCTTCAGCCGCACTAGCCGATTCGCTCAAGTAACCTGTCACAGCGCCCAGAATGCCCTGTGAGTCGGCACCAGCGCTGAGGTCGAGTTTCGAGAGGCGGGAGGAGAGGGCGTCTTCGTCGACTTTGCTGCCGCCGAGCTGGGAGAGGGCTTGCGAGAGGGCGGTGGTGAGTTTCTTGACGTTGTCGTTGGAGGCGACGGCTTTGCCTTGGGCGATGAGGTGGACTGCGGCTTTGGCGCGGGTTTCGGAAGCGGGGTGGAAGTAGGAGCGGAAGAACTCTTGGAGGTCGGCTTTGGTGAGAGGCTCGATGTGTTCGACGTCGCGGTATACTGTGATTAAATGTTAGATGAGGATGATTTAGTTGAATGATGTTGAATGTGAACTTACCGAGATCGAAATCGAAGGCCTCAGAGGCAACGTGATGCCACAGCCTGCCGCTCTCTTCACCCAAGTTCTTGAGGTTCTCCAGTCGCTTGTTGATGAGACCGATCTTGTGCTTCTCAAAGTCGCCTTCCGACATCTCCTCGAGCTCCTTCTCAAAATTGATGAGGAAGTTGTCAATGCGCCTCTCGAGGAAACCGCAGTCCTTCTCACTCTGGATGAGAATGCGGAAGCCTTGCACAGTGTTCATCACCATCATTCCGCTGCCTACAATGTAGCCAAGCTGCTCTTGGGTTCGCAATGTGTTAAAGCACGGTTCGTCGAGCATTTGCGACATCAGCAAGAGGCGTGCACGCTGCGCACGAT
Source organism: Cladosporium velox (assembly GCA_024604135.1). NCBI lineage: Eukaryota > Fungi > Ascomycota > Dothideomycetes > Cladosporiales > Cladosporiaceae > Cladosporium > Cladosporium velox. Next base: position 348,186 of record JANIIF010000017.1, on the reverse strand, counting down.
CTTGGTTCTGTCCGATCATGATGATGTACTCAATGCAGTGGTTGATGTTGTCCGGGTTCTTGAGCGTAGTCTCCCAGCGGTAATCACTGCCAGGTGGAAGCAAGATGCTACGCTTAGTAGGCCACTGGCTAGCTGGCAGGCGACGAGGCTGCAGTGTGCGCTCGACAAGCTCTGTGATGTGGAGAGCGTCCTCCTTGTGCATGTTTCCATGTACAAGAATCTCAATGTGCATCTGGCGTAGGATTTGCGGGAAGAACGCACGCACGTCGGCCGAGGTGACTGATTCGAGCTCGTCCTTCAGCTCGAACTGAGCCCATCCGCGCTCAGCCATGAGCCAGCGAGTGTATGTAGAACTCTGGCGGAACGGCTCGGTGTACTCGAAGTTGCGCAGGCCACGTAGGAGTGCCTCTTTGACAATTTCGAATCGATCCTCCTTGATCTCGAGGTCGCGCATACCAAGCAAGACCTTCTCGAGCAGGACTGACATCTTGTCGTTGTATCCACTGACCTGGATGTCCAGGCCGGAGGTGTGGGGCGATAGCGCATAACGCAAGCCAGCAATCTCAGCATCATACGAGTACTCGTTAAGGCTGTCATCGATGAGCTCCTTGTACATGTAGGTCAGGATTGAGGCAAGTGGCGTAACGTTTGTGATCGGGCTACGCAGGCAGACGTGCACGTTTGCCTTTGGCACCCAGAATTGATCGTCCTTCTTGAACCACGTCCTTGAGTTTTCAGTGTTGCGAATCAGCTTGGGAACAGTGGCAGGTGTCTCAACCTCCTTCTTTTCCACGTCAAGACGCTGCGGTACAAACTCGTTCTTTCCAGGCAGGTAGAGCTCGGTTGGGCGAGAGCTGGCCGGTGCGGATACAGTGGCCTCGAGCTCCTTCATGAAATCTTCAGGAATCTTCTCGATCTTGTACTCGGTGCCATACCACTTCTCCTTCAAAGGCCAGTCTCCAGGGTAGTCTTTGCTGACCACGTGATAGCGGAAGTTGTCGGGCCTGAGTTCGGCCAATCCGCGTGAGATGGCCTTGGAGTCAAACTTGGTGATCAGGTATTGTCCGCTGAGAATCTGCTCCCTGGGCAGGGGCTGTTGCATCACACCACTCAAACCACTTGTGGTCCGGCTGGCCGGGGTTTTCTGGCGGAACTTGAACTCGACTTCGCTGAGCTTGGCCATCTCGTCCACCACCCACTCTTGCGGTGGTGTGTCCTTCAATAGAGCGATATATTGGAAGAATGCCTTGACAATCTCGCGGTAATGCTTGAGACCTTCCTCGGTCAAGGTCAAACTGCTGGAGAAGTGGCCTGTTCCAGGGCAAAGCGGCGCCGCACCTGCGCTGAGATCGTTGGCCCAGCCCTTGCCCTTCAGATATGCCAGAAGACTGCCTGGTCCCTCGTGACCAACAAGATGTGCGATGTAGCGGCCGGGCTTCGACTGCCAGAGCTCCTCCTCGTCGGGGTATGGGAAGTGCAGATCCAGCTGCCTCTTTTGCATCACCGGCTTGACAAACACTTCAATGCCCAGATCCTTTTCTCCGTACACTGGCACGCCATCCCATCTCAACTTTGGCAAGTTCTGGTCTGGTACAGCAGTGAAGAATTCTTCCACCCATTCCTGAAGCTCATCCAGGCTCTCTCTTCCCAAAACGACCAACTTCATGCGGTTTGCCGAGTAGTGCTCCTTGTAGAAGTTTATGAATGCCTCTCTAATCTTTATGCCTTTAGACAATGGCTCGTCGTGCAGCGTGTGATAGCTGCCAGTCGCAAAGTTGTGGTATGGGTGGTTTTCGCTCGACAATTCCCTGTTCAATTGGAACATGCGCCATTGATCGCTCTGCAAGTTCTTCTTGTTCTCTGAGTCTACGGCGCGCAGCTCACGATCGAGTGTATCTTCGAGGAAGAGCGGGTGGATGAAGAATTGGGCGAAACGGTCGAGAGCGCCGTATAAGGGTGCGCTCGCTTTGGGAACTGGCAAGCTCGTTCTGCTGCTGTTGGCGGAGCTGGAAGGGCTCTTTGCGGTGGAGGAAGCGGAAAGTTCGAAGTAGTAGTTGGTAGAAGTGTGTGCGGTGAAGGCGTTGGAGCTGCCGCCGTATTTGGTAAGGTAGGAGTTGTACTCGTTCTCGCCGGGGTACTGTTAAATCAAGTGGTTAGTCTTTTGCACATTCGCCAATGGCTTCGCGCCTGTTGAATGTTCTCTCACCTTCTCAGTGCCCATGAACAAAAGGTGCTCCACTGCATGCGCAATGCCAGGCAAATCTTTCACGTCGCTGAAGCTGCCCACGTTGACGTCCATGGCCGCAGAGGCCTTGTCGGTGTCGGCATCGTGAATAAGCAAGGCTTCGAGTTGGTTGGGCAGCTTGACAACTCTGTATGAGCGGTTGTCGAGGAGTGGCTTGTGAAGACTGTCGGCCAGGCGTTCGACACCGGCGGGTCGGCTGTGAGAGACGGGCTCAGCCATCGTTGCGAATGTGCGAGTGATTGGGCTGATGGCGCTGTATGAAGGAGTGCAAGGAGAAGGGCGATGGAGGGGAGGGAAAGAGCGGTGAGTTGTCAGAGAGCGCGCACGCAATTGAGATGGCGCAGAGGGCAGGAGGGTGGAAGAACAGGTGTGATGTGTTTGTAGTGGTGAGAGTGGCGGGTGACGACAGATTGCCCAGTGATGGTGACGCCGCGGGAGTGAGTTGGTGGTGGTGGTAGTGAATGAGGAAGAGTATGATAACGACGACGGCAACGACGATGAGACGGCTCTTACTCTAGCAGCAGCAACCAGGCGACCCATGTGTGTTGTATCCACGACGGCATCCCTTCGCAGCAACATTTGACAGTCAGTGTGCCACCGTGCCCTTGGGCATGGCGGGGACAGCCCGTTTGCGCGCGCAGCAGCACACAATCGTAAGCGTCAGAGGGGCGTGCGAGGCCGTGCACGACCACCCTGATGGATGGCGCGATGGATGGATCAAGGACGGGTGGATGGATGGGTGCGGTGAGAGGATGGCGACAGCGAAATATGAGACCTGTACGCGGTGAGGCCAGGACGGTGTAGGCAGCACAGAAACATCAACACCTGCCCGGGCCTGCCATTATGTAGCACGCCGCCGCGTACATGCCACTACCGATGCGACCTGGTGTCATGCTGCAGTAAACAACTGCCTCACTGCACCTCCGCTTTGGTGGGCTCGTCTTACGGCATCTTTATCACGCTAATGGAAACGCGTGCCCTTGGTGGAAGGGCAATGGATACATTAATGGTCAGAATCAACCCATGCATGAAGGTATTCTTGGTAAGGGACCAGACGAGACCAGACGAGACCAACCGAGACGAACAATTTTGACCTCGAAGGACAGCATCTTCTTGGAACTTGAATTTTGTTTCCAGGCTTGGAGAGCTGTACAGGTGACCTTTCTTAACTGGTTCAAAGCCTCTGAAGTCTTCGGAATCAATCATTCGAAGTGGTAACTCTCAAGGACTGAGCATTCACACCATAAGACTAACAGCCCATGTAACACATATCTTTCTCATACACGATCTAGCATATGTCGAGACTGGCGAGAGCTCTGAACGATCCCCGTTGTCTTTCGAGACCATCGCCGTCTAACTTCAAAGTCCGTACTGCGTGTAGCAGGACGGGTATATCAGTACAGAGTTTGAATCTGTACTGTCCGAGACCCCAATATCCATGGAATTTCTGCAAGAACTGAGCCTTTTGTAATCCTCCAGGCAGAGCATATGAGAAGGCGGATCATGAGCCATGAGTCATGTGTTGTATGAGCATGTATCGAAACACCGACAGAGATGGCAGCGATCAATCACCTCATGGATGTTTAGCCTGTTCAGACGCCAGTCACACCAGCCTATGCCTTCTTCAGGTTAACGTCCTGCTCGAGGTACATTATCACATCGCCCGCGTCGAGAACGGGTTCTCTCGACCCCCAACCACACGATTTCCATGAAACGATTATCATCATGCTGGCCGCCCAAATCTAGTGTGCCCTACAAATATTCAGCGCGAGACGCCGCTACGGAATTCGCTTGTGCGTCTCGCAGCAGCGAAGATGATTCCGACCAATACCATACACCAAGCACAATGTAGGCACACTCGCCTCGCCCTTACGAGCATACGCAAGACCACTGCACCGGGAAAGATTGCAACGGCGCTGCTTGGGCTTCAAGCAGTCATGTAGTGTGCCAGGGCTGGCGCGATGCTAGCTAGACGTACGAGCCCGGCTCCCATCTCTTGCATCTCTTTGCTCAGGTCGCCCTTGTGCAGCACATTTTCTTCGAGTTCTGTGCATCCTCGCTTGTATGCGTTTCGGGATTTCAAAAATGGAGGATTTGGCCTTGTCACTGGATCGGCAGAATGCGGAAGACTTGATGCGAATCCCAGTACTTGCCGCACCTGGGTACCAACTGGAGCAGAGCATGGAAGGCACAGAGTCGCATGCACCACTGCCAGTACAATCTCCCGATGCTGATAAGCCTTCGTCACCGATTGAGGCCTCCCAACAAGATCCCGGCATTTCAGACTCGAGCAGATTGTCCTTGGAAGACACAATCAGAAAGTATATACCAGACAAATCGGACCTCGCCACTTCGTTGGAACAACGAAACACTTTTGCCTGCCTCGTTGGCGATGGTATCGAACGGACCACCGAAGAGCGGTCGGATCACAACAAGATCAACGACTTTCTAGTCCAAGCGGAAACACCTGGAAGACCATCTCTTCTCGTCGTTCAAGACGCGAATATACATTGGTCCAAAGTACTATGTGCGAGGTACCCAAAATCATTCAGTCCAGAGCTTCTCGCTGGGCACATCATCCGCTTTGACAAAATTCCAATCATTCCATCGACCTATAGCAAACGCGACGATATCCAAAGCTACCTGAATACACTTTACCCTGATGCCGAATTTACGCTGTATTCGTCCGGCAACTTCATGTCAATTAACATGAATGACAGATTTCATTTGGCGAACGATGAGTTCAACCTCGATTTCATAGCTGGATCATATCATGGCGAAGCATCTACGCATCTACGCCGTGTGAGCCATCGTCCCATAAAGAGCTCGCATAACCGCTTGGACGTGTTCGAGAGAAATGAGCAGAACAACTGGAGACGCATCAGCGTTCGCTTGTCCTGTCACCGCTTGGCGCTAGACTTTCGTAAGACCAGGAACATCACCATGTCCGGCAACATCTTCGCTAACGACTGATCCAGACCTGGTACTTGTTGATTCGACGGCCACGCCAGAAAGGATTCCAAGAGAAATCAATTGGCCTGTTGAGGAGTACACTCCGAGGATAATTCAGATCCAGAGTCCACTCTCTGGTGAGCTGAGACTTCCGTCGGGGCCTGTTCACCAGAAGTTGGCCATCAATAAGACCGACGCGGTCCTAGGTCAGGTTATTGCTCTTGTCCAAAGCGCCTTCGAAGGCTATGGGCACACGCTGCAGGCGGTCTTCGACCCGCAGGTTCTCCCATGTAAAGTGTATCGGGATTTTCGCCGACGAAGCTGGGGGCGCGCGCGAATCTTTCTCTGGCTGTTAACTGAGACAAGCTGGCGGTGCTTTGTGGCAGATCTGGAATCGAGACTGCGCGAATCCCTGTGGGAGTCTACAAGTATAGCCGGCGGCGGCCATGCGTTCGACCGTTTGACCGACTTACGTCGACGGCTCCCTGGCGCCTACGAATCGCTAGCTGAAGCCCAAGAACTAGTTGAATTGCAGCTTAAGTCAAGACTATTGTCCTGGGATGTTGGCGACAAAATTTTCAGTGCAGAAGCATTCTGGTCTGAAGAACGGGCTCGGCCTAAGGCTGTGGGTGGCGTTTTTGGAGCGAGGTCTATCGATATCCGGGACGTCCCTACAACCCTGGAGGACCTTCTGAGAAGATTGCAAACCGTGATACACACGGTGAACGAAGAGATCCCAATGGTCATCGGCTCGGCACAAGTTGAAGATGCGAGAGTCATGAGGCGCCAAACCGAATGGACGGTCGTGCTGGCCGTACTTGCGACGATATATCTTCCAATGACCCTGGTAACGGGACTCTTCGGAATGAACATCACAGAAATCGACGCAGGGGCCACAGCACCTGACAGATGGTCAGTAGTCAGAGCCTGGGGCGTGGTCTTCGGAGCCACTATGGGAAGCATTTTCGTATATGCGGCGGTGAAGTACATTCTGCGTTGCCGACGTATCGTCAGGATGTTGCTCGGGAAAAAGATGAGAGAAATCGGAGATGGGTCTTTGTACCGAAGACTTCTTGCGTTCAAGGACCGTGTGCGGGGACTGTGGCTGTACAGGAATATACGCCAGTTCAGAAAGAAGATGAGAGAGTGGGATGAGGAGGCACAGAAGATGGACAAGCTGGAGTGATGCAGAGAGCGTCCTCAATGTCAGATACCACGAAACGAAGGACCTGCTGAACGTGCGCTTCTGATTGAGTTCCGCAATGGTTTCAATCTCGTGATTCGCATTCCATGCCCAGTAACTCAGCCGTGAAAACTGATCGTAGCGAGCGAGGCAGCGACAACGGTATTCCTCAGCTCACAAAGCATTCCCATTCCACAGGTTTATTTATATCCGGCGACAGCAGACAATCCTGCCGAGACGGAAGAATCCCTGTGGAGTCTAAGTCCTGGGAAAGCAACCCAGCACGATACGAAGCATTCTGATCGCAAACTCTTGCTTTTGTAGCCATATATAGTCTATGCACTCGGTTGATTTAGAACAAGATTTTCGTGCTGCGAGCGCAAACTCTTGCTCGTTTGTAGAAAAAAAAGTAATTAGCCCTTGGGCGCGTGTCTACCACTTTGGCACTATGATCGCAAAGTCCTTCCTCCTCTATGGCAGACCGTGGGGCTGCGCTAACGAACCTAATTAGCCATTTCCAACACTGTTACAAGACCTGCGATTCTGGACCGTAGTAAAGTGGCACAGCTGCCTTGAACTGGCATTTTTACGATAGATCATCTGACATTCGCAAAGTCAAACGTTGAAACTTTCGATGTCGGCTGAGAACGCTAGCATGTCTTGCGCAATACATCGTTGATCGTGAATGGAAACTGCGTTTCGCAACCTCCCGCGCATTCCGCTCAGACCAGATTAATCACCCACATAAAAGTGGCATCGTTGTCATCGAAACAATGCGAACCGATCAAGATTGACTACAACCGACCACAACACATCAGATTCCCTCTTGCTACTTCCATACCACATAGCTCCAGACGAGAGTCCTGAGTTCTCCAAGGACACTACTACACGGCCATCTCCAATCATGACCGCAGCAACTCTTCCGGGCAACTCGGTCCTCGACACCATCGGTAACACACCAATCGTACAACTGAAGCACCTCACCTCGCCCACATCCGCAGAGGTCCACCTAAAGCTCGAAGGCTACAACCCGACAGGCTCTTACAAAGACCGCATGGCGAAGGCCATCATCGCAGAAGCCGAGCGCAGAGGCACTCTCAAAGCAGGCATGTCTGTCGTCGAAATTACCGGCGGTAGCACAGGGTCAGCTTTAGCCTTTGTCTGCGCTATCAAAGGCTACAGGTTCGAGGCCATCACGTCTCCGATATTCGCTGCCGAAAAGCTGAAGACGATGCGCGCATTCGGGGCGAAACTCCACCTCGTCGAAAGCCCGTCCGGGGGTCATGATGCCAGCCTGTTTCCGAGCATGAGGAAGCTCGCAGAGCTGCTGAACGAAAGAGATGACTATTACTTCTCAGACCAGTTCAAAAATCCCGATGCCATCAAAGGGTATGAAGAGATGGGCCAAGAGCTTCTGCGCCAACTTCCTGGCGGCATAGATGCTTTCTGCGGCGCTGTCGGAAGCGCTGGGATGCTGATGGGAGTCTCCCATGTCCTGAAGGGCGATTTGCCGGACGTGAAAGTCGTGGCACTGGAACCTGCGTCTTCGCCAGTCCTCACGGCAGGCTACTCCGGATCTCATGGAATAGACGGCATTGGTACGGGAGCTGTTCCAGCTCATCTGGACAAGCGGTTGTACGATGACGTGCGAGCTTTGGATGAGAAGGATGCCCGCGCCATGTGTAGAAGGCTGGCGATGGAGGAAGGCCTTTTGGTGGGAACATCGACTGGGCTGAATATACTTGCTGCGCTACAACTTGCAGAAGAGCTAGGCCCGGGCAAGGTAGTGGTGACGGTGGCTTGCGACACTGGGTTGAAATACTTGAGTGGCGACCTTTTCACCCAGTCTGATCGTATCGAGTGAACAGAACAGCTGTTCTGATATCTTTAGTATACGCTTTATACAGGCTTGAACAAATATCGGATCAAATCGTACCTTGTTCGTGCAACACCCAAAATGAATGCTCTCCGCGTGATCGCTCAAACACTCAACATGACCCACGCGTTATCTTTGAAAGTACACATTCGATGTCGCGCAACAAAAGCAGTCGTTGCTGAGGTCAGAGAGCCACTTTTCGACGATGATCAGATGAACCAGGGTGTGGCAGAACTGGTGCTGAGAAACTGCCATATCCGAGGTCGTGTCTGCGACTTGTCTCCACACCCGTTGAGATCAAGCTGCTTCCAGTATGCCTCAATGAGCCGCCTCACCACGAAGACATTGCCGATGTTGCGGAGTGAATCCATTCGCTCCAGGATGTCCAGAATAAGAATGCGCTGGGTATCTGTAGTCACTTCGCCAGCAACGATGAAAAGTGGCCATGGGCTTGTGCAGACTGCCATCTGTTGCAGGATATCCAAGGATTGGCTAAGCCTATGATCTCTCTCCATGTTATCGGCCAAGTCTGGACACACTGTGTACAGGTATAGCAGGGTCGCTATACGGTACAACTCAGCCGTGATTGACGCTTGGCTTTGTCCTTCGCTGGGGCTTTCGTGTTGCTGGTCGCACAGATTTTGCTGCAGAGATCTTATAGTGGTGGCCAGGCCCAATTGGACGGCTGTAGGCTCTGCTATTGGATCGTCCACGCTACCAAATCTCATCTTGTTGATCTGATGGATTATCTGCAGGAGTTGGAGGGAGCAGCCAAGGGATCCCAGTATCTAAAGCTGTCAGATTTGAAGGAGCGTGATAGGCGATGCACGAGAATCTCACAGTAGTTTCGCGACCTTCCAACTGGCATTCAGGGTAAACGTACACCCGACTGCTTACCGGGCGCACAAAATCACCAAGCACGTAGTGGTAGTAGAACAAGGAGCTCAGAAAGCTAAGCGTTGTGCTGTGCAATTCGCGACCTGCTAGCAGCCACAGTATGCGGCGAGCTCCAGCCAAATGCACCAACCAATCAGTCTCGCCTTCGTCAAACACCTGTACGATATCAGAACTCATTCTCCAATCTTCTTCACGTAGCTTACATTGTGCACACAAAGCATCATGGACGTCGCCAATTGCGTTTTGAGGCTCCACGCGTCTGTAGCGCCCGTCGAAAGCGTTTGAGACAAGAAATGGATCGCCCTGAACTTATACGGTAGAGCAGACTCGGAGTCTGCACTATGATATGCGGCGACCGCCATCATTGCATTACGCAAGCCGACAGCAGCAGGTTCAGATGCACTCAGTGCCATAGGGAGAAGGTCCGTCTTGAACCCATTGTCCGAATCCAGAGTTGAGATCATTGGGGATACGCGCAATTCATCTGCATACATCAGCGCACTGTGTAATGGCTCTCATGAGGACTCATACAATACGAAAGAAGTCTGCTATCCTTATCACCAAGTGAAGGCAAGGATGGTAGTTGCCGAGGAAGGCGTACTGGTTGTAAAAGTCTCCAATCGAGCTCGCCACCGTATATCGCAACCAGATCGTCAAAAGTAAAGTTGATGAAGTACTTGTGAGATCCATCACGGCAGATAGGCTTCGCGTATGTAAATGATTTGGGTGCCACTAACGCATTCTTGCGTCGTCCATCTGGTTTGTCGTGCCATTGTAAGCGGAGTCCGTATCCTCGACAGTTCCTCTCGGTTCTCATGCAGTTGTTGCAAGCTGGTAGCCCGCGGTCGCAGCCGACCTTTCGCGCTGCATACAAATGTCAGTCTACCTCAGTAAAGGATATCATGGCGCAGAACACTGTTTCCATAGCGCACGCACCTTTGCATGTCCAACAGCCCTGTGGAGCCTTGGTACTCCCCTTACTTGCGCTTGTCGGGCTCATGATAGTGATTGTCCATCGCCCACTGCCTTCTGATGGCTAACAACAGATACATGTAGATTGAAGGTGAAGACTTCAAATGTTGGGTCATAGATCTAGAACCACATTGTACACTCGCCCCGCTCTCGTACTACCTCTCGTGCAGGCACGGCCTCCCGGTTTCTTAGGGCTGTGACGCCATGCGCCAAGAGAGCGCCGCGACGATAACATTTGATGCAGCTCCGGAGAACAGACTGCTCCATCCCATTCAAATCAATAGGCTCTCAAACTAACCCCGGCATACTTCACTTTTTTCCACAACAAAGTGCAGGTTCATGGTCCCGAGGATACCGCCTGGCTGTTAGTGTCTTCCGCTTCGGCTATTACGGACTTGACCAACAACGCCCATTGCACGTTTTTCCGATTCAAACATCGAATCAGGGCTGTTGAGTTGAGTGCTGGGCTGAGTGCTCTTTGACACGAATTGGATTGTTATGGCCTGTTATCGTTCGAAGTGCTCAGTTCAAAGGCTCACGTATTGCCGTCTTCAACTAGTCAACACATCGCACTCTAACTATCAATGAGGGCTGAACTTGTTTCGCCTCGTTCAACGGGTTCAAGGTTAGTCCAATTGCGCCAACGGCAGCGCTCTATAGCGCTTCACAACCTCCAAGTCCTCGGCGAAGTGCCCTGCCTACGCTCCAACATGAGTTCAGTTCTCGCCCATGCGATTGCTACAGAAGCAGCAAACATTAGACCGCAGACAAGACAGGCCATGCCCGTGTATGTCGAGGCGTCTCGCGTCTCTCCATGGTCCCGAATCAGTAACCCGGCGACGGGAGTGCCCACGAGAGCTCCCATACCCTGCAACATGTACATAACTCCTGCTACTCGCGGTAGCTGCTCTGCGCCAAACAGTTCGATTAACACTGCAGAAAAAAGGCTGACGTAAGCGCTTGCGAGTAGACCGTACATGACTGTAAAGGTGACGAACAGTCCTCGAGCTGCTGCTTCACTCGCTTTGCCAATGACTGTGCTCGAGATCCAGAACGCTGCGGTTACAATAGCGCTGGAGAATGTGGCGAGGAAGAAGAGGTTCAGTCGCCCGGTTCGGTCTGCGATGAAGCCGACTGCGATCTTGCCAATAGCGTTGCAGGCATTGCTGACAGCAATGAGATTGGCGCCCTGATCATCGTTGTACCCAAGCGTTTTGGCATATGCAGCAACAAAGAAGACAGGTGTGTAGTAAGCGGCACTCTGGAATATAGCGCTCAAGGCTTGGGCGATGAACCGCCGCTGTCTGGCGGTTTCGAGAGCAGGAAATGGGACTTGGAACACTGCACGCCACCTGGGCGTCGATGTGGAAGGATTCTCAGTGGCCACGCGTGAAACCATGGAAGGTTCCCACCGAAGAGAGTAACTCGAGGCACTGATCAGAGCCGTCCCAAGGCCTCCGGTCAAGCGCAGGGTATTCCGGTATCCCATAGCTTGAATGCAAGCCGTAATGGCTGGGGCCCAGACGAGCCCGCCGACTCCAGTACTCGCGGATATAATCCCCATGGCTAGTCCTCTGTGCTGATCGAACCAAGCAGGGGCAACAGTAACCGATGTTATAAAGGAAAAGCACGCCCCGATGCCCAGCAGGAGTCCTTGTGAGAGCTGAAAGTGCCATAGCGTCTTGCCGAAGCTTGATGCGACGTACGCGATTCCGAACAGTATGCCTCCCACCAGTACCACGGCCCGTGGGTTATAGTTTTTTGCCCAGGCTACTGCAAATGGAGCCCCGATCATCATCAACGCGATGGAAAGAGTGCCGATGAGGTCGATGTCGGCAGGTGAGCTGCCGGAGAAAGGGTTTCCGTCAAGCAAAGCCAATTGCTCATAGTGGGCTTGATAGACGCCAAAACCGAAGAGCAGACCGCAAGCCGCAAAATTGATCATAAATGCGGACACCAGTATCTTGATTTGATGACTGGACACACCCGTGTTAGTACATCACCTCTGTCGATACTTTATGTACAATAGACCGCACGTAGACATACCATTTAGTATGCCGTCCTTTCTCACTCTCGTGGCTTGTGCTTTCCGTATGGGCAATGCCCTCTTGAGCGTGGGTCGGGGCGAGCGTTGTCATTTCGATATTCTGTCGTGTGCCTGGAAGCCATGGGAGGTTTACGTGCAAGCTGTGTTTCTGGCCGGTTGCAAATGTGGTGTGGAATGACTTTGTTTGCGAGGAGAGATTGTTCTACCATCTTGAGAAAGGAATATCGTTGGAACATCTTTTATCTTGGGTCTATTGCCAGCAGGTCCCGACACTTCCGATCATGTGGAAAGACTTTGCGACAGCTATCATGGTGTTGACACATTGGCAACCTTCGATCACAATATTTGGGCAACAGTTTGCGAGTTGAACTCTAGACCCGATGCACCTCGTCGATGTCATGCCCGATATGGCTAGCCAAGTTTTGACCCTAAATTTACTGTAACTTAAAGCATTGATGTGGACCGGAAAGTAGGGAAGGACTTTGCGATCCGGCAGACGCGGACGGGAGTCATGCGGAGCACGATGCATCAGGTGATGTGGCGCATCGCTTGTTGCAAGGGCTTATGTCAATCTCACTGTCTACTGCATACATATAAGTCTGCGAAATACGTGTCATATTATAAGGAAGTGTAGATACCTTGTCACAGTTTGTCGTCCAAAACATCCGATCACCATGTCTACCCACACACCCATCGATGCTTCCCCTCATATTCTCGAATTATTGTCTCGACTCCATCAGACGTCTCTTGATCAAGAAGCGACTATTTCAAAGAGCGGCAAAGTGTTCTCGCACACGGTCCGCGGTGACCTCGAGGACAAGTCCTCCGGAGGCAATGTGGATGACCAATTCGATAAGTTGATGCTCGACAAGTTCATTGCTCTCGACGAGGACAAGTGCCACTTCATGTACCAGCTCATCCATGCTATTGGAGCAACGAATGTGATTGAAGCAGGTACCAGTTTCGGAGTCAGCACCATATACCTTGCCCTCGCTGTGTCCCAGGTCAAAGCAGCTACAGGCAAGTCTGGTACCGTCATCGCAACGGAGAAAGAACCTGAGAAGGCTCAGATCGCCCGTCAGTATTGGGAACAATGCGGGTCTGCCGTGCAGAGCGAGATCGATTTGAGAGTCGGCGATCTGCTTGAGACACTGCAGACCGGGTTACCCAAGGTGGACCTACTTCTGCTTGATAGTAAGACAACCCATTTTTTAAGGTCGCTTCGTTGATTACGTTCGAGCTAACGATCTTGTAGTTTGGTCTGCTCTTGCACTTCCTACGCTCAAGCTGGTGCGGCCTCATTTCCGTCATGGTGCTGTCGTGCTCACCGACAACACCATATCCGGTGCCGAAGGCTACCGTGATCTCTTGTCTTATCTGAGATCCCCAGAGAATGGATTCCGCACCAACACTGTGCCCTACACAAACGGTTTGGAGATGAGTGTCTATCTGCCAAAGCAGGCCTAGGACTTCCAAATCCAATATGAATTTCATCGTATCAACGATTGAGAACAAATCACCGGAGTCAACAGGTTTGTTTCTCAGTACAAGCCAGCCACTTGCCCTGCGATCCAATCAAATTTTCACAACAACACCAGTCACTCCACTCCGTCCAAACTCTCCGTATGAATCCAGTCCTGCATTGATACCACTGACATCGTCTAAACCATCCACCACCCTAAATTCAGTTGGCAAGACACTTCCCTCCTCCAACCACTTCGTCACATTGGCCCAAAAAGTCGTTTGATAAGGCTGAAGTTGGTCGTTGCGCGCATCAAGCATCTCAACATCGTATCCAGGGTATTCAGATCGCGGGAAGGCATCCAGTGGAAGAAGAGTGCGTAGCTTGGTCTTCTTGTTGGAAGATTTCGAAGAGAAGAGGGCGCAGGCCATAGTAAAATCGGTGTTCGCACAGTCGTAGATGTGTTCTACCTCGCCAACGATGCCGTGTACTTTTGCCGCCAGCTCGTCGACTCCAAGATGACGATCGATAGTGTGCGTCGCACCGATCTTGCGCAATGCCTCTTGGTTAGCGGCTCCGGCGACAGTGATAATAGTTCCCACGCCTGCCAATGCTGCGAGCTGGACCGCAAAGCGCCCAACGTTGGTTCCACCGCCGAGGATAACGATGTGTTGGGCGGAGTAATCGAAGGTTTTGTGTTCTGAAGTGAACGGCGGAGGGAATGCAAACCCTTCTTTTGTGAAAAGGGCAATATAACTGGTTATTAGATTGGTGGGAAGAGTCGCAACAGCCTCGTCCGTGAATCCTGTAGGAGTCAAAGCAATTGCATCCGCGTCTAGAACAGCATACTGCTGCAACCCCTGTTGATCCGGGACGGGGAGGTGGAGGTTGGTGAGGCCAAAAACTCGGTCGCCGATGCTAAAATTCGTAACTCCTGGGCCCAAGACGGTGATGGTGCCGGCGAGGTTGGCACCTAGGATAAATGGTAGTTTGTCGGCAATGTATAAGCCCCAGTCGCGAGAGTAGGTGTCGTGGGGAAGGACTGAGACATGTTAGTAGGGTAGCGAGGAGGTAGTGATCCTAGTACTTACTCATGCATGCACTCACTCTGATGAGGACTTGGTGTTCACCCGGTTGTGGAATATCACGCTTGCCGAGTTCGACAGGCTTGCCGACCTCATTGACGAAGACCGCCTTCTGCTGGGTTGCCATTTTGTTGTCGTTGTTGTATAAGCTCTGCTCCATTTCTCGTCAGATTGTTAGCCCATCCTCCCACCTGACTGCACGACCTGTCGAGATACTTATACAAAGACCACAGCGGTGCTCAAACGCAGCATTGCATCACTGACTTCCATCTCGCATTCGCAGCTCATTCCAAATCTCATCCAGCCAAGCGGCCAAGACATGTAGGTTGTGCGATGGAAGGATGGGCTGTGTTCTGCTTACAAAGTGGTCGAAGAAGTCCCAGGACAGCGATTACTGATCGAAGATGTTCCAGAAACCGGGAAACATGTTGCTTTATTGCGTCAATAATTCGGTTGTATCCATGCGAGTTTGTCAGCTGAAATCAGGATCTAGGTAGCCTGAACTGTACAATTCGAGCTGTCAACTGATGTTACTAAGCATCTCGGTGCTGTTTGCGTTTTCATGTGGCTCTTTAGTCGCCATCAATCAGCTCACGCTTTGATTATGCCATTGAGATACCAAGTATGTTGAGACCCGTGTACGAGAAGCAGTATGTAGCTTACCAGACACAATAATGTGTCTCGCGTATGCATCTTGGAGAAAGAGATGTCCAAGATCGGATCTCGAAGGATTTATCGATAAAGCTTCTCCGCACAGACCGTCTGCGCTGATGTCGGCGTATCTCGGCCAAATTTGATCGGAAAAAAAAGCTGAAAAGACCCACCTGAACATTCAGCTTGATAATACGTTTTGCCTGCTTCAACACCATCAATAACACCCTTGCCGGGGTAGCTCAATTGGTAGAGCGTGTGGCTCTTATAGCAGCAAAGAGATCAACCTCAAGGTCGTGGGTTCGAGCCCCACCTTCGGCTATTCCTATATCAAAGCTCACCTGAGCAGCTGTTCTTTTTGCTTTTTGTTGTTCATATGGCCGTTCTTCAATTTGGAATGCATATGGCGTCGGGTGATTCAATTCTTGTTGGCATGTAGACACACTTCCTCTCATCCTCCGTTAGACTGGTTCGTTTATGAGCGTTGCAAGCTGATCAATTGATCTCACCCTAGTGCCTACGTAAATGATAAAGTATGAGTGTCTGGAAACAAACATTCACTTTGCACCTTGATCGTTGTCACGATCGTTGTACTCTCTTTGTAAGGAATTTATTGGAATGAATTCTGTCTATACTGTATCATCTATCGTAGAGCATAAGCTCTACAAGTCCGGCTTCAACTCTTCAAGCACTTAGGCTCTCTCAAGCTGCTCAGCCTTCTCATGCTTTGTAACGACCTCCCCGTCGAGACTCTTTTCATCATCAACGCTCTTTTGCCTCTGTACAGCTTCGACATCTTCCGCGAATTTGCTCTTCGCTTCACCAGTCCTCCAGACCGGCAGATCGCATTCGAAAATATAGTCGATCTCTTCCAGGGTACGTCCAGCGGTCTCAGGGTATGTGAAGAAAATGTGGAAAGTCATCGCCGTGCACAAGACGCCGAAGATGATGTATGTTTTCCTGTGAAGTAAGTCAGCACGTTTGCTCAGGCATCAGATCGAGTCGCGTCTCTTAATCCCTTACCATTGAATGTTCTTGAAGGCCGGGGCAACGAAGTAGGCGAGGGCGAAATTGAATGCCCAGTTTGTGGCTGCGGCAAGACCTGGAGAGCGGAGAACATCGGTCAGCACAATGTCTCATCCATCATCCGGATTGTGTACGAATCCCTTACCAACACCCTTCGCCCTGTACTTCAGGGGGAAGACCTCCGAGCAGTAGATCCAGCCTACGGGAGCCCAGGTGAATCCATAGATGCCTACAAAGATGTACGACATTGCGATGACAGCTTTTCCGGAAGCACCAGTGACTTCCCACTTTAGGTTTGCGTTTCCTTCCACTGAGTCGACACCATGACCTTGCGTCGCCATGACACCAGCAATAGTGAAATGCAGTATCAGAGAGCAGACAGCACCGATCAGAAGAAGCGTACGACGACCAACGCGATCGATGTAGGGCAAGATGATGCCTGTTGTCACCAAGAAGATGACGTATTGAATAGCAGACGAGTAGAGGGTGGTGTTTCCGGTAAGACCAGCCATTCTGAACACTGTTATAAGAGAAGAGCACATGTCAGTACGCATCCAATAGAAAGTGTTCCGCTTGCATATTTTGGTGACCGCTTACCATAGACAACGTAATACATCATGACTGCAAGAAGGACACTGGTCAGCCAAATTCCTGCGAGGTTGTTTCGGATGATCTCTTGTGTGCTTACCATTCCCGCCAACCAATTGCTGCCACATTTGGACAGAGCAACCGCACATGGTTCTCTTCCAGATCTTGGGGCCGAAAAGCTCAATCATGCCGACGCCCTTCGACTCCTGCATGATGCGAACGGCTTCTTGCACCTCCAGGTACTCAGCCTGAACAAGAGGATCGTTCTGGTCTCCTTTCCCACTAATGGCAGCAAGCACTTGGAGACACTCTTCCCAGCGCTCTTGTCCAGCAAGCCAACGAGGAGATTCCGGGAAGAAGATAAGAGCTCCAAAGAGGATGAAACCTGGGATGGCTTGTACACCCCATGCAATGCGGAAAGCGGCAGGACCAGCGACAGTGGTGCAGCCCCAAGCGACAAGGAACATGATCAGGATGCCCCATTCGATGGCCCATTGTTGAATACCGACGATACGGCCGCGGATACGTCCAGGTGCAAGTTCTGCAAGGTACACGCAGACTTGCGACGATGTGATGCCAATGGAGAGGCCACTGATGATCCGGCCAGCAATTAAGTGGCCGACGTTCTGTGAGCTGCACTGAACTGCTGCGCCGATGACCCAGATAATCGATGCAAGCATGAGGGCGTAGCGGCGTCCCCATTTATCAGCAATGAAACCAGCGCAAAGCGCACCAAGGAACGATCCACCAGACATGGAGGCTGTGATCTGTGGCTGGAATTAGGACCAAGTTCTCTATATTTGTCTGTAGAAAGTTACTCACACCACCCTGTAAGTCCGCACTCGGATGGTTGAAGTAGTCGAGATATTGGTCCTGGTCGATCCAGGCCGACATGGATGAGACATCGAATCCGAAAAGGGCACCACCGATGGTACCGAAAGCGGCAAGCACATAGATGTTGGTGATCGTATACATGATGGCGAGCAACGATTTGCGTCTTTGTTGTTGAGGTAGATTGAATAGTGCTGTTGCACTCGAATGCTTGTCGATGATACCAGATCCGGGAACTGCTGATCAGGTGTGGTCAAGGGACCGATCAAGTCAGAGGTGAAGAGTCGAATGCATATACAAGCAGACAATACGTGCTATATATTCACAGGTCCGTAGATATGATAGCGCTAGACTGATGATCCACAAACGACCCGCAGCCACCCGCCGGGTGAGGCACACGGGTGGCTTGCACAAGCATCTGTATCGACAAGCTCGCTTCCATCACGTCGATGATGTCGTTTTCGATGAATATGTCCCAAATGTGCATCTCCACAGGGCCGCACGTAACGATCGTGGAGTCTTGTTACACAGCCGGCAGTGGTGCCGATGGACAGTGATTGGTTGGGTAAATAATCTAATGTGGGTCCCGTTGGAGGAACAGAACCTACGAAGCTGAGCGATCAATCGGCAGTGCGGCTCTGCGGGTGATGCTCGACTTTATCCGTAATCGTCACACCACTTTGCTCCGAAACCACCTCCATCCTTGTGCTTGCTGCAGCTGATGACGATCAGTTGTCCTTAGTTGTCGCGCCGCGTGTTATGGTTACTTCACGCGTCCTTGTGGATTCATGCGTCTGTTAAAGCAACGAAGTACCTCGGACGCAGACTCTCGTATTGAGATACTTTAGACAGCGCAATAAAGCAGGATGACTGATGTCATACTCTCAAAGGAACCGAGGCGACAATAAGGCTATTTCCTTCTCACGAAATTGTTATGACGACGTAAACAGGAAATTCTCATCAGCTTATCACTGCATTGGCATGAGCATCGACCACACGACACCGCCTACAGCAATCCGCTGCTCGATCCAAAACAGTGCATATTTTACTGTCAGGGCCACTGTGGTTAGCCGGATCGGTTTACAAAGCCGGCTCTGTCCGAGTCTCCAAGGATATCACGCAAAGTAACCGGGGCCGGTTATTCAAGGTCTGACGTCTGCGCATGATGCGTGCTACAAAAATTCTGGGCGCATAGCGAATGATATTATTATTTGGGTATTTAGCTACGTCAGAGTATCGTCTAACGCCTGTTGAAGTTCAAGTACCTGCTTCCCAAGAATAGGAAGAACAGGTTACTGCCACAGAAAGCAATCAAGATGCCCAGGTCTCTCCATCGGGTATCGAAGCTGATGGAGAGCGGCTCGTAGAACTGGTCGCCAACGCTATACGCGCAGTATGAACAATCCGAAGTCGAGTTGTCGGTGATGTATCCTGCGCCGCCGGCCGCGAAGAAGGCTTGCATGTAGTCTCCGCATGTCTGACCTGGGGGCGCGGAGAACAAGTTTAGTTCGGCGGTCTTACATCGGACTGGGAGGTCGTGGAGTTCAGTGGACACGAGACCGGAGATGAGGCGGGTGAACCTGGGGCCAAAGAGGGTCAGTATCGGGTTGTGGAGGAGCATGGAGTGAAGTGTGAAACATCAGGGTTAGGGTTTGGATCGATGTCAAGGGCACTTACGGGTCGAGCTCGTAGAGCCAGGCACGCCAGAAACCAGGGATCTGAGGCTTAGGAATCTAGATATGATGTCAGTACTGTTAAGCTGTGGTTTTGAAATTGTTCAGCACTTACCGCTACACCGCAGAAGAGCGCGAAGATGATGATGATTGGAGGGTTCAGAAGCATAGCGATGAAGGTGCTGGGGGTCAAAGCCGACACCATCTGTCCGAGCGTGACCGAGAAGATCTCAGTGATGAGAATCATGAAGAAGGTGTAACCCGCGCGAGAAGCTGCCATCTGGAATCCGGGAATGTAGTAGATGGGCAGGAAGAAGCCCACTGCACACAAGACCGAGTACGGCATCTCTGCCAAAACCATCGACAGGGCAAAAGGAAGTTGGCGGTAGGTCTTGGCCGCTGCTTCACGGTAGTAAACCAGACGGCTGAGATCGTACTTGGGCTCAACCTGGGCGAGAATCAGAGCAGGGAGGACGGTGACCTGGAAGATGACGAAAATGCGGTATTGCAGAGAAGAGCGGGAGTCGTCTAGCTGCAAGAACATCAGACCAGTAAGAATCGCAATAGCCAAGTGGTTGAAGAATCGTGTGAAGCCATAGTTGGGAGAACGCCAGAAAGCCTTGTGTTGACGCTTGTTGACGATCTTGATCTGGTGCCAGAGCGGCGTTGCAAATTCCTTGGGCTCCTTCTTGGGTGCAGAGCTGACTGCCTGGGAGCGTTCCGCCTTGATGCGAATGATCTCGTCTTTTGTGTTCGCCAACTCATCGGACTCCCGCCAGATCTCGCCCCAATCCTTGTCACCAATACGAGCAGCCACACCAGCTCCAATGGCATCGAGCATCCATTCAGCCGGGTTGGCGTCAGGTGGACAGTTGGCACCGTATTTGTGGAAGTAGTTGATCAGTACGTGCGCGTCCTTGCCGATGTCGCCGAAGTACACAGTCTCGCCACCCCTCTGAAGTAGAAGCAAGCGATCGAAGTTCTCGAATAGTGAAGCGTTAGGCTGGTGAATGGTACAGAGAATAGCTTGGCCGGCAGCAGCTAGCTTGCGAAGGAAGCGGACAATGTTGAAGGCACTCTGACTGTCAAGGCCAGAGGTGGGCTCGTCCAAGAACAAAAGGAGCTCGGGCTTTGCGGCTAGTTCGACACCGATGGTAACGCGCTTACGTTGTTCAACTGCGAGACCAGCTTCAGGATCGCCAATGATAGCATCCGCGATGTCCTCCATTTCGAGGAGAGCGATAATCTCTTCGACATAGGCATATTTCTCTGACTGGGGAGTCTCGTACGGTTGTCTGAGATCAGCTGAGAAGCGGAGCGCCTCGCGAACAGTCTGGGTGCCTTCGTGGACATCGAGCTGTTCAGCATAGCTGGTACCTCTCTGGAAATCTGAGCCGGGTTTTGCGCCATCGATGAGAATATCGCCAGAAATTACGCCAATGTTCTTTCGGGATGCCAGCACGTCGAGTAATGTGGTCTTGCCAGCTCCGGATGCGCCCATCAGCGCAGTAAGTTGTCCAGGCTTGACATATCCAAAGATATTCTTCAAGAGACGAAGCTCGCCGCCGGGGACAGGGACGTCGTAGCAGAGCTCCTCCCATGTCAACACAGCCTTCGAGTCGATAGAAAGACTCGATCCTTCATCGGCCTCCTTGGTTCCACGGCGTTCTTTCTTTGCATGTAATGCGTCATTAAGCTCCTTCCTTTCCTTGTCTTCCTTGGCGAAGAAAGTGACGGTCTTACCGCCAGCTCCCCATTTGATGTATTCTCCCAAAGTCATGTTGAGGATCAGGAAGCCGACAATCAGAACGATGATGATACCCCAGTCCCTCCAGAGGTCACCTGGGCTGTAAGAGAAGCCTTGCTCGATGTATGCGCTGCCTGATACCAGAGGGTTGCCTGCTACACTACCAGGCAAAGTGCAGACCTGGTGGTTGATATCTGTGTATCCTTCACCGTAAGGAATGAGGCTGATATCTTCGCAAGTCAGATCAATCCTTTTAAACTCATTCATCATGAGAGCAGCGAAGCCCAATCCCAAAGCATTAACGTAGAAGATCCACCTAAGCCAGACCTGCTCAGACTGCCACTGGATCAAATAGCCACTGGTCAGCACGAAAAGCGTGATAATGACAGCCGCGAACTTCATGGCGTAATCGAAATCCGGGCAAAGACAACCGACAGTACGGAAGAAGAGCGTCATAGCAAGGTATCCAGAGATAATCATGAGGAAGAATGTGAAGAACGCTCCAGCGTCGAGGACCAGGCCGCACATGAAGTAGACGATGATAGAGAACAGCAGAATTTGCGCAGCTGCGAAAGCCAGGTCGACAACAATCTGCGCGATCCACAATGCCGAAGGTCGATGGAATGCATATGCTCGATGTTTGTTGATGATCGGCCGGCCTAACATTGTCGAAGCCAATTCGCCGAATGCCTGGAAAGCGTTGAAGAGCAGAGAGATGAAGAGGAGGCCACCTCTGGTGAAAGCACCAGCAGAGGTTTGGGGAAGCTGAAGCCACACGGTACCGAGGATGATTGCGATAAGGATCGAAGTTGCCCACGAGACAACGAGCGAGAATCGATCCTGCCATTTGAGAATGAATTGTCTCTGCATGAGTGCCCAGACTTGTAGGTGGTACGGGATAGAGTATACCGACTTCTTTGGCGCGTGACGCTTGCCCTGGATGACCGCAGTCTTGAAGTCTTCGAACACGTGCTGTTCCTCTTTGACGACTTCACGGTACTGTGCCATCTCGGTATCAAGCTGCGCAGCGTACGTGGACTTGTTGAATGCCTCAGCAAGAGTTTCCGGGGTTGAAGGAGCATTTTCGGGACCACGTCCCTCCTTGTACTCGCGCTCGAAGCGATCCGTGCAGCCAGTGAGATAGTCCGGTGTCGTTTGTCTAGGCTTCTCCAAGAATCCGAGACCTTCGAAGTAGGCTCTCGCTTCCTTCACGGGTCCAAAGTAGACTTGGCGACCCTCATCGATGACCAGAACTTTGTCGAACTGGTTGTAGATGTTCTCGGAAGCCTGGTAGAGCGAGACAAACGTAGTTTGGTGGTAGATGTTAGTGAGTACGCGAAGCGACTTCGCATAGTCCAAAGCCGTAGAAGCGTCCAGACCGCGGGTACTATTGTCATGCGAGCAGACAGCAGCGCCAGTAATCATCATCTCAGCGATGGAGACACGCTTGCGCTCACCGCCAGAGATACCACGAACGAAAGGGTTACCAACGATCGTGTTCTTCGTGTGCTCGATGTTGAACATGCGAAGAAGCATATCCACGACCTTGTTCTTGAACTCGTTCTTCGAAACGCCTCCAGGCCTGTTGCCCGGCACCTTTGTGTCCAGTCCGAAGCCCAGAGTCTGGCCAACTGTCAGTGTAGGGTGGTGAATGTCGTCTTCCTGGCAATACACTGCTTCTCCGCGATAGCGCTTCTCGAAGTCCTTCGCAGAGAAAGGACCGTACGTGACCTCGCCGTCAATGCCAGTGTATCCGAAGCGTTGGTTCGACAAGACCTTGAGGAAAGTCGTACATCCAGATCCGGGTCTTCCAAGAACCAAAACCATCTCTCCTGGCTTCACAACACCGCGGAAGTCCTGCAAAATGTTCACTTCCTTGCCCTTGCCACCAAGACCAAACAAGTGCATCAAAGTTCCAGGAACATTGAGGAAGCTGACGAAAGCATCGGGGAAGGTAGGCTGGTAGTTCTTGACACCACCAATGCCACGCACGGTCAATTTATCCCAGATCACTCCAATCTTCTTGCCCTTGATTCCGGAATCCTCCTCAAGCTGCTTGTTGCCTCTCAACGTGTCCTCAAGATCGAATGGCTCGCCTTCCTCGCTCGAGCCAGACGAGATGGCCTTCTCCACATCCTGTGTACCCTTCTTGGTGCTCTGTCGTGTCTGCTGCCTCGACAACCGCTGGCTTTGCCTAGAGAACTCCCGCTGGAGCTCTGCAAACTCCGACTCCGCGCCTTTGATGTCGATGCCGGTTTGTCGTCGCTCGATTGGGTGCGGCCTGGGCTCCTTCTCCAGATCACCGTAATTGTCGGGTGTTTGGGCGTCGTCATTATGCGCAGCATGGTATGGTTGATTCTGATCGCCTGCTAAGGTCGGTTTCGCTCCCGTGAGATCCTCGGGGTGATTGAGGTTCAGTGCATCCTGCACTTTCTCCTCTGCCTTCTCCATTGCGTCCAGAAGTCTATTATCGGCAAGCAAGGCGACTATAAAGTCCTAGCTAACCCCTAACAACAACCGACGCGTCCAAAGACACGACAACCTCTTGGAACGAGGATTGAGAAGACAGAGGTATACCAAAAAGAAGGAAACTCAGAAAGCAAAGCTACCAGCAGAAACAACCAAAAAGAACCCAAGGGCCCAAAAGCGGTACCGTCGTACCGACACAAACACCACCCACCCAGCTAATGACTCTCGCGAGCACGTACATCGGCACGTACTTGACTCGGCTGCCGCATCCTTGCATATCATCAAGACTAACTACTACTGGGCGGCCGGCAGCACAGGCAAGGCAGCACGGGCAACAAGCCGGCGTGGTTTGGAAAAGACAAACGGGCGCCGGCGCCCAGATTGAGACACCGTCGGCGAAATACCAAGGGCCGTTGCTTTCTACCTAACCTAATCACACAGAGCGGTAATCAAGAAACCACATATGCCGCGCCGGACCACGCTTCGTCTCAGCATCCGAGCAGTTTGAAAAGAATAGCAGTATCGAGTTTAGCGGCGCCCTCATAAAAGCCGTTTTTGTTTTGAATTTCTGCAGCCGCTGCACAAAGGCTCCTTACGGTGTAACGTTAACGTTTTATCACTCATCATCACTCACAAGCTGTGCCCTGTGCCCTCCGCAATCGCGTTATCTCCGCATGGCTCCTCTCGCGTGGCCCGAGAGAAACGCGGCACGCAGGGTTCAAAGCATCGAATTGTTTGGAGAAAGGGAGCAAAAAGACCCACAGTTTTGCGCGCGCCTCCAGCTCTCATTTCGCCTAAAAAAGTACCCCGCGCCCGGGCCTTCTTAGTGCGCGAAGGAGGAAGGGAAGGAAAAACTACTGTACTACTGCATGTCAGACAAGTTGCGAAGGGAAGTTTTGGTTTCTTTGGGCCAAGTCTGATGCCGTGAGATCGACGTATTAGGGCCGCACGTTGCAAGCCGTGCCGTGAGGACAGAGAAATAATGACGGCTCGATGTTCGACATGAGTGAAGCTATAAATCCTTCGTTTCTGTTTCCATTTCCCACTCGGGGTGTTTCTGGTATACTGGATATTCATGTTCGCTATCATTATCATTTCGCCACCCTGGTCTTCAGCCGCAAAGCTGTTTCCTCAACGCCTTGGCTGTGATCCACTTCGAACCTCGTCGCCTCGTGGTCAATTTAGCAAACCCCATAATAAGCTCTTTGCCTTTCGCGCCAATCTCGTATGCTTGTCTATACGCGCGAGTCAGTAGGAGGATCATGCAGGCTGTAGGACATATAGCACGGAGTATTGCCTACCAGTATCCGATTGGTCGCCGTGCGAGCGATTCCGCGTACAGCTTACAAATGCATGCATGCGAGAATGCGTGCACATGTTGTCGGTGTAAAACTTCTTAGTGAACCCGATTGCTTGGATCCTGCTGGAACGGCTAGCAGTCTCGCTACTGCAGGAATCCACTGAGGAATCGGGATTTCGGTCGAACAATTGCTCCGTCCACAATGCCTAAGACTCTTGGAGGATTTGACTTCGTGTTGATGTAGGTCAATGACACACACGCATGTGACAGGTGACACAACAGCACTCAGCAAACTCAAGTATATTGGTTCTGAGCTTTCTCATCGAGATAGCTGTGTTGTTGCTGATACTCGTCGCCGCGGCGGCCAGCACGTTCGAGCCAGCGTTCCGCAGAGTCAAGGGTAGCCTTGACAACATGACTGACTTGGCTCATCATGTCCAAGCCCTCAGTCGCGAATGCGACCATACGGTGAGCACCGCGACTGGTCTCGCTCTCGCCAGTCTGGTTCTCTGAGACGAGGCGCCAGCGTTGTGGGAGGGACATGAGCTGGTTTGTAACAAAGTGGCGTGCATTTTCCGGCAAGGCACCACCAGCGGAGCTAGAGACGTAGTTTGTCACTTGCTTGAGGGTGGTCCAGATGTCGTCAGAGTGCTTCTTGATGATGTCTGCCAGGCGACGAGCAGCTTCATCGTGGTCTGGAGTCTTGGGTCGCTCTCCTTCCTCCAAGGACTTTTCATTCTGCTTGTGCCACGAGTCACGAGCCTCGTCGTACTGTTCAAGCACCATCTTGAGAGCATCACTGACAGTGGCGATGTGCACAGTAGCCTGGCCTAGTGCTTGGAGACAATACTGCAGACTGCGCCTTGAAGTGACGCTAAGTGCCACACCAAGGCCAGACGTCATGACAAACATTTGACCTGCAACCTGAGAGGACCAGCTGCGGTGGTTGGGTGGGCGTTCACGTGCACGCTCCACAGCTGCAGGGCTGTATTCCTCGCGGTAGGATGGTGGCTTGCTGGATCGATAAGGTGGTAGGATCTCTGCCGACTCTCGCCTGGCGTTATCGGTGTCGATGTCCATTCTGTCTTCGTCGCCCTTTTCGATATCGCGTGGCCTGCGCTCATCAAGATATCGTCGCAGTCCACCTTCGACTCCAGTATACCTGCCGACGGTGCCGACTGTGTTGGCCATGGGTGTGGCGATATTTCTTTCCACCAAATTTGCACCGTATTGCACAAACCGTGGCGAATAATGTTTTGTGGTGTTGTAGACGAACATGGAGCTGTTGATGGAAGCATTCACACTTCCACCAACCCACGGGTGTTTGCTGGCGAACAGCTGAAGCAGGGGCTCGGTCTCAACCTCACCATCACGGGTCGAAGTGCCCATGTGTGTGTTGGTCCGAGGTGATACTGCTTGGCTTGGCGCGTGCGTAGGTGAACGCACGAAGTCTGTTTGGGTCAGCGGCGCATCACGCCTTTTGCACGTGTTACTTCTTACCAGGATTGCCGAGTCCAGAGAGTGCTTCTGCAGCAAGACGGACATCAGGGTCTTCCATTGAGACTATGCTCTTGGCTCTTCTCCCTCTGTCCTCCTCACTGCGTATGCTGCCAGCCTCCGACGGGCTGGCCATTGCCATGTCCATACTCCTTCGAGGTCCATTTAGATAACCAGCATTGTGTCCTATATCAATCGGCGGGAGGCTCGTGGCCGACATTGGCGAACATCGTGACGCAAAGGCGGCTTCAGCCGACGCTTGCGCACTGGCTTCGAATTGTGGTGATAATACTGTGCGCAGGTCTGGCAAAGTGATGTCGCCGGCGTGTTTGTGGTTGTGCAGCTCGTGCCGGGGCACTTGCGGGAATGTCAGCTCGGATGGATCATGGCTGGTGTGTCGCTGGCCGGGCTCGCGCGGGCGCTGCTGGAGGTCTTCCATGTGCGGCTGGTATGACGCCGTAGTGCGAGGGCGCGCGCTCAAAACTCGATCTCGTTGCG
Organism: Cladosporium velox; assembly: GCA_024604135.1. Lineage (NCBI taxonomy): Eukaryota > Fungi > Ascomycota > Dothideomycetes > Cladosporiales > Cladosporiaceae > Cladosporium > Cladosporium velox. The sequence goes on along the minus strand of JANIIF010000017.1, from coordinate 321,187 downwards.
AATATTGATGTGGGCGTCGAGGGAGTGAGATAGCATGGATGGGCAGTAGTAGGCGGTCGGGTCTTATCTCGCGTCCAGCAGCTGGTGCATACGAGACGGCGACGGGGAGGCAGCAGGTTGTGTGTGCCGGGCGGGACGATTGGTGAGGAGTCGGGCGCTGTCACATGCTCGAGACATGGCAGGCTTTCGGCTGTGACATACTGCTCACAAAGCCCCGATGCCGCTAAGGATTGCTCCCCAGCCGCTTTGATTGGCCGCCCGGCACATTCACGTGCTTTTCTTGGGATTCGTTGGTGCTGCGGTGCCAACGCTCTGGATATCCTTGCGCTTTACGCTTTGCCATGTGCTCACTCGGTGCCACCATTCGTTTCATCTGCACTCGCAGCACCTCGTCTTCCTGCCCGGATATGCATCTCACTCCATCCAGCCGTCAGTCACAAGATGACTTTTCCCAATGCTACGCACGCCGCGATCTGCGGCTCGCAATAATGCCTACTGGCTCGGTTGTGTGCATGTGCAGGCGCGCCAATGCGAGACGTTGGTACCTGTCCAATGATTGAAGCCACGTATTTGAGGAACACCAGGCCTTCCATGCGAATTGGCGAGTCCGTGGCACGCTCGCGAATTTGCATGTGGCAGAAATGTGTGCGTTTCGCGCTGTTGTTGGCCACAGAAAAGCCGAAGGTTTGTCTTGTGATAACTGCTGGCAGTGAGGTGACAGACCGATATACCTTAGCTTCACTGCACATGCCGAGAGAGGTATTAGAAAGAACAGCCTAGGTCCTCGAGCGACCGACTTATCGTTACCTGGATAGACTCCATCCGAGGCAAGTGATTATGGTGGAGTGATATGATAAGGTACCTCGCACGGCTGACTGCATCCACAAGGCGCACGATATAGTGTTCCACCCGTGGCGATATCGGCGTGTGCAGCAGTTATCGATATATAACCTTGCACCGTAGAGAAAGTGCCGAGAGCAAACAATCAGGCCTACAGTACGTGTACCTGTACTTCGGCTTGATCAAACAGGCTGGAAGGAATATCTTTACGTGCTTGTTTCGGTTTTATGCCGTCAACTCAGTTGGATGGGAACACAGATCAGATACGCACACTTTTGTAGATTTACCACTAACAACCCGATGATGTGCAGACGGTCTCGAGCTTGGAACACTACTGCTCTCTCTCCTTAGGTACGTACAGTACAGAGGCAGCATTGGGACAGAGACCGTGCGCAACCCTTGCGAGTTTTATTGTATTTCTCGCAAAATTAGGGTCTTGGGTTACGTCGAGCTTGGCCAATTTTTCATTTCCATCGAAAACATGTGTCATACTCCTTATACAAGCATAGCAAAATATTGTATATGACAGTTTTATCATTCTATCTGCTCTCGTGTGACTCCTGCGCTTGTCTGGCTTATATTGAACGATTGTGCGTGTTCGAGTGAACTCACACTTTTTTTTCGATATTTCCCAAGAATTCACCCTGAGGGAAAGTGGATTGTTGCTGGAACTGTCAACAATTAGGTACGTGACATGAAGAAAAAAATTGCATGTATACATGTTAGTTATGCACTGTGTCCCTAAATGCACGTGCGGCTCATCAACAAGGGACATATCACATCCGCCATGCCAATGGTGATCCAAAACGTGGACGGAGCACGTTTGTTAAAGCGGCGGTCACTACAGATCCGCAGCACGACTGCGACTTGTTTTATACAAGAGTATGCAGGCTCAGAATAGTGTTCCTTCCATATGGACGTCTCGACTATGCAGTTTGTAACATGTTGACACAATTCACTCGTATAAACCGGATCCAAGGCGAGACCAGCACGATAGGTGCAGGGTCCTACCGCTAATTGATGATATCGCGAGATGCCAATTGACGAGGTTACTCTACAGAAACACGGCAAGAAATCAGCGGTATACAACACACAGCAATGTCGCCGGGCTGCCATCAAGGTCCTCAAGAAAGACAGTAGGCCAATCGTTAGCATAGCAATCTCAATACCCAACGCAGCATCACGACATGTGCGGTACGAGCAAACCTATACGAGCTACGCACGTAAGAAAGTAACGTGACCCGAACAAGCGTAAGTGAATGGCCAGCTATATAACATCCGGACGACCGATTCCCCGTATGACGATGCCATGGCTGTAGGTAGTATTCGCTTACACACGCGGCGTGATCTGGACCATGTGTTCGATCTTACCGAGATACAAGACGAGCCTTGACTTGACAAAGCAGCCTTGCAAGCAGGCCGCAAAGCCTACCTCGTGCCTACAAGCAGATTAGTTTCGTCTGGCACTCCCAACAACACCTCGCAGCCTAACCGCGCCGAGCCGGTTGACCTGGCCGTTGTGAAGTCGCCGGCCAATGGAACCGCGGCTGTTGGACGTGTAAAATTGTTTCGCGTGTCAATCCAATCTCCGCGCCGAGGGTCCCTGAGAGAAAGTCGGAGAGCGCTTGCCCCTTTCACTCCACTGGGAATTGGTGAGTTTGAGAGTGGGTGGCTGTTTCGCTGTAGACTTCAAAATCTCCCCACGTGTCCTTGCACTCCTTTTGTTGCATCCTCGAGATTCCTTTCCTACACGTCGCTCCTTTGCTGAGAGTTGGATCCCGCCCTGTAATCCACGACGCGCATTCGGTAACAGGCTGTGCGACTGTTGAGTGCCTGCACGCGACCAACTAAATTCGATCCGCCGCTTCCCGCTGTGGATTAATTGATTACTCGACAAAACAGTCGCTCTCTGGAACAACAACACACCCAACAACACCCCAGACACGCCCACCAACATGTCTGCCCTCTCCAGCTTCGAGGTCGGTCTTCCGACTCTCGACCGTCCCTTTGGCGTCACCCTCTGGCCCATCTTCTCCGCCGCATGGGAGAAGATGTTTGGCTACCCGGCCGAGCAGTTCAGGTTCGAGCAGGGAAAAGTCCTGATGTCCACACACAAAGAGACGGTCATTGCGCTCATTGCGTACTACATCATCATTTTGGGTGGTCGTGAGCTCATGAGGAGCCGCCCGGCCTTCAGCCTGAACGGTCCCTTCAAGGTCCACAACCTGTACCTGACCATTATCAGCGGTGGTCTTTTGGCTCTCTTCATTGAGCAGCTTCTCCCCACCCTGGTCAGGAACGGTCTTTTCTACACCATCTGCGATCTCAATGGCGGCTGGACCGATAAGCTCGTCCTGCTTTACTACGTGAGTTTGAGACGAATTGCATTGAAACCAGAACAACAGAACTGACAGCAATTCTCCAGCTTAACTACCTCACCAAGTACCTCGAGCTGATCGACACCGTCTTCCTCGTCCTCAAGAAGAAGCCCTTGACCTTCCTCCACACCTACCACCACGGTGCCACCGCCCTTCTCTGCTACACCCAGCTCCTCGGCAACACCGCCGTTTCCTGGGTCGTCATCACCCTCAACCTCACCGTCCACGTCGTCATGTACTGGTACTACTTCCAGGCCGCGCGTGGCATCCGCATCTGGTGGAAGAAGTACATCACCATCCTCCAGATCACCCAATTCATCATCGACCTCGGCTTCGTCTACTTCGCCTCCTACACCTACTTCACCGCCAGCTACTTCCCCTGGCTCCCGAGCGCCGGCATCTGCGCCGGCGAGGAGTTCGCTGCGTTCGCTGGTATGGGTATCTTGTCCAGCTACCTCGTCCTCTTCATCGGATTCTACATCTCCACCTACAAGAAGCCTGTCCAGAAGGGTCGCGCTCGCGCTGCCAGCGCTCTCATTGAGATGAAGGACGAGCCCCTCCCCACTGCCAAGCAGGTCCAGAGGAGACTCAGCGGCGGCCAGGCTACTTTGGCCACTGGCAAGGAGAGCGCCTCTCCTGCCACCAACGGCAGGGCCACCCGCTCCCGCAAGGCTTAGATAGTCAGTGGGCAGCAGGAACATGCTATTGCAGATTCTGGTGGCTTTTGGTCGCTGGTCAAAGGCATATGGCGATTTTATCACCCACCCAGGCGTGAAGAAGCAGTACAGTTGAGTGAAGAGGAGGAAGAAGTGGATGAGGTGGAGGTGTGGGAGGAGGAGAGCGCGTACAGCGCGAGCAGTTCAGCGTCGACGAACTGCGTGTCAGGCAGTGACACATAACGTGTTACTGCCTTGTTTAGTACTCGCTGCATTAGATCGGCGTAGCATTTGTTTGGAAGACGATGCGGCGCTTATGTGCGCTGCACGGAAGGAGTTTTGGGTGGAATTGGTACGGACGAAAAAAATTCACGTTGTGGCATAGGACTTATTTGGGGACGAAGCCGCGAGGGGTGTACGATACATGTATCTCAAGAAGATAAAAGATAATACAAGCAAGAATTTTAATGTGGTTGTATGTGTCTTCTGAGTACTGCGTGAAATGGCTATTTTGCTACATGTAGGGCACACCAATGGCCATGGCAAGACACAGCATGACGGCAGTCATAAGTTTACGTACAACGCTGAACTGAATGCAACCCTATGCACAAGGTCTTCGACCTCAACCATCATGTCCACCCTCAGCACTTCATCCTTTCTTCTGCCGTCTTTGGTCAAACCAAATACTTGGCAAGCAGGCTTATGTTTGAGAGACGCCGCCTAACTTGCTTACTTCTGATTAGTTGATGCAAGTGTCGACAGCAGCAACATGCGAAAGTGCAAAGGACTGGCTCAATCTTTGGCCCCGGCCATACATTGCTACGGTCATCTACACATCTCGCCACGACGGTGCAGGCCTTGAGGTTTAACTATGCCAGCACAAGATGGCTTCGCACTGTTGGGTTCTACGACAGGGAAGGTACTAGGTGATGCTGAGGTTTTGGAGCTCCCTAAGGCCATCAATTTCGTTCCCATGGGCATTGCGACTCCTGAAGCGTATCTAGAGTCCACCAATATTTGCGTTCATGCGTACATACTCTATCTTGAAGTCTCTGATGAAGGACTGCTGGATGCGCTAAGTCAGGAACCGAATATTCGCAGCGAAACCTCAGGCGCTCCCAGGTCAATGTCCTTCGAGCTCCTCTGATCGCTCGCAACCCGTCCAGCTCCTCATGCTACGTTCGAGCCAGCCTGCAGTGCATCAGCTCGCTGTTTCATTTCTTCGACCACGACACGTAACCCGTCCTCCTTCTCCTGGTACTTCCTGAACAAAACTTCATGCATTTGTACAATGTCCACGGGCATGCTATTCGCCTTGGCATTCATCAGATTGTGCTGCTGGGCAAGCTTCATGTTCTTGAAGTTCCCACAATAACGACACATGTATTGCAGGATGTTGCGGCTGGTGTTCAAAATCTCGCCGATCTCAAATGCCATGTGGAGCTTGCCCGCAGGTTCTGTGAGGCCGCGTTTGAGATTGCTGGCGTACAGAGCCCAGTGCTTGATGTGAGCCAGTAGATCTTCTTTGAAGGTTATGGCCATGGCGGTGAGAGCCGTCGGATCCGGCTTTGCTGCCCCCTGAATGTCGTGCTTTTGGCTTGCTGGGCTGATCTGGCCTGGAACGACCTTCTCAGCGATCTCAAGGGTTGCAATAGATGCAGAGATCTGGTCTTGTGGTTGACTCGGGACTGTTCCGTGTTGCTGCATGTCCGGGTTCGCGGGTTTCAGGACCGTTGGAATTTGGCTCGTTTGGTCCATCTCAGTCGGCTCTATCTTGACGTACGGCGGAAGCTCTTCATCGTCGTCGTCGTTGCTGCCGTTGAAGTAGTCTGGGTACAGTTTGACCTTCTTGTCTTTCACTGAGTCGACGGAGGTCGCTGGTTCGGCGGAGGGCTCTGAGTCTCTCTTCCTTTTCTGGCTCCCATTTTGGCCCTGGCCCTGCGGTGCATTGCTGGTGTTGATTCGAGGAAACATTCCCAAATTCGTCATAGTCTTCAACTGTCCTCCTTCATGCTCGGAGTACCTGGATTGCCCTCCGACCACTGCGTAGTACCGTCCCGCAAGGAACCCGCCCCGTTCCATTATACTCATGCTGAAGTAAGCCTTGATGCTTCCTCCGGCAAGGTGAGCCTGAAGAGCAGGATGGAGTCGACTCATATCCGTCATCAGTTGCTCCGAGCCATTCGCAGATGTATAGATGCACCACTGATCGACCTCTCCAGCACCATCAGAAGACAGCACCCTACCAAACCACGCTTCAGTCCTCTGGTTGTCGCGTTCGAACCAGCCTATGAGAAGGCGATTGTTGTTGAAGATGTAGTTTGATCCGTTGTGATGCAGTGATCCCAGGTTAAAGGTGGCCATTGTGTGACGATCGTGGAGGCAACAAAGTTGGTGTTGTGTCCAGTAGTTTTGGTGTAGATGATCAAGCAGGAGTAGACATCCTTTGCTGGTATATATATTATGTCTTTGCGATAGCATCGGGACCTTGCCTCACAAAATGCATAAAGCCGGCAGTTTCCAGTATGGCAAACACAGAACAACCCTGTCTCATCCCACAAGTGATTAGTGCGAGGATGGTATCCTTTCACGAATGTCTCATCTCATTTCACAATTCACAGAGGCGACAACATGCGCAATAGACCACGGTGTGAATGTGAAAACAATCCTTGGTTCTTGTGTAGTCCATACAGCCATAATAACAGTGTTCCTCTCTCTCCTATATTCCCGAAGGTCCAATCTTTTTTTCCTTTGCTGTCGCACAACGCCAGACTCCTCGCTAAATGCCAATCGCAATTATTTTACATTGCGCTTAATCGTCTAGGCAGAGCCGAGGGGCTTGTCCTTCTCTGTTGCATTGTTAGTACTTTGCTCGAAAGCTATGAGACCTTGGGTTTGCGAAGTCTTACCAAGCATCTGGGTGAGGAGGAGACCGTAGCGCTTCTTGAGGGTGACACGCTGCCTGTTGATATCGTGTTAGACCACCATTCTCTTTCCTGTCGCATGCGAATATTGATCGGCCTAGGCGTACCTGGAGTACTTGTCGTCGGGCGAGAAGCGAGCAGGGTGGGCGGACTTGGTGACCTCGCCGTGGTTGACCTTCTTGAGGGTGTAGAGGCGCTCGCCAGAGGGAGAAAGAGTGTACATCAAATGCATGGTGGCGGTAGTTTCGGTGGTATTGAGATATTTGGTGTTGGTATCGTCGGTGATTTATTCGTCGTCGTCGGGATCGCGTGCAATCTTTCTTTCACATGAACCTTGGAGCTTTCGCAGAAAAAGCGGCTTGCGCGGAGAAGAGGAGCGCCAAGATTGTGGAGTGCCTGAGGTTGGGATTCCTTGGACAGCTGTATCAGATGCCGACGACGACATTGGGAACAACACTTGCGATAGTGCATACTACAATTCTGCTAAACAACATATCGCAACGATGCTACTCCAATCGCTGATCAGCGCCCTGCTGGTCTCTATCCTTCCCGTCTCGGCGCAATTCCAATTCTTCGAACAAATGTTCAACCAAGGCGGACACCAACAACAGCAACAACCTCAGAACGCTGGCTCAGACTCGGCCTGGTACCAGCAACGATACGAGGATGGTATGGATTGACTGCTGCGAGAATGGTTATGCATATGTCGCAATTTCTAACGATTTGCTCTAGCCCATTGCGACAAATACCTCTGCCCTCACACGCTCAGCTGCGTTCACTTCCCGCACCACTGCCCTTGCGCATTCCCCGAAGTTGAAGACAAGATCGAATTTGGCGACGGTAGCATGGCATGCGTGAGCAAAGGCGGATTCAAGGCGGGAGAGGCTGCGAGGAAGGTCGAGTTGGCTAGAAAGGGATTGTTGTAAGCGCGAGTGGGATATGGCGCTGTTGAATGCGATATGATACGATATGAATGCAGAGCTTCTCAGTGGCTGGTGCTTGTGCTTTTTTTTAAAAACATTTGGGTTGAAGGCGTGATGATCGAGTGGAATCGATGCGATGGGTAGGAATACAGTTTCATTGCTTCGTGAAGTGCATTGCCACGGCGCATGCTTCGTATGATACCCCAAAACTCCTGTAAAGCACAGCTCAACTCATCCTGAGGAGCACCCAAATTCCCATCCCTTGTTCTCCAAATCTCAAATGTTTCGGTGGGCGTAGCCAACAGCCCCAGGCAAATCGACTCCATCCAATCGTCGCGAAACCCCAGTCTTCAGCCAATGACCTCCATAACAGCGCCATCCTTATGCCAAACTCCTCAGCTCGAAAGGACATGCCATTCATGTCCGCCTTGTCGATATCCCCGAACAGAATCCGCTCAAGCGGCTGCCGCTTTAGCGTACTTGTATCGGAATTTCTGCTTCTCGCCAGTGTCGCCGAACTCCTCCCTTCCCCAGACCCTCATGAGCTCAGTGCCCATAGACTTGTACATTCTCTCCATGTGCTCCGTCTTCGAACGTAGCTCTGAAAGCTCAGCATCCCTCTCTGCAAGTTTCGCATCTCTGGTCGCAATCTTTTGCTTGTAGCGGGTCTCTCTGGCGTTCACTTTTTCAGTGATTGCAGCATCCTTGGCTGCATCTCTGGTCTTATATTCGGAGGTAATGCGTTGTATCTCGGCGGAGTGGTTCACTTCGATCTCTTCGGCGTTGGTAGCACCTTGCAATTCTTGCTCGTGCTCGGAGCGCAGTCTTGCCATCTCGTTGTTGTGGTCCGCTTCTGTCATTTTGAAGGCGCTGGTAACGTCCTGCATTTCTTCGATGTGCTGGGATTTCAGGCGCGCGATCTCAGCGGCGCATGCTGCCTTGCATTCTGCTGATGTGTCTCTAGCCGCCTTGAGCTCCCTCGCGTGTTGTGCTCTCGCGCGTTCCAACTCCGCGGCATGGGCCGCTTTGGTCTTGCGGATGTCATCGGCCGCAGCTTCAAATGTAGCTTTCAGCTGCTGAGAGTAGTCGACGGACAGGCGGCGGATCTCAGTGGCGTGAGCATCTCTGGTCGCGCGAAGCTCACTGGTAGCAGCTTGAAGCTCCCTGGTATGCTGTGCGCTCACACGCTCCATCTCTGCCAAATGCGCGGCCTTCTCTGCGGCCCGCTCTTCTTTCTCTGCTGATAGTTCTGAGCGCAGTCGCTCAATCTGTCCCATGAGATACTGAGATGCTCCTCCCTGGGTTTGCATTGGCGACAGCATGGCAGAGCGGCCGGTCGGAACGCTAGGGCTACGCTCGCTACCTGGAGTGCGCCCTGCGAGAGGTGTTGGGTTGCTGGGCCGGGCAGGAGAGCTGTAGTCCTCGACCGTGGGTTGCAGGTGTGACTCATTGGCACGGAATATGCTGGGTGTACCAGAAGTGATGGCCACACTATCATCGTTGTTGTCGCGCCCCAGAGCGCGGTCGCCTTTCATCCAGTCCATCATGTTGATCGTGAAGTCGGATGGGCCGTCAATGTCTTCGCTGAGGATCCGAGGAATAGTACGCTCGGCGACAGGAGAGGAGGCAGCGCTAGAGCCTTCCAAAGCGTCCAGGTCCAGTTCGTATCGTGAGGTTGCTGGCGATGTTGGGATCATTCGGGGTGATGCGCCTCGCGGCGGAGAAGACTGTATTCTGCTTGAATCCATGGTTGGTAGGTAATCTCCTTGTGATGTATAGTGTGTGGTGATGTTCTCGCGCGTTGCTATCAATGACAATCCAATTATTCAGCTGTAAGGTCGATATGCGCGCGCGAATCGCAGCGAGCTGAGATGTTTTTGTCGCTGAGTTCAGATGGTTTCGATGCAGCAGTTGATTATGCGGTCATTGGCGCACGCTATTGTCATGAGTCGAGAATGGTTCGCGTGTATGTCTTTGCTCATGCGTTGGTGTTGTGGGTAGGGGTTCCTGGGCAGGGTCGTGTCAATTGGTCTGTGTTGATTTTGGGCGAGTGCTTTGTTGACGTTTTGTCGCAATATTCCATGTTTGTTATGATCCAGCGCGAATTTGGCCGGCCGAGGCTCCACGCTGCGGATCTAAGCCCGCTGATAATCTGAAACACTCTCGATCTTGCCCTGATGAGAACCTCACTCATTAATTCCCCGCCAAGACTCACCAGGAGGTTGCATACCAGAGACTCGCATGTCAGACGAAACCCTTGCAGCCGCCACGCTGGTCACACGGTCAGTCCGTGACGGGCCATCGACAGTTGTCTTTTATGTCGCTATTATCTGCCTGATATGGTATGTTGCTGTGACTCTGGTGTCGACATTGGGCTATGTGCAGGTGTAAGTTGACAGCTGTACGAGAGAAAGAAGAGAAGAAGCTGACATAAATACTAGACGACGCTATTTCTCACGTGCGCCTGCAGAGGTAGCCTGGTCTCACGATGCGCCTCACGTGAACATCATTCGTCCTGTCAAGGGCCTTGAACCCTCACTATACGACTGCCTCGCTTCCACATTCCGCCAGACGTACCCAAAGGATAAGCTACATATACGCTTCTGTATATCAGACCGTAATGATCCTGCTCTTCCTGTTTTGGAGCGCCTGATCAATGATTTCCCATCATTCGATGCCCAAATTTTCGTTGAGGATGAGGACGTGGCACTCCAGAACGGACACGCCCAGCTCGGACCGAACCCAAAGATCCGCAACATGAGTCGTGCCTACCGCGAGGCTATTGGTGACTTCATCTGGATCATCGACTGCAACGTCTGGGTGGCAAAAGGCGTTTGTGGACGCATGGTTGCCAAGTTGGAAGGCCGTGGCGAGAAGCGAAAGAACAAGTTTGTTCATCAGCTCCCACTTGTTATCGATACTCTGGGCACTACCACACGAGAGGAAATCCGTGGCTTGTTGGACGACTCAAGCAGCCAGATCCGCACCACGAGCTCCGCAAAGGACTCGCTTCTGTCTAGGGGAGCTGGCCAAAGAACAGCTTCATCTATCGGAGGTGGTAGACTCGAGGAACTCTTCCTTTCTTCCTCGCACGCTAAGTTCTACACCGCCATAAACACTGTGCTGATCGCTCCGTGCATCGTCGGAAAGAGCACCATGTTTAGGCGTCGCCACCTCGACAGCCTCACAGACGGTGCCGGCATCGACTACTTCAGCGAGAACATTTGCGAGGACCACCTGATTGGCGACACGCTTTGGAGGAAGAACGTCCAGGAAGAATTCAACGGCGAAAGCTGGGGCAAGCATGTCTGCTGTTTTGGTGACCTGGCTGTCCAGCCCATGGCCAACATGAGCGTAGCCGAGTACTGGCGCCGTAGAGTACGCTGGTTGCGAGTTCGCAAATACACAGTCACACTCGCCACTTTGGTGGAACCTGGAACCGAAAGTTTCCTGTGCTCACTGTACGGCGCCTTTGCTGTGACAACGCTGCCTTTCTTCGAGTCTCGCTTCGGCATCCCACCAACATGGACAGCGTTTGCGATCTTCTGGCTCTGCAGTGTGTCCACTTGGTGTGCGGTGGACAGAACTTTGTATATCTTGCTACACTCAGGCCGATCCATCCAGACCGACGACGACACGCCCGCTTTCGCACTGCCACCCCAAGATGGGCGCAGACGTTCTTTCTCGGATTGGCTTTTCGCATGGATTGGTCGGGAGGCTTTGGCGTTGCCAATTTGGACATGGGCGGTCTATGGAGGCGCAAGGGTTGAGTGGCGTGGCAGGGAATTTTGGGTCGGCATGGATATGAAGGTGCATGAACTCAAGAAGGACAAAACTGGTGGGAGCAATTGGGACGGGTCATACGGCGGCCCTGGGTCACGGTCATCATCGAGGGATAAGGATAGAGTGGATTAGGAGGGCATCAGAAAAATGAAGCTGGTCAAAAGGGTTCTGATCTGGTCTGGTTTCTTCACTCGTCACGTCGACAATTACGAATGCTCCACCGTTCATGCTCCGGTTTGTCAACTCCTGCACGCAGCAAAATTCTAAATTGCGAGTCTGTCAATCGCTGCATCCACAAACGAATGAGCGCATGAATTCATGCAAAACTTCAAAAGGTAAGCTACCTCAACTGCCTGGTAGCTCATCGATCTCACCTGACTAAAAGCATTCATGTAGGCCGGGTGATGCAATATCGACCTCGGGATGTACCGAGGAGTTGGGATTAAGGAGTGAAGTCTGATTGGTAGTAAGTAACTGTCGCTTGACGCAACTTGCCTAGTCACTTGCACCTCGTGCTTCACGTGCGGTTGGCTAGTGAACGCACGTGCTTACACATAAGGCAGCGCCGTCAGTTATTTGCACTGCGTCACCAGAAAATGCGCTGCCACCCACCACATATCACACGCCCTTTGCTTCTTTCCCTCGCCTCTTGAACGCACAGCTGTGTACCCGCTGTTCCACCAACAAACCTCCCACGCAATTATCCTCATCGTAATATCCCTCTCTCGCACATTCCATCGACGCAGAAATGGCGACAGACTGCTTCTGCGGAGCGGTGTTCACGACCATCGAGGCCTTGCACGCACACGCCAAATCACTCGGTCATCTCTTCGAGTGCCGCTGCGGCACGATCGTTGAAAGCCAGAATGCCCTCAAGAACCATAAACGCGATGTCTCCCACACCAACAAAGGCGAGCCTGACAGGTTCCTTGACCTCACAGTACCACCCACCGGCCCGCGCAAGTGTGGAGTCTGCATCGGCAGGCCGGCTTTTCCAGGTCAGTACGCACGCGATCAGCACAACGCCGACAAGCACAATGCTTGTCCAGTCTGCGCTCAAGTGTTCAAGCTGTTGGTCGATCGTTTGCGTCACCAAAAGGCAGCCAACCACTGTTACTGTGCGGAGCATAACGAGGCATTCAACCGATCTGCAGACTTCGAAGAGCACAAGCGCGCTGATGTACACATTTCCAGCTTCGAGTGTACCGACTGCCAGCGCAGCTTTTCTAGTGACAAAGCTCTCGATCATCACCTTGCCAGTGACGGCCACGCAAGGGTTGTCGCCCACGCTACACTTGCAGAGGCCGAGTTTCAGGCCGCTGCTATCAAAAAGGCAAGACTCGAGGAAACCAACCTCAGCTGCGAAGCCTGCGACAGGTCATTCATCCACCTCGGAGCCTTCAGACAGCACAAGCAGTCACTCAAACACAAGCCGCTCAGTGAGCTTAAGTGCCCGTTGTCCAACAAATGCACTGGAACCTTCTCTTCTCCGTCCGCACTCGTCTTTCACTTGGAGAGTGGTGGCTGCAAGGGTGGCATGACACGCAGCAAGCTCAACGCACTTGTCTACCAGCACGATAGCGATCGCCACATCACCTCGACTGCTCGCGCCAATCGAGTCCGTAACACGGCTATCTCCGAGGCCTCTCACGCTTCCATCGCTCCTGGCAGTTCAGCCTCCAACCGCGCACGCTCAGTATCAATTGACAGCAGCCGCACTGGCGCTGGTGTGGACACGCCAACAGGGAGCGAGATTGGAAGCACCGTAAGTCCTGAGGAGTTCATGAAGGCTCGTCACCGCAACGTCTACAAGAGACTTCGCTCTGAAGCCACATCTGCCAGAGTTTCAGCTGCAAGCAATAGCTCGAACAGCCTGAACGGCGATGGCGTCGTCGTCACCCCTGCCGCCAGTACGGACAGTGGCACCATCGTCTACACTCCCTCTGCAAGCGACACTTCGAGCACACTCGACAGCGATGGTGTCATTCTCACCCCCTCTGCCAGTACCACAAGCAAAGCCCGTACTACTTACGCATCGTCTACGAGCGGCTTCAGCGACGGCGGTGTCATCCTCACCCCGCCCGGATCCGTCTCTACCAGTAACGCCCTGAGCGATTGGTCCTTCCTCAACTCTTCCCCCATCATGACGCCCAGCTCAACATCGATCGACGGATCTTCCGTCGACACCATCACCTTCGACACCGCTTCGCAGCGCTGGCCGTGCCAGACTTGCGACGCAACCTTCCGCAAGAAGAAAGATCTCGTTCAGCACATGAACTCCGTCGTTCATGCCCCCAAGATCTTCCACTGTCCGACCGACCTGCCTGGTCTCCTGGGCTCGAGCAAGCGTACTGTACACTTCAAGACGCTGAGTGGTCTCGCTCAGCACGTTGAAGCTGGGTCTTGCAAGGGTGGAAAGAACTCTCTGGGGTTCATCGTTGGACTCTTCGAGGCGCAGATCCAGGCGAAGCTGGGAAAGAGCGTCAAGTTGCTGAAGCAGTAGAGAGCATGGATGAAGAAGCCTATGCAGAAAAAGTTCAACTCGAGCATCACTTCGCCGGATTATTAGTGCTGCACAGAGGTGTACAGTTTGAATGAGAGCCTCTGCAACCAGAGGCTATTAGATTCAGGCCACGGTCTCGTCAACGAAGGAGACGAAAGGAACAAAAACAGAATACAGAAGAAGAAAACACAGTGACGATATGCGGTGTTGGATCCTCACAAACAGGAACCCTAGAAACATGAAAAACTCATAAAATACAGAGCGCCTTCGGACTGGCCCAGGGATGTCGGCAACGACCACCCAAGGTTGAAACCATACCACTAGAATGAACAGTGGAATGGAAAGTATGCCAGGGATGAAGCCTCGTACTGGCGTAGGGATGTCGGCAACGACCACCCAGGGTCCAAAATGTAGCTTTAGAACGAAGAATGGAATGAGAAAAATGTCGTAAATGATGCTCCATATTCGTCAAGCTTTTCCCCATTGCGCATGTGAACATAAATTCTATCGCAGATACACATGTCCCAATCTCAAAAGCGATGCTCAGTCTTGCAGAAATGCCGAAAAGCTCTAGCCCTTCCGATCATAAATCATCCTCATTCCTCCTCATCATCATCATCGTCCGTAAGCTTCCGCTGCTTCTCCTTCTCCGCCAACACACCTTTCTTCCACTCCTCTGCCGTCCTCACAGCCTCACGCGGCTCATTCTTATACCTCATCAAATGGTTTTGGATCTCCGCAGGCGTGAACGTATCGTCAGGAATCAGTGCCGCGAACTCCTTCGCCAGGTCTTCCAGGCCCTCCACTTCCGTAGAGTCTGTCGTATGCTTGATGTCACCATTCGCACGAGCGGCAGAGCCATTGCCCGATACTGGAGTCTTGCTTTTGGCAGTCGGAATCTCGTCGTCAGAATCTTCCTCACTGACGCGGTACATTCTGACAAAGAGCTCTTGCACTTCGTCTTTCATTGCAAGTGTGAAGCCGATTTTGCGGTCGACGCGTCCGGGGCGGACTAGGGCGGCGTCGAGTTTCTCGGGGTGGTTGGTGGTCATGATGAGGACTCTGCCTTCATGGGAGGCCACGCCGTCGATGGCGTTAAGGAGGCCTGAGAGGGAGATCCCGGCGCCGGGCTCTTTGCTCGGGTGGCCTCCTGAGGGGCCTCTGTTGCCAGGACCAAAGTTTCTGTTGCCGCCTCGCTGGGGTGTGGCTGTGATGGCAGTCGGTGTCGAAAGGGATTTGAGCTCTTTGGCTAAGTCGGCGAGCGTGTATGATTCTGCCGCCGCCGTTTCCTTCTTCTTGCCTTCAGCCTCACCTTTCTTCTCCTCTTTCTTACCCTCCTCGCCCTCAGTCTTCTTCTTACCTCCCTCCTCACCATCTCCCTTCCCCTTCCTCCCCTTCTTCCCGCCCCCTCCACTCCCACCCTCGCCTTCCCTCAAAACCAACCCCGCCGCATCAACATCCTCCAACAAAACAACACACCTCCTCGGCAGCCCATTAAACAACAACATCAAATCCCCCTCCGTCAGCGCCGGCTCCTGCAAACTCACCGCATACACATCCAGCCCAAACAGCCCCGCGAGCGCAAAACTCAAGCTCGTCTTGCCCGTTCCAGGAGGTCCATGGAACAAATACCCCCTGCGATACGGGATACCCCGGCGCGCGTACCAGCCCGCGCTGGAAGGGTGCAAGAACTCGTTGACGTCGGCGATAATAGCGGCTTTCTGGTCGGCGGCCAGGATCACGGTGCTCATTGGGCGGCTGGGCCGCGAGGCGGTTTTGCTCCAGGCGCCGCCCCAGCGGGCTCGCTCGCGGGGCGTGGGGTGGCGGATTGTGGTGGTGTTGCGTTTGCGGGCGAGGCTCGAGGCTTTGATGTCACGGAGGAGGTTCTTGATGGGCGAAGGCGAGCGGCCGAGGCAGTCGAGTTGCAAGGTGTCTTCGGAGGTTTGCGAGCCTGGGTAGCCGATGGTCATTTGCTGGTTTGCTGGGCGGCGGGAGCGGGTGAAGAGGAAGGGCTGGTTGGCATGCCAGAGGAGGTGGCGGCCGTAGTAGGGTTCGTAGCGGGGAGGAGTGCGAGCGGACCATTTTTTATAGTCGAAGAGGCCGGAGGGTGAGAGTGCCTCGGAGGGCGAGGTGGAGGAGGTGTCATCTTCGTCTACTTGGCTGCCTCGAGGCGTTTTGGCGCGGATGTTCCTGTGGCGGGAGGTTGTTTCGCGGGCGTCGAGCCAAGACATGACCATGTCGAAGAGGTCGTCCGCTTCGTCGATATAGACGGATGAGACGAAAAGGTAGCGAAAGGCATTTTCGAACTGGTCTAGGAGGTATTTGCCTCCTTTCGTGACAGCGAGGAGCAGTGCACCTACGGTCACGAATAAGGAGATGTCGATTCCGAGGAAACGGTATGTGAAGTGGGATATTATGCTGTATCCTGGGATCAGAGTGTTGAGTAGATTTGGTGATAGATCAAGACCGCCTGGCTGCGTGCTGTTTGTGTGATCGATGCCAGGCAAGGCTTTCAGCAAGAGTTTGTCCATGTCGTCGTACAGCCGTCCTGAGGACTGGTATTGGATGTTCGGAATACTAAAGTTGTCTCGATGATGTATCTCGTCGCGTCCAACTTATAGTCCAATCTCTCTATCACTCAGACAATCCCAATCTCAATAACAAAGCAATACAACACAAACTCAAGAACAGAGTAGAGAAACAAAAAAATACAAGGCTGACAAACAAGCATGCAAAGCCAAACATGTATATACCCTTGTAGACGCAGCAAGCAAGCTACCTCCTAACGAAACAAAGTTTCGCCACTTCGCTCCGGTGTGCTTGCGTAGCTGCGTAGTCATCAGCAGCTGCCTAAAAAATCGCTGCGCTAACACCTGTCGCTAAAGGAACATCACGCTACCTTTTGACTCACCGGTTTGAACTATTCAACATGATCCAATCAACCAGACCAGCTTCAACACTAGAGCCGCATAGCTGCATGTTCTAGACAGGACACATCCATCAAGGTTGAGGCGAATAGCCAGGCAGAAAGATACAGTATCCTGGTTCGGCATAGGGCCGATGTGTAGATGTAGGGCTTTCCGCGGAGAAGCTTCCGGGTGTGGCGGTATGCTTTTTTGCCAGCCAGAACCACATGCTGTCCACATGGATCTGGATGACGAACTTCAGGGCAGACATAGCAGAGTTTCCTGCAGGTCTCGAGTTTAAAGGTAACGACTACAAGAATGACGGAATAGCAATGTGAAACTGGCACAGGACAGGTTTGATAAACAGTGAGGTGGTTACAATCTAGTCAGAACGCCAACCTGCATGTATGCATATGCAGGGCTGCAAACAGCCAAGGCAACCAATAACAAGAATAATGGGTGGACAACACGAACGAAAACAGATGTTTGATTTGATATCTTGAAGAATTTCGCTGCCTCGCAATCGTGACTAGCACGCCTTGCGCGCATGCAGAAAGAGACAGCCAAACGACCACAGTCGCTGGCGCCTTATCTTTTATGTACAGGTCATAACATCCGGCCGTCTTGTTTTCTGGGAACGATGTGAGAAGAAACAAAATCCAGGCGCATTGGGAATCAAGAGAAAAAAGGTTAACGAAATGATGACAATGAAAAAGAGAGAAAAATGATGAAAGTCCTCGACTCGTTTCGGATTTGTTGGGTAAGGGAGTTTGTTGCGCCTCGCCAAAAGTTATCCATGTTTTCGTCGCATCTTATGAGCTGTACACGATGCTGGAATGTATTTCTGCCATTTCTACGGGAGCCTGCCCGTGACGAAGTCTGGTAATTTTTCGAGATGGGAGAACGCACAACCCTGTGTGGCAGTTGTGGGATATATCGCGCCCATGATGTCGTGGAAGATGTTTGAAGAAAGCAACGCGCCGTTTAAATGCTTGGAAGATGGATTGAATTGTCGTTCATGCTGAAGCATCTAAAGGCGGGCACCACCGTGACGCTTGTGGTTGTGGAGGTGGCGGCGGTACTTGCCGTCAGCGCCCTGAGAAGCGGTGGCAGTGACGGTAACGTCGACCTGCTCGATGGCGATCTCGAGGACCTCACCGTTCTCGGTGACGTACTTGGTGGAGATGATCTTGCCAGCGGCGCCATCGGCAGCGTCGTCAAGGGAAGGCGAGGTGGTGATAGCGGCAGCGGCAATCTTCTCGTCGCTGGTAGAGGAGGGCTTCTCGGACGAAACCTGCTTCTGGCCAAGGTAAGAGCTGTAAGAGTCCTTGCTGTCCTTGCTGTCATCGCCGAAGATAGCAGAGGAAGCCTTGCTGAGGTAGCCATCGGCGGACTTGGAAGCCTTGGCAGATGAGGAGGAGCTGGAAGCCTTGGTGGCCTTGGCGTGGCCTTCACGGCCTACGCATGGGTAGGGAGTAGCGTCAGCAGGGCCGTACTGCATGGGAACACCTCTGGGAATGCCCTCTGCGTCGTCCATGACGTTCTCGTCAACAAGGACCTCAGGAATCTTGAAAGCGCACTTGCTGGCCTCAGAGTCAGACTGGATGTTGAAAAGAGGGCAGTCCTCGATGCGTCCGGAGTCGTTCTGGCAGGTGTCAAGAGCGCTCTGGAGGAAGTCCTCGGACTCCCAGCCCATGATGAAGTCACCGTGGTAGCCGTTGCCAGTGGGGTCACCGTTGGAGAGAGCGAACTCGCCGTCCTCGCCAGCGAACTTGTTGGTGGCCCAGATGGTCTCGTAGAAGAGGAAGGGGTAGTGGACATCGTAGCCCTCGGGGCACTTGCCCTCCTTGACAAGGTTGGGGTAGGCAACGTGGGCGTTGTGGTCGTCAGAGTCGGGCTTGCCGGTACCGCAGCTAGGGAAACCAATCTCAAGACGCATGCCGTCCTTGCAGTGCTCGTCCATGTAGGACTTGGAGGGGAACTCGTGGCGGTAGAGCGAAGGCTCGGCAGCACCGGCGTAGTTGAGGCAGTTGAAACCAAGGGCCCTCTGGGCGAGCCACTTCTGGTCATCGGGCTGCTGGGGCCAGGAGCTGAGGGGCTCGTCGGGGAAGGAGCCGTTGAAAGAACGGAGGTTCTTGTTTCCGGTGATCATCTGGAAGCCCTCGGGGAAGGCCTGGACGTTGTCCATGTAGTAAAGGTAGTAGGCGAGAAGACCACCGACCTGGGGAACCATGACGGAGGAGCCGTTGCTGTAGACGAAGTAAAGCGCGGGAGTCCAGTAGGCGGACTTGTCCTGGGTGACAGCGCAGGAGGTGCAAGCGCCCTCGGCGGTCAGGTCGGAGTAGGTAGAGTCCATGGCGAAGTCTTGAAGGTGTTGTTAGAACATGCATTTCACGTTTGGCATGATCGAATACTTACTGCCGCTACCAGCGATGGTGTGGACGTGGTCGGAGATCTGGCCGGGGTCCATGATGGGATCCATACGGGCAATACCGGTCTCAGAGCGACACGGCATGCGCCAGAAAGCGTGAGCGCTGCTCACGAGAGTGAGAGCGGCGGCGGTGGTGGTGCTCCTCATGGTGATGGGAGGCAAAGGTCGATTCGGAGGAGGAAGTCTGAATCAAGGCCAATGGGTCGCGGGGTGGCTGATATGGATGCGGTGAAGGTCCCTTGCTGGCTGCGAAAGGGTGTCGTCGGAATGTATCAAGGTGGAGTTGCTTTGTTTTAACGAACGGCACGACTCAGGTTATCAATCTCGCACGAGGTGCGGTCGATAAAGTGAAGTCTGGAAGAGATCAAAAGAGCGACTATGAAGGAGTGACGGTCGGAAGAGCAACGATAGAGAGAGACGGCCGCCGACTTCTGGGGGTATATTGAGGGTGAAGAATGCCCCCGGCGAAGCGAGCAGCGGTGCATCGACGCCTTGGCCAAGGGGTGGTTGTGTCGCGCGTAGTCGCACGTTTGCACCCCGATCGTCGCCCTCCTGCAATCACCCGCTGGGCCGACGAATCACAGTCCGCGGGTACCTTGCTGCGCGCATTCTAGCGCTGCCTTAGCGTCACTGCTTCCGACACTTGGCGGGTTGGTCATTTCATTTCAGCGAGCGCAACGCTCCTCTAATAGCACTCATACCCGGCCATGCATCACTACTGCTGCTGCACCCGGCGAGCACGGCGGCAAATCGAGATGCCATTTGATTGCTCCGATTCGACTTGTATGACGATGTACCTGGCTGTTTACGGCGATCAGCAACATGGCCATCCTGGCTGCTGTCTGTCTGACGTTCTGTGCCGTCTGCATCTACTGTTTCCAACACTCACTCGACCATCATCCTCTCCACTGCTGCACTATTAATGCCGCCGCCGCTGCACCGCCTCCTTCCAAGACCCGCCGCCAAATACAAAAGTAGGCCCTTGACCTGGCACTGACACACGCGAGACGCCCAAGCGCGCTTAAGCCCTCTCCCCCGTCTAGCAATTACTCGTCGCCCGTGACGAATGCCCCTCACACCCGTCGCAGGGCACGCAGGGCTGCTCATCGGCTGCCGTCGCCGGCACGCACTGCCCGGTGGAAGATCATGTTCCCAGGCACTCCTCAAAGCTTGGTCTGTTGTGCCGTTGCTATTTGCGCCCGCTGCTCCGGATCATCTCCCATATGTGCATCGTCATCTGACTCGCATTCACTGTCTTGCCCTGCATGCATGCAGTAATGGTGAGAGTGTGTTTGTGCCATCGTGAAACCCTTCGACATCCCCGGGGAATACTGTTGAGGAATCTCACACTTGCGACACGTTGTTTCGTTTGCTCTCCCGTTGAATGCCTACTGTGTCTCTTCTCTCAGGCTCGAGGCCGGCCGTGCTACAACAATACGAGCCACCATTATCCACCCCAATCCTGGAGGCACCACTAGTAAGGAGCCCTTGCGCGGCGTTTGCCCTGCGCACAAGTGACAAGAGCACAAGCTCGCCTCGGCAGGAGCAGCCCGCCTTCCAACTATTGTTATCATTATTGCATCGTCCAGCCAATAGATCACAAACCTGACTCAGAAAACCAGCAAACACACAAGGCGCGGCGTGCGTGGCAAATACTCCCCTATAAGACATAGCTGCAATACAAAGACCAAAGAAGCGAGAAGCCTGAGTGACCGGTCCAAGCCCGCCCCTTAAAAGCCATTCATCCACGTGTTGCGCCGACGAATGATTGCACGACGTACGTCCTCTCGCTTGCTAGAATGGCGACTCCACCACGCGAGGGCTGGTGTAATTAATTTTATTTTGCCTTCGTGTATACGTAGGCGCGAGCGAATCTCATCGGATCGAAGGGCGGCCACGCTTTTTTTTCATTACAACAGTGTTCTTCCATGGGTAGTGCTCTTCCATGGCAATCGTTGGCAAGATTGCCGTTTTTGCGCCTGTCACTCTCCATCTGCCAGTGCGCCGTTGGACGACTGCCGAAATTGAGCACAGCTTGCTTGCGTAAGATCTCAATTTTCCACCAGATGAGGATGACGGTATGGTCGTGTCGCGTGGCACGACGCGTCGCCTTTTTTTCTTTACAGCTCGCTCGCTTGTGGACGATGCCGCCCGGTGTCACTGCCGGATTCGACCTGTTCATTTTCGCGTGCGTGGTGAGAGAGGAGGGCGCACTCGCGTAACTACTGCAGGTACAGTAAGCAATAGTGTCCGGTGTACTACATACAGACTGGAGAAATCCTCCCGTACTTGTTTTACATGTCCAGTTATCGAAATTCAAGGGGTGACAGAGACTCGCTACACATCTCGCGTGAGAACCTCAGACCTTTTTTCTTCAGACCTGCCTGCAATCATCGGATTTAATCGCTTGCCCTTCAAGCCGCAAGCCGCCACTTCTCACCAAACCCTCCGCTCGGTTTCATACCTTCGGGCTTCGCACCACTACGAGTAGATCTGCCAAAGATAGCCTCTGCAGGGTGGCAGGTCCACAGGTTCAGCATGGCTGCGACAAGTGAGGAGCCCCAGATTGTCGGTACTAGACAGAAACTTGAGACGGTCATGGGTTGGCGATTGGGTTTTAAGCCGGAAACACCGGTGTCTGAGAATTGCGTGCGGGAGAGTTTCAAGACTCCAACTTTGCCGTGTCGTGTTGATTGCGAAGGTTGGGTGTGTCCTGGTCGTGTTTGTGGTCGCTTGCTGGTGAGGTTATTTTGGACGATCAAACATCAATTATGGAGGGGTTTGTGGGCGTTGTTTTTGCGTCATTTGTGAATGCTGTTGCCTTCGAGGCTATTACATGGCTCCAGCCTGCGGGTGGTGGTTCCATTGTAGCTGCGAGTAGCGAGACTTGGGGACTATTTGATGATGCTTCGGCCGCGAGACATCCTCCCGTGTCGACGATCATGATTTGTTGGTGAGATGTCTTCGAGAAGACCAAAGGAGCTTTCAACATAATGTCTCATTGTCTTGGACGTCATAATGCAAATGACCTTAGAGTTCACGGCAAAACTATCAGACATGCATGTGAGCTGTCACTAACCCCGAAAGCCTAACCCTATTGACAAACGAACGCAGATAGATGGCATTGTATACCGCCGTCTAGGCTGTCGAAGCATGTTCAAAGGCACCCTCGAGTATTGGGTATCTGTAAGGTAACTGTTATCGTGTCTGTTGAGCGCATATCTTGGCTCGTTGTCGTATCATAGCTGTATTGATGCTTTGGCTCATATTTCGCAGCGAAAGCGTAGTGGATCACTCCACTTTCCAGGCCTCTTCCATCGTACTTGCCTATTTATGCAAGAGAACACAACAGAAACAGCGAGTACGCTAGTATGTGCACAGTTCAGTACCAGCGCACAAGACATGATAAGCAGGAATGTATATGTGATTATGTCCACTTTCCATGCTGGTCGTTCACGATTTAATCCCGTTGGAGGTTCAGCCCTGTCGTTTGGCTACGTCATGGAGAGAGCAACAACATTCAATTGACCGAACATGGACCCGCAAGCTATAGAGATGCAGTGACACAACAGCAACGATATACGTATCATATTCACAGCGCCCCAAAACGTCTGAGCATCCATATCTGTCCCCTGTAATCTCATCTCGAACGTACAAACACGCCAAACACTCAAGATCGTTCCTCGGTGGAATGGATGATCGAGGATCCGACCGCCGCGCGCGGGGAGCTCCACGAGAAAGCAAGACAGCTTGAGAGAAGCACTGACGCCAACGATCGAGCAAGTGGCCTGACCATACAACTACCTGTAGATTCCAAGTCGACAAGGTGAGCCTTCTACCTGTCACATTCGCACACATTCGTCATGTCTGCGCCAAAAGGTAAATCCTACGACGAGACGTCGCGCAACAAGGACAACATCCGCCGCGGCATCAAGGAACCCAGTCCCCTCGGCACCGCGTGCTTCGTCGGCTCACGCGCTCTCGACCCGTTCTTACAATATGGCATTCTCGCGAAAGGATTCGGCGGCAATGCGATCGAGAAACTCGGAGGAAAAGTGCTGCCTCAAGGGCCAGCGCTCATCACAAACACGCCGCTGGATAGCTTGCTAGGCCTGAGTCCCTACCGATCCATCATCTTCGGCATGTCTGTAGGCAGCATGCTCAAGCAGAACATCCACTGTACTACTATCATGCAGGAGCAGATGCCACCACAGTTTGGGCTTGCGGTCGGCGCTTTCAACTCGGTCTTCAACTCGCTTAACTCGCTCTTCTTCGTCTGCGCGCAAACCTCCGCCTCCTGCAACGGCGAGCATTTCCCGCAAACTCCGCTCATCGTAGGATCTTCGCTGTATGTCATCGGAATGACTTTGGAGTTTGTTTCTGAGATCCAGAGGCACGCGTTCAAGAAAGATAAGAAGCACAAGGGACAGGTCTACGAGGGTGGGTTGTTCGGCTTGAGCAGACATATCAACTACTTCGGATACACGCTGTGGCGCACAGGCTATGCTATCGCTTCTGGAGGCTGGACATGGGGTGCTGTCACGGCGTCTTGGTTCGTGGGCGATTTCACGCTTCGAGGCATTCCTGTGCTGCAGCATTACCTTGAGGAGAGGGTGAGTAACCTGCGCAAACACTTGTGTCCTGGTATATGCTAACGATTTACAGTACGGTGAGAAGTACGAACACTACAAGGCTGCTGTGCCGTACAAGTTTGTGCCCTTCGTGTATTGAGTCACTTGCGGATCTTTTTTGTTGCGTCGATTCGCGATGTGATTGCTGCTTTGCGAGATTTTGTGTAAATACCCTTACTCCTCACTTCATGTACTGTTCGAAACCGATGCTGCTTCTCTATACAATGTGTTACCGCTAATCGACAAGCTCAACTGTGTTAAAAGCAGGAATGCTTTCATTGACGACGAGTGCAGTTTGGTGAATACTGCATGCAGCTCTGGTCAAACCTATATAAGCATCATTCTTTTGCCCAAATCACTACTTTCTTCTTCCCGACGCTCATAGCACATTCTCTTCGGTCCATCATCAACCACTCTCAAGCCCAACGATCCACTCGCAGAGTTTTCCAACACAAGAGACCTAGGTCATCATCAAGTCATCGCGCACCTGCTCTCCATACCGGAATTTATCTCTCCGCTCGCCCATTTCACCACTTAGAAACCATGTCCTATGTCTTCGATCCCACGACTGGCCTTGTACAATGGGTGTCCAACATTTCAATCAATCCCTACCCGCATGATGCCTCCCACGGTATCTACGGCGGCACATATGGGTCTAATGAGGAGTATGAGGTGCTGCACCAGCAGACTGCGGAGCAGCGTGACTTCTCTGGATACACTTATGGCCCCCCCCCCATTCGCCAGCTGGTACCTGCTCCCACCGCGTGTCAGATTCCGATCACAGCAGCACTTCCCGGCGCTTTCCTGCCCGTATTGGCTCACTTTCAGGCTCGCCGCAGCTGCGGAACAGTCAGCGTAATACAACCACACCAGACCGCCAGAACGAACACTCGAATTCGAATCACTCGATGGGTGGTCACTACCACCCAGGCAGAGGCAACTCGGTCCCACACCGGTATCATGACGGCCTGCGTTCCAAGGAAGACCTGATCGAAGAACTCGTCGCCAGGATTGGGCCCGCAGGCTACGTATCCCTGATCGTCGCTCGAGACAATATTCGCTTATATGGAGAACCGATGCGATCTGATGAAGAGCTCCTTGCTGAGGAATTGGCTGACTTAGACCGCAAAACCCCCTCTCGAGATGGCCTTCGTCCGCTGTCCATGAGTCAGTCGCCTACTGTAGGTCCAGCACGATTCTCTGAGGAAATTGATCGCTACAACAATACCTCGTCCAGCAAGCTCATTCAATCGTTGGAGGAGCACTATCGGCACGAGTTGAAGCAAGACTATGGACACCGCTTTGACAATGTCGACGATACTGTCGTCGCCGCTTACATCAATGCCTGTGACAACATAAGCCACCCGGGACAGCGCATGCAACGGGTCATCGGCCGCGACCAGCCGTTCTCATTCTCCAACTTCTGGGTTGTCCCAATCCCGTTTCTCGACCTTCGGAACACAGCTCTGGAAGTGATGCTACCATTAGACCCGGAGGCTATCACGGAGCTAAACAACGATGTTCTGCGGGTTCTGTACGTCCACCTTTCGAACGACAGTCGAGCCATTCCTAGCGCGGTGACTTCCGACGGTATGGACGAGAGTCGTCAACGTGTACTGAGCGAGCTGGTGCGCAGAGGTTTCACTGGGGAATTGCCCAAGGTTGCCCGGCTCCGTGGTTTGAATGATTATTCGGTTCCTCGCAGGTTGAGCGACCCAAAATGGCTTCATGGTCCAGTGTCCAGATCGAGTGCGCTTGTCGACCAGCTCCACAGGGAAGTCGAGCGTCTGGCATCAGGTGAGCTTCGTACTCCGAAAAGTCGCCGCGACAACAAAGCACGTCAAGACGTACATCAAGGCTCAACGTCAACGATGGAGAATTCCCTCGGCGAGGTGTCTGAGAAGAAGAAAGGGGAAGCCCCAGCCACCAGAGTCTACGAAATCGACTCCCCTGAGCACTCAAGCGCTGCCTCTTCGTCAAACACAGTGCAATACGAGCTCGAAGTCAGCTCGTCCGAAGACAGCACACCTCCTACCAAAGGCAAAGCTCGTGCCGTCGAAGCCAATTCTCACAGAAACACTCATGACAGCTCAGAGAAAAAGAAGCACAAAGCTAAGGCTCCTTCGAGGCACAGGAGCAGCGTTTCGGATCGGAAGTCCGAGAACTCAAGGCAACAGTGACCGACAAGACCTCAACCACAGGGAATTTTATGGTTCTATGAGGATTTGGCAATATTGTGCGAAGAGGATCCCGTGTTCTGAGCAATAGAAAAGGGGTTGGAATCTCTGGGATTGGACCCATGCGAATGGATATTTGGATCACCAATTTACGTAGCTTTTCACTGTTTGTGTGATGCTGATAACACTGTCTTGTTCGAGAGAATGCCTGGCTCATTGTCAGGCTTCGCAGGATCACTTGATCGAACTCCCCAACGAACCTTCGCGAGGCCGAGTTGCGCAATGAGTTTCAATGTACTGGACCAAACTTTCGCTTATTATGAATATCTCCCACCCAAGCTACATGTGATTCTGATGCCACGTGAACCCACCGTCCTCTCTCAACAACCTTTGAACCCCATCAAAGCCCGTCTCAGGCGTCCGTCCCAACAATGTCGCCAACGAATCATCAACGATCTCCGCTTCGCCCTGATTGAAACCTTCAAGAACAACCAGTCTTGCCTCAAACCAGGCCCTCGGCTTGTTGCCCACGTCGTCCTTAGCGGACGCTGCGATCCACTCGCCGGGTTCGAGATACTCGATAGGCTTTTCCGTGCCTTTAGCTTGCGAGATAGCACGGACAAGATCTTCAAGCGTGTTTGTTGCCTGGCTTGTCAACAGCAGAATGTTCTTGTCCGTCTTGGGCTTGATTGAAGGGAAGGCATCGAGGCCTTTCGCCATCAACGCGGCCATTCCCTCGCCGAGCTCGTCGCGGGATGTGAATGCAATCCGACCCTCTGATACCGGAGGCTGCGTGTTGGGCAAGAGTACCTTCGTTGACGATGGATACCAGTTCAAGTACAGCGGGAAAGCATCCGTGTAGATGCCTGCGCGAAGCGAGAGGAACTTCAAGCCGGATCTGATGCGCGCCACATTAGTGCTCTGAAACAACCCCAAAAACCGACTCTGGAAGATGTACACAGAGCAAAACTTACTCTCTCAACCTCTCCTCCGTCCACAAATGCGCCTGCATGAACCCCACTTTACTCTCGTCGCCATACCCACCAAAGGCAAGCGAGACATACCAAACCTCCTTAACACCAGCTTTGACGGCAGCATCAATTACATTACCGTGTTCTCTGTTCCGCTTGGGAGTGTCCCTCTCACTGCTGCTGACGAACAGCAACAACCCTACTCCTTCCAAAGCAAAATCGAGAGTCTCAGGGCGTGCGAAATCGAGCTCGCGGAACTGCACACCATGCGACTCATATTTTGAGCGCGAAGCAGGAGAGCGCGACGTAGCGATGATGCTTTTGGGATCGAGGCGGTGGGTGTGCAAGAGGTGGTGGAGGATGGTTGTGCCTAGGCCGCCGGTTGTACCGGTTAGGAGGATAGGCGAAGCTGGTGGTGCCATTGTTGCGTTTGATGGCCGAGACAAGATGGACAGGAATTTGCGAATAGGGAGTGATGATTGTGCTTTGTTTGAATAATGATGCCATGGAATACGGAAACGACGACAAGTATTTATGTATGCCTGAGGTCACTCACCACTTCGCTAGGATCAAGGCACGAGTCTTTGCTTACCAATACCTCTGAACACTAACGAATCGTATACGACGTGTTCGAGTGCATGTCGCAATTGCGAGTCCACATGTAGTGTACGCTAAAGTATGGCCTTGCGATTGAAAAGTGCGGCTGAATCCTAAAGTCAAGTGAGGGCTTGGTAAGCAAATAGCTACATCTGGCATTGATCTGCAAACAGTTTCAAGTCAATGGTTGCTTACGATATGCCTGAAATTGCTCGCAAGGCAATGCGCTCGTAGTCGTCGGGCTGGGTTCGACGTGTAGTAGTGGTTAAATCTATCCGTGTGAGCGTATAGTGTCCATGAACTGCATTCGTACAGTGCTGTATGGTTGCCGTAGTGCATATCATCTTTGCAGCCCGTCTTATGCCTTTAAGAAGATCATTGAGAACACATTCAAAGTAGCGGAGTATCACAACATAATCTGCGTGAAAACATCATGCCTGCACTTTCGCATGAGTCGACCAACTATACGGCAAGAATTGGATGCAGTAGTGCTCACAGAACAATGCTCAGGACAATAAATGAACGAAAAAATGAACATGGTCAAATTAGTAGGTAGTGTGAAAAGTTGCATTTCCTTAGTCCTTTCCAGGACCACTACCATAAAGCTACGCTTGAAACCCATCCGGAAAGAAGATCGACACCACTCTAGTTCTCGTGAAGAGTAGCCTCGAAGGTCTTGTCCTTGGTGGAAGCCTTCTCGTCGATCTTCTGCTGGCCAAGACCCTGCTTCTTGTACGCGGCGGCGTAGGGGTTGAGGCGGAGCATGACCTGCTTGTTCTGGAGAGGGTTCTTCTTCTGGACGTGAGAGCGCTTGGTGATGGCACCACCACGGACGGGGCGAAGGACGCTCTGGACCTCAGAGCTGTTGATGAGCTTGTTGAGGTCGGGCTGGGCCATGCTGTTCTGGGGGATGAGGAAGTCACGCTTGAGCTCAGAGGGCTCGGTGGTGCTGCCGTAGACGGAGTCGAGGGCGGCGAAGGCGTTGGAAGACCAGATGACGAAACGGCCAAGGTGTCCACCAGGGGCGAGCTGGAGAAGGTTGAGGGCGTAGACGTCGCAGGTCTCGACACCGGGAAGGTTGCGGAAAGCGGCGATGAGGTCCTTGCCGTCCTTGGACGGGTCGTAGACGACCAGGGGGCCGCGACGCTGGACGTGGCGACGGTTCCTCAGCTTACCCTTACCGGCGCGGAGCTTGCGGGAGTCCTTGACCTTCTCGACATCGGCGGCGGCACCGACAGCCTTGAGGAGGTTGACAGCCTGGGAGGTCTTCTTCAGGGCACCGTCGGCGAAGGCGGCGCTGGAGACGACGAGGGGAACCTCAGGGATGGCACCGATGCGGTGGCCACGGGCGAGGACAAGGGCGGCGCTGGAAGAAGCAGCAATGGCGGAAACGGTGGCGAAACGCCTGGTCAAATGTTAGTTTTTCCTGTTCCTCAAATCTTCGAGATTGCGATTTTGCGTACTTCTGGCCAAGGTTGATCTTCTGGTGCCACTTGCGCCAGACCTTGGTGGGAGCGAACATGCGACCGGAACGGCACATGTTACCGAAGGCGGCCTGACCGGCACGGTGAGTACCACCACCAGAGACACGGGGAATACGGGCGACAGCGCGACCTAAGGTCCGTTAGCCATGTCTTTCCAATACTGCATTCCATTCTGCCATGCTCGCCCAATGCCATCCATATTTTCCATCTCTTGCGATTGCGGTGTTCACGTACCAGTACCCCAGGACTCGGCGGAGGTCTGGTGACCAGCGTTCTCAGCTACGGCGTAAGGCTGACGCTTGTTCTTGGCCATGCCGGTGTGGACGTGCCTGTCCTCCTGTTAGTCTATATCCCATTTTTTCCCGCCTGGTCGGAGGTGTTGGAGTCGGAGTTTTCGTACTGGACAATGTCGGCACGGATGGGCGCCTTGAAGACATTGGGCAGGGGGTGGGTGTTCTGGCTGGCAGCCCCATCGGCGCCAATGATCGTGACAGTCGGGCGCGACATCTTTACTGTTTGTTAGTAGTACGGTGCGAAAACCTGCAATCGTCGTCGTCGGGCCTCAGAAAGTTCAATCGACGTCTAATTTGCTCCAGCGCCGCAAATCTGTGGGAGGGGCCTGTGCACGAGGAAGGCGCGGCACGAGCCGGACTTGGCAAGCGCAACCGCTGTGAAGCGCCTTCCGTCTGTGAGATCTACCCTGAAGGCCCAAAGTGACAAACTAGATCTCGCCATCATGGACCGTCTGCAGTTGACTCATGAGAACCACAATAAAATCAGACGGCCCTACTGTGGACTATTTCGTATGCGACTAAGCGACCTCTTTTGCACCAGGCCTGCCTTTGCCACTCACATGACTGAGCGACAAGTCGACAAGGGTGCACTGAACATGTTCAACTGGCCTGATCACGTGCGTGAATATACGAAAGCAGCATATTGCCTTAGAATATATGGTCCTCTGAAAGGCAATAACGGCACCGTGTTCACGTCTAGGCTACAACAAGCGCGGACATGATACTGCCATTGAGACTGACCTGTGGGCGCTACATACTCGCTTAAAGACCAATCACTCTCAACTATTCGTCAGGATTCTGCTGATCCTGAGGTATTGCCCTGCTCTTGAATCTTCAAGATGGGAACATTCTGTCCCCGAGGCCATACCGGAATACATCATGACAGTTATCAAGTCCTCGTAGGATGCACCACAATTTTGCGCGCTGTTTTCGGCGTCTCGAGATGCCTTAGCGGAATACTCGAAACGCCAATGCACGTTGGCGCCTTGCCGGCGGTTAACGCCTCATTGCCGTGCCACGAACGTACGGTACAGCCTCCCTATGTAAGTCGCCATGTACGACAACATGGATGGTCTCTGTTATATTCTCCTGTGGTATCGTTCCTACCTGTGTGTTAATCATCAAAATCTTTTTCTGTCTAATCCGTTCGTTATCGCATTCGTCGCGTTCCTTGTCGAAAGACACTTCGTCGGCACTGGCCATGGATCGCTTCAATGGCTTTCTTCGACGAGACTCTGCCAAAAAGGCATCCGAAGTTACAATTCAGGCTATTCCAGAGATCGAGATGAAGCCCAGACTCCGACGGTGGAAGCCTATCACCTTGCGACGACCTTTCTTGCTTGCGGTCGCCCTGATCACATTGGGCATACTTGTTCTGGTGCAAGTTCTGGTTGTCTACGATCAACGTCAGAATGGAATCCTTTTTGCACCGAAGATCAGCGAGCTTGGAGCTGGTTACATCTTCCTCTACAGATATTTCCCGACTATCATCGCAGTCAGCTATGGTCTGATCTGGCACTGGATCGATATCGATGCAAGACGAATCGAGCCTTATAGGCAGCTGTCGAAACCTGGTGGCGCATCTGGAAGCAACTCACTACTACTGCACTATCCCACCGACCTTCTCGCGTTTGTGCCACTCAAAGCCCTGAGACGAAAGCATTGGCCTGTAGTGCTTGCCTCGTCTGCGCTGGTGGTAGTTGGTATGGGCCTCACTCCGTTACAAGCTGCCATATTCGCAACAGAGCGAGTGGAAAAATCTTTCGATGTGCCAATGCTCCTCTCCAAATCACTCATGAGCATGGAGGATCAGGCGTCGCAGATTACAGCCAACTATACTTACTCAGTGGCAAACATCGTTTGGCTTGGCGAGCGCCTACCTCAGTTTATGACGCGTGAGGCCGCGTTTACACCCTTCAAGCTTGAAACAATTCGGACACCCTATGACAGTGAAGTCATGACCGCAAAAACAACTTCGTACGCTGTTGATGTGACGTGCGAACCTGCGATTCTCGATGCCGATGAAAAATGGACCAGCTCGCAAGGCTGTAAGGTGCCTTTTATTTACGGGCCGCCTGCACCGGACGTCATCGGTGAAAGTCCTTCTGGTAACTTGATCAAAGAATACAGTTCGTTTTTCGCTGGCTACTCGGGAGATGGTGGCAACGTCAACTACTACTTAGCAGCCTACTGCCCGGAAGAAGCGGTCAATGTCTTCATGGTCGCGCTCAGGCAGAACAGAAAGTCTGAGGACGACCCACCGGCAAACACGACCAGAATTTTCTGCGAGACTGCTTATTATCAACAGAGCGTCACGGCCGCCATTCGAAGTATTGACGGAAGCGTGATGAACACGACAGAGACTACACCCAGGACGCCACTGTCTCCCGGACTTTTCAACACAAGCATTTTCCAGGACCAGATAAGCAATGCAAGGCAGCAGATCGGAGTCAGAGGCTCTCTGCCAACTTTCGCATGGCCGGATCAGAGACCGCAGCTTTCAAAGCTACCACTCACGATTTCCGGCTCCACCCCGGAGATATACAACATATTTGGTTTGGCAGTCGGCGCTTATCCAAGGCCTTTGGGAGACTATATGGATCCAGAAGTACTTACAACATCATTCGCAGCTGCCTACCGATTATTGTTCGCCAGAGCTATGGTAGACGTGCTCGCAGTCAGCTATAAGGAGACTGAAGCACTCAATGGAACGAAGTCATACACGATTGAGGCTGTCCGCGTTCTGCCAAAGTTTGCATATGCTGTAGAAGCCATGCTCGGCGTGGTTATACTGATGGCCATTGCCATAATGGTCGTGACCTGGCGCGACGCCCTCAGTCTATACACGGATCCGGATTCATTGTCCGCGTTGATGTTCTTGACAAAAGGCCAGTCCGGTCTCTTGGAGCAATTTTCGCAACACGATCAGTCGAGCTGGGCTCTCTTGAAAGACGAGACTTCTGGAAGCACTTACGAATTGGAGCAACCATACGACAGGCTTGGAGGAACGCTTAGCCTCCGAGAACCGTTTGCGGACAAAGATCGACCAAAGACCATTCGAGCGAAAGAAGACGAATCTGATTTCAACTACCCAATTGAGTTCTCTATGGTGGCAGGAAGCATCTTCGTGCTTGCATTGTCAGCGGTACTGGCGGGCACGGCTTACCTTTACCAGGCCAATCAAGATCAAGGCCTGGCGCTGCCGACGCAAAACCGCTTTGTGCGTCAACTTCTTGAGAACTACATTCCTACTGTGATCGCCTCTCTTATCGAGCCCGTATGGGTAGTTCTGAATCGACTGCTTTGCCTCTTTCAACCATTTGAGGAGCTACACAAGAACGAGTCCCCTGCAAGGCGCTCAATCAACCTGAAGTATTCATCACTTCCGCCTCAACTTGTCGTTTTCAAGGCAATTGGTGCAAAGCACTTCGTCTTGAGTGCTGTGTGCGCCATGGCTCTCTTGGCGAACGTTCTTGCCGTCGCATTCAGCGGCCTCCTAGACGAAGACACTCTGAGCGTCGCCCGTGGATCCACCGTGTTCCATACCTACGATGCGCAGCTGAAGGAGCATATCAGCAACAGTACCGAGAGTGGCAATCCGTTTCCGTTCTACTATGCAATGGCGAATTATACGTCGGGAACGCCAATGCCACCATGGACTAGCGATTCGGCTTTCTATTTGCCTGTCTCTCACGAAGCTCACCTGAACCAATCTGATCGGCTGGCGCTCAGCAACATTCCCATGCTTACAACTGATCTGGATTGCAACCCTATTGATCGTGCTCATGGCTCATCTTGGAGGTTCGACCGTGGATCATTTGCGAATTCGTCGAGTGCGTCAGCCAATATGACAGTGTCTACGTTGGGCGACCGAGGAGAAACATTGTCGTGTGCCACAAAACCCTTGAGTATGTCCGGCAGCTCGTTCCCTTTCCCATGCCACTCTCAGCAAGTCATGGCACTTGAATTGATGGCTCCTCTGATGGATCCTAGCGCAGCAGGTTCGGGTGCCGCGCCCATTGATCATGACGCCTGTCAAGGTCTATGGGTTGGTATATGGGCAAGGAAGACCGCATCTGCTCTGTGCGAGGAAAATGCATTTGAATTGTCCGATGAAGAGGTCACGGCTATGGTCTGCAGGGCAAAGGTAGTTGTCCAGTCTGTGAACGCGACATTCTCTGGCGATCACTACGTGCTAGATGAACAGAACAAAGGACCATCCCACGACTTCCAAGGATCCGATACACTCATCAATGCAATTACAGAAGCGATGTGGTTAGCACCAAACAGGGACTACATGCAGGATCAAAGAGGCACATGGCACAACGACAGCTTCCCTTCTGACTGGAATTCGTATGTCATGAACCTGATGGACCCTGACTCTGGATTACTCGATCCGGCTCTTCCTCCACCAAGCTTCAATTTGACGGCCGACTTGTTCACAAGGTCGTATCGAAAGTTGTTTGCGATCTTGATGGGGATGGACCATGAACGGCTCTTAGCTGAGGCCGCCAAAGACATTCCTGCTTTGGACGCAACCGTATTACACCCAGAGATTCGCATTGTGGTTTCAAAGCCGATGATAGTACTGTCCTCAACAATCCTGGGCCTCTACATCCTTGTAGCGATTGCTGTTTACGCACACCGGCCCGGAAAATTCTTGCCTCGCATGCCACTCACCATGGCATCGGACATCGCATTATTCGCGGCAAGCCAAGCGGTAGCAGAGGTTGACGAAAATGAGAGGTCTGGAAAAGAACTTGGCGCAGACAGGAAGAGGTTCGGGTACGGGAGCTTTATCGGCACCGATGGTCGGCCGCATGTTGGCGTCGAAAGAGCACCTTTTGTGGTGCCCGCGTGACGATATGTCAGCGGCAAAAGATACTTGGGTACCACCGCCTTCCATCAGGTGGAAGGAGTTGAGATGTCTCATCTGCAAGGCATGATTGTTGCAGCTGCAGTGACAGGCGCGGTTACTTGCGTTGAACGTCAGCCAATGGAGCAGTAAGCGCGTAAGGCTGAATGCAGGAGAGACGACAGCGTGCATGGTATACGCAATCACGCAAGGCACGCAGTCGACCTTCGAATCCATCGTCGAAGGCGCAGAACAATTTGCACCGGACCAAGGCCGATGAGAAAAATGCGATGGAGGGTTCTGCTTGTTGAATGGTACATGTTAAGCGACGATTTAGCGAGGAACTTCATGCACAAAGAAGGAGTTGTTTCGGAGGAAGCCCTGCGGGCCCGCTTTGCCAGTGGCGAAGATCAGGGCCAAGCTTTTTGAAACAGGGGCCGGCTGTCGCACCATCTTTCCGCCTCACCGACGCCGACAACCAAATTCCTGGATCTCAATTCTCCATTGGACAGACGCGACTTCACTGGATCACAGCACCGGCCGCCGACCGGGACATTATAGGGTACTTGCTTTCGTACCAGTATGCGCGCCATTTCCCCGCGGCCCAATCATCACGGACCGGATGTTTGACTACGCTCTGTCTGCATCCATAGAGGGCAACTACTCACCTAGTTTCGCAACTTCGTGGCTACACAGCCTTAGCATGCGCTACGGGCTAGCCGTCCATCGGTGCATGTCCCATAAGAGCCCATATACCGCGTGGATCCTTGTCTCACTGGGGCGCGATACTCGTGCATGGCAGTCTGCCATTGGTCCATGGCCAATCTCAAGCCCCATGAACTCCAAAGCGACTCGTCTTTTGCGCGGGTCCGCAAGCCGCGACAGCGTGATACTGGTCAAGCCCGTTAGCCACACTTCTCCTGCTAGGCTCCTCTTCGACCGGGAACGGCATGCGAGAGGAGGAACGGGATATGCACCTTGCAGATGTCGCTAATGCTTGGTGTGCATGGCTCCATGTCTCGTCCAGGATGCGCAGATCCCCCGTGTGTCTTTTCGACATAAGAAGGGAGTACAGCGCCTTTGTTCTTTTTGATTTCCTCCTGCAAGCCAGTCTTCCATCGTTCTCTGAATTCGTCTCAATCGCGTGCCCGGTGCCGCCCAGTCATTCACTTACCAGTATCTCTGCGAGATTACTACGAGCCACACACTCATTCGCTGTACGCTTGAATCTTGGAACCAGTCGCATACCGCAAGAATCAGTGTGAAACGGACCCTTGAATTCATCAAAAGGTACGTGGACAACCCATTCAGCTTCCCATGCCTTTGTTCTGCGCCCTGTCTTTCACTGGAAGACAAAGAGAAGCCGACACAATGGCAATTCACATTTCACAAATGCAATGTGTCGTACCTTCGACACTTTCCTCCATTCAGATTTCTTACACCATATAACGCGCCTCTGCGGACGCTTGTCCAACTATTTACCCACCCATCTAACACGCAGCAGTTCTTACATAGCTAGCCGGATCTAGCTCTCTGTCAGCACTCACGCACGCTCAACATCTCACACACAGTCATTCCCACCACACACTTCGCGACGATGTTCAACCTCAACACTCTTCCCTCTGTCGGCCGCATGGCTGTCATCGCCACTTCCTTCTTGTGCATGGCCAACGCCCACATGTACATTTCGGAGCCTCAGCCGCTGCCCGGAAACGCCATCAAGGACCCCCTTGAACCCAGCGGCAGCAACTTCCCTTGCCACGGTGCTTCTCTTCCCAGCTCTGGCGGCCAATCCATCTCTGCCGGCTCCACCTTCCCGCTCAAGCTTGAGCTTGGTGGTGGCGCCAACACTGCTGTCCACGGTGGTGGTTCTTGCCAGCTCTCGATCACCTACGAGACTGACCCTGTCAAGGTCAAGGACCCCAAAAACTGGCACGTCATCTACTCAATCGAGGGTGGCTGCCCTTCCAACACTGCTGCGAACCTTGACTCTGTCGGCGGCGCTGTGGCTTGCCAAACCAATGAGCAGGGCGACTGCGTCCACTCTTGGGATGTCCCTATGCCCAAGGGCGTGAACCCCGGCAACGCTGTCCTCGCTTGGACCTGGCAGAACACTCTCGGCAACAGAGAATTCTACATGGGCTGCTCCGCAGTCTCCATCGAGGGCGGTTCCGGCGATGAGATGGGCTCCCTGCCTGCCATGTTCGTTGCCAACCTTGAGATCGAGGGCGGCAAGTGCCCTACCACTGCTTCCCAAGATGTTCTCTACCCCAACCCCGGCCAGTACGTCACCACCATGTCTGCGACCAACGGCAAGAACTGGCCCAAGGCCACTCCGACCGGGGATGGCTGTGCTGGTGGCTCTGCTGCCCAGCCCACTGGCTACGGCTCTGGCTCTGGCTCCGGTAGCAGTGCACCCGCCCCCTCGAGCTCCGCCTACGCTCAGCCAACCGGCTACGGCGCTCCTTCTGGATACGCCGCTCCACCCCAGGCTGCTCCCACCTCTGTCGCTTCTCACATCTCATCTGCTATCGCTTCGTACGACAACCAGAAGGGACGTGAGACTCAGACCACTTTCGCCACCTCCGCTTCGGTTGCTCGCCCATCGTCGGCGGCACCCAACGTGGAGGCACCGGCTCCCACCGGTTACTCTTCTGGCTCTCCCAACTCCGAGAGCAACAACACCTCATCTGAAGACACTCCTTCTGACGGCGTATCCGACGGCACGATTCGCTGCGTGGATGGTGGTTTGGGCTTCGAAGTTCATGACCAGGGCAAGTGGGTCAGCATGGGTCGCACCAGTGCCGGCACGAAATGCGAGTCCGGAGTCATCCAGAAGCGATCCAGTGCCAGCCGTTTCCGCCGCCACCTCCACGCCCACAAGCACTAGATCGATTGAGCGACGGAGAAGATAAGGATGGATGAATGCATTTGACGCGGCGTTTTTTGATTGGCATTTTCATCCCATTGAGACAACACCAGGATAAGACAGGAACACCAGGAGGGAATTTGAAGCGGCCTTTGAGTCGCTAAGTTAGCAAATCAACGAATAAACAATGAAACGGAGCTTTCGCCCACAAATCTTGACTTTCCAGAAAAAGAATTCGACTCGTAAAGTGGTAGTTGGCGTGACGTGGTGGGCCAGGAGAGGTGGTGGAACTGGAATGAGGAGTGGTATTTACGTTGGTTATGTGAATGCTAAGCACGACTCGCGTCCGCTGACACCTAGGTGCTGTCTCGCGCTCGCGAGAGGCAACAAAGGATTTATTCGCATCAACAAAGAAGCTTGCTTGAATGGCATGGTAGCTTTTGCTGACCTCGGACTTACATTCTACCGCGCTGTGATCACAGAGCACTCACAGAGCACTTCGACTCTTTTCGTCCTCTAGCTAATCCTCGATTCTGTTTTAAATATAGTTTCGCTAAGCTCGAGATTCGCGCTACAGTCTTAGCACCCGTCTATCAATTATGAAGAGGCCCTGTGGTCCTCGTTCATGTAAACCGTCTAAGTTGATGATTACTTGTGTTTCATGCTGTTGGGGGAGGGATTGGAGGTAGTGAAGCCCGATGATCTAAATCACAGGTCTTAATATTCGAGACTCAAGAATGTAGCTTCTGTGGGCACGATCCAACATCTCCTGCGTCGTTGCATTATAAAACGAGTGACTTCCTTACCACCTTTCACCCCACTTCGTAGGTCTGCAAAATGGTTCTCCCCAGGATCACCACAAATCCAAGCCTACAGCTTGACTCTCAAGGGTACAATATAATTCCAACCCATCGCCCATCCTCACCATGTTTCTCAAACCGCAGTCGTCGATGCAAACGATCCGTAGCTCCCTGCCAGAACTCAACCGTCTCCGGCGCAACAGCGTACAACCGCCACAGAGACGAGACGAAATCCGGATTCTCCTCAATCAGAGCTTGCGCTTCTGCAATCTTCCCACCAAGATCGACCGTCTCGTCCATCCTCTCGCTCTGCAACGAAGCAACCGCAGTAGCCCGCGACCCCAAAGGCCGCTCAAGGAAATCCTCAGCGCTCTCTGAGGCAGACAGTTCTACGGCTCGTCCTCTGATGCGAATTTGGCGGCCTAGCTGGGGCCAGTAGAACGTCAAAGCCACGTTTGGCGAGGAAGCGATCTGGCGACCTTTGGGACTGTCGGCTTTGCTTGCGAAGTGCCAGCCTCGGTCGTCGACATTCTTCAGTATGAGTACGCGGGCGTCTGGGAAGCCATCGGCGTCGACCGTGGAGAGGGTCATGGCGTGAGGCTCTTTGATGTCTCGGGCGATAGCATCGTTGAGCCAGAGCTTGAAGGCTTGTTGGGGGTTGTCTGGGAAGTGGGAGAAGTCGTCGATCTTGAAGGGACCTTTCAAGGACGGGAGACCTCGCAGAAGGGTTTTGATCGATGGATCTGAGTCTGTGATGCTTGGAGATAGGGGTGGCTATGAAGGGAAGATTAGAAATGAGCAGCGTGGGATGGGTTTGTGGGATGTGCTCGAGGCTTCGTAGAATGGAGAATTCAACGAGAGCCTTATCGTGACCAAGTACTGACGAGAGACTTATCATGGTCGAGAAAATGATTGATGCCGTGAGTCACATGCTTGATATACGAGGTCAATTGTGATAGCGTCGGCACGACGTATCCGATGCCCGATGCACGCCAAATTACGATCGTGTTGAGATGGTGATTGGCGTCGCAGCATACAGCAAGGAGAATACATCAAACAAGACAATATCTCCAGTTCATGTATTTCCTTGCGTATTCTTTCTTTCCAATGCTGCAAGTCGGTGTTGCATCGATAATTATGGTCCTGATCCGTACATGCTCCTTTGGCACAGAGGGAAGATGATCACTTCGCGAAGGAGAAGGCCTTAGAGGACCAGATTGCTGCTTTGAAGCAGAAAGAGAAGGATTACTTTACCGTTATCAAAGCTCCAGTCTCGAAGACCGCGAAGCCGATCTAAACCAGCAGGAACTAGACGTAAGAAGACAAAAGCAGACTCACTGTCTCTCGGCCACTGGGAAATATGAACCAGTTTGTATAGCATCGCGGAAAGCTCAATCGATCGTATGTGAATATTTGGGTACTTTTGCAATACACAAAATATATAGGTATGCTTGAAATGCACGTGAAAAAGTTGTTATTATACCGCGGCTCATGCCTGAGGCTATCTCTCATCAGCTGTCAGCCGCATTGACCGGAAACGAGGGGCTTGAGGTGGCGAGGGTGAGATGTGCTGGCTGTGCTGGTGCTTTCAGGGTGGCGTGAAACCACACCCGCCGTTGGAACAGCAGACAACCCCGCCTACGACAACAATAGAGCAAAGCAGGAAATACCTCCTTCTGTTGCCCTACCCTCGACATAACAATTCACTCCAATCAAGAGAAAAGACTTGGCACGTACGCAGCCTCCCGCGCATCGTCATCTCGACTCTCTCCTGGCGCGCCACAAAGAGGAGGCGGCTCCATCGAACTAAGCCACACCTACCGAAACGCAGCGCACGCACGAGACCCTCATCGCCAGCCAGAGCCAGCTCGTCTTCACGCATCCAGCCCTGCCCACCGCCGCCCACAGCAGCTACACCTCGTCCGAACACCTCACATATATCCCCACCGGACGTCTTTACCTCACAACCGCCCAAAATGGAAGGCAGCGGCTCCAACCAGGAGCAGTCCCTCGACAATGCCATCCGTGCTTTGCGGGAGAAGAAGCAGGTGCCAGAGATCGATTTCACCATCCACGAGATGGAGGATGGTAGCCAGGTGAACACACAAGAGCGAGTCTGCAAGGGTGAGTCGTGTGGCGAGCTTCACCGCTGCTGAATGTGGCGGCACGAAGGAAGACATTGCTCCAAAGAACGACTTGCTGACCGCAACTTGCGACAGACGTACAAGCGCCCGCGTTCAGCACTCCCACCGAAGAACAGATCACATCCCCTCACGACCGATCAAAGCCCAA
The DNA here is from genome assembly GCA_024604135.1 of Cladosporium velox. Lineage (NCBI taxonomy): Eukaryota > Fungi > Ascomycota > Dothideomycetes > Cladosporiales > Cladosporiaceae > Cladosporium > Cladosporium velox. The sequence goes on along the minus strand of JANIIF010000017.1, from coordinate 280,874 downwards.
CCTCGCGTTCCTCAAGCAGCACTTGTACAGAGAAGGTCGTCTCACAGAAGAGCAGGCACTATGGATCATCAACTCCGGCGCGGCAGTTCTCAGACAGGAACCCAACTTGTTGGAGATGGATGCTCCCATCACGGTGTGCGGTGATGTTCACGGACAATTCTTCGATCTCATGAAGCTATTCGAGGTCGGTGGCGACCCTTCAGAGACCCGATACCTCTTCTTGGGCGACTACGTTGACCGTGGTTACTTCTCGATCGAGTGTGTACTTTACCTCTGGGCACTTAAGATCTGGTACCCCAACACTCTTTGGCTGTTGCGAGGCAACCACGAGTGCCGTCACTTGACCGACTACTTCACCTTCAAGCTGGAGTGCAAGCACAAGTACAGCGAGAAGGTTTACGAGGCATGTTTGGAGGCGTTCTGCTGTTTGCCGCTGGCGGCCGTCATGAACAAGCAATTCCTTTGCATTCACGGTGGTCTCAGCCCAGAACTTCACACTCTCGAGGACATCAAGTCGCTCGATCGCTTCAGGGAGCCTCCTACACACGGCCTCATGTGCGACATTCTTTGGGCGGATCCTCTGGAGGAATTTGGTCAAGAAAAGACACAGGAATACTTCGTGCACAACCACGTCCGTGGATGCTCGTACTTCTTCAGTTACCCCGCCGCTTGTGCTTTCCTCGAGAAGAATAACCTTCTCTCCATCATTCGAGCCCACGAAGCGCAAGATGCTGGCTACAGAATGTACCGCAAGACGCGCACCACTGGCTTCCCATCAGTCATGACTATCTTCTCCGCGCCTAACTACCTCGATGTCTACAACAACAAGGCTGCTGTGCTCAAGTACGAGAACAACGTCATGAACATTCGCCAGTTCAACTGCACACCCCACCCTTACTGGCTGCCTAACTTCATGGACGTTTTCACATGGTCTCTTCCTTTCGTTGGCGAGAAGATTACCGACATGCTCATTGCCATACTTAACACGTGCAGCAAAGAGGAGCTTGAGGAGGAGACGCCACTTTCATCTGGCCCATCATCCCCACCTGAGAGGATCAACACTTCTACCAGTGGTATGGACCCCGAATCTACAGAGTTCAAGCGTCGCGCGATCAAGAACAAGATCCTGGCTATCGGCCGCTTGTCGCGCGTCTTCCAGGTTCTTCGCGAGGAGAGCGAGCGTGTTACAGAGCTCAAGACTGCTTCTGGTGGTCGTCTTCCTGCTGGAACTCTCATGCTGGGATCAGAGGGCATTAAGCAAGCCATCACGAACTTCGAGGATGCGAGAAAGGTCGATTTGCAGAACGAACGTCTTCCTCCCAGCCAAGAGGAGGTGCGCAGGAGCACTGACAATGCGCGTGAGGAAGCGCTTAAGCGTGCGAGCAGGGAAGCCGAGCAGGACACCAACTTGGCCGGCGTTGCAAGGAGAATCTCCATGTAAGTCATCTATGACGTGACATCTTATCCAACGCCAACTAACAATCTACCAGGTCGTCCGGCTCTCGTGCTCCAGCGCGCAGGAACTGATTGGACTAAGAAGGAGACACCCGGACTTTTCACGACAGCACGCTGTACGGCGCCTGAACTACGACACAGCGGGATTGCGCACGAGAGACGAGAAAGCACGGCCAGATTCGAGACAGCGGCGAGGGCGGTGGTACTGCGACTTGGGTAGAGTGTAAATGCGAGTATACAATATCCACCCCACCAGCCAGAGAAAAAAAATTCGAGGCAATACTCCTCGTAGCACACAGATGACCAGGGCCAGTTGGGCTCGAGGTTGGTTGGTCGGGTCTGGTGATGATTTGTTCTCGCTTAGCTCCAAGGCGTAATGGTAATGACAATACTACAGAAAAATATGCAAAAACGTCTTTTCGCGGCAGACTCCTCTCCCTGCGAATTTCGCTCGATAGTGATTTCACACGGTGAAGGATGTTGGGTCCTGCAATGACCTCTGGTTAGTATGCGTATGACGGCCTACCAGGCTCTTTATGAATATCCTCAATGCTGTCTCGACCATATTGCATTTTCTCGCCATTCGTAATGGCTGAGAGCGAGAGCGAAGTTCATTCACCCTGCGGATCACATGGCAGTGTTGCCGCTTCGACTACAAGTGCTAATGCTGTACTTCCATGCTCGAATCGTGCTAATATCAGATGTGTTGCCTCTCGCTCTTGCACGTGAATGCTGCTGATACCGAATAGTGATGTCCAATTCCTTTTCATGACATGAGGCCTCTACACCTTCACATACATCATTGTCGCGATAGATTTACCATGGCAATGATCGATGACACTATACACCATCAACGCATACTCTGAGCGCAACCTGTAGTTCTCACCATCACCATCATCGTTGACCAAAATGTTTCTTTATCCATTGTATCGCAAGCTCGTTATCTCTAAACAAAAAGCCCGACTCGAAACAAAGACACGCAGCCAATTGTCCATCCTAAGCTACCTTTAAAGTGAGCATGGACGTCACCAGCACTCCAACAGTCGAATCTCTGCCTCCGCAGAGCACGATGGCCCCCACCATGACTCCCCTCGGAACATCCTCCCCTCCACCATCCTGTGCCCTGCCTCTGCTAGCCAGAGCACACATCCTGCTCCGCACCCGCGCAGACCTCTGTACGGAGATCAAGTACGGCGCCATCGCAGTCTGCGGCGTCATGGCCTACGGCACTCGCATGTGGGCGTTGGCGCAGAAGAACGTGGCGTCGCTGCTGCAGGACGAGGAGGATGAGGATGGCATGGTGCTCGTGGACTTCGAAGACGGCAGGGGTGTGATTCTCGACCGAGAAGTGGAGTGCGTTGACGACGAGGATAGTGATTCCGGGTCCACGGCGGCTGATGAGATTGGAGCTTTGGTTAAGAAGGCGATTGTTGAGATCAAGAAGTGGGATCGTGAGATGGGGAAGAGGGTTAGGGCTGTGTTGAACGAGTTGCAGGTGCTGTTGTGAGCCTGGTGCTCTCTGAGAAGTTCTGTTTGTGACAAGATTTTATGTACAGTCTAGAAATCGAACTTGATCTATTTCAACGCACTATCCTTGCACCATGACGGAGCGGACACCGGGTTACACCTGGCCACCGCAGCTCCAGGAAGTTGAACAGCGTAGTCCCAGTCCCACCTGCTTGACATGCCGTATGCTGGGTAGTCCGTCGAGACGATCTGAGCCGCGCTGGCAAAAGCGAGCTCACGCATCGTAGTATCGCGGTTAAGCACGGTATCGATCGGGATATCGGCACGTGTTCGGATGATGTAGCCCTTCTTGACCAGACGCTGAAGCTCAGCAGTGTCGGTCGGATCGTTCTTCTTGATGAAAGCGGCGTCAGCGTCGCCTTCGACAGCATTGGTGAAGACAGTGCGGTTCTGCAGAGATTCGTGGCCGTTTTCGCGGTACATGGCGCGTGGGCCGGCGTCGGGCTCGTTGTCGAAGTAGAACATGAATTTGCCGCGGGAAGCTGCCAGCGTGGGCCAGCCGTGTTGGAGGATGGATTGCTCGAGCGTGAGGTTGCCTTGACGGACGTCGTCTGGCACGATGAGTTGGCTTGGTGGGAGGACGCTGCGGATCTCGGAGTCGACGTTGAGAAGTCGGGTCAAGTTCCATTTCAGTGCCTCTTCTGCACAAATGCCACCTTTGCCACAGGCTGGAGCCTCCATCTTGAGTTCCAGGTCGATCATAATTGGTAGGTGGTTAGGGTGGTTGTCAGACCAGCCTTTGAGCTGCCAGAGACATTCGAGGAAAGTATGGCAGACAGAGTGTGGGTCGCCATCGGTGACATGGAAGACCTTAAGACCAGGCTTGGTCATGTTGGGGTCATGGAACGGAATAGTCTCGTTCGTGAGGTTCGCCATCCTCCACAGCAGAGGGTCCGCGTACAAGCCACCTTCAACATCAGAGTGCAAGTCGAGCTCGAGAGAGCGGATGCTCTGATACTCCAGCTGGTGCTCCAGGCTTGCATGCGAGTAGTAGAGGTTCTTCTCGTTGTCGTGGAATTCCTCGAAAGCAGCGCGTTCGGTGGTGATGTTGATTTCGCGGTGGTAGCTGTTGTGCGTGCCGACGACCTGGATCTGGTTCATGCGGATCTCGCTGTGGTTATGGCCGTACTCGATAAGTGCGGCTTGTGAGGCGCCGGCCATTGAGGCCATCATCTGTGGTTACTGTCAGTCTACCTGGGGTGTTATGTACAAAACACTGGTATCACTTACCAGAGAGCGCTTCATCTTGTTTACGACACCTGATCCTTCTTGTCTTGCTGAGAAGTGATACACCGAGAAGGCGGACAGAAGAAAGACGAAGACGAGTATGCCTCGTTTATATGCCATTGCAATGCCCTCACCTTCCCCAACAGGTAGTGTATCGAGACCACGTGGGCGGCAATTAATTTTTTAAAGCTGGGATACCAATGTTGGCACAATAAATGAACTAGGTTAACGGCGTAGGCGATTGAGATATCAAGTGAACTGGCCAGCCATGCAGAGTTGTAGACGAGAGCACGTGTTGTGGTGTGATCCTTGTCGGGGTTGCCCTTTCTCCACAATGCTTGCAGATCGCAGGTCCGAGGACCGCCTCTTCCCGGATTGTCAACCTGGTGAATCTTTGAACAACACATTCTCCAAAGAGATGTCATCAGTCTTATTTTCAATTCCTGTGAGTGTTTAAATCGGCATGTATCTTCCAATCGTGTGTGGAATCGTCCTGGTATCGTGGGCTTCAACATCCCGGACACAACCTCAATCAATGCAACTAGTCACCTGTAAAGCTTACAAATCTCAAAGTACTATACGAGAACAACTAGATGATCGAGGCTCCTTCACCATTCCAAGCACTTTCCATCCCTCATAGACCTAGACTTGAACTTGAAAATCCGCATAGACCGCTTCTCAAGCTCTTCCCTCCAAAACCCCGATGAAACAATGTCAACCCCAATAACCGTCCAAACAGCCACTTACCAAGATGCCTCATCCATCGCCCACATCCAAATCGCCGGCTGGCGCGCATCCTACCAAGGCATCGTACCAGAAACACATCTCAAAACTCTCTCAGTCAGCGCCAAAACCGCGTTTTGGCAAAGCATCCTGATCGACCCAGTCCAAGCGGAGGAAGTCCTCGTGGCACGGCGGCGCGATGGAAACTCCTCCTCCGACCAGTCTGGGCAACAGGTCCTGGGCTTCGTCACATTCGGTAGCGCAGATGATTCTTCAGCACTGGAAAGTGATGCAGAGGCGACGGTAAAGGAGGCGAGGAAAGGCGAGCTCCGCGCGATCTACGTTGATCCGCAGCACTTTTCAGAGGGCGTGGGCAGATGTCTGTGGCTGGCGGCGCAGGAGAAGATGGTGGAACGGGGTTACTCTACAGTCGTAGTGTGGGTGTTTGCTGGCAACGATCGAGCGATACGTTTTTATCGCAAAGCAGGGTTCACCGAAAGCCAAACTGGACAGACACAGGTTGGCGGTGCGACGGTGGTTACGATACAGTTGAGCAAGACGCTTTGAATGTCACTTACGGCTTGATGGCTCTTGAGGATCGGGGATAGCATTTACTATTTGTTGCGGTCGTCGTCTGCGGTGATATATTCACAGTCCTTTTTATAGATCCGGGTGTTCAGTCAAGAGGTCTTTGCTTATGGCCTTCCTCCATGGTCCAAAATGTTACACGTCACAGCACGGCTCCAAGTTCTAGCAGCGCGGATTATGAGATTGCCTTGATGCAGCAGACATTTCAGAATGATTGGCTACGCATTGATAATCCCATGAGAAGGCGTAATCTGAAAGAAAGACAATCCTATCCCAAGAACCGATGCCACGATGGTTCATGCACTCAAGCGCCGACCAGAATATGATTTAGACACCAATTAATGCACCGAACACCAGTGGAAGAAGAAGAAAAGACCGATGCCTTCCAACAAGGATTGACCTATGTACCCCTTTCCATATACAAGGCGTCACTGCTTACTTAGTCGCCTCGGGTGCATTATAAAATTGCGCACCGGGTTGGGCAGTATCAGTCCGATTCGCCAATCAGAGTATGGGTGTTCCTAATTCGCAAAGCCCTTTGCCGATGACCATCTGTGTGCGTGTCAGTGGTTGTTCATGAAGAGATTTCCCACCAGGGACAGCAGATACTCACATGCGAACTCTTCGATCGTCGCCAGCGCTCGCGAAGATCGATGGGTCTGTCGGATGCCATGCTACGGCGTTTACGGTGCCTGGTGAGTGGGCTTCGAGGGCGGCGACTTGGGCGCCTGTTTGCCGGCGCCAGATGTAGACGTGTGAGTCTGCGGAATGTGTGTGTTAACTTTCACTCTCCAAGGGTAGAATATCTTGCGACGTCGAAGACTTACCCTCGCTGCCAGACATGACAAAGTTCTCGCCAGCGCCACCAAAACATGATCGTATCACGAACTCCGCCTGCTGGGCACCTTCGTATCGCATCACTTCTTCGCCTGTGGTGCTGTCTAGCGACCAGAGTTTGCCCATGGCGATATCGCTGTCATTCATGTTGACCAGCAAGAGCGTACCGTCGGCCGAGTAGTTAATGCTTGTGATCTTGTCTTCCATTGGCCACTCATCGAGCTTTTTGCGTGAGGTTAGATCGTAAGTCATGATGCGGTTGTCGGTTGTGGCAGCGGCCATGCGTGTACCATCGCGCGAGACAGCGACATCTGTGACCCTAAAGCTGTTGCCGTTCTCTCGGCTGCCATTTTCCCAGTGCGGCTCGCGCCATGAGTGGATTTCGTAGTTTAAGATCAAGGAGGTTGGCGATGGTCCGTTGCCGTTGCTTGAGCGCATTGTGTACAGACCCAGCGGCCTCCTCGAGCTCTGGGTGCCGATAACAAACGACAATGAATCAGGAAGCCAGGCTGCTGCTGTGACCGGGTAGTCGAAGTGATCGGCTTTGCATACCATATGGCCATCTCGAACGTCCATCACCACGAATTCGTTGTTCTGGGAGCAGCTGATGAGGTAACGATCGTCTGGGCTGAAGGCAACGTAGCATACTCCTCTGGCCTCCAGTGCATTCCGCTCATGTTCTCGGAACTCATGCACGATCATCCATCTCTTGGTATCGTAAACATTCACCAAGCCATCTCTACCAGCGGTCGCCAGCATCGATCCATCGTGGCTGAAATCAAGATACCAGACCTCGTCTGTTTGGTTCCGTAGCTCTGTGAGTGTTTGCAAAGGGAAGTCCTCTGATGCACACTCATGGTCGGTGTACAGACTTGGTGTAACGGTGGTGTTATGGTACTGGCAACTGAGTATTTGTTGTTGCTGAATCGATGTGAGCAGAGTTGCAAGCCGGTGCTCAGGAATCATGACTGAAGGCGATATTGATTTCGAGATTTCGGACAGAAGTTCGCTTCTGCTGTCGCCACGGGCACCGTCCCATGCGGCTTCTGCTCGAAGTTCGTCGGAGGATGGTATCATCATGAGGCTGTTCATAAATCTGTTAGTATTATGACGGCAACAGGATTTAGACTAGACTTACGCTGAGAGGAAATGCAATCGTTCGACATCCTTCTTCAGAGGCGTAAGTTCATTCCGCAACACGCCCAATGCCGCTCCAAGGTCCCGTTGCTCCAGTAATTCCAGGTACTTCTGTTGTCGTAATAGGAACTTGAGCCATGTGGTATCTGCTCCTTCCGATAATGGTAGCCCGAGCTGCGTAGAACCATTGCGGCTCCCATACGCCAGCCTGTCTTTCCGCAATGATGCAGTGCTGCCTGTTGTATTCCCATTCCCTAATGAGACCCCGCCTTCTTGATCTGCATGCTCCGTTCCGAATAGTAAAGTTTCCGCCTCTTCCCATTCTCCTAGTTGTACAGCGCTGCGGAAGGCTGCCACACTTGGTATCTCGAGTTGGTACCCGCTCTCGCGCGATAGCTGCTCCGCTGCGCCCTGGTACCCCAAATCTGATAGCGACTGTAGCAATATTCGCGTCACTTCCTCCCTATTGTGACCGTAAAATGGACTTGTGTCCGCTGTTACTGCGCTCGCAAAGCCATTCCCATGGAACCCATTCGTCTCGCCGTTGCTTCGCGCCGAGCCATTTGCATGCGGCGACGACCCATTCTGGGAGGAACCGTTTGTAGAAGTCCGGCCTCTTTGGTGTTCCTGCTGATTGTGCTCAAGCCGCATGTCGCGGGTGCCGTGGCTGGCTGGGTCTTTGGAAGCGCGTGCGCGCTTCCGGTCTTGGGTATTTGAGGCACTGCCGAATGCAGACGTGCTAGGATCCTCGGGCAGGGACGCAGAGGAGCGCCTGCGCTTGCGAGGGCGGTCGGAGAAGTCGATTGTCTCGGTGTCGTGCGCAGGCACAGGAGTAGAGGTGGAGGACTGAGTATGGCTGGTTGGTGGGGGTTGTGGTGATTGTGCTGTAGAAACTGATGCTGGAAGAAGACTGGGATTGGCGAGTGCGGCTGGGTGGTCGGTGGCGAGTGGGGATGTAGGTGGGTTGGCCTCGTCCTCCAGGACGGAGGTGGTAAGAGGGGTAGGATGGGGTATGTCCGATGGTGCACCCTAAAGGTAAGCCGGAGACATCTGCCTCATGCGCGAGAGGATGCAACAGTGCCCGCTTTAGCAGTGGTATGTGACGTCTGGATGACCGAGTAGTGATATATGATACGGCAGCAGTGCTGGTGTTCCGGTCGGGCGCCTGGTAGGCGAGGTGCTGGTTGGAAACGGGTAGGGTTGTGGCTTGGGGTCGATTCGAGTGCTCCTTGTGGACGATGTGAGGACGCCACCAGGGCTGTGAGAAGCTGGAGAGATTGTGGGCAGTGGTCTTGGGTATGGCTGTGTTGTGTGATAGTACAAGAGGGTGGCAGTGAATTGGAGGGTCAGGCGGCAGAGTGGTGGTGGTCGGTCAAGGTGGTGTTCCAGCAGCAGCAAGAGCGCCGTTGGTTCGGGCACTGCTCGCGGAAGCGATGACGTGCCACAAGCAGCCGAGAAGTCGGAGCAGCTTGACAGTTGAGTGCAGGCCAGACCTGACGATGTTGGTCACAACGGTCAACGACTAATCTCAATATCTGATGTCGACAGGAAATGTTACAGAGAGTACCAAAGTCACTGGGAAAGATACTATATCGCAGTATCACAACCGCATACCGCCCTGCCCCAAGCAGCACAGTAGCCTTTCCTAGCTACATGCAACTAAGCTTGCCTAGTCGCGATAAGGTCATGCAGCAGACGCCCACCTGATCTACAGATTGCGGGTTATCGCGCCATACAGTCATAGATGGCATGTCCCCGAGCATCAGCCTTTGGATCGGTGTATCAGGAGAGAGGCACATGACGTGCGATTCTTTGGAACGATAGGACGCTATATGTATGTTCGGGAAGACTGACAATCTGCTATCTGATACATCCGATCGCAGGCAACGGACACAAGAGATTTTCGTTCGTGGCATTAGCTGAGTCTGACAAGAGCGATAACCATACGGAAATTCACCACAGCACGATCTATCACTCTCAACGGATCATCCTGTACGTCGAGTTCGAAGGCTCCTCCTCGCTCCCACCACCATGCTGGTTAAACCAGTTCACAAAAGTGAACATACTAGCCTTCGGCGTCCTCGTCAAATCAGTATAATTGACATACTGCAATCCAAAGCGAGTAGTCTGCCCTGAACCCCATTCGAAATCTGCACATGTCATGTCAGCACTCACATCCTCCAGCGCAAACAATCGAACATGGAACTCACTGTCAAAGATCGCCCAACCCCAAGCACCAGTAACATTGACACCATCATACACAATCGCAGCAAGGATGTTGTCAAGGTAGCTCTGGTAGTAATCCGCCCTCCTCAGATCCCACAGGATAGTCTGCAAGCTCGTGAGCTCTGATTCAAAAGGCTCCGCGAAGCCAAACTCCGTAACCTGAATATCCGGCACCGCCGGGAACAAATCCTTCGTGATCTTCCCCAAAAACCTGCGAACGCCCTGGGGTGTGTCATACAACCAGCTCGCTCCTGGGTCGGCCGCAGGACCCGCCGGGAAGCCATCTGGCGCGGTCTGCGTGGAGCCGGCGCATTCGGGGAAGCCTGGCGCGGAAGAGTTGCTGACGCAGGCGTCGAAGTCCTCGATGCCGAAGGCGTAGTAGGAGGTGTAGGGGTCGATGGCGAAGAAGTCGCAGGAGCCTTTGATGAGGTCTTTTTCGTCTTGGGTGAGGGTGGGGAGGATGTCGCCGAGGGTGTCTTTGAGGGTTTGGGGGTAGTCGCCGTCGTTCCACTGTGAGGCTGTGGTTAGCTAATCGGTGACACTAGACATTGGGACGATGGAGAGGGTAGAGTACTTACGGGGCCGTAGTTGAACCACCCGAGGACGAAGTCGTAGTTCCTTTGGACTGAGACTGCATCTGCCTCGGATGTGCTGTTGGCTTCGAAGTAGTTGCCGCTGTTCTTGAACGTGATGCGGTGTTTGCCTTTGAACTCCTCATGGTACCACTTCGCGACTTTAGCGTGTGCGAGCAAAGTGTAGTGGCCGCATGTGAAGCGAGCCTTGACACCTTGAGTGACGTTGTTGTATAATGGAAGGTAGGTGCCAAAGGGGTAATACGAATACTGCCAGTTGCAGTACTGGGGTTCGTTGATCGTCTAATGATAATTAGCAATCCGATAGCAGCATATGCCTCTGCAAAGGGAACACTCACAAACCACTCATCAACCAAATGATCGTACCGCTGAATAATAAAAGTCGCATAATCGAAAAAGTCATCCACAATCTGCCTATCGCTCCAAGCACCATACTCATTGAACAGCGCAAGCGGCGTATCCCAATGGAACAGCACCGGAGCAATCTTGAAGTCCTGCTCGACAAGCTCGGCGATGACATCGTCGTAGTGTTTCACACCTTCCTCATTGATCGGACCCTTGCCGAAGGGGAAGATGCGAGGCCAGGAGATGGAGAAGCTGAAAGCCGGGACACCTAGGTTCTTCAGGCGTGCGAAGTCTTGCTTGTAAAGGTAGTAGTGCGAGGCGGCGACGTCGGCGGTGGAGTTGTCGGCGACTTGGTTGACGACGCGGTGGCTGAGGAAGTCCCAGATTGAGGGGCCTTTGCCTTCGGCGTCTACGGCGCCCTGGGATTGTTGTTAGCATTTCTTTATCTTACTGTGGGGATCGAGGAGTCAATGTACTTCGATCTGGAAAGCCGAGGATGCAACGCCCCAAGAGAAACCCTCTGGAAGCGAAGCAACGCTCAGATTCGTGTCATAGGTTGGAATGTAGGGGTGGAAGCCACCAGACGGGTTGCCGTATGCAGATGGTTCGGGCGTTGGTTCCACAGTGTCTGTGACTGGTCCTGTCGCGACGGGTCCAACCTGGTTCCAGAGGAAAGCCAATCGCTCATCGGAGAAGTCATCGTTCGCTAGAGTCGTCGTCGCTGCGGAAATATCGTACGTCTTCGAGGAGTAGGTGGTTGATACGCCAGTGGGATCAGGGAACGAGATTCCACCAGCACTGGATCCAGATTGGGCAGATGCATAGCCTAGAAGCTGGAGCAGAGCTACGACAGAGCTCGAGGGAAGGGTAGAGGAGCGCATCATAGTACGAGCAGACTCAATGGCCTGCGATCAACGGTATCCGAACACCCACAAACAACAGGAAAAGGTACCATTCAAATACAGAGTACCTACCTATCTGCATGGGTAGCTACAGCTGCCAATAATGCGCCATGCGATCATACATGCCGTGCCCTGACGCATCCAATCTACATCGCTAGGCATCTTGCATGGATATCTGAGATGCGTGCTGCGATTCACGTCGAATCCGAGCGGGGGAAGTGGATGTCGTTGTTGAAGAGGGAGATGTCGTCGACCCAGCAGGATCAAAAGCGTAGACGGAGAAAGCTTTTCCGTTTCGAAGACGGCTAAAATGGATCCTGAGGTGGAGGCTGGGGAATCGCTTGCAGGCGGGGTGACCTTGGCGATTCGTGGATCTTTGTGTGGTGAGGCGTAGAAGGAACACTGTCGTCAGCATTTGCTTGTGGTATTCAGCAGGCTCAAGTGTTTCCAAGTAGATCCAAGACGGCTGGTGTTTGCTTGAAAATGGCAACCAAGGCGCGCGACCCTGAGGGCGTTGACTTCGGGTCGAGCTGACGATGGGACTGCGGCCCGGCGAGGCAGACGATGTGAAATATCCGATACCTGGTCTTCGAGCGATACCGATCTTGCAATATCTGAGGGTTTGCCTTGAGGCAACGACGTCCGGGTCGCAATAGCGGATGTTGCTTCCAGAAAAAGGAACACACCTAACCCCTCAGCACCCCATCCTCAGTCCCCTTGGCCACCGCCCTATCCTCACCCATATTCATCATCACCATACTATACCCCGAAAGCCTCCAATGCGCAATCTCAAACGCAACACGAATAGACTGCACTTCGCCCTCCTCGCCCTCCCCCAGCGCATTAACCAAAAGCACAGTATCATCGGTCAAAGACCTCTCATCCATAACCACAAAAGAACAGTAGTCTATATCCGAATCATTGAGCCGTAATTGAAGGAGTAGTTGGTGACATTCTGTTGGTGATTTGTCTTTGAATGGGGAGTCTGACGAGGTGATTGTTCTGTTCTGTTCGTCTTCCATGTCTCCGATTCCGGTCTCGTCGGTGTAGATCTGGGTGAGGCTGTCGACGAAGACGAAGTGGCACATTAGTTGGTCTTTGTACATTTGGTTTTCTTCGATGAAGTGGTCGACGAGCTTTTACGGTCAGACTTGCTTTCTCATTGGGAGACGGTCTCAAAGGGACATACTTTGGCGGGTATATCAGCCGCACAGCATACGGGATAGAGACGGCCTGGGTCTGGCATGCCGCTTTCGTTATTGGTGGTTATCATGATTGCAGGGAGGAGGGCTGTGAAGATACGGGAGATTTTAGGATATCTACGAGTATGATTCGAGAAGTACCGTGCTTCGTGAACGGAGTATTTTGGTTGTGGAAGTCTTCCCCATGCCAAGTGCGAGAACACCCTTGGTATGTATGTCCGTTGTCATTGTGCGCTTCGTTGTGTTTACGATGTCTTGCTAGGTGGTAGCTTGAAGAATGCACATCTACAGGTGTAAAATCGTCTCTTCAATCGTTCTTTGATGCTATGGATGCATTTGTAACAAAATATATGCGCTTAGCAAATGGTATCACGCCGAGAATACCTCCAAGTACATGATTGCAATGGATCGCACAGAAATAAGAAAGACACGCAGATCGCGACGAAGAAATCGCTCTGCCGCAGCCTACAACCATCGTCACCTCACTCGCTCGATCCTGAAATTACCACCGAGACGTAGCGCCACCCCTCTAAACTCCATCACTGCTTCCCCTCAACATACCCCTTCAACTCCTCCGGCCAATTACGAAACGACCTCGCCAAATCCTCCGAAGCAAACCACTTGATCAGCGTAGCCAGCACACCGCCAAAAGACTCCCAGTGCACATACTCCGTCCGCCCATCGCCCAGATCGATGATCTCATTCACATGCTCCGACCAGATCAAATGCTTCAGCAGCGGAATCCCACTGACGTCGTAAACCCACGTCGCCGTCGTGACCGGGAAAGGATCCTGCGGAGTGGAAGTCCTGAGCGCTTCGGCGAGAGTGCAGAGTTCCGTGCTGGTGGTGAGGGAGTCGGAGGTTTCTTTCATTTTGACGGTGAATTCGAAGACGGCGCCGGTGTGCATTTTCGTTGTTTCAGGGCTGGCTTCGCTGGACTTTTTCTTGAGCTTTGCGCCTGGGATGAAGGTGTTCCAGTTGCGGTAGTTGGGCAGGTCGAGCAAGGTGTCGTAGACAGCGGCGGGTGGCGCGTTGATGATGGCGTGGCCCAGGACGGAGAAGGTTGGTGAGGGGACGGTGGGACTTGGGCGAGGGTGCTTGGATTGTATGTCGAGGAAGTGGGCGTCGTACTTGGATTTGGTTGGGAGGGACATGATGGGCTTTTGGTATGGCAGTGTCACGACGATGCTGTATACTTACTTGTGGTAAGTTGGCTTAAATTGGGGACGATTGTAATGAAGCACAACAGCTTATATGACCAAAATTGAAGGATTGATGTGCCGGCGACAGCGATTCAGCTCGCTTGCAAGCCCGGTAGTAAATCAAATGAATAAGCAAAGCAAGACTGGAGTTAAGGATTAAATTGATTGATACCTTAGGTTCAAGTGAATGACGAGGCAGGAGCTTGGGCCGTTCACATGCAAGCGGATCTTGCCGTGCTTGCTTGCTCCAATCGTCAGTCGCATCTCCATCTACAATCTTTCTACCAGCAACACCAACAACCCATTCATCTACGATCCACACCACCGCGCCTCGTCGCGCACCACACACAATAATGGCCTCACCACCGCCCTCAGCAACATCCCCACCCGCACCCTCATCCCTCGCCCTACCACGCCCACGCGCCGGCCCTCCTCTCGCCCTCCCAACCGGCGCGCCCAAACCACGCCGCAAACCCTCCATCGCAAGCGCGACTTCATCCTCACATCCTCTCCGCCAGACCTCTTTCCCACCGCCCGAAGGCTATGGATCCAGTAACAATGCCATGTACTCGCCCGAAGGCAGCGCGGACATCAGCGACTCGGAAATCAGAAGCGCGATCTCAGGGACTACAGGAGGCGCTGGAGACAGCGGGGTAGGCAAGAAGCGAAAGCGCGGCGAGAAGCGCGCGAGGGGACGGCCGCCGAAGAACGGGGACGATGCGCGGAGCACGACCGGGACGCAGAAAGGTGCTGCGTCGACGACGGGGAAGCCCGATGATGCGCCTGAGGAGGAAGAGGACGATGAAGAGGATGATGCGGCTGCAGGACGTGCGATGCTGGACGAGAGCGCGGAGCTTATGGAGGAGGCGGATAGGAGGGGCAAGGAGTTCTTGCTGCACATGCCCGAGTGGCAGTTGGAGAGACACGGTACCTGGAAGCGCGCGAAGCTGAAGACAAATAATGTGAGGACGCTGGTGAATCAGACGCTCAGTCAGAGTGTGCCGGCCAACGTTATTACTGTGGTGGCGGCGTACACCAAGATGTTTGCGGGCTTGATCGTTGAGGGAGCAAGGGATGTGCAAGCAGAGTGGGCGGCAGTCGCTGAGAAGAGGCCAGATGGGGAGGACAATCACGTTGCGAAGAAGCTACGAGGAGAGGGCTCCGAGGCACGAGAGAAAGCGAGAGTTGACGGGGAGAAGGCAAAGGCAGCAGAGGCTGAAGGCAAAACCGAAAAGGCAGACAAGATGGAGGTCGATGGCGATGTCGCCGTTAAGAACGAGGACGAATCGCCAAAAGCCGACGACGTGCCACATACCGACGACACCCAACCCGATCCCAGCGGCGATACGGTTGCTACAAGCAATGGCGACGATCACAGTGTGACCAATGGAAACGGAGAAGCGAAGCCAGCAGTATTGGAAGCATCAATGGGCGTGCGCAGACAGATCGAGGAAGTTGACCGCGGACCATTACTACCAGATCACCTGCGAGAAGCATTACGGAGATACAAGAAAGCACAGTACGGTGGCACAGTCGGATTCACCGGCCTGAGTCTGGAGGGCAAAGACAATGCTGCAGCAAGGATGGGTGGCAGGAAGTTATTCAAGTAGGCGTGAAGGCGATAAGGTCCACGATGGAAGTCATTCATAACACCCAACCCCAAAGCAGAAGAAGAAGCGTGCCTAAATTTCTGCAAGGCTGAGGTATGGAAAACCGACAGTGCATGGACGACGCATATTACTCAAAGTAGCAATATCTCCAATGAACAACACATGATACCCCTCACCAAACTCCTTCGCGCAAACCAGCAGCCCCATGTTCGTATAGATCTCCATGACGCGCTGCGAACTTCCGTTTTGTCCAAGAGCGAACAGAGCGATCAGAGCGAAAAACGCACGGATGCGCAATGTCGGCTGTAGTCAAGCGCCCATGACTTGTTATAAGCGCAGAACGATAAGCTGGGCAAAGCCGCGTAGGGCAGACGAAAGCAAGCATGTATACGAATTATGATGAAATAGGGCTGTGGCATCTCACAGACAACCGGAATCCGGCTTCTGCTTTGCTGCCTTTTGCTTTTGTGCACCCCTGCAGTAGTCTAGCGAGTGGAGAAGGTGTGGTTAAAGTGCTTGCATGAGGGCGGCGATCCTCCTCACGAAGGAGGCGGTATGCGGAAAGAGAACAGGCGACCAGCGAGAGAGAGCAAACGCCGACGTTTCAACGGGCAGGCGGAGTAGTGCAGTTGCAGGGTCCTTGCGTGAGTTGTTTTTGGCAGCAGATGCATGAAGCGGAGGAAGCGAGCAAACGGTCGCGCAGGTGTGAATCTCTCAGTGTATGTGAATATGTGGTCTATGTATGGGTGTGTTCATCAGCCACGGCTCGTCACGAGACCCTTTGGGGAGATTAGTATGGCTGGATCATGGATACGAATGATAGATAAATAATGTCTGGCAGTGTGATGAAGCGGTCGTCGCCGATCGAGACATGGGGTGGCGAGACAAACGGGTGAAGGGTCTGTTTAAGTGTGTCTGATTTATCGTTCGTCCTGTACATACGCTTGTCATGAGGCGGTGAGTTGGGCATGATGCCTGTGCTTGAATGTTGTTTGCGTACCTGGCAGGGCAGGACTGGATTCTTACTCGCAAACGCCACCCTGGTGGTCCCTCGCAACCAGCTGGCTACAGGGCAGAGCAGTGCAGCCTCTGGGCGTCGATATGTCGCGACGATATTACACGTATGTAATATTGCCACTGCTATTTTCCCACCCAGCCCAGGTCTTCCATGCAGCCTTACTCGGGCATATGTGATAGCGCGTGGGATTTAAGATGAAACGCAGGCATGAGGGCGTCGGTGCGGCGCGTCAGGCAAGCCGAGGAGCGGGGTTGCTATGGTAAACAAGGCAGGCGCAAAGATCATCCATCCCGCGCTCGAGCCAGCACTAGAAGGACAGGCCGCAGGGCATTGACCTTTGGTGATACGAACTAGACACCGCCATACAATATTAAGACATCCTACCCGCTGCCGTCGCACACCCTCCGCCTCGCTGTTGCTGCTACCATACCAAACTGCCTCCTCCATGGACCCTTGCGTGTTGTGCTTCTGCTTGTTCGAGTCTCTGGTTGTGTGAGGACGACGGCTGCTGTGTTTATTGTTATCGACTGGACTTCTTATTGCTGCGCGTGGAGAAAAGCAAGGATCAAGAGCTGCCGCACTGTACGGAACAGTAGTACGAGTGGAGACGGGACGTAAAAGGAAATACAACACAAAATGTCGGCGGACAACTATCACATGCTGGAGGAGCTGGGAAGTAGGTTTCTACATCACTGCCTTCACTCTTCATTGAACAACTTCTAACACCATCCTCTCAGGCGGCTCCTTCGGAATCGTATACCGCGCCCTCGACAAAAGAACCGGCCAATCCGTCGCAGTCAAACACATCGATCTCGAAGGCAGCGACGATGACATCCGCGAAATCCAACAAGAAATCTCCCTCCTCTCCACCTGCCACTCGCCATATGTCACAAACTACCTCGACTCCTTCGTGCGCGGCGTGAAGCTATGGATCGTGATGGAGTACCTGGGTGGCGGCTCATGTCTGGATCTCATCAAGCCTGGTCCCATGGACGAGCGATACATTGCTATCATCCTGCGCGAACTGCTGCAAGGTCTGGACTACCTACATTCAACCGGCAAAATCCACCGCGATATCAAAGCAGCAAATATCCTGCTGAGCGACGACGGCGCTGTCAAGATTGCGGATTTCGGTGTCGCGGCACAATTGACCAACATCAAGAGCCAACGGCTGACTTTCGTTGGCACACCTTTCTGGATGGCTCCGGAGGTGATTCAAGAAGCGGGCTATGATTTCCACGCCGACATCTGGTCATTAGGCATTACTGCGATGGAGCTGGCTTTGGGAGAACCTCCGCGCAGCGACATCCACCCCATGAAAGTCCTGTTCTTGATCCCGAAAGAGAAGGCGCCTCGGCTGGAGGGAAACCAATACAGCAGAGAGTTGAAGGATTTCGTCTCGCTTTGCTTACAGAAAGAGCCTGAGAAGAGGCCTACTGCCAAAGCTTTGCTCAAGCATTCATTCATCCGGAGGGCAGGCAAGACAGAAGCACTACAGGAGCTGGTACAAAAGGCAAAGGCTTTCGAGAACGGCGGCACAAGAGAGAGGGACGTTAGGTACTATGAAGAGACACTGCGCGATGTCAACCTGGAAGACGTGGAGGACGAATGGGTATTCAGCACCATCAGGCCGTCCGCCAGCATCAGGCAACAACCATACGCGCGAAACACCCTCAGACGTCCCAAACTGGACAGGATACCTTCTGGAGACGGTTCCGAGGATGGCGCCACTGTTGCGCTAGAGAATATGAGTTTGAGGTCTGCACCACTGGGTGACTTCTCTTCGACACCAGGCGACAGCACGCCGACGAGGGAGCCTTCCACAATTCGCACGCCAAAAGTGCGATCCAACAGTGCGCGCAAGATCTCACAAGCCACAACTCGAAAGGTTTCGGTGACCTCGCCCACAGCTCGCCGGGTTAGTAACCGACAGATGTCTGGGTCTACACCAACTGCTAGACGAGTCAGTGGACAACCGAAGCAGCCTCTGGGCCTCGACATGTCCTTCGGCAACAGCGCTTCGACAGTCCGCATGTTCAAACGTGTATCTTCAAGCGACGACAGCGGTCACAGCAAACCGCCATCATCACACGGCTACGTCGACTCTCCTCAGGATAGCATTTTCGACGTAGACTCCGAAAACCGCCCACCACCACAAAAACAATATCTCCACTCCTCCCCAGTAGTAGCAGCAACAAAGGAATCAATCCTCGGCCGCCGCACCTACGCCAAATGCATCGAGCCCGCCCTCCAAGAAGCACAAGCAACAACCGCCGACCGCGCAAAGCGCGAAGCCCTCTCTCGCGTCGCAGAATCATGGAGTCGCCTCGACGAGCTCGACCCCGAAGGAGAACTCCTCCTTCTAAAAGCCATGCTCGAACGCATCTCCAACGACCCCAAAGTCGCCGCCGCCCTCCTCCCGCAACTCCTCAATCGCTCCCCGAGCCCTTCCAAGAAACCCAGCCTCGTGTCTTCGACAACCTCAACCCTCGTCAACGCCGACTCCGCAGACATCCTCTCCACCTCCTCACCCAGCAAACTCCCCTCCTCTCGCCGCAACTCCGAACTGCCAGGCCTGAGCAAATACCAGCAGCAACACACACCTATCTCTTCTTCGCCGCCGAAGCAGAGCTACAGCCACTCGCGCGAGCCCAGCTCGCCCAGCAAGCTCGTCATGAACCCGCAGAACCCGCATCTTAAGAGGATGCGCTCGAGCCAGCCGGAAGTTCCGATCGTGACGCCTGAGCGCGAGAAAGGTTTGCCTGGAGGCAAGCAGGAGCCGGGGATGGAGCACGTGGGTTTTGTCGCGGAGGCGCTGTATGGAAGGTGGGCGGAGGGGTTGAGGGGGAGGTGGGGCATGATGGGTTAGTGAGCTGTCATTGCGTGAAGAGGAGGAGAAGAAAGACTACGTGAGGTTGTGGGAATGGCCTGAGAAAGAAACAAGGAAGCAGAAGAAGAATGGAGGAGAAATCCATTTCTTGTACATTGATTGCGTGCATCGCATCGCAAGACGCAAGAGGTGCATGCGTGCCTTTTTAATTTTTTCTTACAGTTGCCAGCAGGCTGGCCTGCGGACCAAACAGCAGCTGGGCAGAAAGAAGTCTCGTTGAGCATTTTGGAGTCTTCATCATCGAAAGCGTGCATCGGCGTTGGAACTGGGATTGTAAGTTGTGAGCGATAACTTTTGGATTAGCGAAGTCGGACGAGGGAGTATATAGGACAAGACAATTGGAACGAAGAACAATTCACTCTATCAGATGTGGCAGGTAGTCACTATCGCTCCAGATCACATTTCAGTAAAAAAATTAGATTTTTCCAGTGTGAGAGTTATGATACTACATCTGATATCCTGGGTCACTGGCTTTCGCTCGTGACGCAAGGTTGGGCTTATAGGAAGCCTGGGAATCCCGCCTGCTGCATGTATAGCAGTTTGTGTTAGCCTGTCGCCGTGTCAAGTTGGTTGTTGATGCTCCACCGTAGAGGTTTTCTCAACAATTTCTCCGTCGTTGGTCTGTTGTTAATCATGCTTTCGGCTTGGTAGCATCTCTCGTCTCAGCATTGCCAGCGCATCGACCCTGGCCTACACCCAAGGCAAAGTAGATCGCAGAGCGCCCCCTGACGCTCTCAACCGAGTCCAGCCGCGCTCGCACTTCGCTTCTTCTGCTCCTCCATCCTCTTCCTCTCGACATCCTTCACGGTATCGAAGTGCACCTTCACCCACTTGTCTACAGCATCCCTATCCTGCAACTCTCGGCCCGTCTGGTCCAGGAAAGTGTGCAGCAGGGATTCGGAGTCCTGGCGTTGAGCGAGAAGAACGCGTGGCTCGCCGTCGCGGAACTCGACGTTTCGGCGGAAGGCGCGGACCATTTCTGCCAGTGCGCTCTTTTGCTTGCGGCTGTGCGTGGCGATGATGGGGCGGAGTCTGTCTTCGGCGGTTGCGATGCCGCGTTTGTGGAGGAGGTTTTGGTGGAGGGCGTTATACTCCCTTTGCTTGTTGAAGCGGGAGAGGGCTGCTTCGAGGTACTGTTCGCGGATTTTGGAGACAGGAGTGCGTGAGACCTCCTCGGTCGCATGTTCTGGAGTGCTTGAAGCGAGCCGTTTCGCCTCTAGATATGCTGGCAGCCAGACTTGGAAGAACTCGTTGAACATGCTTCTGTCCATCTTCTTTTCCTCCCTTGTAGGAGCGACGGTTCTCTCACGCTTGATACAGTTTTGGCAAGCCAAATCGCACTCGCCTAACCACTGGAAGATTTCTTCTTTGGTGTGGAAACGATCATAAAAGCGCTTGACGTTCAAGCCGAAGAACTCCATGACCTCGTCCGGGTTGGTTGAGAGCATCATCTTGCCTTCGTCTTTGCGTGGGTTGAAGTGCTCCCACTCCTCGAGGCTGCTGTCGTCCCACTCCTTCAGCCTCAGACGCAAGCCCATCTCTGTGATATCGAAACCAAAGTTGGTGACTATCCTGCCGAGCATACCGGCAAGGTCGCCGTACGAGCTGTAGAAGCCAGTCCAGTCCTCGAGAGCAGAGCCAATTTTCACAATATCGATCTGCGCGTAGTCCTTGTCATCGACCTCTGTAGAAGGCTTCAGCTGCAAAGGGTGGTTTTCTGAGGTCTGGATGTACTTCACAGGCGGGCAGATACTCCGGCTTCCGTCGATGTGAACAGCCAGAGAGCAGTTTGGTTTGTCATCGGTTCCTCGGTTGACCCATGCGACAGCGCCGACCTCAGCTGCCACTTTGGCCCAATCAACGTCGTGATCGCTGATCACAATGATGTCGATATCGCCATAGTCAGGCTTCTCTGGGGCTTCGATGGCAGTCGAGATGCTGCGTGAATCCGGAAGTGAGGTCCACAGAAGCTGTGTGTACTGTTCTTTTAGTGATTGGTACGTCTTTGGGTCCATGCGAGGGGTTGTCAGGCTAGGGTGGCCTTCGGCCGCGCAGTGCATGAACACGTTGCCGCCCATCTTGATGCTTAGTGACCCTGTGTGGGAATGGCAGGCTCGAGATGAGGTTGGGTGCAGGCGGGAATGCTGAGCTGCTGTGCAATCAGTGTTGAGGCAACTACGGTGTCGTGACTTCTGTTGAAGAAGTACGCACTTTATTCATGCGGCTATTCTTGCGTTTGCTCTGCAGATCACCCGGTCAAAGTGATTCAGGTATCACTCAACTAGATTTGAATGAGGAACAAAGTAAAGCGTTTGCATATAGACAAGACGCAAACGCTTGCGCAGCTGAATTGGGACGGCGCCGTACGTCTATTACCAGATATGGAAGGCTCAGCCTAAAGTGAAGTGAAGTCTAGCCCTATGTGACCGCCCGTAAGAATGAAGGTGCACGAAGAAGTGGACGCATTGTTTGTTGATCGAACAGAAGGAGATGTCATGTGGAACGTGCGCATGCTTAGGAGGACCCTTCTTCGGAGAAACTTTGACTAGTACCAGACCCTTTCATTCAAGAGAGATAAATCGATCTACTCTCAGTTTTGCCGGCCTACACGTAGTGCTGGTCAGAGAAGAGCGTAGGGTTTCCAGACACAAATCACTCGATCAGACTAGAGCTACAGATACAGTAGCAACTTCAATATACGTGAAATCGCCAATTCTGAGACTGATAATGCCGGCGATTCGACACCCGACCTAGAACTGACCAAGGAAGGAGTGCCAATATTTCCCTCTCTTGCGTGCCACCAAATGACGTACCGAGTTGCGCAAAAAATCCGTCGAGCTCGTCTTACTGGAGCGCAGCTCAGCGCAACGGGCAAGCAAGTCATTGGCAGTCTGGTCTGGTCTTTGCTTACCTGCGTAGTTTTAAAACTCTTTTTTTGAGATTTTTATTGTCCTGTCTAGTCCATTTTCCCTCTCTCCCAATTATACACAACTCATACCCACAAACCACCAAATTTCTCCTGACAACGAAACAACCAAAAATGTCCGACCAAGGCGACGAGATCTCCCAGGTGACCTACGAGCAGCTCGCAGGCATCGAGGACGAGTTCGAGGAGATTGACACTCAGATCAGTACGTCTCTCGTCTCTCCCAACAACTCCTCATCACAACGACATTACTAACACTTTCCTCAGTCAAGCAACAATACACCCTCTCCAAACCCGCCTACGCCAAGCGCTCCGAAATCACCTCCTCCATCCCCAACTTCTGGCCCATCGTCCTCGAGACCTGCCCCCCAGAAATCGACCAGTTCATCCAGCCCCAAGACTCGCAAATCTTCGCCGAGTCCCTCGCCTCCATCTCGGTGTCGCGCCCCGAAATCGACGCCGATCCCGAACACGGCAACCCCCGCACCGTCGCTTTCAGGTTTGAGTTCAAGCCCAACGACTTCTTCGAGAACACCGTGCTCGAGAAGACGTTCCACTGGCGTCGCGCGAGCGATGGCTTCACTGGGCTGGTCTCTGAGCCTGTGGCGGTGCAGTGGAAGGAGGGCAAGGATTTGAGCGAGGGGTTGAACGGGATGGCTGTTAAGCTGTTCGAAGCCCGCAAGAAGGCTGGGGATTACTTGAAGAAGGATGTTCCTGAGTATGCGGCGCTGGCGGAGAAGCTTACCACTGCGAACGCTGTCAACACTTCTTTCTTCACGTGGTTTGGATTCGTGAGCGGACGCCGCTACGTCACTGCGGAGGAGAGCAAGAAGGCGGAGGCGGAGCACAAGAAGGGTGACGCGAAGCCTGAGGAGGAAGAAGAGGACGAGGATGAGGACGAGGAGGACAAGAACGACGACTCTGTTGTTGAGGTCCACGAGGAGGGCGAGCAGCTGGCGATTTCCATTGCTGAGGACTTGTGGCCTGGTGCTATCAAGTACTTCACTCAGGCGCAGGGCATGGACGACATGAGCGACATTGACTTCGAAGAGATGGAGATGGAGGACGAGGACGACAGCGATGGCGAGGGCGAGGCTGTTGATCTTAGGGCTATTATCAACAGCAAGGGTGGCAGGAAGTCGAGCGGTAGCGGTGCGCCCGCCGCTAAGAAGCAGAAGAAGTGATGGGTTTGAAGGACTCTCATCATTCTAATGCAAATTGATAGACGCGCGCAGAAAAGCGCATTCATGAACAAATAATAAAGTCACGTCTGAAAATAACTTCATCCTTGGTATACCGATGTTTGCATTTGGTTTCGTGTACGGGTTGCTGCTGTTATCGTGGCATTCCAGATCCCGACTCCTATCATCCAACATGTCCCATGTCAAGAAGCCATCCGTCCATACTGACATTATCATCTTCCCCGAAATATAAAATCAAAAACTTTTTTTCTGGATTGAGGGCAGTTCCCGCCATGCATGCCCTTTCTTTTTCCCTTCCCAAACATTCCACTCAGATGAACGCCGTCTTCCCTAAATGCTTGTCGCGTGTGTAAGTTATGCAAGGGTTGCGAAGTTGGTCTTGCCTGGTACTTGTACCGTGCAAGACTGCTGCTGAGTATACCCAATGGCATGGGCTACTGTATCGAGTTGCAAGTAGCTACTTGGTCTCGAGGCAGCAAGGCGTACTCAAGTCCGAACGCCACCATCCAGTTCCATGCGGATCTAAACTCCGCGCGCATTGTATGCTATGCATTTCCAGAAGAGTGCACCAATTCAAATGCTTCCAACGAAGAAATTGTCGCCAAGGCCTTCTGGGTGCGACTTTGGTGTGTAAGCGCCGCTGAAGTGCAAAGGCATTGCCACGCCGCCTGGCGTGATTGGCCTCGATCCAGGAACAGACGGAATCATTTCGCCCTCGCCGTCATCGACACCACCATAGCCCATCGGCAAGGTGCGGCCATCCTCCATCCAGCGTAGTCCGTTGGCGTACTCTTCGATAGGGAAGACTTCGCGGGCGTATTCTTCGATGCCGCGGTGACCTTCCCAGATGCTGCGAGCTTCACGAGGGTACTCGAGATCGGGCCCAAAGTAAGGCGCGCGCTTTTCGCCGAGGGTTTCTTGCATTACATCCAGTTGCTCCCGGTAGCCGCTGGGGATGTTGACTTTGATTTGAATGGGACCGTGGACATAGCGTACTGGCCGGCCGACGCCACGGGCGAAGCGAGCACAGCACTGGAGTGGCGTGAGTCGCTCAAAGGCCATGGTTACTCTATGAAGATTTGATATTAGTAAGACCACCCTACTTTGACAAAATTCATCAAAACTTACCTTTGACCCTTCCAGTGGTTTGCGCCCATCTTGAAAATTTGAAGAAGCGCTGGTCCGATATCGTGCTCCGCATCCAACCAGGGTAGGGGATCGTCGGGATGGAAAGGCGCCTGCCATACAAAGCTGCCGTCATTCTGAAGCTCCATCTGGAAGCATGGGTATGGCAGTGATGTGAAGTTGTTGTTGTAAATGCCGGTGTAGATGAATGTCGCCGGAATTCCAATCTGTCGTACATAATTCTCTATGGCAAACTTTGATGCCCATAGAGGGAGTGCCCTCCAGTCTTCTCCATATACTGAGTGGTCTGGCATACTGGAGTAGACGTAATGGGCGATATGGGCTTTCTTGGCAGCATCTGCACAAGCTTTTCCAATGGCGACCTCATCTCCCCAGTGGGTGGTGTTGATGAATGCAATCCGGGCACCATCGAAGAGACGCTTCAGAAGAGGTTTAAGGTCCGGGCCAGTCAAGTCACCCTCAATCAGTTCGACATTTGGCAGGGAAGCCAGCTCCTCGGCAACCAAGCCTTCATTGGCTCGCACCTGGGCGCGGACATGCCAGCCGACAGCACTGGCGACGCGGATGAAGGATGCACTCTGCCTTCCAGTCGAGTTGATCGTTGCAATGATTTTTTTGGACATTACAAAAACCTCATCGGTAAAGACAGTCGTTTTTTGGTGGCGCAATGCAGGGTCGGAAGTTTTTCCTCGAATTAGTCTCCGGATCGGGGTCCGCGGGTTAGTGAGCTTCGAACGAAGCCGAGTCGAAGCGATATAGCGATGAGCCGGGTGGAAAGGTTTGGTTGCAGATGCACCACAAACGTCGTAAGAAATCGCACAGTGTGATCGTTGATGGAAGGAGACCGAAAGCGCAAATGCAAGGTAGTTGAGGGACGTGCCGGTGCGGTGTCGCGGGTGTGTGATGAAGTGGATTGACTACTGATGGTGCAGTCCCGGCAAGGTCAAAGTCTATTGGGAGAGATCCGGCGAGGCTAGCAGCAAGTAAGGTTATGCGATAGGCGCAGAAATGGCGACACCAGTAATAGTCACGGAAGGAGATGAGTGCACTGGCGGTTTTTCGCGTTACGCCGTGGACGCTTGCTTGCCTTGTCTAGAGATGCGGATGCGGGCCCGAGTGGTGATGATCTAAAGGGCGGGCCTCTGCTGTCGAAACTCTCAGCCCTCCCTGCGGGCACGACGGACGCTTGAGCAGCCTCACGCGCTAAAAGGTGGAGCGATTGCAATGCGGAGAAGTGGGCAAACAATGATGGCCTGGGTGGAAGGGTAGGGCGAAGTGGAGGAATACTGTACTGCCTCCTATCAGTGCAGGTGAGGTGTGGTCGCGGTGCAGATGCACGCTGGAAATCTCGCGTCTGCTGTGTCCGTCTGTTGAGAGCGAGGTGACGGCGCCGGCATGGCGGAAGGCGACCTACATGGTGTCGTTGCGGTGAGGCAGGGCAGTTTTCGGTGCGGTGCGTTTACATAATAGCAGACAGCGCTGGTGGCTTGGGCGGAGTCGGATTATTGGTGGCTCATCGGTGGTGGTGGTGATGGCTGATGGATCCCAAGTCGACCAACCCGTGGACGGCACACAGCCAGTCAGGCAAGCACCACCCCGAGCACGCTTCTTCTTCCGCCATGCCCAACTCATGTGAGGTGACAACATGCACCATCCTTCTCCTCAACTCCTGACCTCACCCTTCAGCCTCGGAACGCCTCCTCCACGGCGCTGGGACCTACATGTATGTACTGTGCCTCCTCGTGGTGCTTCTATACGAACGAGTGCGGGGGGCATGTCCCATCTTTCCGTATGCATACCCTGCTTCCGAGGCGTGCATGCGATAACAACCAGACTTCATCTTTCTTTCCTATTTCGCCTTCCTATATCGGACACTTAGCCTTCCCTTGTCGTTTCATCTTGTCTGCCCAGTCAGTCAGCTGACAGGCTTATGCTTCGGATCTCCTAGCCGAAGATCCAATGGCAGTCTTGGCCACCCCAGCATACATACACACGATGTTGAGATGCTTCACGATGACAGCAACCGTTGCTAATACGGCCGACATTCGCCGGCCATCCAACCTTGCCGTGCTTGGGCGTACAGACGAAAGTACATCTGACACCACAATTCGCCGAAATCGCGAACACGCCTCGAAAACGTGCTCATCTCGATACCCGCAACAGCACCACTACTAGCAAATGTCCCGCGAAGGTGCCAGAACCGTCGTCCATCGCTTCTCCCAAAACCGATGCCAGGCGAGATGCGCGCCCAACAGGGCCCCACGTGGAATTTTGCGACTGAAGATTCAGTGCTTCACCATCCAACAAACGCCAGCACGAGCCTGGATGGCGCGCGCCAAGCCTGCTTGTAGGCATTTCCATTACCCCTTCGCAACCATTTCCATTACCCCTTCGCAACCATTTCCATTACCCCTCTGTAACACCAAGTGCAAACTGCATCTCCGGCGCGTCTCCAGAGCACGGGACGACGTCAGATCATTTCAGCCGCCAACATAAACCACACACACCCACCCTCAAAACTCTGCTGTAAGCACACCCCTCCATGGGATGTCCCCGCCGCCGCCACCATTTTTGCAGGCACGTTGTGCCTTTAGAGTTTCCTATTGCACCTGGAGTCCCGGGTGTATGATTCAACGTGCCGAAAGCCTGACGATCCAGTGGTGGCTGACGGTGGTTACGACCCTGTTTCGTTACGGCAGTTGGATTTTTCTTTTCCCATGAGCAAAACACGTGGGTAGGCCGTACCTACATACAGCATGTGAGGCACGCGACCACGAGTTTTTCCTAATTTTGTGACATGCGTCATGCAGTGTGGACATGCCCTACCCTTACACAAGCCGGAAACACGTGCGCATCAAGCCGACTGCTGCTGTCGAATTGGCAAGACGGCCCTACCTGCCATCAAGGTCCTCCTCGCCTCAGATCTCTAGACTTGCCTCGCCAAAGTACATGTAGCCATGTATAAGCCATCGCGCCAAGTATGCAACGCCCAGTCATGCAGCTACTTTGTTATCGACAATCATGACAGTGTGTGTACGCTTGCGCCATCATTGCTAGTGATGGTACAGTGGTATTGCGTAATGCAAGCCAACATCATACCATTTATTATAGAGTTCAGCCCAGCAAGGAGTGCCCTAACTTCTTCAGCGGCTTCATGCCGCCTCCGCGAGGAACAGGCTTCATCCCAGGTAGAGCCGAACAAGTAGAATCCTTCGCCGAGCGGTGCAAGACGTAATCCTCTGACAACATCTATCTATCCGTGTACGCAGCACTTTGCTCACCAAGACGGCATCGTACTCGCACGAGAAGACGTGCACTCTCTCAATCTGTTGTAACTCACTCACTTATCCGACCCGACTCCTTTGACATCCAAGTGAGCAGCGACTGTGCGCTTCACGATGGCATCTTGCTCATCCAAGAAGACGTGACCTCTCTCCGTCCACCAAGACGACTTCCTCACTACGCTTGCCCAAGACATAGCAGCATATCAAAAGCGCATACCCAACAGTACACACGGCATAATTAATAGCAAGCATGCCCCAGGCGTACAAAATCTGCATCGTGTCCCACAAACGAACGGCCAAAGGCATCTTGTCCACATCACCCCGGTCATAATGCGGCGATCCAAGGCGTGCGAACCATCGAACCGACACCAGCGCCATGACCAGTGCTTGCAGACCCAGCGAGAGTATGCTCAAAGATCCCGGTTCTCTGTTCTGGCGGCGAAACTCCTGGACTTGGACGTAGAATTGCAGGACTATGAAGACGGGAGCAACAAAGCGGTTTGCCATGCCTATCAAAGCTGTAGGGATGCCTGTGTTCCATGATGGAGGCGAGGGCTTGGGCAGCGCAATAGCCACGGCCGGCAAGATGACAACCACAGCGTGTAAGAAGACTTGTATTGCCACCCGCTGGCCGTGGGGTTTGCCGTTCGTTGCGCCCCGGCAGTATACAGTGACCCTTGTTTGAGATGCTCGTCAGAAACAGACATCTGTCTTGGAGCTTTCTGTGATACTTACAATGCGATCGAACAGCACCACTGCGCAAAGACCTGCAGAAGGCCAAGCACAGCACCATACGCCGACAGGCCTCGGAGGCGGCCTCGCGCGATCTGCTCGAGAGCCGGGCTCTTCGCTGTCAAGTATGGACTGCGCACTGAAGGCCATGCGTAGGCGTGCAGAAACAGGGCTGACGAGAGCTGCGCATTGCTGAATATGGCGTGGAACAAAATGTAGTTTGGCGAAACTCCATGAGTTGATGGCAAGGTTTGTAAAATGGTGATCTGTGGCACGTAGGCCCCTACCATGGCAACGATTAGCAGACTAGATGATTGTAAGCCTGCTGTTGAACAGAAACCAAATCCCGTGCGAGGGCGGCTGACCTGTCTAATATGACATCGCGAGTAGCATTGCAGAGATGCCCGTTCCAGAGTGACATCGTGAGATGATGAAAGTTCACGATGACCGTTTGCGCGATTGAGTACTGTATAGTTGCTAACTCATCAGATATATTTGGCTACAAGAACAGGCCAGATTGACATAGAGTCGTCCAGATGCTGTGCCGCATCGCGTCTGCCTGTTTTGACCCCACTTGTTTGTTGTCCGCTGCGGCGCCTCGCCAACCTTCAAGGCTTCAAGCAAAACCCGCATTGGCTGGATCAACTCGAATAACGTTATATCGCACCCTGATGGCATTGGATCGTACGACGTGAGAGGCTCCCATACTATTCGAATCGAACGAGATCGCTCCTACGGCGCTGTGGCGAGTTGCTGTCTAATGGCACTGCTGTTCCTGGAATATACGCATCAAAGAAAAGATGACACATCTCATCGGACATCATGAAGCATGATTTAAGTACGCCTAACCAGATCAAGAGATATCATAGAATATCGGCTCGTTCGAATGCAGTACTGCACATCTATTAAACAACATCACTTCGACTCCTCCCACGGCACCGCCTTATTGAGTTCCCTCCAAAGCTTCTCACCCTCACTTTTGTGAGGCGGCGGGTTGAATCCCTGCACCCTCCACAACCTCCTCTCCGTCTCATCAACATGGAACTCCCAATCGTAGCCCCTGTCGGCAATATGCGGCTTCAACGCCTCCTCGATCCTCTCGGTCATGGAGTTGTACACCTCGTCCTGGTTCGGCAGCGTCACTGCGATGTGGTCGATCTTCAGCCTGATGAAGGGCGTGCCGGTGTTGGGAATGCCGCCAATGTACGTGCTGTTCTGCGGCAGTTTGATGAAGTTGACGATGACGTAGAACTTGGGGAGGGCTGCTGGGCCGTCGTGGTAGATGGCGGTGATGTCTTTGGATAGGGATTCCTTGGAGGCGTTGTCTTCGAAGGTGCCTTCAGGGTGGTAGATGTTCCAGAGAGGCATGTTGTCGGATCAGATTGGAGGTCAAAAATTCGAGGATGGAATGCTTGAATGATGTCGTTGTTCGTCGAGGAGAAGTGGTTCCTCGGCTGTGTCGATGGAATCGATTATAGAAAACGAATAAGCTCCAGAGTGCGACTCGTCAGATCTGACCAAGTACTTAAACAATGCTGCGTTCCACCAACCTTGTGGACACAGCTTAGTAGCTCATGGCCTGGGCGGTGGGACGCAGGTGTCTGACTTCGATCAGTAATCGGCCTCAGACCTACTGAACCTTCCGATTTGAGATCCCACTAGCATATGATCGATGATGCCACGGTCCAAATAAGCCCACTTGCATACGCAAGAAGCCGCCGTTTAGAACCGCCCCATTCCAAAGACCTAAGTTGGCGTCAGATTCTGATCAGTAATCAGGCTTGAAACCCTCCGGAACCTTAACAACACCTCGACCTGGGGAACGCACGTCCTCATTTGTAGCACGTTGCTTACGACTTCCAGGGTGCATTTCTCGGCCGACCGAAACCTGAAGAGCATGTGCTGCGGGGCGTGTTCGGAGGATAATCAAATGGTGCCACGGTTGTGTCGTTCGAGGATTATGTGATCACGCGAAACAGTCTGCATATGAGCTTGAGTTCAGCACTGAGAGGCGAGGGTATTGAACGTCCATATCCTGTGCTTTGTTCACAACTGCACCAATACTCATTTTCCCTCGAACCTTTTTGTCGCTCCATATCGAATCTTCCCGTACTGAAGAGCACACCACGGTGACAATGTCGTCACCCATCACCTTCATCACCGGCGCAACAGGCTTCATTGGCTCTCACGTTGTCAAAAATGCCCTTGCAGCCGGCACCCGCGTACGCCTGAGCGTAAGAAAAGAAGAACAAATCGAAACGCTCAAGCAGCTCTTCTCAGTCGAGCCCAATCAATTGGAGTTTGTTGTCATTCCCGATATCTCGAACCCGGAAGCTTTCAACGGGAAGCTGGATGGTGTCGAGCATGTCCTTCACCTGGCCTCGCCGATGCCAGGCAAGGGAGAAGACTTCCAATCGGACTACTTGAAGCCGGCTGTGGAAGGCACAGAGTCTGTCTTGGAGGCGGCCAAGGCATCAGGTAGCGTTAAACGAGTCGTGGTCACGTCTTCTGTGCTAGCGGTCATACCGCTTGGGCAGATGAATGCGACTGATTTGTACATCAAAGGTGAGTCGATGCTTCAAAAAGCTTATTGGGAAATTAATCGGTTCCTATTCCTGGCTGACTTCATCGTACAAAAGAGGATCAAGATCAAGACCTGAAAGTCGATCCCAACATGGACTGGCCAGAAGGCTTCGCCGGTCACGGAGCGAAGTACCACGCATCGAAGATCCTCGCCCACCAGGCTACAGTCGCCTGGATGAAAGAGAACAACCCCGCCTTCTCGCTCGTCACCATACACCCTACATTTGTGCTAGGTCACAGTCTAATCCAGAAGTCAGCTTTTGACGTTGGAGGGATCAACGGTCTCTTCTGGAGCACTCTGCAGGCCGACAAGCCGCAATTCCCGTCTATCGTTGTCGACGTACGAGACGTTGCGGATGCTCATCTCAAAGCTGCGACGGTGCCTACAAAGAACCAAACAACTGAGTTCCTGCTGTCTGGAGACAAGACATCCTGGGATCAAGTCGTCTCTTTCATCAAGTCAGAATTCCCAGAAGTCACGCTGAACTGGACACCACCGTTCGAAAAAGCTTCCGAAGTTGATACTTCAAGGGCCGAGAAGGTGCTCGGCATGAAATGGCGTTCTACGGAGGAGATCTTCAGGAGCACGATTTCTCAGCAACTTGACTTTTTGAAGCAGTAGGAACTTGCGGTAACGTTGTGTTGGACTTAAGTCATTCTGATAAGAATATCTACAATCTGAATGGTTGCCATGACCAGATATCCCTACATCCTCCTGTCTCATGCATCATGTCCGTTTTGTTCGAGCAGAAACCATCTTATTGACCTGCTGATGTCGTCATCCGAGCTGCCAACATTCATGCCGTCGGCTTGGCCTCCGCCCTCGCGACCTTCTGAAGCGTGGCATCAGCAGTACGCTTCGCTGCTCTCGGTTTGCACACCGTGCCAATGGTCTGCGAGGTAGTCATACAGACCGCAGTGCGAGTAGTCGGTGTCGCAGTCTCCCTGATACTAGTCGTCGGCCTAACGCCAACAGTGATATCTGCATTGCCCGTGCCCTGCTGGCCCTCAACAACGATGAAAGTGTTCTGCAAAGAACCCAGTGGCAAGCCAGCGGCTATCCAGGCCTTGTAATGGTTGTTGAAAGTGATCGTACCGCCGCGGCGGCTGGTTCGCCTGACAGACCAGTATTGGCGGAGGTTGCCGTTGTACTTGGACCACAGTTCGTACTGGGCACCGTCGCTGTTGTGGTAGCCGTAGAACGACTGGCCAGCGTTGTCGGACGGGTTGTGTTCTGCGAAAGCCTCGATGACGTAGAACTCGACGAAGGGGTTCTGGGAGAAGCCATAGAGAGCGAGGTAGGAGTTGCCGGTAGGGTTGTACTTCGCGGTGTAGTTGACGACACTGCATTGATGTCAGCTGACGCGTTATCATCGGATTAGATGGGGGACGAACAGGTTGGGGCTTCCTTTGTAGCCCTTTCCAGCGACGAAGTTGCCTCCCGGACCGAGCACCCAGTCTAGAGTGAAACGGCCGGCAGCAAGGCTCTTGTATGTGTAGTTCGTGGTGGGCTCGCCATTGCCCCAGTTCTGAATCTGGAACTGCTGGCTCTGAGCCACAGCGAAGAAGGCGAAAATGGCAAGAAAGATATTCTTCATGGTGAGCCTCTTGGAACTGCTGTGAATGATGATGGAAGAGGGGTTCTAGACGATACGCTTACGCTGTTTCTTATACTATTGACCGTGCGATTAAGCTGCAATGTGAGGCTGCTGAAGAATGACATCAATCGTTACCTCGTGTTGGTGATCTGACAGGTTGGAGGTCACTTCATTTAACCGTTAGCGAAGCTGCGTGAAGATGCAGTGTTGTCGAGCTGTCGCATAAGCACACAGTGTAGATCTGCTATGCGCTGAAAACTATCGATTCGTGCATCACGCGCGGGACGTAGTGAGTGTGCTCTATACCTCTCGAACAAAAGAATCACAATATACGTCATCCAGCATAAGCTGAGCCCTCAAGATAGCAGCCGCAAGTGTGGCTTTTGTACTTCAGGGGCGAGATCATATGTGCTTGAAAGTACCGTGGACATAGTTATACCGGGTGCTCGCAACGCCCTTTAGAGCTGTGACAGGACAGCTCAACGAGGGCACCTCGGATACGAACCGACCTTGAATCTAAATACGAAGGATCTACACACGTTGCCTGTGTGAGGATTTCTGACGCGAGAAGGCGATGCCAATCAATCAGCCGAGTCCACTGGCAAAGCTTAGATTGTTCTTGGGACAACGCCATCAATATATTGCTGATCAGGCCAGGCAATTTATCAACGCACGTCAATGGAGCCTTGACCGGGATTCAGGTGACTGTTACCTTCGCTTCGAGAGCTGACTCCCCATATTCATGACAACCAAAGCATATTCGCTTGGGACAAGTCAAGGCTCGTTCTCCAGGGTCGGAAGTATGTCGTCCTAAATTAGATTTCGGCAGCGGGTAAATTGTATGCAAGGGATTGTAGGCCAAGGACCGGATGTACAGCAGCTGCCCCACGAGGAATTGGAGCCTCCGGCCCGGACGCCGAAAGATCGTCTCGAGGAACATTAGAAAAGGACAAGTCCTACAGAATGTCGGCCATCAAGCTAAGCTTGAACAACAGGACGTTCGAGGCGCTCTAAAGCAGTTGTTAAATGGCAGATCCAAGGATTCGGCAAAGGTCAGTATTATTAGTCTATAGGGTATCATTATGCGTTAGCTTCGAACATGGGATCTGTCTATTTTACGCTCCGGATTTCCCTTCCTCGAAATTCTTGCGTTGGCGGTCCATCTCCCAGTTCACGTAAAAGTAAGAGCCCGCCGCCCAAGCTGCAATGTAGCTGAACAGCACCCCAAGAGACAGCCCAAAGGCTACGTGGAAAGGCAGTAACCAGATAACTGCAGAGACGCAGCCGATGTATACCGCAACACCAAGCTCCCACCACAGCGTGAGCAAGACGAACATGCGCCGGAATGCTTTACTCGTCTCGTAGCGCTGGTTGTAGCGTACGCGGAATTCGCGATCCTGTAGGCCGTCCACGGCGATGAAGTCCTCGGCAGCGTAGTAGATGAAAGGTCGTATTCTGGTGCCTCGTTCGTGCGAATTGATGCCGATTGGGATTCTGATCGGTATTAGCGTCGTGACGACCATCAGAGCGCCGAGGAATGCCATAAGGCAAGAGGGCCCATATAAGTAGAGCTCTGGAAGCACCAGCGATGCTCCAGTCACGAATGGGATGAGTGCGATCAACATCGCTACGAGGTATACCCAGCTTGTCGCATCGAACTCCCAGCGGCTCCGCGATAATAGTGGTGCGCACTGATCCCGTCGAAAGAAAAGCCGCCAAACTCGCGCCAGCAAGACGTAGGCCTCTCCGATGCCGAACATCGCAACTGCAGTTCCCATAATGTCCTCGTCGAACTGAGGCAGCTCGATCGGACAAGACTCGCCCCGGTCGTGCCAGCTTCTGCAGTCCTTCTTCCAGGTCGCGCGGTGCTTGAGGTACCAAGTATAGTAGATGATGCAGGGGATCACAAGATCGCATGCCACGATCATTGGGAGACCGAGAGTGATGCCAATGTGTTCCAGAGGGTGAGACTCCTTGTTCGCCAGCTTCGTGAGCTTCTTCTTCAATCGTGGTTTCTCGTCAGGCGCTACGCCGCCTATGTCCTCGGCGGTAGCGCAATTCACATCCACTGGCCAGACAAATTCTTCTAGCTGACGATCTCTCGCCGAGCCTGTCACTGTGGCCATGGAGCTGGCGTGCAGGCGCTGCGCACGCTGCTGTGTTTCAGTATCATCCTGCCCTCGAGATTGCGCTCGGGATGCATTTGCCGAGCTCATTTGTGCATCATCCGGTGTATTCTTGCGCAACTCTTCTGGAATACCGTCCTCGCCGTTGCTTTGGTGCCATGCTGCTGCACTGAACCGATCCAGTCTCTCTTGTTTCGTTTCTTCTCTGTAGTGCTGATCTTCCTCACTAGCTTCGCTGATGCTTCTCTTGCTCGAGTTTTCCTCAATGGTCTCCATCTTTTCCCCAATGCCGCTCCAGTGGTTGTGTCGGCTTCAAACGCCGGGTTCGTAGCCTCGTTCCTATGGTGTGTCGCGTCTCCCACGCCTGTGCAACGAGCCAGAAGGAAGACGAGAGCACTTACCTTTGCGCTGCATTAGGAGAGGCGAGTCAGGCATAGGGCGCCCTGGGGGGGTAGATAAAACTAGTTGCACCTACCGTCATACCCTGACCGTGAAGATTCAACGGTCGATGATGATAGTCCGGTCCGCCGAATCCGCCATCGTCCGGGGCGGCAACCATTACAGTAATTCAGATGAGTTCCGAGATGATGCCGACAAGATCGCGTTCTAGTGTTGCGTAGTATCTTTGTCTTAACCCAAGATGATCAAGCGCTTTGGTGGACGAATCGTAGCGAGGAGCTGCTGCGCGTTTCGGATGTGTGCCAAACGTTGGTGCGGCATGAACTTTGTGGTAGGCTGGGCACCTCCTTTTCCATTTGCCTTTGCCATGTTACCAAATGCGCCTATGGAACGAGGTTGAATGCAGGATACTGTGCGTGCCGCCAAAAGTTGCTCCAAAAGAGTCATGGCCATAATATACACACATGAGGTACTTCGCGGTTCATGTGAGACATTGTCGTCCGGAAATAGCTGACCTTGGCCCTGATGTCCTCTCCGCCCTGCATTGTATTATTTGCACCTCTTCGCTTCCGACCATAGCATCTCCATCCACTTAACAACAATGCTACTGCTCCTCACTCAACGGTCCACATCATCTTGGATGAATGTGCTCGACAACCTGCAATGCCAGCTCTCCATCCTGGAATGTTAAGACATGAGTACCAGTGCCACCGCACGAACTGTTCAGGACATTATCGTTATGTTGACCTTGGCTCATTGGACATAAGGCAGAACCTCAAGCATATCAACCAAGCTCATTCAGTCAAGAATATTTGTCATTTCTCATTGCTAAACATAGCTATCAAGCTGGCTCACATCAACAGACTCCACCATCAATTCTCCTTATCATCATCCATCTCAAGTCGACTGGAGCGGCACCATGGAAGCTGTCCATCTAGTACCTGTCACCGCCGAAGTCACGGCCGAAGCTCTGCTGGAGGTGACCGTGAGGCTCCTGCTGCTGGGGGTCGTACTGGTCGTACTGGCCGTAGTGCTGGTCGTAGAGCTGCTCGGCGTTCTCGCGGGCCTGGCGCTTGGCCTTCTCGCGGTCGATGAAGTCGGCGCCCTTGGTCTCGGCAAGACGGTCGACCTCACCGCCAGCGAAACCGGCGAGGAGCTCCTTTGCGAAACCGTGAGAGACGGCCTTGCCTGTTGAGTGGTCAGTGATTGATGGCTGGGTCTGAGGGAGTAGGGCTGTGCTTACCCTCCTTCCTCTGCTTGTCCTCGAACATCTTCATGGCCATGAAGGAAGCGCCGCCGGCGAGCAGCTCGTGGCTGAACTCGGCCTTGTTGTCATCCTGGTAGACCTGGTTGTAGTTGTCCTGGGCGTCGCCTTTCAGGTGTTAGCTGCTGGTATTTGTCATCTCAAGACGAGCTATCTTACCGAAACCGAACATGTTGGCTAGTGGTATGTGGAGGTTGGTTGTTTAGGAGGGTAGGGTGTGTGGTTCAAAGTGTCAAGATTGTGGTAGTCGTGAGATATGGAAGAAAGGGAAATGAATAGCTTTGGAGAGCTGCAGGCAGGTTTTATAGCTACGTTGCCATTGAGGTGCCATGGTTAGTGCACATGCACTTGACCTGCAGGTGGTCCCTTAAACTCTGCTTGCGTCACCCTCTGGACCTATCCACATGATTCTACCAATGCACGTAACACGCCACCTTGGAGCTGGCACTTGACATCAGAGCGGGATGCGTTATCCGCACGATCCGGCAAGCGGGTGTTTGACAACACGTCGATTGACAGGGTTAACTTGGTGATGAGTCTTGAACGGCAGGTATTCGAATCGAGTTCAAATGATTTCAATAAAGCACCCATAATTATTAGTGATTATGCAGGTCCTACGGGCATCCCGAGACCGCGAACTTTATCATATTGACCATCGTGTTTATTTCCCTCATCACGACCCCGCAGCGATCTTGACCGCTCGCAGGCAAGGCCAAGCAAAGCAAAGCGCCGACAAGCAAATACAAGCTTCAAGTCTCCACTTGGCGCTGATCAGCCTCAAGCCGCGTCCCTTTGGTCTTCCGTCCGCCGTAACAAGGCCCTGCGCCTTACGAGAAAGCAAGCAAAAACAGGTTATCACTCTCGACGACCCTGCACTGCCTCGCCGCCATGCCTGGACGCCTGCCAACCGCCAAAGACTTCCCGAGCACGGTCAAACTGTCAATTGTGCCACGTAAGTACGTCAGCCACAGTGCCACACCATCATCATCATCATCAGTCTAGATCCAGGGCAGTCTGCCCTCGCTTAGCCACCCTGTGGGGATGAAGGCTATATGGCTCAGACATCCAAGTCTTCAGGTCTGGACACCAGCCTTATGAGGCCACGGGTCGACCCTCCTTAGCGCTGCCGACAGGGCGACCACACGATTGTTCATCGACTATCAGAGTTTCATGTACTGACGGCGAGCCCTGACACAGCGCCCAAGGATGACCCTCCGACCAACGTGTTGATCCTGCTGCATGGCTTGGGAGATGGACACGATGCTTTTGCCACGCTCGGCAGGCAGATGAATCTGCCGGAGACGGCGTGCGTGTCTGTTCGGGGACCGAAGGCGCTGCTTGATTTGGAGGGCGCGCATTGGGGAGACGATATCATTTTCGATTCTACGACGGGTGGGCTTGATGCCGATTCGGGGTTGAAGGAGAGCACGGAGCTGCTCAAGATTTTGATCAAGGAATCGCTGGTTGAGAAGTGCGGCTATGCGCCGAGGGATGTTGTTGTCTTTGGTTTTGGCCAGGGAGGCATGGTGGCGCTGAGCGCTGCTCGTGAGTCACAGACTATCGCCTTCACAAACCCATCTACTAACTCATACACTTGTAGTCGCAATCCAGTCCTCCGCCACTGACACCACCACAAGTGAGCTCGGCGGTGTCATCAGCATCGGTGGCGCACTCCCCAGCGAAGCACCAGCCGGCTTGGTTTCCAAGTGCAAGACTCCTGTGCTCGTATGTGCCGGCCAAGACCGCTCGGTCGTCACCTCTACTGCAG
Organism: Cladosporium velox; assembly: GCA_024604135.1. Taxonomy (NCBI): domain Eukaryota; kingdom Fungi; phylum Ascomycota; class Dothideomycetes; order Cladosporiales; family Cladosporiaceae; genus Cladosporium; species Cladosporium velox. The sequence goes on along the minus strand of JANIIF010000017.1, from coordinate 242,364 downwards.
AAGACAAGCTCAAGCGTTTGTTCGAGTTCATGGAGATTAAGCGTTATCGCAAAGCGGGAGATAGTATGCCGAGCAACCGCGACGAGATGATGCCCATCATGCAGTTCTTCTCTCGCAGGCTGAAGAGCACGAAGGGCGTGCCGAAGGGAAGTGTGGAGATTTCTTGATTGAATAGCTGATTACGAATTGAACCCTTTTTGTAAAGCCAGCAGTGGCTTCATGTCTAATCGAGATGCTCGAGTATGAACTACATGCCTTTCATGATCTACATACCAGCCTCCGCATATGCCATCTGGCTCCTGATGTCTCTCACCAAGCCCTTCGCCTCCTCAACCTCTACTCCGTCCTGGCAAAGCTCATTGGCCAACTCCATGGCCCTTTCCAGCTCGCCACTGCGATGACACCAGCGTGCCAACCACAATCGTGCCCGACTAGTAATCTGCATAACACCTAGTCCAACATCGCCGTCCTCCGGTCCCTCTTCCTGCGCAAGCGTAAGCTCCATATACGCCGCAGCCTCTTCCCACGCGCCATCCCGCTCGTAAAGCAACGCAATGTCGTACAAAATCTGCGGATCAAGCGCGCCACCAACAGCCTGCGCAAGCGGGTCTGCAGACTTGCCAGAGGCAAAGCTTCCGGCGGCAGAAGAGTTGTCGACTTGGCTGCCGACGACAAGGGCACGCTTGTAAGCTTGCACAGCATTGGCGAGCTTGTCGCATTTGGCATAGGCGTTGGCGACTGCGGCCCACATCTTTGGGTCGCCGGGGCAGAGCGCGGCGGCGCGCTGGTAGTAGAATAACGAGTAGCTGTAGCATTCCAGCATTTCGTAGCCTTGTCCAAGACCATACCAGGCGCGGTAGTCTTTGCGGTTGGCGTCGACGGCGCGGCGGTAGCTCTCGATGGCAGCTTGTGTGTTCTTCAGTTCGATGTATTCGTGGCCCATGAGGGTCCAGGCAGCTTGGAATGCACGGTCGAGAGCCAAAGCACGGCGGAAGTGGAGCACGGCTTTCTCGTGTTCTGAGATTAGGGAATAGTAGTTGCCGAGAATGCAGTTGGTCTCAGGTCGGAACTTGTCTGTGTCGCTCGCGGTGGCAGCAAGTGTGGCCAGTTTGGGCCGGTTGGGAAGAACGTAAAGAAGGTTGCTGTAAATCTCAAGACCATCAAGGCGGTGGGGATGTTCGGCGATCAGGCCATCAAACAGCTGCATGGCTTGCTCATGGTCTCGAGAATGGTAGTAGAGCAATGCCTTTTGTTGCTGCAGGAAGGCCGATCGAGGGAAGATCTTCTGGATCTCGGTCAGGGTATTGTAGACCTCCGGAGTCGTCTGGTATAGTTCTTGGCTGCAGTAGATGTGGAACATGAATGTCATGATGTTGCGCGGCAAGTGCTCGCTGATTTGCTGTAGTTCCTCGGTCGATCCTATTGAGGATGCTAGTTCCTGCCATGCTGCCCAGTTGTATGGGTTGATGTCAACACTTCGCAAAAGCCACTGTTTGGCGAGATTCTCTGACTTTGACTTCATGAGGGTGATGCCGTACAAGTAATCCAGCCATCCTTGAGAGTTCCCCTTTTCTTCTAGCCCGCCACGAGCATTGAAGTACGTCTCAAGGACAGCAGAGATGCCGGGGAGCTCCTTGTTAGATGTCACTGGTCCATCTGCCGGGCCAAGGATAGTTTCTGAGTCTTCCAGCTTGCGCTTCTCGCCCGACATGTAGCGTGCATACAGGGCAAGGAAGAGAGATTTCTGGCTGATGTTCTTTGGCAGTGTCGTCGTGATTGGTCTTGTCGAGCGTGGTGCGTCCAGTGAAGCTCTCGTCTTAGCTTTTGGGGTCAATGATAGCCTGGTAGGCGATACTAGATCTGGCGCTGGTGTAGCATGGGGAACCTGCTGTGGGAGGAATACTCCTGCACACCGATCAAACTCTCGACAATCAAAGAAAGATTTGGCCAGGAGATAACGAGGGAGCTCCTTGGCCTCGAGTCTGGCTTCTCTGCGGTCCGGGTTTGTGTTGAGCGTGCTGATGGGTTCTTCGACATCTTCATCGACATCCGTGTCGTCGGCATCTTCTGCATCTAGGGATGAGTAGGGAGGTGCGAAGGAGTTCAGCAGCTCTGCCGACCTGACAAGTCAGCTTGGTGCTGGTATGAGTGGGAGTGCTTCCGTTGTGTTACCATTTGGCGGCGAAATATAAACATCGCTCGTTGCACTCGATTACTGCCCGCTGCAGCTGGGTCTGGAGCTCAAGTTGCTGCTCTGCTGAGAGAGCCATGATTGAATCGCAAATCGTGTGCACGTGAAAATACAAATCAAGTCTGGTCACGAGACTGTCTGCGTTGCGTCAGGACAAGCAGTCTGTGTATTTCGCTTTTGGATATGCTTCGACCGAGCGTGGTAAGCCAACACGCGAGAGTGTTGGTTTTGGCAAGCGCAAACAAAACAGCGGGCCTATCCGCTCGCTTCAATTCGACTTTGTCATCTGTGGAGTGATCTCGGTTCTTGACTTTACACTTCAGCCTCCTCACGATACTTTCAGGTAACATTTTGTGAAATGGCTTCTGATACTGGTGACATTCGCAGTCCTCATATCAGTCTCTTTGGCCACTGCGATCATACCATGGCTTCAGTGCTTCTGCTGCAGCGTTTCCAGGATCTGCAGGGCCCCTCAGCCTCGCCAAACGGCATGCCAATCCTCAAACAAAGCTAGACCAATCGATCTACAGTAGCGGGCCACCTTACCGTCGGAACGCCTGCTTTCCGGGTGGACACCGCTGGCGAAGGACTGACGGAAGCGAGGCAGGATGCAGATTTATAGCACTTATTGATAGGTGGCATGCTCTGGTGGTGCACTATAGCGCTGCCGGCATTTTTCCCCGCCTATCAATGCAACTGCAAGCGCACTTATAACCGGCGAGACTTGCAGCTCGCAGGCCGCAGGGGTCGTTGCGAATCTGACGAGGGCTCTTAGCGAGCTTTAGACCGCCCAGGGCAGGTAGTCAAGTTGACGGCATGCATCGCCTATATACACGCTTGCATCCTCGCTTCTCGTGTAACATTGCTCTTGCCCTCTTGCATTTGTAAACTGAGTGATCTCACACATAGCCATGGCGTTCGAAGCGCTTGTTGGTTCGGACAACACTCTCTTGAGCGTTGCGTTCCTGTCTATCGCTATCCTTGCCACCGCCTTTCTATACGCGTTCCGGAGACCATCACTCCCCAAAAATGCACCTCCACTGGTCACGGAAGCATGGCCAATCATTGGGTCCATGCAGTTCTTCACTCAGAGATCGGACTTCTTCCAAAGGCAGATGGCGCACTCGCCTACAGGGAACTTTAGCTTCTACGCGGGTGACAAGCCAGTCATAGGCATGTCAGGCGACGAGCCTCGACGCCTCTTCTTCGACTCTAAGCATTTGGGTTTCACCGAAGGATACGGAGCTCTGCTTGGCGGAAGTCCAACAGTCAACAAAAAGAACAACAACCCTCTTGCGGAGCCTGAAAGCCAGTCTGATGGCTTCGGTAACTACTTTTCCAAGCGTTTGACCGCTATGTTGAAAGGTCCGATCCTGGCTCGAGGTCTTCCGCAACTGCTAGATGACGTGCGTACCAGCGTCAAAGATCTCGCCGCAAAAGAAACGAAGACCATAGACCCATTCGACGACATCTATCGACTTGTCTTCCAGGTTACCATGCGCACTGTGGCTTGCATTGAGATCGCTAGCGATCATGAAATGCTCAGGAAGGTATTGGATCTGTTTGAGACGATCGAGAGTACGGCAACACCACTTTCCATCATGTACAGCTGGATCCCTTGGCCATCTCAGTGGCGTCGCACATATGCCGGCGCGAAATTGTACATGATCTTCAAGAACATCATCGACAAGCGTGCACAGGAGGGCAGGAGGGAGGATGATACGCTACAGTACCTCATTGATCAGGGAGACGACGTTACCAAGATCATCACGGTAAGTAGTTCTTGCCGCGATTATATAATCTGTTTCCACACTGACAATTGCATTAGTTTGTACTCGGTGCTCTCTTCGCTGGTCAACTCAATTCTGGAATCAACGCCGCTTGGATACTGCTATATCTAGCCAAAGACAAGAAATGGCACGACCGGGTTCTCGACGAGGTAGAAACCGTTGCCAACCGTTACTGCTCCGATTCTTCCATTCCTCTCGTCGACCGCCTGATGCAAGTCCCCGCGGAAGCCTGGGAGTCCGAGTTCCCAATGACCGATCTCGTGCTCAGGGAGAGCATCCGCCTGCAACTCCCCGGCACCGCTTTCCGCAAGAACATCTCCGGTCGACCCATCCCTCTCAACAAAGAAGGCACAGAAGTCATCCCCGCGGACGCTTACGCCGCGTTCGCCGTCCGTGACATCCACCGCAACACTAGCATCTACACCGACCCCGAGACTTTCGACCCCGAGAGGTTCTTCCCCGACCGTGCCGAGGACAAGAACAAGCAGTTTGCTTATATTGGTTGGGGCGTTGGTAGGCATCCTTGTCTTGGCATGAGGTTCGCGAAGCTGGAGAACAACATCATCGCTGCGTTCTGGATGGCTGCTTTCAAGGACATGGAGCTGGTGGATGCGAAGGGTAGGCCGTCGGAACTTCCGGCAGTCGATAGAAACTTCCACGCTGCGGCCAAGCCGAAGCAGAAAGTCTACATCAACTATAAGCTGAGGGAGAATTGAGAGTAGCGTATAGTATGGTCTGCTCATTGGAAGTGTTGATGTGGAAAGTTAGATCTGATGATGACGACGATGACAGTCAAGACGAAGCTCTATTGCCGAGTTCAGCACATATCAGTTGCAGGTACATATATATACAGCCAGATCCTATCTCCATTCCATTGCACTGCAATCAACCTGCGAGCGGTTAGCATAGATCTACTCTACGCAAAAATCATCAGTACGTGCTTGCCATGCACCAGGAATATGAACATGAATGTACATTCCATACAAGTGGTAGTGTCATGGGGTAAGTAGGGTTAGTGTTGACAAATAATCATCGACGAAAACAGCACTGTATCTCGTGTAATGGCAGATCTTTGAGCTCTAGATCAGCGTCATATGTTACATGTTGCTTGAGAATAAGTCCCATACAAATGCGGTATCGCTAGGTGCCATATTGATGACACTACCGATTTCGATGGTCATCCTTCGATCAGAAGTCAGGACTTTGGCATTCTAGGCGACCGTTTCACGATAAATATAGCTCTCGATAACCGTTCGAGCCTGCTACGACAGTATATCGACCGTTGATCAGCTCACGAGACAAGGCTGTATTAAACACACAACCACTCCTCCATCAGCAACGATTTCACACATCTCGTTGGCACTCTCGCTAACCTTGGAAGGCAATCAAAGGCAAACCCACGTGAGGACTGGACCCTGGTACGTGTAAGCGATTTGGAGCTTGCAGCTAAAGCAACGGGCCGTCAATAATCAATGCGCTCAATACTAGACTGGGGTATCGTCACCATCAATCAACGGGGGGCGAGAGCCTCCATGTCTCTGTCCATACAATCAAACTGCAACACCGGCCCGTTGTCCTAATTCCCTGCCTACCAGTCCACTCTCTTTAACGTGCATTGAACAATTATGTCTCTTGTTTACACCTAGTCCGACTACCGCCTCTTGTACGAGTATACACACCACGCGGGACGATGGAGCCCAGCACTAACACTCCGCGACGGACCATGTCCGCGAAAAGGGCCTCGATGCGCCCGCTGGATGTTCGTCGCATCTTGGCCGATCAGGGCGCTTCAGAGGCCAGGCCTTCGCCTACAGACTATGTCGCTTCTCCTCCTAGCCCGTCTGCCAGTCAACACTCTACTGGGTCATCAGGGCGGACCAGTTTTCAGAGCCATGGCAGGACAATGTCCATGGCCTCGGTCAACAGCAGCACCACGACGGGCAGGCAGAACCGCTTCTCAATGCAGTTCCCTATACAGCCTACGACACGCGAGCAGTCTCCGCATCGACCGACTTCCTCTCCTTCTAAGGACTCTGCACCTGTGATACCCGACGCGCGCAATGGCCCGACCGATACCAATTTCCTGACCGCCATTGCTGCTCAGGAGCGTCGGGTTCTTGAATTGAAGGAAGAGCTGCAGCGTGCGGAAATAGAATTGAAGAAGTTGAAGAAGAGCTGGGCGAACCATGAGGTATACAAGAAGAAGAACGACGTGCGCATGCTGGCCAAGCTAGAGCCGCTCAATACTGCGCCTTCGACGCCAGTCAGCCAGGAGGATGAAGATGGCTCAGGAGCGTGGTTGCAGCAGGAGATGGAGCGCAGAAAGGCACTGCTGAGCGGTACGCGGACGTCTAGTAGAACCGTGTTCTCGGGCTCGAGGCATACGCGTACGCTGTCGCTGCTCTCACCTACAAGGACGGCGGATGGCACGATGCCACTGGTGAAACACCCACCGCGACGGGATAGTCTGAAAGCAGGTGTGAAGAAGGCGAGTACGGAGAGCCAGAGGCCTCCTTTACAGCACAGCAGCTCTTTGATGTCAGGCATGTCTTCGTACTCTACAACACCGGATATCACTGCCGAGGTGGATAGATCTACAGATATCGAGATTGACCTCACGCAGGCTAATGTGGACCGTGAGGTGCTTATCAAGCATGGGAAGAAAATGGCTACGGATTTCAAGGATGGGCTGTGGACTTTCTGGGAGGATCTCAGGCAAGCGACAGTCGGAGACGAAGCAACACAATCTACACCAGCTGCTAGACGGCAGCCATCGATACAGACCCTGAAGTCAGGTCACCGAGACAGCAGTCGAGCTTCACGAGGATCGAATACTAGCAAAGGATCGACTGAGACGCGAAGGCCGCCCACACGTTCGCCTGTCAATCGAAGACATTCGCCTGTCCAATTGCCGGAGGAGCCTCCTTTGATTGATACCACTGGCAATTTCTGGACGGAAGCTGGACTGTCAGTTCCCGAAGCAACACCCGCACCCATCAAGAAAGCTTCAAAACACTCAAAAACACCCTCAGTGGCGCCGTCTATCGCTTCCAGTATGGATGCGTGGGATACGTGGGACGACAACATCCCCAAAGAGTCTCGATCCAGCAGCAGTGCGACTTCGGAGTCCGTCACGCAGGCGTCCACCAATGCGACCAGCCCGCACCATTCCACGGTCCCATCGAGAGACGAGTCTCACCATCACGGCAGAGACGGAGAGACTGCTGAGGGGAAAGAGAAGGAGCCTCTTCCTTGGCCAGCGCTCTCGAAATTGAAACCTACATCTCTACGCAGGACTGCAAGCCACTTGATGAGCGAGTGGGAGAAGAGCATGACGCCGGAGCCAGGGCAGGAGTTTCGAGGCGATGAGAGTGAGTTTGCGCCGCTGCAGCCGGCAGTCGTGGATTCTAGAGATGTGAATGTGAAGAGTGATTGATTCGTGGAGTGAAAGGGACCGATAGAATTGGAGAAGGGTTATAGTTGGCGTACTTATGAACTAGAACGAGAATAGGACAACGAATTTGGACACCTGATATGCTGTGTTCGTGGTATTTGTAGGTGGGTTTTCGTACTTTGAGCGACTAGTGTCCGTCACTATGGAAAGCAAGCAGAACGATCTCGAGACTCTAGCTCAGTCATTACATTCGTCTCGTATAGTACAAATACCATCGTACCTATATCATTGATACGCCTTCATTTTATATATTCACGTGCAATTGCGGAGCGTCTTCCTTTCCTGGCTTAGCGTTGTTTGTCCCTTCAGTCGCCGCTTCCCCAAAAGTTGCCTTGCACGGGATGGGTCGGGATGCGACAGCAAAACCATAATATCGCTCGCCTTGACAAACTTCGACCACTCTCGTTCAACAACAACAAAACACACACAAAATGGCTTTCCCAGGTATGCCAGGCATGGGCGGAATGGGCGGCATGGGCGGCGCCGCAGGCATGGACGAAGAAGCCATGAAGCAGCAGATGATCATCAAATACGTAAGAAACACCTCGCGAACTCCGCAAGATCTCTCTACCATCGCATACTAACAATATCCCCACAGATGCAAGCCTCCATGGAATCATGTCCCGGCAAGCTCGCCATGTCCGGCGTCATGGGCTTCGGCCTCGGCGGCGTCTTCGGTCTCTTCATGTCCTCCATGCGCTACGACACCCCCATGGCCACCACCGCCGGCGGCAACGCCTTCTCCTCCCTCCCCGTCAAAGAGCAGCTGCGCCAGGGCTTCAAGGAAATGGGCCGCGCGTCCTGGTCCTCGGCAAAGAACTTTGGCTACATCGGTGCGATCTTCGCGGGTACCGAGTGTGCGATCGAGGGATACCGTGCGAAGAACGATCTCGGCAATGGTGTCGCTGCTGGGTGTTTGACCGGTGGGTTCTTGGCTAAGGGCGGTGGACCGCAGGCTGCGGCGCTGGGGTGCGCGGGTTTTGCGGCGTTTTCGGCGGCGATTGATGCGTACATGCGCATGCCCGAGGACCACTCGGCGAGCGATCCGATCGTTTGAGGGGGGAGTTTGGAGATGAGTCGCGCATTGCGAGGAGTGCGAATACTTGGCTGTGAAGAGCTTGAGGAGACGACAGCCTTGAGGATTACGAGCGGCGAGCAGAAAAGCCTTGAATTGTTTTCGCGAGCGAGAGAAGATGATGGGAAGAAACAGAACGTCTGCATGGACGGAACACCAGAACAACTGCATTAGCGAGCCTCACCAGGCTGTGGCCACGATCTCCACTTGATCAGGAACTTGAGGGACAGCGACATCACACTGTGGAATTTCGCTTAGAGGAGCAAGGCGCTGCATTGGTCGTGAGCATGCATGTCTGCGGAGAAGGGTGGACATGGAGCTCAACGACTCGAGTGTAAGATAAAGCATACGATAATTGACACTGTACTAGTAAGCACTGCGTTGTGTTACGCACAACTCATGACGGTCTCAAATTCTGCTACGAATACTTGCTTGGGCCGTGAACTGTTCGATCGATGCGTTATTTGGCATGAGATGTTTGCAATCCGTAACCGATTGATTGTTATAGTATTCGCAGAGTCAATCACTTAAGGTGTTCGGAACCACCACAACCTCTCCAGCCATTGCCGTCGCTACACAAAGGATCGCGTATAGCGATCTTGACAGCTACCAAGTTACTATCGAGAGGTGGACATGCTGATTCGGCTAGAGCTGCCACTGAAAGGTCAACGTACCTCATTTCGTAAATGATCGGTTTTCAAGTTAATAAATTTCAGATTAGGACGTAGAAGCGAGTATGCTTGCCACTGAGAAGTGATTGAGCTAGCTAAGGCTTGGGCGTTACCTTTTTGTTTGCATCTGTCCTCAATCGCCGAATTCATCTGTTGATACTGGAGCGTTCATACAGAGGCATTAAGTCATCGCCAGGGAGAGTGCAACGACCAGCTATCACTCCTGCCTCCACACGCTGCGATCTGAAGCGGATTTGCCCAGCGAGAGAGAACTAGGTAAGAATTGGATCCTATTGCTTCGGGCGAAGCGCTATGAAGTATTCATAAGGCGCGACGTAGGAACGTTATCAATCTCCAACTACGGTTGATAGTGCTCTCTCTAGCTGTTGTCGGCGTTGGTGTTGGAAGACAAGTGGTCCCAAAACGTGGCAGGTTTGCGCAGCTCGAAAGAGCTCCGAGCGTATGAGTGTCTTGCTTAGAGTGGTAGATCTGAGCATTGAAAGTGTGTCATTTCGATAGTGTCATGAATGGAAGGGCTACTTTCAATACCACTATCATTGACTCGACGAACTTCCTTTGTTGATACCTTGCATTGTCTTGGTGCGATCGTTATATTGGAGAAGCTGTTGTATTGGAAAGCTCTCATCGGAATCTGATGCATGATGTCTGCTGGTACCTTGGGTTTGATAGATCAATGCCCTGTGACTACCACCGTCACACTTGAAGCAATATGCGTGCTCATAGGGGTCCTGTCTATACATGTCAAGAGGCCCTTATGCTCATGTTCGCTCGAAAGACCTTTTGGTACGGAGATACGGAGGCCTAGTGGTGAAATGTATAGTAGCGTATGGAGGACCAATGCGTTGTCGGTGCCTGCCTGATGTGGTCTGCATGTGTTCAGCTAAGAGTTCAAGATGTAGGGTTAGATGTTGCCTCATATTTTCATTTGACCAACGTGTACGAGCAACTGGTACTCTGTACCTGCCTATGCTTCGATTGGATGGATGTATCTCGGTTCTCTCAATAGACTTTGCGCGGATGTGCCGTGTCTGAGGTCCTTTACCACCATAGAAAATTTGCTCTTGGTCAAAAATTTCTCCTGCCGCCATTGTAGTTCTTTTAGCGATGCTATCTTGTTCCTCATACCTCTACTCTTCCCTTGTGGTAGAGATGCTCCTAGAGTCTGAGAACCATGACCCTATCAGGCTGTCGACTCGCTTTGTGAGCTGCGCCGTTCCGTCTGGTCTTGTTCCAGACGGAAGCGTCAAGCGTCTCAGATGCGTTTGCAAGTTGCTGTGCTCTGTCTAAGCTATATATTTGCTCTAAATTTCATTTTAGCACATCAATTCGATGGCCCAATGGTCTAGGTAAGTTTATTCACGACAATTAATTCGAGATTGTCGAATTTCAACTTCCTCAACAGTCGCTAACAAACATTAGTGGTACGATACTCGCTTTGGATACAACTTGCGAGTGGCCCCGGGTTCGAATCCCGGTTGGGCCCTCTTCTTTTTGGCTTGTTCAGAATGTCTGTAGCTGTTATACTGACCGGGCAATCGATTCTTGAAGTTGAGGGTATTTTTGGAGTATACTGCGGGATTATGCGCGAACCAGCCAATCAAGCTCAACACCGGCTATACCATTCGATAGCCCCCCTTGCCCTCTTTCATTTGAGCCAACTCTTGTGTCATTTGCTCAAATATTCGTGGAGTAATACCCGATGTTGTGATTTTGTCGGGCGGGGAAGCATACTGGGGGACTTCGTCGGATACAGCCGAACGAACATCAACAGGCATCGCAGGACAAGAGATTGAGTTGCTATTGACACTCTACAGCCTTGTCTAACGTTGTTTCGATCGATTTGTGTCGGGAAGAAGCAGCCCCCTGGGATAGCAAAGAGTATATCTATCGGCATTTGGAGGTTTCTAGCAAGGAGATCTCGCGATGGCTCACACGACGACTTATGCACTGGAGACAGACGAGTATCTTGAGACGATGAGATAGAGAGAACTCCTGCTAACGGCCACAGACGCTACCACACTGCCGAAAGGCTTTCCCCCGCTAAAGCTGATATAACCGTGAGGACAGATTTGATCGCGCCAATCACATCGTATTTGATTGATACTCTATACATAACGATACATAACGGCTATATAGCTATCTAAGCACCCCCTGTATGTTGTACATGTGTCACGATAGCTGTGGTTGGTGCATCTCATACTGCGCAGCATGAGGTGCGGTCGCAAGTCACGTGACGCCAAGACACAACTCTTCCCACCATCACGGTTGAGTTGCGCGCGGTATGCTCCTCCATCAGTCAACAGTCGTTTGAGGGAGTTTGATTCACCATATACTACATGATGTATGAAGAATAGATACGTCTCACATGTTAGTTCGGTATCCCCAGACGGTGTGTCCTCACAAAGACCCGAATGAGCATACAAACGGGATGCTGTAATTTCATGTTCTTTATCATGATTAGCTTGTTAATTTGAGGGCTACCACTACACGTGCAACAGATTACTATGACATTACCTCATATTGCGGGACTTGACATACAAATGGTTTCGGTGCCTGTTGATTTCCCAAGCCGAGCCGGCTTCGTACATATAGGCTATCATTACTGCATAACGACGACAAGCCACAATCAACGAAAGACTTACAGAGGTGTAACAAAGTAACGGACGACTAGATCAGGTTGACATACAATAGCTCAAGCCTTAAATAAGCATGTTTATCCTCATTTTCGTGCCTGATGATACTGACACAACAGCTGCCTCGGCACACTGTCATCTCCGACACTATCCTACCTCCCAATGCCGCCCACATACACGACCAATGGTACTAACCAAGCATAAAGACGACACCCACTGCTGCGAAACCATGCACGATGATGATACAGGAGTCGAGCGATCATCATTTGTGCTCTCAAAGAGCCACGGAGGCGTCGCAGCAGCCAGAAACCATGGCGCCCAGCCGACCACTTTCCAGCGCATAATAGCCAGTCCTTTCGTGACAGATTCGTGCTTCTACGCGTGGGGAAGCAGTTCAACGGCAGGACTGGCGTCAGATGCAACGAAATGGTGCATGAAAGATGGCTGGCGGCTCTCGAAACGGCAAAGTCCAACACGAACTTCCAGTCCGTGCTGTGGCCCGACGCGACGAAGTGCAGCCTCACGCTCACACGCGTGGGAGGGGCTGTACCTCGCCTCGCCCGCCCACTATACCACTCCACATCGTGCTCTGTCCTCTCATGCTCTCTTCCTAGGCCATCCACACACTCTTTTCGTACCACTCATCACTTTTACGCAGTGAACAGTTGCCGTCTCGTCCCTCAAACGTGATCTCGCCGCTTTGTTGACACCCAAAACACGCCCAGTGCTCGCCACATACAAGGTGCTGGACCACCGCTCGCGAGCGACCAGGACGTGTCAAAGATTCCTCAGTCAAAATGGCTACCACTGTCTCGATGGCAAGGTTGCCTTTCGGTGAGCTGAGCAGCTCGCGCGTACAACAACTCAACTCTGCAAAGAACCGCCAGAATGGTATGCCGATCTTCAAACATGAATCGATACACCCGAACACCTGACTCATGACTTCAGGTTTCCTCGCAAAGAGTTCCCCGTTGAGCGGCAAGCCATTGTCAGCATCTTCTCCCGTGAAGACCAACAAACGCTCATACACGCCTTCCACATACGACGACGCAGACTCCGAAAATGCCGATCCCTCGCTGTTCTCTCCCTCCAAGAAGAGCAAAAGTGACATGGGTGAGAAGCCATTCACTTTCTCCATGACACCCGTCAAATCCATGCCGCCACCCATGCTTCTCGTCAGCACCCCAGCGCGGGTCAATACTGCATCTCCACGAGCACCTCTCACAGCACCTGCCGGAAGATCACCACCTCGCAAATTCGCCAGCATCAAGAACCGCCGTGGCTCGGCACCATTCACACGCATCAGCCCGCCATTCTCGTCTCGTGGATCTTCATCACTCCCATTCAGCCTTGATGCTGCCATCAGCGGAAGTATGACCGCAGCAAGCACACCCACAAAGACCAGGTCTGCTGGCTCGACCATCCAAGAAAGCATGCCGGCAAGCTGGGACTTTGAGATCTATGAAGATACTCCAGAGGAAGAAGCTTCCAACCTCATGGAGCACAGCACTCAGTCTCTTGACTTGAGTTTCGACGATGAAATCGCAAAGGCTGAACGCGACGACCGCGGCAAGGAAAACGAAGCACCAGAGGGTTACGACGCGCCCACAGCCTCTCGTCAGGCAGTCTCTACATCCGAACCTGCGCTTCCTGCTCCGACTCGTGTGAAGAAGACCGAGCTTGTCCGTCGCAAGATCACTGAGATGGACGACGGCGAACGCTCGCCACTTTCCGATCTGGACACCGACGAGTTCGTTCCGGAAGGTCTTACCAAGGATGCACATGTCATCGTCGACGCATCGCCAGAGAAGGCCAAGCTTGATGTCAAGAGCCTGTTTGCTGTGCCGTCACCAACATGTGCACCCGCTGTTGCTCGCAACGAAGGTAGCAGATCCTCGAAGCTTGCAATCTCGTCCAGCATATCTGACCAAGCCGAGGTTATCGTCTGGGAGGATAGCGCTGATGTGAAGGATGATGGTTCTGCAGGCGAAACTGCGAGCACCCAAAAGGAAGAGTCAGTCGATGACAGCGCGTCATCGGAGTCGGTGGTCGTTGCTTAATGGTTGTTGAAGTTTATGAATTATGCTATGCTACGCCTGGGTTACGTTATCGAGATGTCGGGTCTGGACACTTTACGCGATGAGCTGCCACTTTATGCTAGGAGTCTGACTGGGTTTGATCGTTATACCACAATCCTTCGACTTAGTTTTAATGGGAAGGGACAATGCATTCTTTCGCTCATAATTTTGCTGTCTTGAGAAATTCTATCATCAAGAGTCGTGCAGTCCATTATGCCAACATGAACATGCTGCTACAAAAAGCGCACTCAGTGTAACATTGCCATGTGCAGACCGCTCCCTCCGGCTTTTTGTAGCCCGAGACATAAAGTGTGGAACCAACTGAGACCAACCAGCCTTCATCAACCAAGTTTTACGCTGCTCATCACCAGCGCATCACCACTATAGTAAAAGATGCAGCCCCTTCCATTGTGTTGCGCAGGTTCCCTCTCACGGTTACCTGCATTGTGGCGCTACGCTGCAGCAAACTATCGACTTAGAGGCGCCACAGCACTTGGCTGGATGTGAGAGTCCTCAGCTGTAAACCAACCACCTTGCATACTACGCGCCGGACGCTCTAATCGCCCTGAAGTATATTCTACACGATACTTCGAGTGCCACGCACAATACTAGCACAGCCATGGACGCCGAACAGCGCTGGCCTCGATCTCTACTGAGAGACATCGACAATCTATCCCTCGAACAATACGAGCCGCCACTCGCAGCCAAACGATCTTATTCGCAGCCACGAGTCTACAGACCCAAGAAACCTCACGGCCATCAATCAGAGCAAAAGCAGCAGCGACCAAGGAAATCCAGCTCGCGTCGCGAAGAACCCAACGGCGCCGCGACCGACACTCCTCGCAACCAAGACAGACATGGAGTCTTCCCCGCGAAGAAAGCACTCATCCTCTGCTTCGATGGCACCGGAAACAAGTTCCAAGGCTCTGCTGGCGATAGCAACATCCTGAAAATCTACAGCATGCTCGACAAAGAGGACCCGCACCTTTATCGCTACTACCAGCCTGGTATCGGCACGTATGTGGAATCCAGCTCGCTTTCCAAGAAGTCACGCATCGGCAGAATCAAGTCTTGGTACACGAAGGCTAAGGATCAGGCTGTTGGGACGAGTTTTGGAGAGCATGTTATGGCTGGGTATAAGTTTTTGATGCGGTATTATACTGCTGGGGATGATATCTACTTTTTCGGGTAGGTTGTTTTGGCGAGCATTGGCTGATTTAGTGGCTGACTGATTCACAGTACGTGCGATGCGATTATTTTGGGACGTAACTCAGCCGCATGACAAGATGCGCAATCTGACTTTGTAGATTCTGATGGCGGTATCACTGATAATGTTGTATAGGTTTCAGTCGTGGTGCTTATACCGCACGGTTCCTGGCTCAAATGGTGAGACTTCACACCTCCATCGAATTGACCTAGCAATGCTAACATCACGCAGCTCGACTACATCGGTCTACTGAGCACCGGCAATGAAGAGATGTTGCGTTTCGCATGGAAGACGTTCTCACGTTGGCAAATGCGAACAGAAGGTTCTGACAAGGAGAAGAAAGAGAAACACGAGAGCTTCCGATACATGGAGCAATTTCGCGAGACTTTCTCCCGTCCTATAGACTCCATTCGCTTTGTTGGTCTCTTTGACTGCGTTAACAGGTTGGTGGTGATTGGAAGTGGTACACTCTCATATCAGTACTGACTTCTAGACAGCGTACCTCAATTTGAAGCAGCTTGGATGAAGCGGTCTCGTTTTCCATACACCGCGCAAATGTCTGCAGATATAGTCCGGCATGCGGTCTCGATTGACGAACGCAGAGCGAAGTTCCGACAAGATCTAGTCTCGCAGGCGCCGCCCAGACATGGAAAGCATCACCATCTTGACGAGTACATGCAATGGCTTCATATGGATTCGCTACGCAACAAAGAAGAAATAGAAGAGCCGCCATCGCCACGCCCAGAGATGCGCCGGCATTCGTCGTCACAGGCTCGCTTCCGTCCGCGGAAGCAACAGTCTCGCAGTACTCGTCTAGTCAGCTCTGCTGATTCCCGAAAGTCCACGGAATCAACTACTCCAGTCCACGAGAGAGTTGATGGGTATGGCAAGTCTCGACACCGGTCAGACACACAGGACATCTCCGAAGTCTGGTTTGCGGGCGAGCACGCCGACATTGGGGGCGGCTGGTGGCTGCTCGATGACGAAGTCCGACCTGCCAGCGACTTACCTTTGATATGGATGTTGCGCGAAGCGAAAAGAGCCGGCATGCCGATCGACGAGGCGAAAATGGCCAGGGCGGGCTACCATGCTGCACACATGGGTGCAGCCGTGGACGAAACGTACCGCCTTGATGACAAGAATTTCGACTTCGACGAAAAGCCCAGGATGTCAGAGATCGAATACTTGGCCACCCGTACTCGGTTACATGACTCTTTGACTTTCAGCGGCGGACTTCCGTGGACATCGGTTATCCCTTGGTTGATCATGGAGCACTTGCCGTTCCGACGAATGGATCTGCAGCCAGATGGAACGTGGAAGCCAATCAGTTGGCCATTGCCTCGAGGTGAAACAAGAGACATGCCAGACGATGCCCAGATTCATAGCTCAGTCATACAGCGGATGAAGGCTGATCCCACGTATCGACCTGGAAATCTAATCATTGGCGGTGGAGGACGTGGTGTCAGGAAGGCACCAAAAAGCGCCGGCATTGGAAAATGGCGAGTCATCAGGGAGCGAGGAGATCCGGTTGGAGAGGCTGTGGTGAGAGCGGAGCGAAAGTCGTCTGGACTGGGTCATTGAACGAGTATAGCTGTTTGTAATCGAAAGCTTGTTGACTATCTCAAATCCAGTTCCTGACGTTAAAAAGCATGAGACTCTTTCGTTGCTCATAGTGTGAAGATATGGTCCAGAGGTCGATTCAACGCTGCCTCCTCTTTCATTGTGACAAGATCCATACTTCTGAGAGGATGACGGACAAAAAGCAAAAGATATGTTGATGAGAGTGGGATTTGAACCCACGACCTTTCGGACTAGCGATTGTATGATGTGCTATGGAGCAACACCTTAAGCTAGCGCCTTAGACCGCTCGGCCATCTCACCATTGAATCAAGCTGATTCGATGGAGGAATGCCAATTAGCCGGTTACAAGAAGGCGCAACTCATGCATGGCTCTCCTGCCTAGGAAAAGAAGTCTTCCTCCTCGCACCCAGCTCACCCAGATGTGTGCATGAGATTATCTAACACAGTAGGCATTGTTAGAGCAGAATGAACATGATTGGGGCCATGCTCTCGAGCGACACATCAGCTGCATGTCTTGACGACATCTTCACTCTTTCAAGAGTCCGTAATGCCGATTCAGATATGCTGGAGTTGAAGACAATGAAACGAGTTCGTAGGCAGCGGGACCATCCAGTTAAGAGGACCATGGCGAGAAATACTCAGTATGGCTGCCATGCTGGTGTTACAAGTGAAAGCCAATGTAATCAATCGGGAGGTTCTCCGTAGAGACGGCGAACAAGTGACATTATTCAAGGGGGGATGAGATGGCGTCGACGACTAAACGAGAGCAAATGCCGTAGTTTGGAGCATAGAGCAGCAGAATTCATACCGCCAGCCGCACTCTACTGGTCACTGTGACGGAGATTTGTCCTTCGAAGCTCAAGCTGTCCCCTTAGCCTTGTGGTTTTCGCGACCGCCACCATCATCGCAATATACATTGTTCGTCGAGCCATCAGTGCTGTCCAAGATCTCCATCATTGGGAATCGATCTCAACATGAAAAGCCTTACAGGTCTGAGGACTCTTAATGTAAGGGTCATTGAACGTTCGATCGCGATCGTTGGAGTCCGTTCCTCGCCTGCTATGACTTCACGATGAGCAAGCAGCAGAGGTCAAAGAGAGAAAATAATAATTAAAACGGACCCAAATGCGAAGAGACTGACCATCAAAGCACTTCAATTGCTCAATCAAAATGTCGTTCTTCCGTTTCCCAATTACACGCTTCTCTACTATCTCAACCACCAGCAGAGCATCAATCCAGCCATTCGCCCAAGCCAGATACTTCTCAAACACCACTTTCAACATGGCCAACACTCCTATCAGCAACACTATCTCAGAGACTGCGAAGCAGGAGGGCGGTCCCACGCAGGGCTCTACCTCTGCTCAGATGCAAAGCCAGGTTGGAAAGACCAGGAACTTTGAGCAGGCTGCCCAAGAGGTTGGCAGCAAGAGGTTGGCAGCAAGATGCAGAACGCTCCTGAGTCCATCACCAGCGAGGTACGAAGAACTTTTATATGATTCGCGAAGATCATCCCACTGACAAAATGCAAAGGATGCTGCCTACCTGAAGTCCCGTGAGGCTCGCGTCATTGGTCAGGGCCAGCCCCCTTCAGACTCGATCGCATCAGACGCTGAGCGTCTCGCCGCTCGCAATGAGGGCGCCACCAAGTCTTCCACACCCAAGGGCCCCTCCGACCCAGTATCCCAAAGCGCCGCCGACCGCGCCGCCAACTTCGAGAAAGAGGCAGAGAACATTGTCACCAAGATGGCCACCAACCCTCAGTCAGTGACAAAGGAGGAAGCCGACCTCGCACACTCCCGCGAACAGCGCGCATTTGGCCAGACCTCTAAGGGCGGCGTCGCTGCACAGGCCCAGAGCCTTGCGAACGACAACATGCAGAACCCGTCTGCCACTCAAAGCGCCGCCGACCGCGTCGGAAACTTTGATCAGACCGCCGACCAGATCACCGACAAGCTCGCCAACGCACCCGAGACCATCACCAAGGAGGATGGTGACCTTGCTCACTCCCGCGAACAGAGGGCTTTTGGTGCAACCCACAAGGGTGGCCTTGCCAGCCAGGCCCAAAGCCAGGCCAACGCCAACGAGCGTCAGAACTAGAATTGTGCAGGTCACATCCGAAGCATCTGTGCCATGTATTATATGTACCATTGATGAATAATACAAATGTAATATAATGATACAATCCAGCGCAATCTTCCATCACCGACACGATTCCTACCCATACGACGATGAGATTACATTCGATGGTACCTTTGGCTGAACAAATCTTTGGGTATATGGGTATAGTTCTGTATCTTCATGAATGAACTAATTTTTTAAGGAGAATGTCTATCATGCCAGGGGCTTCATACTCGAAAAGCAATACCGCGCAATCTTCCACGAGCCTTCTACCCTCCGACAAATGAAGATCTCTTGGTTATGATGGAACTCATCAGTCCCTTTCTGCAACCAATACTTCCGTCCCTCCGCAGTCGTCCTTGCAAATGCCCATTCGCCATCCATTACAACGATTTCATCGATGCCGAATTTGATGTCTAGCTTGATGGTTGAGAAAATGCGCTCATACGAAGCTTTGAGTTCTTCTGATCCCACTGCAGGCTGGAAACCAGGTGCCATGAGAACGCCATCTGATGTGTATATGGATAACAGGTCGGGCATTGAGCGCGACGCGAGCACGGCGCCGTAAGAGTGGAGGAGCTTTGTGATTGCTTCTTGGTCGGACATTCTAATGGCAGTCAGCGGATGCAAGAGTTGAAAAAGTCCCATGATTCTTCTGATGACATACTGGATGTGATTCAAATCGGTTGAGTGCGTTGGGTTGATCAGTTAATATGGGCTGATGCGATGATAAAGATTAGTGTTCGTCTCGTGCATACATGCCATTATACGGCTAGCTATTATATCAAATACCAACATATCTAAATGCAATCACTACTATGTTTTGTTCGTCCAAAGTCGTTGCACGCACAATTTGCATCCTCTTATCGGACAAGAGTGGGCGGAAGAGTGGACAGAGCGCGAGCAGATCACGGAAGCACGGGTGGCGCGTGGCAGGGCCAACGTGAACACAGCTTATCGACGTGGTGAGACTGAGATACTTGCTGTGTTTGTGCTGTTTCGTTGCTCTCGAAGATAGATCTATTATCATCATCATCATCATCATCATCATCATCATCACTATAGGTGCACTTGCTGAATTGCGCATATTGTGCGCCACACTGCAGTGATCTGACAAATGGCGAACGCCGGCCCCAAACCCATCACCATTGACGAGCTTGAATCCATCGCAAGGCAAAAGCTGCCACAAAACGTCTACGACTATTATGCATGCGGATCAGATGACCAAAAATGTCTAAGACGAAATCGTAGCGCTTTTGACCGGTATGTGCAGTCTTGAGAATTCTGTAAAGCCATCGGTTCTATCAACTAACGAATCAAGTCTTCTGATTCGACCTCGGGTCATGGTGGACGTCTCAAAAGTAGATACAACGATGCATCTCTTCGGCAAGAAGTATCCTTTTCCGATCGCCTTCGCACCTAGTGCGATGCAAAAGCTTGCGCACCCTCAGGGAGAAGAATGCGTTGCGTTAGCTGCCCGAAAACTCGGCATCAACATGACACTCTCGAGCCAATCGACAACATCACTCGAAGATATTGCTGAACTAATGCCAACAACCTCGGACGGGCCGGAGAGATGGTTTCAGCTCTACATGAGTGAGCAACCAGAGCTGAGCATACCGCTCATCGAACGAGCTGCAGGTAAGTTCCCAGGCTGTAATCTTCGTGGAATGACAACACTAATGTGAACTAGCTGCCGGTTACTCAGCACTCGTGATCACCGTGGATACACCTGTTCTCGGAAACCGACTCAACGAGCGAAAGACGCCTCTTGTACTACCCTCGCACTTGCATTTGGCAAATTACAAAGCCTCCACGAATACCAAGGGCGAGACCCGTAAGCCAAGTCAGGAAAGGCAACTTTTGGATGCACCTACAGCAGCTGAAGCAAGTCGAGTGGCTGAAAAGGCCGGCGGCGCTATTCATAGTCGGGCCCTGACGTGGGCACATACTATCAGCTGGCTCCGCAAAGTGACTCCAATGAAAATCATTCTCAAAGGTGTGATGACCGAGGAGGACGCGGAGCTAGCAGTAGAGCACGGTGCAGATGCCATCGTGGTCTCAAATCATGGAGGCAGGCAACTGGACTCCTCACCCTCCACCCTCGAAGCACTTCCCTCGATCGCCAGCGCTGTCAAGGGAAGAATTCCAATACTGTTCGATGGCGGCGTACGGCATGGAAGCGATGTCTTCAAGGCACTTGCACTAGGTGCTGATCTAGTACTTGTCGGCAGACCTGTCCTGTGGGGGATGAGCTACAATGGTCAGGACGGCGTTGAGCTTGTTGCTAACATCTTGGAGAGGGAGTTTGCAAGGACTATGGCATTGTCTGGAGCGCCGGATATCCAAGCGATCAACTCGAGTTACCTCGGGGTGCGAAAGAGAGATGGTTTCGGCATCGCGCGTTTGTAGAAACCAGTGTAAAACTCCGTACTAGAGCACGAGCTGTAGTTTGTCTAATTTTATCTCAATTGGCATCCCCATCTGTCCTGTGCAAGCATATGTGGTAGCTAATCAGTACTAATCAGCTTCATGCAGCTTTCATGCCACATGGCAAACTTCTCGCGGACAACTCATGAAGCGGGTCAGAGGAAAGGGACATGGAAGTTCTCAATACACCAACAACTATTAAGCTTCTAGGAAGCCTTCAAAATACTCATCAAGCCAGACACCAGCCTGCTGTCCAGCTACTTGAGCACGGAAGTCCCAGCGTGAGATTGCGCCGACATACCCATCTGGTCTGACGATCATAATCGCCGCCTCGGACTCTCCCAATTCTCCGAGCCATGCCTGTGTAGCGCTATGAGGGTTTCCGATTGTGTCGGAAATGTCGTCTAGGTAGAAAGCCCAGCGACTCTTCTGCAGTAATGCAGGTAGGTCGGCAATCTCCACGGCATCCTTTGGCGCTGTAGTGACGACTGCAGGGGTGTATAACTTGGAGACTGCAGTGTATCTCTGTGGCTGCATGAATTCTGCAGATTCTGGCGTGGTTGTGTTCGATGCCGCGTAGCTCCGATCTGCAAGTCTGGATGCTCGGTATAGAATTGACTCTTCGCTGCTTCCGATGCGATCTGTCACGGTGCCGAGGAATGTAGCAGCAGCGTGTACGTCGTGCACGAAAAAGAAGATGCGGAACTGACCAAGCATCGGGATGTCTAGCTGCAGATCGAGTGGATTGGCATCGATATACCGGGTCACTTGCGCTGGAGCAGAATAAGTCAGCGATGCGTTTCTTGAAAGCTTCCTGCGTGCAGTACTCCTTTGGAATACCATCAGAGGACATCGGTAGACCTCGAATGAACCATCCTTTGCTTTTAGACTGATCTGTAGGAGATGTGGCGCGCAGGGGAATTTATGCTTACCTGGTGTGAGGAGTGATCCAGCTCTCAGCTGGCCTTTCGTGACATCTTCAGGCCAGTTGAGCACGTTTGCATTGTACTTTACACCAGCGCCTGAAATGAAGCCAATGTTTTGAGCGAAGTTCTCTGCCAGCGCCTTTTCATCACCCGCAGCGAAGGCATTCGCGTGCTCGTAGTCGAAGGTGATCAGGTCTTGGGCAATCTTTCGTCGTTCATCTTCATATGTGGCCAAAAGAGAAGGCTTAGCCAAGCCGCGAATGGCTAGGTTGAGTTTCCATGAAAGGTTGAAGGCGTCGTGCATGCTAGTGTTCATGCCTTGTGCAGCTTTCGGCGAATGTGTGTGCGATGCCTGTAGAGTGTGAGCGGCTTCATCGACCCCGAAAACCAGAACCAAGCGTTGCACGCAATGTGACAGCAAATGCGGCAAATGCTTCCGAAAAGTGTCAAGTTGGACAGTGGACTTACATCGCCTGCGATGAACACGTGGTCCGACTCACCCGAGAAGCTGCTCGCTACCCTCTGGCCGACTTTATACACTGAGAACCATTCTGCATGGCGTTAGCTAAGTCAATTTCTGTACCAGGACTGCAGCCAAAACATACCGACACTCTCCCATTCGAGCTTGTAGGGTGCGATGATCTCCTGTGCACGAGTGATCACAAATTCTCGCCTCTCCTGTTCGGTGGTGAGTTTGTCCTCGAATCCGGTATTCAGTTCGATATACAGGCGAGTCATGTTCCGCTCTCGAGGGATGCAAAGAATTGTGCCTTTTGTCTCACTGTGGATGACCACTTTGGACCACAAGTCGGGGAAGTCGGTAGTGATAACGCCATCCAGAACACCCCAGGGTGCTTTGCTCGGCTCCCCTTCCATGACAAGGCCGGGGATTGCCTTGCGAACTTTGGAGTGAGCACCATCGCATCCGACTAGGTATCTGGATTTTAATGTTGCGGGATGGCCAGTTTTGTGATTAAGATAGGTAATCTCGAGCGGTCCTGCGGTACTGGATTTCGCTGAGTACGTGATGAAAGGAGAGCTTCGGGAGACCTCGACACCTCGTTGAGACATATCATCGAGAAGAACGTCTTCGACCATGCCTTGGTGCACAAGTAAAATGTAAGGGTCCTTCACGTTCACATTCTTGGGATAGTGTACTTCTCGGCCTGTACGATGAAGTGGTCTGTCCATGGACGATTTCTGAAGGCTGGTCAGTGTAAATCTTAGACTGGGATACCGAACGCCTACGAACCCAGAAACAGATATCGTACACCTTGACTCCGTTGCGCAGCAGCTCATCTCCCAGCCTTAGCTGCCTAAGAGTCTCAATGGTTTTAGGTTGTAAGCCGTCTGCTCGCCCGGTCGCGGTCCTGTCGGCACGGTCGTCTAACACCTTCGATTTTATGCCATAGGAAGCCAATGTCGACCTAAGTGGGCTCGGTCAGTACAACGTGGTGCCTGCTTCTGCTAAATAGAACGTACGCAAGCATCAAGCCCGCCGGCCCAGCACCAGAAACGATGACATCCTCAACTTTCAAATCAGCATCCACATCGATGTGCGTCGATCCAGTGATGCTTTCATCGATTGCCATAGGTGCCATGATAGTGACGAGACCAAGTTGTTACGACCAAGAAAAGGTCTAAGCTGAGCAGCCGTTGTGGTTATGTGTAGAGCATCTGAAGCCATGCGCGATGCATGTGCCCATCTTGTGGACTTACGAACCCACCCATCTACAGTCGGCACAGTCCACGGCTGCTTGCTATGCCCCCACCCTGAACATGTGGTGCTAGAGGTCTCCCCTGCTCATTGTCTGACTCTACTGATAGGCCAGGCGAAGAGGCAAAGGCCGGGGCTCATCGGGTCACCTACTACAAGGTACCCGCGTGCCAAGACGGCCGCTATCGTGTTGAGCAACGCCTGGCCGCTATTCTGTTTTGGGACTTCGGCGAGCTTGGAGCACAGGGTCGAGGTGGCTGAAGGCTCACCATGGTTCTTATCGTCTTACGCTATCTCCCGACGTAGAGAACATACATGATGGCGAGCTCTGTATGGCACTGGCATTACATTGCAAATGGAACATATCTTACAGTTCCAGATTTAATGGCGCCCGGGCCGGGCGTGCTGACACGGACATTCTCAGATCCAGCGTCATGACCTTCTCACGTTCAGTATAACCAGCGACCCTCTAAGTAGCACGTAAGACCGATCTGTGTGGACCGGCCGAGGCTGCCATAAGGTAGCCGTCATGGGGTAATGTCGACGGAGCCAGCCATGTCGTATCGTTGACCAATCCACTTCGTGGAGCTGAGATAGCAATCCCCCACTTCTGGAGGTTATGGTACCACAGGCCTTAGACTTCGTGGAGAGGTGCTGTTCCACAAAGTAAGAGAGGATTTCAATTTGGTACAACTTTTGCTCCTAGAACCGCAAGACCCTCTAGAACTTATCTTCGACATCATGCTGTGGAACTACTTCAGTCGCCAGACCTCCGACACGCCCGCCAGGATCGAATCGGCTCGAAACTTGCCTGCGTCATGGTATAGAGCTGAAGGTCTCTACGAGCTCGAGCGAAGAGCGATATTCTCTCGAGATTGGATGCTTCTCACCCACACCCTACGATTCGTCAAGGCCGGCGACTTTCAAGAGTTCAACATAGCCGGTTACTCGTTTTTCTTGATCAAAGACCGTAAAGGCAAGATTAACGGCTTTCACAATGTTTGTCGACACCGAGCATTCCCTGTAGTACAAGCAAAGAGTGGTACAGCCAGTATCCTCAGTTGCAAGTACCACGGTTGGAGCTATGGACTGGACGGCAAACTCGCGAAAGCACCCCGCTTCGACACTGTCAAAGGGTTCGACAAGACACAGCAAAGTCTTCTCCCAGTCAATGTCCACGTTGATAAGTTCGGCTTCATCTGGGCAAACTTACAGGCAGGCGAGCCTGACATTAGCTGGGAAAAGAGTAACGAGGGTGTCGACGAAGAGATGGTAGGTAGTAGAGGTCTTGCGTTCCTATACGCATAACTAACATTGCGCAGATGCAGAAGTTCAATTTCGAAGAAGAGTTCAAGCTTGATCACGTCTGGGAGATGGACTGTCGAAGTAATTGGAAGTCGTTGATCGACAACTACAACGAGTGTTATCATTGTGCTACAAGTCATCCCTTGGTAAGCCTCAGTCCCGCGAAGTTAACATTGAAAGTTGGTGTATGGCTTTGACGAGGCAGTCATTGTTTTGCAAATCAGATAACACCGGATTTGGACCTCCGCTGACTGTTGATGTCAGATTGCTGGAGTCTCTGACCTCAACAAGTACCGAGTGGAACCTTCTGGCTCTCAGATGCGGCACTATATCTTCAACAAAGAGTCGAGCGATGGCCAGTTTAGACGAGCAATAACCTTCTGCTATCCTACTACATCGGTGACTTGCACGTGAGTTGGTTGAGTAAATCGTCGTGAAGGAATACCGCTGACGTCTTCGCAGTGACAACTTTTTCTACATCCAACGCATGGTGCCAACTTCGCCCACGACTAGCAAGATCGAAAATGAAGTTTACCGCCACAAGAATGCTCCAGATAAAGAGTTTGCCAACATCTGCGACTTCTACAGGCAAGTTCTCGAGGAGGACAAGGACCTTTGTGAGGGTGCACAGCGTAATATGGATGCAAATGTGTTCACTTCGGGCGAACTTCATCCCGATAAGGAAAGGGTATGTATACATCGTTGCAAGTCGAAAGTTCCTCCTATATAATGTGCTCAAGCTGACTATGCACCCTCCAGGGACCAATATTCTTTCAACAACGTGTACGTGATGCATTGATGGAGCACCATAAGAAGGAGCAACAATTGGGGCATCAAATTTGGCCAGCGAAACCCAAGATCGCTACCGGTTCTTCAAAGGAAGATGAAGATGAAGCCTTCTGTTCGCAGTTGGACACATGTGCAAACGAGAGACCGGATTTGGCGTGGTAAACATAGCGCGATACATTGACTTGCAATGAGAACGATTTCGGTGATTTTCAAAAAACCGCAGTGGCTTCATCTTGTTGAGTTCTGAGACATCGCGTGTAGCGTCATACTTATTCTCGTGCCATCGGAACACAGTGAACACCAAAGTGTTTTTGTTCTCTGAAACCTCGCCGCGGAAAGAGAGCACCACGTCATCGCCAGCTTTACAGCGGCGTGAGTTTGCTTACTCGATTTTGCAGTGGCGATGTTTCAGTTTCAGGATATAGGGAGGTGTCTGATTGGTAACGGTACGGATATAAGGATTGTAGTACAAAACATGAAGCTAATAAGCAAAGTTGTGGTACAATGCTACGATATTCCAATGATTACGTCAGTGGTCAATGCGGCACGATCCTCCGGCTGTGATGTGTTCGTACATTCCTACATACACGAGTTTAACATTTCTGGTAAGAGCGTTACCGCACAATTGTCGTTCCACCAAGCGGCCCCTTAAATGGCAGAGTGTCCAGCTGTCTCGAAGGGCAAGCCAAATGTTATGACGCCTACAACGACCCACATCGCTGCGCTGACATAAATCGGCACCACCGAGAAGCCCGTGTACGTCCCGATCAACGAAGCAACAAGAGAACCGAAACGAAGGTTGGTGGCAGCTTGCCCAGTACCTAGACCACGGTGCGGACCTGGGAAAGATTCGGGCGTGATGGCGTACATGATGGCGTACATGAAATTTGCGAGCAGGCTGCTCAAACAATTGAAGGCAAGATCCATGGAACGAGTGTTGGCAGCAGTATACCCGAACAGGAAGGCGCCTGTGATGATGGCGGAGATACCCATAGACCACCTGCGGCCAAGTCTAGTCCTTACGAGAAGGCTCGCTGATATCGGACCAATGACACCGACGGCAGAGACGATAACGTAGGTCTTATAGGTCGCTTCCAAGGATCCCCCTGATGGAAATCTTTGCGCGAGGTAAGTCGGCAGGAAATTAAAGAACAAGGGATAGGCGATGCCTACAAGGAGAAGACGATAAATCAGCTTGGTATCTCCGAGTGTCATCTGGGAATGCTTACCGATGGTGAGCCAGATGAACCACAGGATGGCTGTCTGTTGTCCCAATTTGCGAGTCTGGAACAACACTTTGTAGTTCATTGGCTTGAAGTCCCGAACATTATCTTTCAAGATCTGAGTATGCGAGAGCTTTGTCGTTTGTCTCTCTTCTAGGTGAGTGACCATGCCGAGCTGAGTATCGACTTCTTGCAGCATTGCCAGCGTAAGAGGTTCTGGCACCTTGTTGCAACGAGCGACGTAATTCACAGCTTCGACGGCTTCTGCATCTCTGCCCTTAGCAAGAAGAAAGCGAGGCGACTCCGGCATCTTGAACACCAGAATCCTGATAAGCGCGAAGGTGAGAGCTAATGCTCCGAGAGTAATCATCACGTATCTCCAGCCCATGTTGTCAGCTTTCCGACAGATCTCAGCATTTGTAGGACAGCTGAAGTTTGCCAAAAAGACCCATGACACCAGAGAGACGATGACTTGTCCAAGATTCCACCACGCAGACAGCGCAGTGACCAAGTATTGGTGTGAGCCTGGAACGAATTCGAGGAATATCATCGAATCTACAGGCACGTTACCACCAGCTGCAGTACCGATAATGCTCCAAAGGAAACAGAAGGCGCCGAAGTTGTCCATGCCACCCACGATGCAGCCGAATATGGCGCCAATCAGAATGGTCATGTTGAAAGCGAATTTGCGACCTGTAAAGTCGCAAGAGATACCCCAGAAAGAAGCTCCAAAGATCATGCCAGCATAGTAGGCAATAGAACTGACAGATACACGGCTGACAGCAAACTCCAGAGCAACAGCAGGCTGGATAGACCCGATGCCTTGGGACCAGCTGTGGTTTAATTCGTCAGTACTAATTTGGAACGAGAACAAGCCTCAAGGGGTCAGGTACAAATTATCTGTGATCCAGCCAAAACCCGTGACCACGAATAGACACCATTGGTATCGGCCCATGCCAATATCGTCCATACATTTGGACACAATCTCAGACTTCATGCGGTAAGAATCCGAGATTGATGCTCCATAAAATTCTCGGTTGGTTTGGTCTTCGAGTGGCTCAATGGTACCGACGCCATGGTCCACGTTTGCCTCCAGACTGAAGTTGTTCTTCTTTGAAACCTCGTATGATGCCATGATGGAATGAGAATTACTAGACTTGCTCAGTTTGAATGATGGCTGGCGATACAACCGTTTGTACTTATATCTATTGTATGAACTGTTCTTGTGTTACTAGATACCATCACATTAGGGCCCAAGGTTCTGTGGTCGGCGAATCAGTCAGCCCGTGATCAAGAATGGGGGAAATCCTATCAGAGGCTTAGCGCCACAATCGCCCAATAGATATGCGTCCTCGAATTACCACGACTGTAGGATGGATATGACTTGGACCGCAGCCTGATGTTCAATTACGCTCTGGGACTTTCGTAACTCCGTCACCAGCATACCCACCGTCCACTGCCGCAAACGCCTCTATCACAGCTCGACACCCACTCACAAGAATACAGGCGATCGTCCCACCTCCCACAAAGGGTACGATAGGGCTTTACGACTTCGCACGTTTTTGGATCGATGCTAGAAGTGACGTCCCGTTGCACACTCGTTGATGTAATGTATCGCTATTCCTAGCAGCCAGCTGATCGGGTGTCAATGCTTTTGGATACTGTATTGCGTGGCATGTCAGCGTCTGCATGCACTATTTCAAGCCTTGTAGTACTGGGCTTGCTCAAGCAAAGTCGGAATATGTCATCAGTGCAATATACAACATGCTCGACGTGGCACACAAGTTCGAAACATTTTCAAGCCGCACCTAAAACGCTGAGTTGCCACTCAGCTGTGCATACCACTGCAGCATCCTATCTCAGCGGATGTAAGAAATGGTTTCACCATATGCTTCGCTTGCCTTGCTTGACAGGTTCGTAATAGTCAATCGACTTAGCACATGACGTACGGTGGTCATTATAAGTCTGCGCAAACTATCTCGACGGCGATGAAAAACTCGATGTCTCAAACAAGCGACAGTATTCAGGAAACTTGTACAGTCCGAATAGCAGTGAACAGGATGATTCTCGGAAGTAAATGTAATAGTGCTATCAAAGTCGGAACTAGAGTACGCAAGGCCTCCACTGATCAAACAGCAATCGCCTGTGGAGTCGCCTGAGGCCCCTCAGAAAAAGCAGGAGTGTTGCTGATCTTGTCTTTGTTCTTGAAAGCCGTAGCCTTTCCGTACGAGTCTTTATAACTCTGTCCAACACATTCCATCACGGTGATGGGAGGGTACTTGGCTGACGCGCCTTCCTCGCGGCAGTTGGGAAGACAGTCAATCTTGTAATCTGGATTGCCGCTGTAAAAGAAGGGCACGGAGTACCTCTCTTTGCCTGACTTGTTGATGACTCTGTGAAGGTTGCTGATATAGCGGTCGTTTGACCTGCGTCTGTTAGGTTCTCTCGCCATCAATGCGTTCCTCTCGTTGTAGACTGACCATCTCATGAACATGTTTCCAAGGTTGACGACGTAAGCACCTTTGATCGGAGTGACCTGTATGACATCAGCAATGTTGACATTTCTGTTTAGATTGTTCGGCTTACATCAAGCCACTCCTCGGTGGATTTCTCCCATACTTGCAAGCCGTCCACTTCGTCCTGCATCAGTAAAGTCACTGATCCGAAGTCAGTGTGAGCTCCGATGCCTCGCGACAACTTCTCGTCGGAGTCTTTTGGCTGAGGCGGATAGTGCAGATATCTCAGTGTGGCAACGGCGCCTTCAGTGAAGTCACCAAAGTAGTCAGCATCGAGGTACAGCGTTTGTGCCACCACAGATAGTAC
The DNA here is from genome assembly GCA_024604135.1 of Cladosporium velox. Taxonomy (NCBI): domain Eukaryota; kingdom Fungi; phylum Ascomycota; class Dothideomycetes; order Cladosporiales; family Cladosporiaceae; genus Cladosporium; species Cladosporium velox. The sequence continues at coordinate 212,332 of JANIIF010000017.1, read as the reverse complement.
GTCTCGTGCTAGAGTGTGCATGTGGTTGTAGTACTGCATGGATGATGTTCGGAAGAGGTTTGCTTGGGCGAATCCTTCAGGCCACTGGTTCGGACCCGAGTTCAGCTTCTTGCCAATGAAGTAAGGGTGCTCCTTTGTTATTTCTTCGCCAACGTAGAAACCTTCCTTCTGATCAGGGTTGGCTCCGACTTCCAGAATCTGGGATCCGAGATTTTCGTAACCTCTGTTCCAGGTCGTGTTGTCTGATGAACGGTCAGTTGGCACGACGCGGCAATTGAGGTACGGGAGTGATTTACCTTTGTGGACTTTCTCTTTCTCCGCTAGAGGCAAGGAGAAGAATGCTTTGAGACTCTCGAGGACTTCATTCTGAAGTTTTGCAGGGACGCGATGGCCAACAATCTGAAAGAAGCCATTGTGCAAGCAGCACTCGCGAACGTCGTTCACGAGCTTAGTCTTCGCTGCTGTATCATCGCCATAGAACACTTCATGGATCGTCAGCACACAGATTCCTAGCAGCGCAACCACAAGACTCACCGGAGAAGTCAAGGACAGGTGGTGCTTGAGCTGTGGGTGCCATAGTTAATCTTTCAAATTGATACAAGGGTGCAGGTAGTCTCAAAATCGATGATGCCTTGTGTTACGAGACTTGTGGCTTCCAGACTTATAGTATCTTCGTATGTAAGTGCTTTCCGTCAACGACTGACCACCGTATGTATACAGAGCCATCCTCCCCGATCCCGGTGTTGTCCGGTCCTCGAGCGAAACAAGAGTGGGGGACAGAGGGCAGGAGAGGAGCTGTCCAGAAACGTTGCCACGCGGAGAACGGCACGAACGCGCGGCTATGCACGACGGAACTCCTCTATCATGTCTTTATCTATCCGCCATTGGTGCCCTAATTGAACAGGCTAGATTCCAGCTCCCCCATTGTTTCTGTGACAGAAAGTGCCATGGAAGCTGCAACCCACTGAGCTATCTTTCACGATACCCCACTGCTATTCCTGTGATACCGCAGAAGAGCATATCGCTCCAGCTGGAACTGCACAGTATGCCATATCAGACGCTATGCATCGCTGCATAGCATGACAGGCCAAGTTGATGGCACTTTCAAGGCAGTATATAGAGCTACGACCTGGCTGTGCGAGCTCCGCACCATGTCATACCATTCCCACGCATCTTGACATTTCCGAACCCCATTGACATGGACCAGAAGACAGCGCTGCAAGATCCACCATCTGAGGCTGCGTCAGGCAGTGAAATTGGCCATGTATTACTGGCGATCGACAAGGAAGCTGAGCGTTCGTACGTGAGGAAACTGGACTGCTTTCTCCTACCCTTCCTGTCGCTATGCTACTTTTTCAGCGCAGTAGATCGTGTGCGACTACCAATCCCATGAGAGCCTTGCATTCTTGCTGACCAAACTTAGAGCAATTTGGGTAACGCAAAGACAGACGGAATGGATGAGGACATGAACTTCACAGGTAATCAATACTCATTGCTCATCCTGCTGTTTCACGTTCCATTTGGCATCATGGACTTGCCCTTAACGCTATTGACGAAGCGCTTCTCGGGCAAGAAAATGCTCCCGATACTCATTGTCGGCTGGGGCTCTATGGCCACCATACAGGCCGCAGCGACCAGTTTCGCTGGCATGCTACCGCTGAGATTACTTCTGGCAAGCTTCGAGGCAGGATTCTACTGCGGTGTCATCTTCTACCTCACGCTTTTCTACACCCGTGGTGAACTCAGCTTCAGGCTTGCAATTTTCTTTGGAAGTGCATTGCTAGCTGCCGCATTCAGCGGTCTCATCAGCTTTGGTGTGTTCCAGATTGAACATGCTAATATACACGGATGGCAATGGTTGTTCCTCATCGAGGGAGCTGCAACCATAATTGTTGGAGTTACGGCATTCTTCTGGCTACCAGCACATCCCGAGACTGCATGGTTCCTGGACGACAGGGAGAAAGCTGCTGCGCGTGCCCGTACACTCCGCGATGGATCGAGCAAGATCAACACAAAGTTGAACCTGAAGGTTGCTTTCGAAAGCTGGAAGAGCTGGCATTTTGCGCACTGGGCTGTAATATGCTTCACATACCCTGTTGCATTTTCGACAACAAGCAACTTTTTGCCCCAGATCGTCCAACGCTTGGGTTACTCGACCGTCAAGACCAATCTCTGGACCGTTGCTCCAAATTGCGTAGGATTTGTCGTACTGCTTTGTTTCGCCAAATCGTCCGACTACTTCCGAGAGCGTGGTTTCCACATCGCGGCAGCGCTTACAATCTCGCTCATCGGCATGATCATACTCGCGAGTATTGACGCCCTTGAAAACAAAGGCGTTGCATACTTTGCGTGCTTCCTCATGGCATCAGGTGCTTACATTCCATCAGTGCTGGTGCATTCATGGTATGTTTACAATGACTGGTGGACGCTCGGTACAGCGCTAACAAATGCTCCAGGCACAACAATAACGACTTATCGGAGTCGTCAAGGGCAGCCAGAACAGGGTTCTTAGTTGGTCTGGGGAACCTTGCAGGTGTCATCTCCGGAGCAACGTTCAGAGTTGAGTATGCACCGTCTTACTGGCCTACTTTGGCAGCTACGAGCTTGTGCAACGGTGTCTCCATCTGTGGAGTCGTCGGGATGAGCTATTGGATGAGACGCGAGAATGCGAGGAGGAATAAAGAGCAAGGGCGCATTCTGAAGGCCGGAGATGTGGACACGAGCATGTTGCTGGACGGCGAAAACTCCCCAGACTGGCGTTATTTTGTATAAACACAAGCGTCGAGTTGTAGGCTGACGCAATCATTTATGAACATGAAATCAGTATCTCACCGCTTCCTTTTATGAACCATGCCTTGCCCGTGCTTCGATGAGCGTAGACCGATAAACGTGAACCAGGTGCAAGCGCGGCTTACTTAGTGGGAATGTGATTAAAGGTGTGCAACGACTACTCGTTTATTTTTGGATCCGTGCAATCTTCTTGAATGAGCCGAACAATCTCAAGAGGGTAATATGAAGGGCCAAAGTAACTGAGGGCGAGGGTCACGGTCGCCGGTCATTGAAGTGCGAGATTGTTTATCGCGAGCTCTTGAGTTGCCGTGCCAGGAGATGCCCACGTCTGACCTCCCAAAGTGGGGATATGCATGGCCTACTTGAGCATTTGTAGAAGAGGCAGAGCGCATGCGTTCTCAATAGTATCAACCCATACTACTCAACCGAATCAAAACATACCAAGAATCACTATAATGTTGGACAGGGTCTGTCAAGGCCCTTAGTCTTCGCATGCTCGAGCTGACAAAACCTGTAGTTCTCGCTCAAAGGCCGGACGGCTTTGGTGACTGGTGGCGCGAGAGGCTGCGGTCTCGCCTTCGCACAAGGTCTTGCAGAAGCAGGTGCCAATATCGCCGTGCTCGATCTCATAGATCCTGCCCCTGAATTTCACGAGATCAGTACTTTGTACTCTGTGAAGACATGGTTCTTCAAAGTGGACGTGAGTTCAGTGGCGAGCCTGGAGATCGCCTTCTCGGACTTCTTGAAAGAATCGGGTGGCGCGCTGGATATCTGCGTAGCCTGCGCCGGCACCAACAAGAACATATCTTTCACAGACACTGACGAGACCAGCTTCGATAAGTTGAGCTCGGTGAATGTGAAGGGCGTGTTCTTCACAGCGCAGATGGCGGCCAAAGCCATGATCGCCAACAAGACTACCAAGGGCTCAATAATCATGGTGGCTTCCATCGCAGCCTTTAGGGCAGTCCGAGGCCAAATGTCCAGCGCCTATTGTGGTACCAAAGGGGCGGTCAAGGCTATGGTACCTCCAATTGCCGTGGAGCTTGCACGACATGGCATCCGCGTTAACAGCATATCGCCAGGCTATGTTCGCACAGAGATGACAGGTATACAACAACCTAGCCCATTGCGATGACTGGAAGCTATGGAACTCTTGCTGACGTTGCGTAGCACCATTCCCTCATCTTCTAGAGAGTTGGAAAGACGAAATCATGAATGGAACCGTGGCCGAACCAGACGACATCCGAGGGGCTTGCATCTTCCTCGCATCAGACGCGAGTCGATACATGACAGGCCATGATGTCGCGGTCGATGGAGGTGTTTTAAAGTGGTGAGGACAGGAAGTTCCATGTCTACATGATGGACTATGACCGGGATAGTTACCGTGGAAGTAGTGTCGGACGCAAGCCAGGGTGGTCTTGACCCTTGCCGAGTAGCCACATGCTTTATGTAGCAGAGTTGACTGAGACTGAGCAGCAAGAATAGCGAGATGTAACGATGCAAGTTGAAAGTACCAAGCAGCCTGGAAGCGGAGGCGTTGAGTAGTGACTTGCAAGAAAGAGTTGTAACGTGTTTGACCATTGAACCGCACGCGGAAAAGGCGGAGCTAGTCGGATAATGCGCGTCTGGTCTAGACTGTTGCCAAGAAATGTCCATCTCCGATAGTCGCGATTGATCTATAGTTTCCACAATTGGAAGGTGGATCCTCCATCTCTACCCCCACCTTCAACCTCTGTGAACGGTCAGAGGGATTAGATTGCCGCACAGTCATCGAGCGCTTGCTGTTGCGGATTGTAGTAATACTGAGGTAGCACCAACTGAGGAAACCTGAATGAAATCTAGGATCGCGTCAAAATGGCAGCTAATCCGGGACTAACTGTATCAAAGATCGCGTGGACAGATGTAGTTGCAAAGAAGCAGGCGATAAGGGATGAACACATCCAAAAGCATCACATCGATTCTGTGGGATCGTCTCTTATTGCCCGGATCACAAACATCAAGGACGTTGATTCGTTGACAAACTTGATCGAGAAGGGTGAGGTTTCCGCCGAAGAGATCGTGAGGGCCTACATTGTCCAGTAAGTCCGAATGGAGTCGATGTCTAGCAAGAGTATTGCTGATATCTTAGCCAGTGCTTGCGAAGCACAAACCAAGGTGCGTACTGCCGCAGCACAAATGTTCACCATTTCTGATTGCTTTTTAGACCAACTGTCTGACGGAAATATGTTTCGACGATGCAATAACGCAGGCCAAGACTCTTGACAAGTTCCAACAAGAGACAAGCAAGCTCTTCGGTCCACTTCATGGTGTGCCTATCTCGCTTAAGGACCAGTTCAATGTGAGAGGTTTAGACTCAACACTGGGCTACGTCGGGCGTGCTTTTGCGCCGGCTGAGTCGGATGCCGCCATCGTGCAAACACTCAAAAGTCTCGGAGCAATAATCATTGCGAAAACCAATCTACCGCAAAGCATCATGTGGTGCGAGACAGAAAATCCGCTTTGGGGATTAACAACCCACCCAAAGAATCCCAACTTCACCCCTGGAGGATCCTCCGGCGGAGAAGGAGCTTTGCTATCCATGCATGGCTCCTTGATCGGATGGGGAACAGATATCGGTGGCTCAATCAGGATCCCAAGCCACTGCAACGGTCTATGGGGTCTGAAACCGAGCAGTGGCCGGATGCCGTACCAAGGCGTTGCAGTATCCACCGATGGCCAACAACACGTCCCGTCTGCAATTGGCCCTATGGCACGATCTTTGCGCTCGCTCAGCATAGTGACCAAAGCAGTAATTAAAACAGAGCTGTGGACGATGGATGCACAGCTCCCACCAATGCCTTGGCAAGAGAGCGTGTTCAGAGATTTCTCGCAGCGCCCACTCGTCGTTGGCATCATGCCTGATGACGGCGTTGTTCGAGTACATCCGCCAGTCGAACGCGTCTTCACTGATGCTGTGGCAAAATTGCGACAGGCTGGTCATGAGATCGTGCAGTGGCCAACCTCGCTCAATGCACACTGCGTTGCGATCATGGTAAGTCAAGTCTCGGGCCATCACATGTTACATATCGCTAAAAAGTAAAGGACGAATACTATACCGCAGATGGAGGTGAAGATATCCGGCGAGCAGTTCAAGAAGGTGGCGAACCTTTCATTCCGCACGTTCAAGCATTGATCGACCGTGCACCGCCGATATCTGTGTACGAGTACTGGCAGATCAACAAAAGGAAGGTAGCTGCACAACAAGCCTACCACGTGATGTGGAACAACATGCGATCTGCGAGCGGACGTCCTGTCGATGTGCTCCTGGTACCTACTATGCCACACACGGCGTTACCACACCGCGGGTGCCGATGGGTTGGGTACACCAAGCTCTTCAACTTCCTTGACTACACTGCGCTCTCATTTCCAGCGGGTAAGGTCTGCAAAGAACTCGATGGCGATCTGCCTTCTGACTACAAACCTCGTAATGCCCATGACGCATGGAACTGGGAGCGATACGATCGCGAGGAGATGGACGGTCACTCTATCGGACTACAGATTGTTGGGCGCAAATTCGAAGAAGAGAAGGTTTTGGGTGTAGCTCAACAGTTTGAGAGCCTACTGGCGAATTGAGAGCATGGTACACCGATACATAGATATAGCCATGCCAATCTGACTGAGTCAAATCATGATGTCTATCGATCTATAGCTTGCCTTGAACTTGGAAAGGACTGTCCACTTTCTGCTCTGCCCAAGGTGCTGACCAGAAGCGATCAACATCTTCCTCTACCTTGTACCCGAGAAGTTGAGGCGAAAGACCGGGGTCACGCCAGGCGAGCGCCTCACCCGCTTCCATCTCTCGCATTGCTCTGTCGCGTTCTTCCTGCTCCGGTCCATCGTGAAGGTGGTATAACCATTGTTGGCGGTTGCCTCTTTCCACGACCATCTCCGTGCGCGGCTTTCTACACTGCTCGTAGATGGCCAGCAGACGACGTTTTTCTTCAGGGTCGCGGGGATTCTCGCTACGTCCAAATAGTTCTCCGATAACTGCAGCATCTTCAAGGGCCATGCCGGCGCTGTTCTGATGTCAGCAAATCAGCTCAATGGAGAAAAAGGTGACGTTACGCACCCTGATGCGAGGTATGGCAGAGTCGCATGAACAGCATCACCTAGTAGAGTGAAAGCTCCAGAGGGATGACTCCATGTATCCATGCCGGATCGGATGCAAAGGCGCTGGTGGGAAAACGCCACAGTCAGCAATTGGTACAAGTAGCCCTATCACCAGAATTTATACACTCACCCATTTATAGACGGACTCGCAGAGAGCAAGTAGCTTCGGAATACGAGGATCTGTACAGATGCAGTCAGTTGCTTGCTCGTTATCTCCCGCGGTGACCACTCACCCCAGTCCTTGTACAAAGCACGCATCTCGTCGACATCGCCCGCTAAAGTATTAGCGCCGTCCAAAGGCATGTCATCGGGGACCAAAAGGACCATGTTGAAGAGCTCGCCTCCCTTCAGTACGTAGTTGACTTTGTTAATGTGTCAGCTTAAATGTCAACAGCTCGGCGGCCTAATATGGCTTACCAGCGTGGGCGTCGGGTCCAAGCCAATAATTGACTTGGGGATCGGTGACAAACGAAGCCAACTCCGGGTCCTTCAGCATTTCTTTCGTTGACAAAAGAAGGCGGTATGCGAGGTCTCCAGTCAGGATTGGAGGGTCTTCGCGCCCTACCATGATCTCTCGCAAATGACTGTTGATGCCATCTGCACCAATGACAAGGTCCGCCAAATACGACTCTCCGTTCTCGAGCGTCAACGTAGCGTTGTATCCGTCAGACGAAGGCTCAACGTCCAGGACTCTAGCCTTGGTCTTGATTGTCGCACCCAGTTCGATAGCACGATCGAGCAAGCATCGGTGGAGGTTAGCCCGATGGAAATCCCAGTAGAAGGTCCCGGGATATTTTGATGCAGATTCCGCGAAGTCCATGTGCGATATAATTTCGCCTTTCCAGTGCAGCATGTTGACCCGCGACGGTTTTGTGGAATATTTGTCCAATGCCTCCTTCATGCCCCAGCTTTGCAGGACACGACTACTGTTGGGAAGTACTTGGATACCCGCACCAACTTCACCGATTTCGTTGGCTGCTTCGAAGATTTGTACGTCATGTCCAGCAAGGAGGAGCGATATGGCTGCACCAACGCCACCGAGACCGGCTCCTACAACTATGATCTGATCGCTGTCAGCTGAGACTCAAAATCGTAGCACAACAACAAAGCAGGGTTCGCAAGCTTCACGGACACACCTTGAGCTTCGTCTCATAGCTACGGGCTTGCTTGTGTTTGATAGGCACTGCCGCCATTGATGAGATTGACCAAGTGATGGATTCGGACTGTTGCCTATCGGAGAAGCCGTGAACCGGTTCAGTGTGAATGCAGTTATCGTGATCGGTGTTCCAAGAAAGTGTTGTTGGCAACTATTGGGACATTTTCTATCATGTAGAACGACCTTTGGTTCTCCTTTCAGTGGCATCCCACGCATTCCGGCATGGGCAAGCACATCCAGTGATGGCAGAGCAGTGGGGCATGCCCATTGCTGCCAGATCGTTGGCGGCGCTATCTTGAAATGACTCCGTCGCCACACTTGCTCTGCTGAGGATGAATGGAGATGCAGACATCGCGCGGCGAGCACCATGTTCTCGTTATCCGGGCGAGATAGGAGCAATCGCAGCCCCGCGTGCAAGAGTGGGGGATCGTTTTGAGTTGTCTGTGTCGGACAACCGTAGGTTTGCATACAGTTCTTTACCATAAGTTTACACCGCCCACATGCATACACTGACAACCGATCGAGACACCTCTTATGGTGATACCTGTAAATTAACGCTCATGTTGCAAAACCGTGCAGACGCGGTACCATGAGGTTTCGACCTTGCGTATTTGGAAGTAGTAGTATCTAGATTATGAGACTATGTACGCAAACCTATGCACGAGCACTCAACGTGAGATGATCTTTGCATTTGTCATGTCAACTGCTTAAGTAAATGCTAATCCATTTCAATTCCGAACCGCTGGCATTAGAGCACCAGCCGGTGGTGTGATTTTTGCTTTGAACTCATCACACATCTGTTCCATGGTCACCCACTCAACCTGTGCATCGTCAGTCATCGCTCATTCGTTTGCTTGCATTAGCTGTAACTTACACCTTCATGCTTGTTGATGTACTCGATTAGTCTATACCAGTGGTCAGTCTCACGCATGTCGCATTTGGCGCTACTGACACTTACCTCTCATGCATGAGCAGAACGTGCGGTCTGCCCGAAACATCTGGGTGGCAGGTAATCGGGAAAATACAGATCTTGCTGGGATCAGGATCGTCCGCAAGCTCCCGGTAGAAGTAATCGAAATGGTCTCTCCAGATGTCCTCGACGTCCCTTGGGTTCACCCAACCGTGACTGTTGGCACTGTTCTTGATGAACATCATTGGCGGCAGATCGTCGATGTACCAACTGCCAGGGATTTCCACAAGACCGGTCTCAGAACCTCTGACCAGAGGTTTCATCCACGTCTCGGCTTTCTGCGTGTAGTCGATCTTTGTCCATGTATCGCCTGTACGAAGCCAGTACATGTGAGCATCATCATGCGACATGGAGTGATCGTACTCGATACCGTAGCTCAACAATAGCTCGACGCCTTCCTGACTAGTCTCCCACCAAGGAGCCACGCTTCCACGTGGTGGTTTGCCGCAGAAGTCAGTCAACAGCTTGTGTGTCTTGTCCAGAACATCACGCTGCTGCTCTAGCGTCATATCTGACGGGTTCTCGTGAGAGTATCCATGCAAGCCGATCTCGTGGCCTTGATCGCGGACCATGGCACACTCTTCCGGGAATGTCTCCAGGGTGTGACCAGGAATGAACCACGTCGCCTTGATGTTGTATTTATCAAACAGTTTCAACATCCTCCGTGTGCCGTGAGTACCAGCCCAAAGGCCGCGGGAGATGTCGCTTGCCGAATCCTCGCCGCCATATGAGCCGAGCCAGCCGGCAACAGCGTCAATGTCGACTCCGTACGAACAAAGGATTCTTTTCGGCATGTTGGCGGGTTCGAGCAGATTTCGTGATTGGCCAGGATAAGTGGAGGGTGTATAAGATTATGCAATTTGGTTGGTAGTGGTCTTCCTTCTTCCACTGTTCTCTGGTGCACTCTATATGCAGCACTTGAGGCAGATGGCGCGACCACTCTCGTAAGTGGGGGCAATGCGTAATCTTGCTGCAGTGCGCCCGTGATGCTAGCAGGCCCACATGAATTGATGATAGACTTACGGTATCTGGAAGTAGCCAGGGTACGATCCGTGGGCACATCTCTTACATAGACACTTGGAGAGCTGCGACCGAACATAGTGTCGGCACGACTCTATTGAGGTGGATATAGCGTGCCATTGAGAGAGCGCTGGGCGGGCCCGGTTCTATGAGGTACACAGTTGTGGCAATGACAGAAACGTAGAATGGTGATCGGTACAATTCTCATTTCAGACATGTCATCTCATATAGTCATACCCAGCCTTGGCTCTCTCCGGCTCGAGACCTCGCAAAACCTTCATACCTTCAAACACCACTGCCCATCGTATGTTACTCAGATGCTTGGCCACAACATTGATCAAGCCGCTAGTGCTTTGCCGTCCGGCCAGGCGTTCAAGTCCTTCGGGTCCTACAGCCGTCATACTGCTTATCAAGGCATTCATGCTGGATTCGTCATTCGCGGAGTCGCCGGAGCTTCGAGTGCTGTGAGAGCCCTCACTCTTCGCATGGTGAAATGCCCAGCAGGTCAATGTGGCCAAGTACAAGCACCAAGGATAATGGAACTGTTGATCGACGTCCCAGCCTTCCAGGTTCATTACGCCGTCTCTTAGCAATTGTGCAGCATGCCAAGCGGCTGCATTTGCTGCGGAGGTCTCCTGGTTACGAATGATCCATTTTGATCTCTCATAGTCGTGCAGGCTGACAGGCCGACCTATGATATGCCGGGCGCCTGCGGCAATCTGAAGGTCTATGACCTCCACGTTTAATGTGATGTGCGACGCATGATAAATGGCCAGAGTACTCGTACTGAAACGAGTAAAATCCGCCTTGGCTGTAGGACTTCCTTTCAGATGTTGCATCGACATGTCCATACAATACGTGTCAAAATCGGTTTTCCATGCATCGTAGGCGTGACCGAGACGAGGTTTCCACTCCGCAGTGGGCCCAGTAGCTCCGAGTGAGGTTTGATCTCGCCGCTTCATATCCCAGAAAACTGACATCAACCCGTGAAGGATCAAGAGACGCGACAACGCGTTGATCTGCGGAGGTATTGATGCCTGACCAGGGCACATGTATACCTTGAGAATAGCGAGGAAGCTCGGTTCACCGTCGCTGGTACATTCCGACCAATCTGCTGCCGACTCAGCCTCCCAAACGTTCGGATTGCATGGCAGTGTAGTCCGCAGCTCGAAAGCAGACATGCAGAGTGACTGAGAGAAAAGTACTGCATGCTGAGTGTCCCAAAGGAAGCAAAGCAGTGCTAGACGTTTGCGCTGTTCAACGTCCATTTCCATGCGCCATCGGGTGTCGAGGTCCATGGAGCCATCTGTATGCTCTGGTAACTTGGCAGTTTGGCAATCGCTTCGGCGGATGAGACTATTTCCATTAGCATTGTGTACTTCCGGTCGCGAACTGCCACCAGAAATATGGCCGCACCAATTCCTCTGCGGCTACTGGCAAATAAAGTAGCTCTTCGGATCATGACTTACTTGATGAGCATTCCATGGAATAAATGAGACATATCGTGTTGTTTCTGTCCTGCTCTCGACTTCCCGAAACATTCTATGAGAAGGATTGTTTGCAAGATAGATAAATCGGGAGACGCAGTAAACCCAGCATGCTGTAGGACCAGTGTTCGTGTGATGTCGTGGATGCAAACAGCTAGGCGATGCGCATCCTTGTCTCCGTAGGTCGCTCCGAGTAGCATCACCGAAAGCAGAAGCAATGGATCCACTCTTAGCGGATCGAATGTTGCTCGATGAATCAGTGGATAGCTTTTGTTGAAGCGCGCGAAGAATAGGTCGACATAGTCCTGCATAGCATCCAGGGTCAGGAGAGGATGGTCACGTGTGACGGGAGAGCCTTCCGACGTCTTTGGGCCGGCCTGGACAACGAGGTCCAAGACGCGGTTGCGTGAGACATCATCGAGAATCAGCGGTCGTTGCGAAGGCTTGCCCATGAAAGAGTGCCAGCCTTCTGCGTTCGTTGACGCGGGCATCTGACGGAGACATTGCTGCTGAGCATTGACTCGGACATTGGTTGAGGTATTAGACTGAGGATGAGCCTCGAGGCCAGATCCCCACTCTTGCGGATATAGTGGACCGGATTGTCCTGATAGCCCAGCCTGGCTCTGTGGGCTGGGGATTGCCGTAGGGGACTTGTGGACGGACTGAACTTCCATTTGGAAGTTGCCTCCGTTGTATGAGCCTACATCAATGGTCAGCATCTTTGCAATACATCTGTCACCGTATGACAAAATTACCACCACGATGTATACTGCTGGTAGAATTACCCGTCGCTACATGTGGTGACATATCTACTTGGGCTTGCGGTATAGCGTTCGTCATAAGACTAGGCTGCTCAAGATCGAAAAGCCAATTGTAGTTGTTCATTGTCGTGAATGGCATGTTGAAAGAGCTTGCCGTGTCTGGCTGAAACAGCTCGTTGAAGTCAAGATTGTTGGACGCTGCTGGGAGCGGGTCTAAAGGTTGCGAATTCCAAGGGGTTTCAACAAAGAAGTCAACGGTCTCATTGCCAGCATCCATGAGAGGTGGGAAATCGACTCCCATTTGCAAGTCTTCCGGCGCTACAAAGCACGAGAAATCATCTTGCATGCGCGCTTCGGTACTCGAAAGAGACGGAGGCGGGGATACCAGTGGCTCATAAACTTGCGGTCGACTGTCTTGGTCGTTGTTAGAAACCTGGTCTTCGAAGCTGGTAGTGGAAGCGTTTGAGTGCTGTGTCGACCTCGGTCGCTTTGTGACGATGTTGCCGTCAGCATCGCGCCACAGTCGCTTGCGAGTGCAAACAACCCCAAGCCCCTCGCCGCCGGCCTCCTCATCTTTTTGTTGGTGACGGAGAAGGTGGCGGTCTGTGTTAAGCGTCAGAATTGTGGCAAGGGCTTCGTTGCTCGATCAAGACACCCACCTAAAAGATCCTGTCGCTTGAAGTGGGCACTACATCGTGGGCAAGTAGAGTTCCCTTGCTCATGATTGAGCGTGTGACGCTGAAGATGATCAGAGCGATTGAAAGACTTGCCACAATCCGGCCAATTGCAAAAGTGCTTTTTACGTGCTGTTCCAGAAACCATTTTACACGAACTGTGTACAAGATGCGAGCGTGAAGAACATAGCAGGGAGCTTTCCTTGCTTCATGCCTTACGAAACTACGCGCAGGTCCATACTCTGACCGTATCTGCAGTCAGGTCGACCGAGGGTACTGTATTCGGTGGGGTCATGCGCATTCGTAGATAGGCCTACGACCCCTGTCGCTGGGGTTCGGAATGGCAGGATCAAGGGTGAGCGGGCTTCCGGTTGGAAGATTGGGGTGCCAAGACCAAGAGTGGACAAGTCTTTATCGTGCATTCGTTATCTTAGCTTCCCAGTAGCGCTATTTACACGCATCCTGCAACAATACCCCGATCGTATGCACCCGGAATGTGTCCAGGTAACTTGTTATGTAATGTGCCAAAGAGTACTTTGTAATCTGTGTACAGTATCCTTATTTGCTATCAACCATAGGAGCTCTATCTGTTGCCACCACCGCGTGAACTTTCGTTTAAGTCGCGCCATCTACGCTGTCACACCTTTAGAGCCTGCCTCAAAAAAAGGGTAATCAGTGTAGCCCTTCTCAGGAGGGTCGGCACCATAGAAAGTAGCACGGTCGTAGTCGTTCAGAGGTAGTCCCTCGGCAAGTCGCTTGGGAAGGTCTGGGTTGGCAATGAAAGAACGGCCAAAGACGACTGCATCAGCATCCCCAGACTCGATCTTGGGCGCCGAGTTGTCTCTGTTGAAGTTGCCGGCGCTCAAGAATTTGACACCTCCCTTTGCGAGAATCTGGCGGAAAGGTGTGAGGGAGTTAGGTCTGCCGCCCAGTTTGCCGCCGTCCGGTTTGTCGGTCAGAGAATCCATCTTTGCTTGTTCGTCAAGCACCTCGTCAAAGCGGGGCTCTACCATATGGACGTAAGAAAGACGCTGGTCTTCGGGAAGGGTAGCGATCTTTTCACAGAGGTACTCCCAGTGCTCGTTTGGCTTGGAGTCGCGAGTATCTTGGAAGTAGTTGTATGGTGAAAGACGCATGCCAACGCGGTCGGCTCCAATGGCCGTAGTAACCGCCTTGATGACCTCGAGAGGGAAGCGGCAGCGGCCTTCGATGTTGGTGCCGTATTCATCGCTGCGCACATTGACGTTGTCGTGGAGGAATTGATCAAGCAGATACCCGTTGGCGCCGTGAATTTCTACACCGTCAAAGCCAGCCTCAAGCGCACGCTTGGATGCAGCAGCGTACTCCTCTGTCAACTGCTTTATCTGCTCGACAGTCATCGGCTTGGGTGGCGTCTGAGCGTAGGGTGCTCCGTCCAGTGCATTGCCAGCGATGGGAATGTCGCTGGAACTAAGTGGGTTCTCGCCACCAAGGAAGGAAGGCGTGGTGGCACGTCCAACATGCCACAACTGGCAGTAGATGAACGCGCCCTTTGCGTGGACAGCATCCGTCACACGCTTCCAGCCTTCGATTTGCTTCTGTGTGAAGATACCTGGGACGCCAGGATATCCTGCAGCCTATTTTCCGTTAGCTCTATTCCACTGCACAATAGTATCCAATAACTTACGAGTCTGCTGATCGGGCAAGCCTCAGTAAGCATGAATCCACCCTTGCTCGCTCTTTGGGAGTAGTATTCAACATTCAACTCTCCTGGAACGAAAACGCCATCTTCTTCTTTTGGCGCACGCATGCGCGTAAGGGGAGCCAAGACCACCTTGTGCTCGAGCTGTAAGCGGCCAATCTGAGTGGGTTTGAACAGAGAGGTCTCTTCCAAAGCTTTAAAGCCTGAAGGTGATACTCTGGAAGGCATTTCGATGTATGTGAGTATGTGGGATGAAGCCTCAGTGGTGTGAGAAGAGAGTAGCTGCAGCTTGTGAATGCCGAATCTGGATGATTAAAAAAGAAATCAGGTACTTGTAGTTCGTGAGCATCGTGCCCACGAACCGCCACCTTGTCCAAATTGTCCATCATGTAATTTGTCTCTGTCCACTTGGAGTCCAATGAAGATCGCGTGGCAGTGCGTATCTCACGCCTCTCCTTTACCGCCACTCAAAGCGTGGGCGAAAAGTGGACGCGGCCCTGAGGTACCGTGTGGCACCAGAGCGATGGTCGGACGTGGTTGCAGTCAGCAGAACAGCCGACGCGCCGTCTACGCAGGGGCTTGAATCCATGTTGCTAATAGTGATAGAATATGATAAGTCGTGACAGTTTGGCGGCGTGCACAAGAGCCTGGTTTCAATATTGACAAGAGATTCGCACAGACCCTAACCCTCGTGTGTTCACATGCATCCATCGATGCCACATGACTTAATGGAAAAAACATACATGCATTTCTTCAATGTTGTCTGCCTGGAATTTGTGGTCTCGAGAACGGAGTTTTCACGTGTAAAAGTGCAGCTGATATATCATTAAATGGGTATTGTTACTATTGCGATATAGATCAAACATCTCAATGTCTACACAACCGTCGAAGGAGTGGTCGGCTGCGCCTGGATGACAAGCTCGAGCTTCTTAGCCTTCGGTGTAATAACTGTAGTAGAATCATTAGCATATGTATCACAACCTGTGAAGCACAACTGTCTTCGAGTATAACAATTATATCGTGACTTACCAAAGTAGTTCACCAATTCAGATGGGCTCAAGGGCTTCATTCCCTTCGCAAGTTCCGCACCCTTGCAATCCCGAAGGAACATAGCTACACCATACCTCAGCTCCATCCATGCAAGATGAATACCAAGACAAGTGTATGCTCCGGCGCCGAACGCGCTGTTCGTAGCCTTTGCACCCTTCGGGTTGTTTGAGCTGCCGGTAGGATCGTTGAGGTAGCGACTCGGGTCGAACTCGAGCGGGTTGGGGTACAGAGACTCATCGCGGTGGTATGTCCAAGCCTGTGTTGAAACGACAGTACCGGGTGCAAGGTAGTGGCCACACATGGTAGCGCCCTGGGCGGGAACAACACGTGGAAGGGAGCCTGGAACAGCAGCGTAAAGGCGAAGTGTTTCGTTGATGGTGGCGTTGAGAAGTGGCAGTGCTTCCAGATCGACGTCTCTGAAGCCGTCGGGGATGGCGCTGACTTCTCTTTCGAGCTTCTCCCGAAGTTCCGGACGAGTTGCGATGTTCCACAAGGTAAATGCAAGAGTGTTTGCGGTGGTACCGGATCCAGCGAAGATCAGACTAGTAGCTTCAACCTGGACATCGATATCTTGCAAAGATGCCTTTCCACCGCCCTCTTTCTGCGACTCTTCGATAACAGTAGCCATGAGGTTGCTGCTGCGTCCTTCTTGGATTGACTTCTTTGCGTTCTCGACAGCCTTCATGCCGTGGCCCAGGATGTAGTTGGTGCTGTTGAACATCTGGTTGAGCTTCTTGACAGGCAGACGGGAGAGTACTGCCCGCATCCATGGGTGCTCAGCACCGATGCCGTTGCCGATGAGAGCGAGTTCAAGGATCTTCATGTACTCTGTACGCTGTTGTGAGTTAGTGATGAGTCCATGTGGGGATGGATGGTACGCTTACTGTGCCGAGTTCGAGAAGACCAAAACTCTCTCCAAATCCAAGGCAGCCAATAATGTCAGCTCCCATCAATGACCACCACTTGAAGACGTCGACAACACCCTCGTTGTTCGCACCGTCATCAGCAATCTTATCGACAGCAAGCTGGACCTTCTCGCGGACAATATCCTCAAAGTTCTCTCTGACATATGTCTTGGAGAAACCCTTTGCAAACAGACGACGACGTAGACCATGCGACTTTGCATCTCTGAGGGTGAAGACAGAGTGGACAGGGAAGTTGGTCAGCTTAGTGTAAAAGTCGCCTTTCGTGTATCCGCCAGAGACGGCATGAATCTGTCGGAACGCCTCGATATCGAACACGGCGACTTCTTCAGGCGAGATACGGACGACTGGGCCGTACTTCTTGTGCAGCTCATCGATGTAGAAGATTCGCTTGCCTCCGGTGACAGCCGACTTTAGCTGTCTGTTGGTGAACAGCGACATCCATGGTCCAGGTATCGACTTGAGCGGCGAGGTGAGCGCTGTATAGATGCAGCTGACAATATAGGTAACGATGGCCAACGAAAGTCCCGCGAGGAGAATCCTCCATTGGCTCATGCCATCTAATGCCGACGTAATGCTCATTTTAACGATGGGAAGAAGCAGGAGCGGTGGGCTGTTGCATGCAAACGCAGTTGAGAGTGGAAAGAGATCACAAGCAAGCGTCAATCAACTGCGCAACTGGTCCTGGAATCATACTTATCGATCCTCACATGTGTCTACTGCTTGTCCAGTTTCCAGCCATCTGCTATCGCAACGATGAGGAGCCGGATGTGCATTGCACGGCGAGCACGGGTAGCGGGGAGACTCACTTCATGATCAAACAGTACCACTTGGAGGCTGAAGTCAATCTGTTTGCAGCCAGTGAAAACACCAGGGCAGGCAGATAGGCGAAGGTTAACTGAATACAAGCTCCGGCTGGTTGTCGATCAATGCATGTACAACCGCCCGATTGGGAGCTGAAAACCTTGGCGAAAATGAAGCTTCTCATCGGACAATTGACAGGTCTCAGCCAGCTATTAGACGACAGATCTTAGCTGATGGCGTGAAGTTGGCGCGTGGCTGGGGTTGCGTTAAAACGGTCTCAGGCGCGCAGAGTTTGGGATCTAAGTTATGTTTCACATGCTACGTTTGTTTGAAAACACAGCATGACAATATCGATTCCTTGCATGCAATTTTGAGCGTACTTTCGCGGAAGCGATATGCTGTGCCATATTGCATACATGCACTTGCTTTTGCCCCCAACGATATCTGATCCGGAGTTCCACCTCCTCAAGAAGCGGGTCGTCATACGAGGAGTTCGGTTGTCGGCACTACTCTTTTCAAGGCATGTGATGCATGTGAAGTGAGGAGGCCTGCCAGAAGAAGACGCTGCAAAGATGCGTGGTTGACGCGTTTCTCCGCTTCCCCATGACCCGAACAGGGAACGTGCGAGACGCAATTGGGATGATGCTGATCGCTATGAGCTTGTCTTCAGCAGTGAGCGGCTCGGGGTCGGAGCTCCGCCTGGCTGTACAGTATCTTGCATAGCCGCTTTGCCCAAATATTGAATTCAGCGGCAATCAGGCTATAATGAGTCATGACGCGCTTGCTCGATGCGAAAGGAACAGATTGCAGCACTAGAAAGGTGTTGATGGGAGTAGGAGTCAGTGAGGGTAGAAGCAAGTCCGGTTGAGTTGGGATCGGAAGTTGTCCGGTGGTTTCATCTGGTCACGTGCACAAGCCACACTGAGGTGACGCGAGCGGCACGCGAAAGCGCGTCTCAATTTCAGAAGACAAAGCATTTCATTCGTCTCGTCTTTATTCTCGTCAGAACACGCGATCATGTGATTCTTATGCAGCATCTGATATACCATACACTTATCTTCTTCCAATAGAAGCACGCACAGATATGAGCTGTGTAGGCAAGATCGGAGATCCGAAGCCTTTGGTGTGGCTGCAGACGATATGCCCTTCCCGTTTGCAGAGATCTGCACACTATTCCAGAGAGTAGAAGCTGTCGAGCTTCGCGAGCCGCCACTCTTGCCGGACGAAAGAATATCCGCGATTTGCCTGATCGTGGACTCGTGGTTCAAGTCGCATCGAAGCGCCATCAGTGGGCTTACAGTCGAAGGCGCTACCGCGCTGCTTTCAACCTTGCTACCTGAAAAGAGGACCGATCGAGTCTACGGGATACAAGCACCTGGTTTATGCAGAATCCTTGCGCGCTGTCTGAAACTCCAGGCCCACCGAGCAAAAGACTTGCGTGCATACACGCAGCCAGGTCGTGGAGACTTGGCAGCATGCCTCGAGCGAGTGTTAGATACTGGTGGACCACCTGCAATGCCAATGGTCACTCTGCAAGAGGTTGACGATCTCCTTACAACACTTGCCGGGCATAGTATCTTCTCGGATTCTGCGATACCACAAGTGCCGCCAGGCTCATCTGAGGCCCGAGATGTCCTCCTCGCCAATATCTTGAAACGTCTTACTCCGTCAGAAGGCAAATGGCTTCTGAGACTGGTGTTGAAAGATCTCTCGCCACTAAAACTGGACGAAACCTATGTGCTCAAATCCTTTCATTTTCTCCTTCCCGATTTGCTTCGCTTCCAGGCCAAATTCTCCTCGGCTGTCACTCTTCTCAAGGTACCACTAAAAGAGTTCCCGGACAGACCTGACTTGAGATCCGAGCGACTTCTGAGAAAGCAAGCCGCCCCTCTGATCAAGCCACAAATCGGCATCAAAGTTGGTCGACCGGATTTCACGAAAGCTCGTAGCATCGATCACTGCCTCAAGATGCTTGTAGGGCAGCAGTGGGTCCTGGAGCGCAAATACGACGGTGAATATTGCGAGATCCATATCGATATGTCGATTCCTCCATCTCAATGGATCAAGATCTTCTCAAAAAGCGGCAAAGACTCCACATACGATCGCTCCGGAATACACAAGACTTTGGTTCGTTGCTTGAGGCTTGGTCGGCCCGAATGCAAAATCAAGAAACGAGCAATCATCCTTGGAGAACTGTTTGTATGGTCGGATCAGGAACGAGAGCCGATGCCTTTTGACAAGATCCGGAAGCACGTTACCCGATCAGGCGTTCGAATTGGCGTGGACGAAGACTCTCAGCGACACCCAGAAGAACACCTTGCGATTGCCTTCTTTGATCTGTTATTACTCGATGAGGAAGTCGTCATGACGAAGCCGATCGAAGAGCGCCGCCAATGGTTACGAGAAGTCTACACCAAAATCGAAGGCAGGGCTATGGGAGCTCAGTGGAAGGTGGTCGACTTCGCGGACAAGGAAAGATCGAAAAAAGTCTTGCTGCAGCAATTCGCAGCGTCTAATGCTGGACGCTGCGAAGGTCTGGTGCTGAAGCCATGTGGTCTGCCCTATTTTGCTTTCCACTCGAACGCGGAAGGCTTCAAACATGGATTCATCAAGCTCAAGAGCGATTACATCTCCAAGATGGGTGACGAAGCGGACTTCGCAGTCATCGGCGCAAGCTACAATGCACAACAGGGACTGAAAAGTGGTGTCAAGCTCTTGAAGTGGACGGACTTCGTTCTCGGTGGACTCTTGAACAAACAAGACGTGCTGCGGTTTGATGCGAGACCACGATTCCAAGTGCTCGGAGCGATTCAGCAGGCTCACTGCATCCCCAAGCCGATACTACAGACTGCCAATATCATCGGCAATTTGTCCGCGGAACCGCACGATCCGCAGCGCCAACCTCCGAATTTCGATCTTATCAATACTCTAGGTGCCAAGGTCGACACAGTCTTTAACTCGCCTCTTGTTTTCGAGGTTCTCGGAGCGGGTTTCCAAAAACCGTCGAATTGCAAATTCTATATGCTGAGACACGCACGCGTCAAGAAGCTGCACCAGGATCGCTCGTGGAAGGACTGTGTATCATTTCAAGAACTACAAGACCAGGCCACAACAGCAAGATCGGCTCCTGTCGATACCGAGAGCCAAGAGACGCGGCGATGGATAGAAAGGCTTGAGAGGAAGTGCAGGAGGAAACTTGAAAAGGAGAAGACAGCGACACCAAAGTCGGCAATCACACGCAGTTCAGTCGACGACAGCGGGAAGCCGCATCAGAGAAGCTCGTTGTCTACGGGCAGGCTGTCAGCGGCTTCGTTGTCGGAGACGCGAGTGCCTTTGAACAACATGCAAATCAACAGCATCCAGCCGAAATCTGCGGTTTCTTCCGGTCACGTCGCCAGTGATAAACCTGCCCTAGGCAGAATCCCAACGGCGACCGCAGCAAAGAGGAAATTGAACGATGCTCAATCGACTCCGTGTCCAATGCCGAAGCGACCTTGCGTTACTGGAATCTCACACACCACTCCCATGGGAAAGGAGGCAGCACGTCCAACTGTGACACAACCTTGCCGCGCTGCAGTCTCCCACACCAAATGCTCGACAAGCTGCACTCTTAGCAACACAACTATCTACCTGCCACCCTGCCTCCGTCACACTCCATACATCACCCAAACCCTGCTCACCGCGCATTCGCCTGTCATTGTTGTGCCTTGCCTCTCTTACTGGGATCGTGCTTCTTTCACACACGATCGTCTTGGCAGCAGGGTCTCCGAGTCACAAGCCTACCCAGGCATGGGCAAAGTCATCCTCGTCGAGTCCAAGCGCAAAGAAGCAACGGAGGATGTATTGAGGCAGGTGTGTGCACTGAATGAAGGACAGTTCCAGGAAAGAGTGGAAGTGTGGGACTGGAGAGTGCTTGAGGAGCTCGATGGGCACGCGCTGGCCAGCACCGGTCGGAAATGGTTTTTGGGTGCTACGATTTGGGACGAGGTATCACGTTGCAGCATGTTTGTTTGGAATCGGAGTTGGGTTTGAGCATTGGCCGTCTTATTGGAAGCCGCGGGGGGAAGGTTATTTGATTTAGAGATACCCCATTATGTTTGTATGAGCTCTTTGCACGTTTGTACGTGGCTGTGGCAATTTCTTAGTGACAAGCATCAGTTTGACTAACACCTATCTGTCAGAGCCGGAGCACGTTTGATGTGATCCCTGACTGGAATATACGTCAGCCATCAGCGTATATAGGGTGTGCTGGATTTGCTAAGTTCGATAGCCACCAATCCGCCCGCGTCAAAAGTCATCCAGAACTTTTGATACCTGATTCGATCGCAATTTAGGCCATTGCATGGAAGACGCACTGTATTAATCCTCTTGCTAATGCACCGGTCACCTAAATTGATAGGTCATCGAACGTGGCTCCGCGAGAATACAAAGACTGCTCGCCGTTGATCTGTACCATCCCCCGTCCTCATTCAAGCAAATTTCCTCTGCCTCAACTCGACCTTGAGCAGACATCGTAGAGATGCAAATCAAGCAATTCCTCCTCGCCGCGAGCATCGCTCTCCCAGCCATCGCAGCACCCCTTCCTGTTGACAACTCAAGTGCGTCATTCTCGACATGCATCACATCGCCGCCGTGCTGACAAAGGAATTCCCAGAAATCGTAATCGTCGACAAAATGCCTCCCATTGAAATCGGTGATGATCGCACTGCAGTCCACAAGCGTGAAGAATACGGTCTCAAGATTCCTCAAAGATGGTACTGTTCCGAAGACCCTGACCAGTTGGAATACATATCAGCGTTCGGCCGTAACACTCTTGGGATTCCGCCATACTGTAAAGGAAACTGGCAAGGCAAAGAGGATTGGAAGCCTCGTCAGCGTGAGGGGGAGGGTAAGAGTGAGGGTAATGACGAGGCTCTGCGCCTAGCGTAGCGAAGTTTTGATTACAGTTCAAAGACAAGGACGGAGGTGGTTCATGGGTTTGGGGTTCGTGGACATACTGCGAGTCATCATGGGTCCAATTATACACCACCCTAGGGATGCCAGAATCACCATGGAAGTACTCAGCTACCATGACGAATGTTTTAAGTGTGAAGTTTGGTGATGCATGAGACCAAATGTGCACATGAAAACTGCATACTGAATTCATGTGGCACGTCAAAGAATTGTAGAAATAGCAGATTGCTTTTATCGACCAGAACGCCACCAAATCCGTACCATCCGCACCCATACAGGATAGATAAGCACCACAAGATATAGAGACATCATAAAGAATATATACGAGCATTAACTCATCAGGAACGGCGAGAAAACGAACATTCAACAGATGCTCACCCTAACCCTCCTTACCCCATCGGCCACGAGTTGCCAACGATATACATGTATGTATGTTGCTTCGAAAGATGGAGCAAATGGTTCAAGGAGTCGGTATGTCACATGTGTATCATTCCTTCACACACACGACCTCCCCACAAGGCATAGAAAACACAGCCGCAGGATCGTTAGCGAACGCCAACCAACCCTCTCTCATGGTCTCGAACTCAGCATCCTTCACACCCATCCCAGACGCATGCTCACGCCAAGTATCATCCGAAACAATCCGCTCAGCCATAACATTGCCCCAAAACTGGCGCTGACTGCCAGAGTAAGTAAGCGATCCGACAGTGTAGCTAATCTGGGACTCAGTGAAGCCGGCCTCCAGTGCCCAGCCGATCAACTTTCGACCAGCAGATGGGTGACAGTTGCTCCGGTGCCCTACATCGATCTTGATTGCTTGCCACTGTTTCAAGGCCTCGGAAGATGGGTGGATGATGGTAGCTGGGAGGTCTCCTTCACGCAGAGCGACGAAGCCTCCAGGCTTGCAGACGCGTCGCAGCTCGGTGATGGCTTTGACAGCTTCGGGAATGTGCGCGAGGACCTGGCTGGTGTAGACGACGTCGAAGTGGTTGTCATCGTACGGCAAGGCGGTTACATCGGCGACTTCAAAGGCGCAATTGGAGGGCAGGTCTGGCTGCGCTCGAGCTTTGTTGATGGCTGTTTCGACGGCATCGACTCCGATGACTTGACCATTGGGGATGATAGTTGCAAGTGAAGAAGTGACGGTGCCAGGACCGCAGCCGGCGTCGAGGACGATGCTGTTGGGTTTTAGATGTTGTAAGAAGTAGCCGCATGTGTCAGCAGCTTTACGGCTCTCGTGACTTTGATAAACGGAAGCATTGTGTCCTTGAGTATATGCGAGCTGAGGCATGGTTCTGAATATGGTACTTGTGCATACACAAGGCGAGGATGCCGAGTCGAGGTAAGTTCTGCGATAGACTATGGCAGGAGCGGTGCGGCTGAACTGTTTGTCAGCTTCTCTCTCGTTGCTTTCCAACTTTGAGCTAACATAAACTCTACTGACTATAAACTGGCGGATTACTGAGGTAACGAAGTCACAATAGCTTATACATAGAAGGCAAGATTGTATGTAAACTTTTCATTCAGACTGCTATCTCATTACTGTCAACAATGTGACAACAGCAGCAGAAGATTGCATATCTTCACTCCTGCTTTGACATCTAGCTGGCGGGAGCCGGAGCCGCGCCACCACGACCTCTTCCGCCCCTGCCCCTTCCACCACGGCCCCTACCTCTACCTCTGCCGGGTCCATTCAAGTCGCTAGGCGGAGGCACGTTGGCATAGCTCTGGGGCCTGAACGCAGTGTTGTTGTGAACGACGCCATCCATGGGGTCAGTATTGTCGATAGTGTTGTAACCACCCCTGTTGCCGCCTCTGCCGCCACGAGGGGCGCCATTGGGCATGCCGCCGCGTCCACGAGGCTGGAAACCGTTGCCCTGCTGGGGAGCAAAACCACCGCGGCCACCACGCGGGGCGAAGTTACCACGGGAAGCACCGTTCTGCTGGCCTCCGAAAGCACCGCGGTACGAGCCCTGCAGAGGAGCAGGCTGATCTGCTGGACGCAGCTGCTGGCCAGGAGGACCGTAGCCGTTGGCAGCGTGCGACGCGGGGCCGCGCGAGCGAAGCGGAAGGCTGTGCTGTTGAGGCTGTCTGGCCTTGGCTGCCTCTGACAAGGAAAGAACTTGACGGTCGCTGAGGTTAACGACAGCCTCTGATGGGACAGTGCTACCACGGAACGGCGAGCAACGGTCGTTCAATGTCGTGCCGCTCATGAAGGTGTGGTCGAACACGACGTCGAGGAGAGTGGTCTTCGTGGTGCGGGTCATGCCAACGACTGTACCGCGCATGGCAATGGGCACTCTACCAGAATCGAGCACGTAGACAACACGGTCGCCAATAGCGAAGCGCTGGCGGGCGGTGCGCTGGATAGCGTCAGAAGGCTTGAGCAGAGCAGATCTGGGGACTGCGCTGATCTTCTTGCCATCCACCTCGCTGTTAGCGGCGTTGTTGGCATCGGCGGCAGCCTCAATTCTCTTGACAGTATCTCCGTCCAACTGCATGGCCTCGAGCGGCACGCGCTCGAAGCCCTTGGTCTCGACACTCTTGAGCCACTGGCCGATCTCCTTCATCTTCGCCTTAGCCTCAGTCGGATCAGGGTAGAAAGAGGTGTCCTCCCAGCCATCGCCAGTAGGGTTCATGGCAATAGTAGCGATGAACTGCGGGAACTTGGTCATGTATTCAGAAAGAAGTGAGATAGCCTTGTTGGAGTACTCCCAACCAGACTGGCCCTTGCGGCTGTATCCAAGGACCTTCAGCTTCTTAGCCTCAAACTTCAAGTTCAGACCAAGGTTCAAGCGAAGACCCGAGGAGTTGACATTGAAGGCGGAGGTGAGCTTGGAAAGTACGAGAGGATGCAGGTTAAGCATCTGAGCCACGCGGTAGCTGGGAACGTACGGGTCTTGACGCTCAGCGTCCCTTGCGATTTGGTGACCGAAGTCGGTCTCACGTCCCTTAAGCACACTAACCCATACCTCGGCTTTCTGCTTGTCCGCGGTGTGGCCTGTAACTTGCAGAGGGCGACCGTAAGCCATGTCGCCGAGGAAGAAGGCTTTGGTACCTTCAGGGAATTCTTCGGGAAGCGGCAGAGCTTCACGCTCCAAGAATCGCTGGTCCTCAGAGATGACCTCGTCTACTACGGTCTGGATGGCGTAGTCGGGCTCCTGGCCAGGCACTGGGGCATACTCCTTGATGAGCGCACCGGACTCAGTCTGCGTCAAGCCGACAAGCATGTCAACCTGAACAAGGCATTCAACCTGACCAATGACAGTGCCCAATCTCTTAGAATAGAACTGCTCGATGCGGTTGGACTTCTTCTTGAAATCGGAGATTCCTTGGGGTGGGTGTGGTGTCTGTTGCACATTCTGTGCACTTGCTGGCTGACTGGGGTCGAGAAGGCTGTAAGTAAACATTTCGTCGGTCGCACTCATGACCTTGCCCTCAGTCAGGAACGGGTAGCCAACGTGGACAGCCTTGCCGAGATGAGCAAGCGCAGTCTGGGTGGCACTACTCTTCTCCTCGTCATGGAGCAAGGTAACAACCATGCTCTCATTCCTGCTCTCCTGCTGGAAAATGCTGACACCGTGGAAGCCAAGCTGGCCTGCGTGGGGCAAAGTGTGAATGGATGGGAAGCCGGCCAAGGATGCCTCCTTAAGCTTGACACCATCCATGAGACCAACATACACTTCAAGGCCGTCCATAACAGGCAGCTCGTAGATGTTCTCGACACACTTGCAGTGCTCGATGTCGGGAAAGATTCCAGGAAGACTGCTTGGGTAGGTGAAGTCGGTATCCTTGTCGTGAACGAACTTCATCGTAGTACCAAAGCCGTTCCTCTTGGCCTCAGCCTCGGTCAGCAGATGGTCCTTGGTTGCCATTGCAGGCAGCAGACGGCTCTCATCGATGAAAGGAATCTTGACGACAGCCTCCCATTCTTGCTTCTTGCCGTTCATGTCCAATTCGAAGTCTCGAGGATAGAAGTCGATGATTGGGCTCTTGGGGTTGGTCATCAAGTCGTGGTACGCAGTTGGTACAATGCTCTTACTGCGATCCGGCAAGACGCCCATGAGTTGCTGGTAGGGACGGAAAGGCTGTCCAAGCTTGAAGTTCATGTCAGCGCCCAAACCAAGCTTGACATCGCTGATCATGGGCGAGTAGTGGTGTTGGTAGTACCATGGCCAAGAGGCCACACCACGGTAGTAGTAGAAGAGAACCCACTGCAGACCTTGAACATAGTTCTCCGTCAGGTTGGTCAGCTCTTTGGTGTTCTCCAGACCCCATTCGAACTTTTCAGTGTAGTATTTATTCTTCCACTCCTTGAACTTCTCATCGTACTTCTCTTGCGCCTTGCTCTGCGCCTGCTCGGCGGAGACATCCTCAACCTTGGCTTTGTCGTATTGCTTGAATACACGAAGAAGCGCGTTCTGGGACTCCTCGTCCTCTTCGTCATCAGAGTCGTCGCCCTCAGGGCGTGCAGGGAAAGAGAGTTGCTGGTGTCGGTTGCCATCATCGTCGACAACGTTCTGGCATTGCAGGTGCAGGCTGGTCGCGAGCTCCTCGACGAAGGCTCTGTCCGCGGCCTTGAGAGTCGACGACAAGTCGAGCGGACCGGAGTTTCCTTGGGAGGTCGCGCGTCCG
Organism: Cladosporium velox; assembly: GCA_024604135.1. Classification (NCBI taxonomy): domain Eukaryota; kingdom Fungi; phylum Ascomycota; class Dothideomycetes; order Cladosporiales; family Cladosporiaceae; genus Cladosporium; species Cladosporium velox. The sequence continues at coordinate 185,279 of JANIIF010000017.1, read as the reverse complement.
TTGACGAACTTCTTGATGTTGTTGTAAAGCTCCTTCTGCTCGCTGGTGATGGTCTGAATGCCACCCTTCCTCTTCACCTTCTGCATGACATCTTGTTTCTGAACCTCCTTGTTCTTCATCCAGCTCGCGTCCTGGTGTTCATGCTCGAAATGCCTAAATTCGACATGGCTCAGTTCGTCGAGCAGCATTGACAGCCTTGGCAAGTTGATCTCGCCGCCGTCGTTGATGTAGCCACCTGCTTTTGGTAGTACCTGTTTGTAGACGCCAAACATAAGAGCCAACGCTCCTTCGTTGATGTGTAAATGCGGTAGATTAGGCAAGAAATCGTTTCCAACAAAGAATGCCATGAGGATGAAATCATCGATGATGCGTTCCATGTCGAATGGTATTCCCTTGTTGATCTCCGGGTCTTTCAGTTCCTGGAATTCCAGCTCCAGGTATTCACGTACAATGCAGAGATGCATCAAGTAGAAATTCTGGTGTTCCAGCTCCTTGCTCTTGCCCTTCGACTGGCGACCGAAGGTGACTTCCTCACGAAGCAAACAGAAGTGGGGATCATGCGACAGCAGTCCCAACATGATCAAATCGGCATCCAGGCCGTACAAACAGTGGCGAACGTTGGGGTCGTAGTTAGGCTGACTCTTGGCCTGGCGGATGTATTCCATGACCTTGTGCTCACCCTCACCAGGGACTTCGTGTCCGGACAAGACAATCTCACAGCCTTGCCACTCGATATCCTCGCTGACTTTCTTTGCGATGAAGTACTTAAGCTGCTGCGTCAAGCGCGCCATGAACTCGGTTCCAGGCGTAATGCAGTTGGAGTCGAAGGGCGCCTCCTTAGGCAGCTCGATGCCTTCCTTGATGGCCTTTTCACGGGCCACCTCGGCGTCGAGAGCTGTACGGAAACGTCTAGCGCGCTGCTGGTTCATCTTTGCGCGCGGTGCCACACCATCGATGGCCATGAAGAACAGCTTCTGCGGCTTGATCTTGCCAAACAGATGCTCGATATAATTGAATATCTTTATGAACATCTCATCTTCCGGGACGTGCTTCGTAGCTGAAGAGCCCGAGTCATTGTGGGTGCAGTTGTGGATAATGCCGTTCATGTCGAGGTAGAGGTTATCGAACTCGGGAATGCGATTCTCAGCGATCAACTGCGAGATAGCAGGGTAGCGCTCGGAGAGCCATCTGAAGAATTTGGGGACACCTGGATGTCGCTGTCAGCAGTGCGCGCGTGTAGATGAAGGTGGCGGTCAACATACCCATGGCGGCTGCTGTATTTCAAGAGTCGCTGATGGTGTGTTGAGTAGGGATAGCGAGGAGGTTGATAGGAAGAAGCGGGTGACGCGAAGCAAAGAGGTGATGGCGTTCCGACACGGAGTCCTTGGAGAGAAAGAAGGAGGAAGAGGCTCATGACGCCGACAAAGTAGTAGTGAACACCGTTCGCGACAATGTGTGGCACGTGCTCTTATCGATAACAGCACCTCAGGCTCGGCCGCTTTAGCTCGTGTCGCGCTTTGAGAAGCGCGTAACTCTTTAGCACTTGCGATGCGATCGCCAACCAACTGACATACACCTTCCCGTCACCACTGTTAAGACGTCACTTCCTATCCGCCACGACGCTCCTTCTCAGACAACTAGACCATCAACATGGCCGACTCAGGTACGTTGAAATCGAGCAGCGCATCTTTTAGCACAGCATGTCTTCCCGCCTCGAGCGCGAGTTGAAGCGCCTGGCATGCGTCCCTCTAGGCCCGAAGAAGACGCAGATGTTCGAGACGGATCTACTCGATACCCGAACGCGTGGAGGCCTGCATCGTAAAACCAAGAGCGTTGACGGTGAGCGTGACGAGTCAGGACCGGCCCATGTTGTTCATATGGTCGAGACTCAGAGCAATGACCCGTCGGCCAAAGACAACCATGTTGACAACGAGGCGCTTATAAAGTTCTCCATGATGCTCTGCATCCGATGGCGGCCCTTTACTCATTCACTGCATGCATAAAAGCACAATAGAATGTCACTCACTGACACCACTCGCAGGGAACATGGCACGAACCGAAGACGAGGAGATTGTCCAGAACAAGCTTATCAATGAGGAGTACAAGATTTGGAAGAAAAACAGCGTGTTCCTGTACGACATCATGTACAGCCGTGCGCTCGAATGGCCAACTTTGACAACTCAATGGCTGCCAGACGTGAAGGAGCAGCCTGGCTCGACATTCCGCACGCACCGCTTGGTCATCGGCACCCACACATCTGGTCAAAAGACCGACTACCTTCAAATCGCACACATCAACCTTCCCAAGCCGCCCGCGGCCAACCTCGCCGACTACAACCCCTCCACTGAAGAGCTTGGCGGCCACGGTGCCAGCAAGGAGCAGATCAAATTCTCCGTCGTGCAGAAGATCCCTCACCCTGGCGAGGTCAACAAGGCGCGTTATCAGCCACAGAACCCGAACATCATCGCGACCTTCTCCCCAGACAACAACGTTTACGTTTGGGACCGCACGAAGCACTCTTCTGTGCCAGGAGACGACACCCCAAGACCTCAAGCCACTCTCACTGGACACACTGGCGAAGGCTTTGCTCTTGAATGGAACCCTTTCACCGAAGGCCAGCTTCTCTCGGGTGGCGAGGACAAGATCGTGAACCTGTGGGATCTGCCCCGCGATTTCTCCCTCGAGACGAAGACCCTCAACCCTGCTCGTCAGTTCAACCACCACAGTGCCACAGTCAACGATGTGCAGTGGCACCCTGCCTACGGCAAAAATTTCTTCGGTTCTGTCTCGGACGATCTTACCATCCAGTTCATGGATCTTCGTACAAAGAGCGACTCGAAGCCCGCCATCATCTTCAAGAACGCTCACACGGATGCTATCAACACACTCGCCTTCCACCCCACAATGGACAAGCTCCTAGCCACTGGATCTGCCGACCAAACAATCGGCCTCTTCGACCTCCGCTTCCCGAACCACGGCAAAATTCACTCACTTGAGGGCCACACCGATGCTATCACCAAGGTTGACTGGCACCCCACGGAGGATGCCATTCTTGGTTCATCCTCCAACGACCGCCGTACCATCTTCTGGGACATCAGCCGCGCTGGACAAGAGCAGTCTCCCGAAGATGCCGAGGACGGCCCACCAGAGATGCTCTTCATGCACGGTGGCCACACCAACCGCGTCAGCGACTTCTCCTTCAACAAGAACGACCCGTGGGTGATGGTCAGCGCTGCTGAGGACAACTTGATCCAGGTTTGGCGCGCCAGCCGTCAACTGGTCGAGAAGCTGCCTCCGGGTGTCATGAGGAAGGAGGTCGAGAGCACATAGTTAGACAGCGCCACGACTGTATTGATCGAAATGTGGCGGGGTGTGTATTTGGGAAGCAAGGCGCCAGGCGTTCGGAAAAGAGTCAGTGATCCTACTATCACTATTCGAGACAGCTCAATTCATCCTTCATGATACTTGCATACTCTCCATGCGATTCGAAGGTCTCAGGCTGTTAAGCGTGGTTTAAACCCTTCAATGCCATTCTGTCATGCGATCCCAGGTTGAGCAACGATATGTAAGCCTAGTGTGTAGCCTTCGGCCTGCTACAAATATCAGCCATCACGACAAGCGCTGAGGCAACCAAAACGCATTCTATGTGGCAACAGCTCTGTGCCTTGAGCCATCTACGTGATGTTACCATCGTATGCAGCGTGAGAGTGCTCATATGTCTGCTTGTGGTGTTCTGTTGATTTATTCAAGGAGTTACGCTTTCCGTTACGTCCCCTGATTCTGGAACGATAAGACGGCCGCTGCTATAGATAAACGGTGCGCATACATCAGGCAGAGCCCCAGTGCTGTACAAAAACAATTCCCATGTCCTCACCACGATGTGACATTGTATAGTAGAGGAGCTGCAGAGCTACGCGCAGACTTATGATCGCGCCTGCTGTCGAAGCCGGCCATTCTCAATCCCGCACACCCATGCCACAAGCAACGCAGCACGCGCGAACCTCCACCTCCCATCATTGGCAACCTACAGGTTGCGCGCGCATTGGACGCTTCCGAAGCCGCCAACTCTCGCACATACTGCCCAGGTATGTCCCGTCGAGCGCCCCGAGCGCTGCAGAGGCACCTATCTCTGTCACCAGCAGAGAGAAAGTACGTCTGCCCATCATGCCAGTTCTCGAGCGCTGCTCGCCGCACAACATCACATCCCGGCCAACACCAACGATATGAAACCCGGGCTCTGCATGCACAGGCGCGGACTCGCGATGTGTGCGTGCCGAAGCATGCTGCGAAGCTAGGACGGGCGGTCATTACGACCCGACGACACAATGGCACTTTGGCTTCGTCATCCGCGATCAACGCCCCTAGTACCGTCCCTCTGGAATTCCGCGACCTGCACCAGCGGTTGAACGCTCTTCAGGACTCGGCCAGTGGATTCGTAGATCTCTCGCGCCTGCAACTTGCGCTGCGGAGCTTGGAGAGCGCGGACCCAGTGATTCGTGTTGCATTTCTGGGACTGGGCGAGAAAGGCGCGACGGCAGCGAAGAAGCTCGCGCGGGTCCTTGTAGCGGATGCGTTGGGGGATGAAGAGGAGTGGGAAGAGAAGATTCTGGGAGAGGCGGGGGATGCGAGGAGTTTGTTGCTGCGGTACGGCGAGCCGGAGGATGCGCTGCCTGCGGATAGTCCGATGGTGAGGACGTTGCTTGTGCCTTCGCCGCTGCTTAAGAGGCATGGGCTGGAGATTTTGGTTACGGGGTTGAATGGGGCTGGATTGAGTGGGTACGAGGGCGCGAATAAGAGGGAGTTGGAGAGCTCGGTTTTGGTGCCTAGTTTGTCGATGCCGATGACGAATGGGGGGAGGATTGGGTTTGTGAGATACCCGGTGCACAAGGCTTTGATCGTCGGGGATGGCGTGGAGGGTGCTGTGGAGTGTGGACAGTTGCTTAAGGCTGGTCTCAATCCTGAGCTCATAGCTTCTGCGATGAACTTGTCGATGACTATTCCTGCTGCTTCGGGGTCGACGGCGCAGGACGAGAAGCTTGGGAAGATTATCAACATAGATCTTGCTGGTCACGCTCTGGGATTGTTCCGTGAGAGCAGAGCGAACGGAGCACAGTTCAGTGAGGAGTGGGAGGCCAGCAGAGTCTCGGCTATCAGTCAATGGCTCGCTGAAGCCAATGCTAAGACATCAACTGGTCTGAAGCAGGCAGTACAAGCACAAATCGATTCGGCGCTACGCGCCACTGGTCAGGCTGTCGATCAAATCCAGCTTGAGAGGACGGCGGAAGTTAGGAAGACGACAATTGCAGACACAAAGCGTCAGACACTACAGGAAGCGATAACGACATGGTCTGCTGAAGCGCACAAGGATCTTCAGATCAACATGACAACAGCATTCGAATCGAAGTCATGGCACAGAACTGCTTGGTTCCGCCTTCTTTGGCGAATCGACGATGTCACATTCTCCGCTGCAGATATTCTACAACGCAGCTGGTTAAATGAAACCGAGCAGAACCTCGCTTTTTTGAGCGGACGCATCGTAGAGTCTGAAATCGCCACTGGAGACGAGCTCAAGCTCACCGGCGTCGAACAGCGCATGCTCGAGCAAGGCACGAAGCAGGAAATGGAGACCTACGAGGCGGTCAAGGACCACAAGGAAAGCGTGGCAGAGCTCATGCAGATGCCAGCCATGCTCTCCAAACTCCAAGAGCAGAGTGGCGTCAACGCCCTGTTCGACCCGCCCTGGCCTCAGATGCTCACATTGTCAAGGGCGACGATGCTGCACACCCTTGTCCCCTCCTTGCACAGGAGAGCACAAACACTGCTCATCAGCACGCTCACCACAATCAGTGGCACAACCGCCCTGGGCGCATGGTTAATGGTCGCTACCGGCGGCACCGGAGCTGCAGAGGCCGGCGCCGTGGCTGCGCTCGGACTGGTGTGGAGCCTGCGTCGCATGCAGACGAAATGGGGCGCGAAGAGGAACGATTTCGAGCTGTCAGTAAGGGAGAACGGCAGGCGCGTTCTGGCCGAGGTCGAGGGCCAGCTGAGGAGTGTTGTGAGCCAGGGTGGGCGAGTAGCGGTGCGACCTGAGGACGTGCAAACGTGGCAGAGGGCACGGGACGGCGTGGACAGGGCTAGGGAAGCGCTCGCGAAGACGAGTCGGTAGATGGGGATGATGTCTCGGCTTGAGATGTATAAGAATTTGTATTATCGGTTGTAGTTATAGATTGGTGCATTGATGGGACATGCTTTCTATCAGACGACCAATACCAGCGTCCTTCTCCATTCAATGGGCCAATGCCAGCGTGTTCAGCTTCCTTCCCAAGTCACTCAACCACCCCATTTGCTAACTCTGTAAACAACGCCAAGCTCTCATGTTTACCTTACCGAGACGCAGGTACATGCACACGATACAAAACGGCACTCCCAATGGCGCACATGCAACGCGTATCGGCCATGCAGTAACCCCTCAATAACATCTGCAGAGGATGGAGAAAGACGGTTCGTGAAACGCGAGATTCTCCACATGTCGCTGTCGCAACGAGAGGTACCGGCCGCAGCAGGAAGGCCGTCACGTTGTGTGTTCCTGGGGCCTTGCTGGAGCTTGCACCGCTTGGTCTATTTTGATGCGCTTTTGGGCTGCTGGCGCCAGCGGGAAGGAGACGGGCTGCGGCGGGAGGACTGGGATCTGCTGGTAGCGGTGGTTGTTAGCGCCGATTTGACTCCAGCTTGAGTGCTTGGTGCCCCATACCATACATACACAAACACAACAATCAACAACCACCAATCACGACAATTGCATCTTGCATCCCCACTTCTTGCTAGACCATTCACTCTTGTTATATTCACACACGCAGGCATTCACAGCACTGCATACTCGCACCTCACACATTTCTTCTTCATCTTGTCTCAGACCTGCACCACCGTTCCTCTCCACACAAACCTGCATACAGCGGAGACCCGGTCACACTCGCTCGCATAGCAACCGCTGCCAATCTCTCGTGGGAAAACAGTCCCGAACACGCCATCTCCTCTTCGCCATCCCTACCCGCCTGCGACAAATGGAATAACGCCTGCACGCCCTGCTGCACTCCTCTCGGCAATCGTAGACTCCTCGCTGTCTTTACAATCCGCCGCTGCACACCGACAACATGGGTGCTCCACCCGATCTGCCCTCGCGTTTTCCCTGCTGGGTCAGGGCGACGTACTCATGGGGCGGCGAAACGAAACGCGACCTGGGCTTTGTCGAAGGCGATCTCATTGAAGCGCTCAATGCTGGCGACGGCCTCTGGTGGATGGGAAGGCTACGACGCGATCCGAGAGCAATAGGAATGTTCCCGTCCAACTTCGTCAAGGTGCTCGAAGACGGCTTCACGCCTGCGCCTAACAGCCGCCATTCGACACCACCGCAACAAGCGAGCAATTCGCCCCAAGGCAGAGGCTTTAGGAAACCTTTCCAGGCGTACGAGAAGATTGGATCGAGGGCCGAGAAGGCGGCCGCCAAACAAGAGACCATGCCGGAGAAACCCAAGCCCAAAAGCAGCTTCAAGCCTTTCTCAAGCATGAAGACCGCGCAGGCGCCCACAGGAACACTCAAAGGACCGAGCTCGAGCAGCCCGGCGAAGAAGGCGGACAACGGGTTTAGGATGCCTGCGCCTGTGCCTCGAGCGAGTGAGAGGGAGAACATGGAGAAGCGCGCGAGCAGACGGACAACAAGAAGGCCTTCGAACTCTCCTACACCAACACCTGGCTACGCACAGCAGGCTCCTCCGACAAATCGCAGCAGCATGTATCGTGCGGCGTCTCCACAACCAATGTACATAGCGCCTGTACCAAATCCTTACGCACCTCAACCCCAGCAAACGTATCAAGCTGCTTCGCCCAACCCTCACAGAGCACCGTCGCCTCAGCCCATATATCGCGCCGCTTCACCGCAACCCATGAGGTCAAGGTCGCCGCTGCCAGGCTCATACCATGATGGTTCAGCGTTCCCACAATTGTTGTCAAGCCGCGAACCATCACCACTTCAATACGAGCAGCAGTTCGAAGACCAGAGGTTCTCGTCTCGGGCTCCTTCATTCGACTACCAGAACCACCACTCGAGAGCACCATCACCAGGACCTGCATATATGCCCGACCACTACGCGCCTCAACCGCCAGAGATGATGGACGAGGACCTGGGTTCTTCACCACCACCACCGCCTCCACCAGTTCACAGAGTCACATACCAGCCGAGCAGAGCTCCTTCGATGGAGCTTGGGTACGACGATATGGACGAGTCACATACTCCCACACCACGGCATACGCACAGTCGCGACGTCAGTCACAATACGCCCTCACCGCTTCGAGATGCGATGAACGATGTTATGTCTTCGCTGCATGATATGAGTCTTGTGCAAGATACGCCACCTTCGATGAGACCGTCTTCGGGCAATGTGTGGTCACCTGACGAGTATGAGCACGTCCGCGCCAATTCCAGGAATCAGATGCGTGCCCACTCGTCACTTGGCTTCAGGAGCCACGAGCAATATTACGATGGTGATGGTATACCTTCATTACCAACATCCAGGGACGGCCCACAACAAATTGACGATTTCGTGCAGAGAATGGGACAGTCTTTACAACACACACGCTCAGATTCGCATCCTGATCGACCTCCGCTACCGCCCTCGCACCGTCAAGCAGCTCGACCGAATACAGCCGGAAGCAACAGTAGCAACGAATCTTCTGGCGAGCGTTACAGAATGCACTCACAACGACAACATCCGAGATTACGCAGTCAGAAATCGGCGCATCAATTGGGCGGCGGAGAACTCAGTCGCAACTTCACCACAAAGACAAACCTCACGGACTCGACAAACGCTTCTTCGGGCACGCAAAGCAGCACTAGTACTCAGTTGACGAGCCGCAGTATCATGTCTGGTCACTCTGCCGGCGGTTTCAGCGCTACTAGCGCTGGAAGCCTCGCTCGCAAGAAGTTCAGCCTTGGTAGTATACGCGGCGGTCATCGCCCAATCGCTCTAACGGACAAGAAATCTAATCCTGATATGAGTTCCAGCGCGAGGAGTATCGCTCCGAGTGACGCAGGTTCTGGACCTAGCTACCACGAAAGCCACGCCTCGGAGAACATACCCATGCCGACACCCAGAGCAGACTGGACCAGTGATCCTATGGAGAGTGCTGGCGTCCTTGGGGGATTGGGAACTCCCAAAGCGAAGAGGAGTGGTTTCTTCAAGAAAATGATTGAGTCAGCAAGGACCACTGCGAAGACTGGTGCCGCTAATGCTCGCTCTACCATTGGGAGCACAAGTAGGCCTGGGAGCAGAGGCGGCAGTAACAGCCCAACTAAAAGCATGTTCGGAGGGAATGGACCCACAGGTATTGCAGGGGGCCTTGCGATTGCTCCGTCTTCAAGCGTTGAAAAGGGTACTCGGGACATGGGTCTGGGCGGTGGCAGCGAATGGATGTCGGTCCGAAGAGATGTCAACAGATCAAATTCCATCAGCCGCCGTGAGCGTGAAGAAAGAGCAGAACGATGTGACATGCTGGATCTACCTGTACTGAACCCCATCGACCAGCTTTATGAGTGCGCCGAAGGCGACGAGGGACTGGATGGCTTGCCCGTGGCTGAGCCGACCAACTTCCACACCACCCACCTCGCTCTCGTTGACAAGAGTACGCGTTTCATCAATAATGCTCCGCCGGGTCTTAACGCTGCTGCTTTGGCACAAGGCTACATCTGTCGTCCTCACAGGAGTGATGTTCAGAGGCTACGAGCTATTTTCACATGGACCGCCGAACGCATCACTTGGGAAGAAGACTACGAAAGCCACCCCGATTCAAGACGGGTCATCCAGACCAAGCGTGGTTGCAGTGAGGAGATCGCCGTTCTTGTACGCGATATGTGCAACGCTGTTGGTCTGCACTCGGAGGTCATCCGCGGCTATCTCAAATGTCCTGGAGAGATTCTGGACGTGCAGAGCATGGCCCGCCCAAACCATTGGTGGAACGCTGTCATTATTGATGGCGAGTGGCGCATCATGGACTGCGCTTTGGCTAGCCCGACTCACCCCAAGCGCAGCTTGTATAGCAGCGCCAGCTCCCAAGTTGCAGAGAACTGGTACTTCCTCGCCAGACCCACAGAGATCTGCTACACTCACGTGCCACTTCTTCCCGAGCAGCAACATATTGTTCCTGCAGTGGATCATGAGACTCTGATGCATCTGCCAGTCTCGGGACCAGCGTACTTCCGTCACAACGTCGAGCTTTGTGATTACAACACCAGCAGTCTTCACCTGGAGAATCTTGAGATGGCACACTTCCAACTCAATGTTCCTGAAGATGTCGAAGTGGTTGCTGAGACTGAAGGTCGTGCATTTGCGCGCGATGCTGATGGCGACTTCTTCGAGTCCGGCGAGATCATCCGCAAGCCCGCACTTGCACAAGCAGAATGGGCCGCTGGTCGGAAACGTTTTGCCATCAAAGCAGTGCCACCAAGCGATGACGGACAAGCTGTTCTGAAGATCTACGCCGGTAAACGTGGCATGATGCACAGCATCAAAGACAACCCACACGCTCTCGCCCTCGCCTTGCCAATCACGCACATCGGCCAGAACCCACCTTACGACTTCCTCATTCGCCACCCAACGCCCCACGCACAGCGCCACGACCTCTACATCGTGCAACCGCAATGCAAACGCCTCGTCATGAACAACACTTTCGTCTTCCACGTTCGCCAGCACCCATCAAGCCTCTCCCGCTTCACACCCGACACATGGGGCTCCAACAGCACCGGTGCTGGAGGCAGAGCACCAAGCCCCAACCCAATGATGATCACCCGCCCCGCGAGCGCAATGAGCATGGTATCCGGCTCAGCGTCCGTCTCGCAAAGCGGCTCAGACACTTCCAACCCTGCTGCGCCCATGACCGCCGCACAGCAGAAGCCTGCCAAACTGGCAATCCAGAGCCCGAGTCAGAAGATCATCCGTCTCACGCGCAAGCAAGAGTATGGTACCAGAGCTGTCGAAGAGACAGACGCTGGTTTGACGACGGCGTGGGAGACGGTCATCAAGATCGGCGAGAAAGGCACGTGGCGCGGCCTCGTTCTCGCGGATCGCAGTGCGAGGTGGTGCGTGTTTGCTGAGTGGGAGTGCGCTTGATGCGGTGATGGTGCTGGTGTTGTACTACTACCGATTGCTTCCTCGGCCTTTTCGTTCTTTTACGTCGGTCTCGATTCGAGACTTCTTTCCGTTCTTCTGCATTTTCCCGATCGGGGACTTTCGTTCTTCCACTTTTCGGCCCTTGTGGGACCTTAATAATTTCGTTTTTTGGTTTTTGCCGATGTTGCTTGGAAAGGACCGCCCTGGCGTAGTGGGATGGTTAGGGTGATCATGTTTTATACCTATATATTTTAGAATAGCGCTTTTTTGCTATGAATGAGGGCCCAGGCCTCGGTTGAACCGTCGTGGAACAGAAGAATCAATCGTGCTTTACTTGTATCAGGTGATTTCGTTTCAATCCTTGTGGTACTCGATCACTTTTCTATGACTGTGGAAATCTACATACATAAAGATTAATTATTACCGTTTTAGAACGGATGAGCTGTGTGCTTTTGCTTTTTGCTGTACTTCTTCTTTCAACTCCCTGTGACGCTCGATCATTCGTCTTCAAACTGCGGAAAATCTACCGATGCAAACACGAACCGTGTCGGATCCATAAATGTATCTCATAGCTGACTGCTATCAAACCCTGTCCAACCCATTGTCTCCAAAGCCGTTTGCCTTACCATGGAGCTGACTCTGACCATAGTTGGGTCTTCAGGATCGACTTCCATCTTCATGTCTCTTCTTGCGCCGTCGTCACAATCGGTGATTGCACGCAAATCCAGCATGCCCGATGGCATGAGTTTCAGCATGGCTTGCTGCATTGGCGTCCTGTGAACGAGAAGGTTAGCTTTCTTGCAACGTCGTGACGGGATGGGGCGATCGGGACTAACATTCTCTGCAACAGAACCTCTTTATCGGCCTCTGACTTCGCTAGGTCCTCTTCCATGTATTTGTCTTCTTCCAACTGAGCCTCTAGGTACTCATCCTCCCACATTTCGTGGAAGAGTCGCTGCAGGAGAACGCGACACTCGGTAAGGGTGGTCAACGGCAGATCATGCACGTCAAAGTCGAAGGTCGTAGGGTGCTCTGAGCACTTCATGAAGAAGACGTCGCCATACCAGAATCGCCTCATTGCCTCAACTTCTCCTTCGATCTTCAAAAAGGTCTTGATGGTCTCGTTGTCTTCAAGCGTTGGATTTTCATTCCAGTAGAGCCGATATTCGCCGTTGCAGTCCTCACAAGCCTGGCCCTTGAGCTTAATGTTGCGGTACCTGCGATCAAACTGGCACGGATCCCAGGCTTCGTGGAAGTCTGGCACGTAGTCTTTTCCGAACTCAAACATCTTGACGTCCGTGGTCTTGGATAGGGCGTGGAACGCGATGGGGACCAATTCGGGATCCGATCCATCTGCTGGCAAGCGCCCTACGTTGACTGTTTTGATCTTGCGTCCGAGTGCACTTGGTTGCTCACCTTCGTTTGACCCTTCTGGTGGGGCCATGGGTCGCCCTCCCTTGACGTGTTGATCCCTCAGTGGTGCGAAAGTTGCGGACGCTGATCCAGCGCTCGTGACTCCTGCTGATGACTCTGCTCTCGCAGGCCCTAGTACTAGCTTCTTTGGCAGCCTCTGTTGCATTTGCTGGTATGCGCTTTGAATAGAGCCTGCCAAAGCCCGCTTGCTGTTCGAAGGTAAATCCTCGCATCGAGGCAATGTCCAGAGTGGATACACCTTCCCGTGGCTTTGGCGGGCTTTGAACGTGGATGTGGCACCCTGGGCGCCATCATCCACAAGCAGCTCACAGTGCTGCAAGATCTGATCGCAAAGGACGCAAGGTTTCTTGCTCACCCCGATGTAAGGGTGGGCTCGTCTGTGCCAGTCTACATTGTGCGCGAAGCTCACCAGTATCTGCATTTCTGCGTGGACGTGGAGCGATGGTGCGGCAATGTATCTATCTTCTTCCGGCAAAAGACTCACGGGCAGGTTGTTTACTGCACAGAGATTCTTCATAAAACTGTAGGGAACGATCACATTGCTCTGTGCATCTCGTCGGCGGATCAAAGGCTTCATCTCCAGCCGCGTGACCTGGCCGAACGTGAACGCCACAGACTTGAAGCACTTGTACGCTGCGCGCGGTCGTCCGAGCATGTTGATGTCCCGGAAAGCTTTCATCACTTCGGTTTTGGCCGTGAGATCTTTCCACGCGGATCGTAGACTGTATGCCGCTTCGACGATGTCGCTGAACTGCCGGACAGGAGAGTCAACCTTAGTATCTCCACAAAGACGCCGCAGGCGTGTGATGGCAATCGAGATATAACTTGGTAGCGAAGCAGCTGCTAGATCGATCCCTTTCCGATAATTTTGCACCTTCAAAATGTGATGCCACAGCCGCTGACGGGAATACTCGATGAGTCCTCCTTCGCCAACCCAGAGGCTGTCTGTCAGAATCGATCGGTCTCGACCCGTACTCGCGACCTCGCGAAGCCACTGCTGAAGGCTGACCAGCAATCTCACGTCCCGGTCGTCCAAACCTTCGTTCTTAGCCACGAGAACAGTCATTGAGTCCCCCATATCCGCTCTGAGCAAAGCAGCAGCTGCAACATGCGAAGCGGACTTCTCTCGTGCGAAGACCTCTCCCAGTCGATCCAAGAATTTATTTAGAAGGGCATCATGGTCGCACGTAGCCAAGTTACATGTGAGCCTCGAGGTAATCCCGTCGCTCTCGTCGTCCTCGGGCTCGTCCTCATCGCTAGACTCGTCATAGAGCTGCTCGGTCGAAGAGAGTGACCTTGATTTGGTCTTCATTGCTAGGAGGCGCGATGCTGCTACGAAGTCAAGCTCCCTGACGCTTGACATGGTCCAGATGCTCTCCATTGCAGCGTCGTGCGGGCAGTGTTGCTGTCAGTAAAAGAAGACGCCGAGTTTTTGCGAAGGAGACTTTGTCGTCCAAAGGTCGCGTCAATCCAATAGCGCTCTACAAAGTCTCAAGCCTGTACACTGTAGGACACGAAGTAATGACAAGGAGCTAATGTCACCTTGTACGAGTACCTCACCTCAGGCCTGCATGGCGGGGTATCCACCTCGAATACTGGCAGACAGCTCGCTTGATTCACCAAGCTAGTGTGATAGGATGAACGTGTAAGCGAGCAGCACAGCGCGACCCGCGCGGTGGTTTCTGCGCGTGGGTCATGTTGAAAAACGACGGGACCGTATCGAGGATGCACTTTGCGACCGATATCTTAAACATCTCATGATGTGTTCTATGCTTTAGTCTCCTCGCCATTTCGCTTCTCACCAGCATCGACCTCCCCGTTAACGCCCTTTCCCTTCTCGGCAGGAGCAGGCGCAACCTCTTCCTTCTTCTCATCCTTCTCAATCTCCTTCTCCGGCTCCGGCTCCGCCTCAACCTTCTCAACCTTCTTCTCATCCACAAACCCAACCTTCGCCTTCACAACCCCCAGCACTTCCCTTCCCACTCCCCCAAACTCCTCAACCTTCCCCAACTTCGCCTCGAAACTCTCCGCATCCTTCACCAACGCCCTCTTCCCCTTCTCCGTCTTGACCTCAACCTCACCGAAAGCCTTGATCCACTGCGCCTTATACTCAGCAGCAATCCTGCGCGCGATCATAGCAACCTCGCCTTCGTTCAAATGCCTCGACAGCACGCGATGCAGCGTCATAGTCTCTTTAGTCAGCGTCTCCATATACGGCGACGGCGACGCAGACGCATTATCGAAATTGAGCGCCAGCATGGCTTTGACGTGCGCGGAAGAGCGCGCGGTCATGATCTCGACGAGTTTGTCGTGGATGCCGGATTGGTGTTCTTGGTAGAGGCGTTTGGTCTTGTCGAATTCGGCGAGGACGTTCGTTTGGCCGGAGGGAAGGTGCCGGCGGACGCACTCGCGGAGGTACGGGGTGAGGGCGATGACGAAGGAGAGGGCTTGGCTGGAGAGGGCGAGGTGTTTGGTCGTGATGTTTTTGAGGCCCGCGATGCGGGTGGCGCCGGCGCCGAGGATGAGTTGGGAGGAGCGCGAGTTGAAGGCGCGGAGGACTTCGAGGAGGGAGGTTGAGATTTGGGGTGTTAGGGAGGGGAGGGAGGAGGTTAGGGATAGGAGGGTGTTGAGGATTGGTAGGAGGGTGGTGGCGCTGGATACCAGGATGAAGCGGTTTTGGTCGATGATGGCGGGCTTGGTTTGATTCTTGCCGGTTGGGGCTGGTGTTGATGGCTTCTCGGCTGCGATAGCAGTGCCGTTTGTGACAACATCGCCATTTGTGTCCTGCGTTGCGAAAGTCATGGGCTCCCAAATTGGTGGCGTATCAGATGACCATTCTGGTGGGTCCTTATCCATGGCTGCCAGTAGCTTATCAATTTGTGCTTGGTCCTTCTCGGTGGCATCGACAGCATTCCAGTTATCGGCATCCAGCTTGTCTGAAATACGAGAGCACTCGATCTGGCCCAAGACTGATACGAATCCATTGATTTGAGCATTGATGACACCTCGGAGTACTAAACCGCCTCTGCCAGATACAGCCTCGCACTCATCTGCGAAGAGCCGATTGAGTGTGAAGTATCGCAAGAACTGGCCCTTAGACAAACGTGTGCTTTGGTCGTTCCTAACCTTGAGTACCCTCGTGATCTGTGTCTGTGCGGTGTCGACTGCGAGCCCTAACAGGCTTGACATATCCAGGGCCTGGCTTATGTCGTCTTGCACGTTGATCCTCGGTGGCATTATTGGCGATCCATTCGCGAGCTTCTCGCTCATAGAGGCGATGTTTGGCGACCTCGGAGGTGATCGTGTGCCTTCCAGAGACGTTCTGGAGTCAGGAGGAGACTGCATCTGGCTGGTCACATCCAGAAGAACCTTCGTTTGCGTTGACAGCCTGCGCAGCGCTTCTCCCACTGAGGTATAGATGTCGACCAACATCTTCTCCGCATCCTCGTGATCCAGAGCTCGCAGATTACGTGCCAGAATGCTGCTCTTGTCTTGTTGTGACAATCCCTTGCCGCCGCGTGTGCTGGTTGAAACCATGCTGTCGGCGTCGTCGTCAGTACTACTGGGCAAGTACTTGCGAATTAGTGTTTTCATTTCCTTCATGACAGCTTCTCTGAACCCCGCGATTGCTGGTGCTGTATGTCCACATCTCGCAAGGCCGTTGAGACTTGCTAAGAGTTCCGTCCGGAGTTCTGGAGTTGTCTCCATGTAAAGCGGGTTGATGCCTCGTTGCCGCGACCAGCGCTTCAATGTGTCTGTCTTTGGTACCTTCTCAACATGTTGTCGTAGGTCGGTAAGTAAGATCATCGTAAATCGTTGTGCGAATCCAGTGCCGATGCGGTATTGCAGTTCTTGCATACCAGCATCCAGTCCTTGAAGCGCTTTCAACGGTCGAAGATCGATGAGATTGGCTCTCTCCGTTCCAGGCTCTTGTTGACCGCAGATCAAACGTCCGGCTTTGTCCATTTGATCAGCGGCTTCATCAAAGTTGCCCTCATCAACTAAATCGTCTGTCCTCTTCACAGTTTCCACCACTTCCTGCACCTGAGCCGTAGCCTGACCCAGCTTTCGCACATTTTCCTTCCTTCTCCTCTTCGATGCAACTTCGAGACCTCCAACCGCAACTTCTTTATCCAATCGTCTGAGATCCTCCCGCAAGCCCTGAATTTTAGCCACGCTCTCTTCGGCCTCCGTCTGCAGCTCTTTCAGACTACCCAACGCTGTGAAGAAACCGCTGCTTGCCGTGCTAATGTTGTTAATCAAGTGAACTTCCACAGTGTCCATATACCAGCTCAATTTCTCTTGTAGAATTGCATTTGTCGCCAATGATTTTCTGGGTGGTAGTAAAGTACCGTTCGCAGCCTTCTGCTCCACGACTGGTGTTCCGGGTGGAGGACGCACGATCTCAGCACGCTCAGAGACGACATCGAACGTTCTCGGGTTCTCCAGATGGAAGTCCTCGTCAAAGTACACCGTCGGAATGGTAGACAACGGTGTCGGTTCGTTGCGATTCCTTCGATTCGTTGCTGACAACCTCCGTCGTGGTGGCGCAGTGGGTGAGTCTGCAGGTGATAATAAGCCGAAAGAACCCTGCCGCGACAGCGTGGGTGAAGCAGGTCCGTCTCTGCTGAGTTTCCTATCCAATGCCTCTGCAAAGCGATCCGTCTTCTCCAGCTCCTTGTCCTTCTTCAGCCATGTCGCTGGATCGGCTTCTGATCTTCCACGCTGAAAGCTTTCAAACAAAGGTCCAATCCTGGTCAGGTAGTCGCGGAAGTTGTCTGGTGGCACATGAGGAATGTTGCTTAGGGTGACTGGAGGGATATCCTTGGTGGTTGGAGCTTTAAAGCCTGCTGCAGCGGCAGAAGCCTGGGTATGTGGGAGCAGTCCCGTGCGCACAATGGGCGGTTGTAGCAAAGAAGAGATAGCATTGTGGCCGGCTTCACGGACAGCGCTGCCGCGTCGAGTCTTGGTGTCGAGAGCACCGCCTATTGAGCCTATGGATGCAATACTGCCTGCACTTCCCCGCCTCGGCTGATATCTACTGTTTGAAGATGGGCGATTGGCAGACTCCTGACTGGGAAAAGGAAAGGCCGAGACAGATCGGGGTGAGGATGGGGAGCTGCTGTCGATGGAGATGCGCGGCGAGGACGCTGACATGGCCGGCGGCGGAGAGGGGCGGAAAGGAGTGTTGGAGGCGGCGGTGATGACGGCCTCATGAGGTGCTCAAGAAGGAGTGAGAGGGGGCGGAGCGGAGTGCGACGACGAGGTGTGACAGGGCTATTAATTATCAGGACCTCTCTCTGCGATACCTCCAGCCAGTCTCAGCAGCCGACAGCT
Source organism: Cladosporium velox (assembly GCA_024604135.1). Lineage (NCBI taxonomy): Eukaryota > Fungi > Ascomycota > Dothideomycetes > Cladosporiales > Cladosporiaceae > Cladosporium > Cladosporium velox. Next base: position 167,349 of record JANIIF010000017.1, on the reverse strand, counting down.
GGCGTGCTTGGTTGATGCTTCCGGGGAGACTTCAATCTCCACATGCTCAGCCCTAACCAGGAGACGCTAATGCAGCCGCTCTAACACACGACACGAGACGAGCGCGTCGCGTTTTATCGCTCCCGCAACCAAAACGTTTGGTGCTCAAGTCCACCACCGCCCCGCACAAACACAGCAATACCAGCACCACCATCACACTGCCTCAGGGTGACAATCGATTGTATCAACCACAAATCCACATACTCAAGAAGATGGATCGCCAGACAACATATTCCCTCGACCTCTGGGGAGAGCAGAAGAGCGAGGTCTCCGCTGGCCAGGAGAGCAACAATCAGGTGCAGAAGAAGCTGGTCGACTTCATTCTATCCTTTGCCGTCGACAATGCCTTCATATACCGGTATGATGTCTTGTTTCCATAATGGCCAATTCGTATCTAATACCCTTGCAGCGACCAGATCCGCGAAAACGTCTTGTCAAAACAGTACTTCTGCGACGTCGACATCTCACATCTCATTCAGTACGACGAAGAGCTGGCGCAAAAGTTGAACAATGAGCCCGCAGACTACATCCCTCTTGTATGTGAGACTGCTCTACATATACTCAGTACCAGTACTAACGACACTTCAAGTTCGAGGCAGCACTACGCACGTGCACACAGCGCATCCTCTACCCCTCACGGAGCGAAGAAGACCTTGAGCTCGCCAGATCACTCCCCAGCCACCAGCTCCTACTACACTCCTCAGTCTCTCAGACCTCCATTCGTGGTCTCACCGCGACGAATGTAGCCCACCTCGTCCGCATACCCGGCATCGTCATCGGTGCCAGCACACTCTCCTCCAAGGCGACCAGCCTCCACATACAATGCAGGAACTGCGGCCACGTGGAACACCTTTCCGTGAGCTCTGGTTTCAGCGGTATTACACTTCCAAGAGTATGCGGCAGACCTAAGGGTGATCAGAACGACGGAAGTGATAAGTGCCCTCTGGATCCATACTTTGTTGTCCACGAAAAGAGCCAGTTTATCGACCAGCAAGTTCTCAAATTACAAGAAGCACCGGATGATGTGCCCGTCGGCGAACTGCCCCGCCACATTCTTGTCAGTGCCGACCGCTACTTGGCAAACAGAGTTGTTCCCGGTTCACGATGCACAGTCATGGGTGTTTTCAGCATCTACAACAGCCAGAAGAACAGCAAGAACAGTGGCGCAGTCGCCATCCGAAACCCATACCTTAGAGCTGTGGGTATCCAAACAGACATCTCACACAACCAGGGCGGTGCAACCATGCAATTCACAGAAGAGGAGGAGCAAGACTTCCTTGAGATGTCACGACGACCAGATCTGTATGAGCTTTTCTCAAGCTGCATCGCTCCTTCCATCTTTGGAAACTTGGACATCAAGAAAGCCATCACCTGTCTTCTAATGGGTGGTAGCAAGAAGATCCTCCCAGATGGTATGCGTCTAAGAGGTGACATCAACGTGCTTCTCCTTGGTGACCCCGGTACTGCGAAATCTCAATTGCTCAAGTTCGTCGAGAAGTGCTCACCAATCGCCATCTACACATCAGGAAAGGGTAGCAGTGCAGCCGGTCTTACAGCCTCAGTGCAGCGCGATACATCAACACGAGAGTTCTACCTTGAAGGCGGCGCCATGGTACTTGCTGATGGTGGAGCTGTCTGCATTGACGAGTTCGACAAGATGCGTGACGAAGATCGTGTTGCCATTCACGAAGCTATGGAGCAGCAGACAATTTCCATCGCCAAAGCCGGTATCACCACAATTCTCAACGCTCGCACGAGTGTTTTGGCCGCCGCCAACCCCATTTTCGGCCGATACGACGATCTCAAGACACCCGGCGAGAACATCGACTTCCAAACAACGATTCTGTCCCGTTTCGATCTCATCTTCATCGTTCGCGACACCCACGACAGGAACCGCGACGAGACCATCGCTAAGCACGTCATGAATCTGCACATGAACGGCCAAGCCAACACCAACAACCCAGAAGCAGCACAAGCCGAGATCTCCGTCGAGAAGATGAAGCGCTACATCTCATACGCCAAGTCACGCTGCGCGCCTCGCCTCAGCCCAGAAGCAGCCGAGAAGCTCTCCTCTCACTTCGTCAGCATCAGAAGACAAGTCGCCCGCGCCGAAGCAGACGCCAACCAGCGCTCTAGCATCCCCATCACAGTCCGTCAACTCGAGTCTCTGGTGCGTATCTCAGAATCACTCGCCAAGCTCGAACTTGCGCCTATCGCGACAGAGAAGCACGTCGACGAGGCCATCCGCTTGTTCCTTGGCTCCACCATGGACGCCGTCATGTCTGCTGGTGGCGACACGAGCGCTCTCGGGGGCGGCGGCAACCGCGAATTGGTCGAGGAGGTGCACAAGGTGGAGGAGGAGCTTCGCCGTCGTTTGCCCATGGGTTTCACTGCCAGTTTGGCTACTCTGCGCCGAGACTTTGTCGATCGCAAGGGTTACAGCGAGCAGGCTCTCAACCGCGCGCTGCAAGTCCTCGTGAGAAGAGAAACGGTGCAGTTCAGGCGTGGTGGCGCTGTTGTGCACAGGAGTGGTATTTGAGCTGCGGGCTGCATGGTTCTGGATAAGTTCTTTGGATTTCTGTCACGACGTTGTATGTGTATGGCCTGACGCAGATGGCGTTTTTCTGGGAAGCATCCATCCTGGTGTACCTACTCAAGGAGATGGAGAGAAGGGAATACAGGCAAAGGCAGGCTTGTCTCCCTTTGGCGCGCTTTTTTTTTTCTCTTGTTCGAGACACAATGATACCAATCTTACATTCTACTCTTACTCTCTACCTCCCACACTCATACCACCACTGCTCTCAACACTTATTTCAACGCCACTCTCAAGCATCTCCGTAAACAACACGACCAAACTCGACTGTCTAGCCAGCATCTTCGTGGACGAATGGTCCTCTCCGCCCTGTTTATGCGAGGCATAAGCCTCGAGCAGCTTCTTCAACAAGCGATCCAACAACTTGTAGTTCTCCCGTTGCCAGTGCTCACGGAGGTTGAGCGCGTGAATGGGATGGTAGACTTCTACCGTGTAAGCGTATGTGCTGTCGGGGCTGTAGAATTTGATCTGGTCGCGGGCTTGGTGGTTGGTTGGGTCGCCGAGGTGGATGAGTTGGGACATTGTTGATTCGGGGGATGTTAGAAAGGGGGATGTTAGAAAGTGGATTGGAGCCTTGGTTTAATGGACTGAAACGTAGGGTTTATGTGAGGCAGGGTGCGCGTTGATTGCCTGCCTGCCTGCCTGCCTGCTTGTTTGTTGGAGATCTGGGATCTGAGATGTGCGATGGGCAAGATTGTGTGTTGTGGAAGTTTCGATTGCTAAGCTGCGCCAGCCACGACGAGAACGTGGATTGCTTCTTTCTACTACTGCTCATCGACTAACAAGTCGTGGATACCGCGTCTCTCGTATCACAGCACACATACTCGTCAATATCACCCGCTCTCCTCGTCGTTTCTGCTCCTCCCCCTGGTCCGCGATCGCCCCGCTAATGATTTTGATATTACACCCTCTCGTCAGCGCCTCCCTACGCTGGAATATATGATGACTATCCGGCTGCTGGGGTCATCGTGTTTTCCTACACTCGGCGACAGCGAGAAGACCGTATCGCAGCTTCTTCAAGCGCTCCCGACTCCGTTCAGCGGAGAGGAAGGCTCTGTCACGATCGTCTAGTAGATATCTGATGCTCTTGACCACTCGGGTGGGATTGGAACGATGTCCTGGTCCGCACGCCTGATCCGCCGCTCGATCTCAACCTCAATCGGATCGCTGCCCTGACACCATCGACGAAGATGCTTTCGATGACGTCCCCGCCAGCTGATCAAGCGCCGAAAAGGCGCTTGCCACTGCACAAGCGAGTGAGCCACAATGATAACTATATGCTTGTGCTCCGGTCTTGCTCCAGTCCATCAATGTGGTCATCAAATTGATCTTCAAGCACCAATCAGGGTGCCCGTAATGTATCAAATTACTCAGTACAATCGAGACGCTTCCAATTGGGATTCTCGTTCGACGCCTAAGGCTACTTGCTCCACTGAACATGATGGCGGACTACAACGGCCTATGACGGGATGCGACAGGTCGCGCAGAGCGGTGAGCCTCTAAAGCATACTACTTAGATATCCTGGCAGGATGCAAACGATCAGGCCGTGTTCAAACCGACACACGAGGGATGTGAAGTAGCCTTTAGTATATCTGATGACCACGTCGTCTCGAGCACCACGAGGCAACACTTACGTGGTGAAATGCGTATGCTACTATCCCTGGAGCTTTCGAGCCATGCGGTCTGATGGCAACTTGGTATACAGCTGGCATGCGCTCTGCAGTAGACGTGATAAAGTCACCAAAGGATTCTCAGCTTGTTTCAGTTGCGTGTACACCTTTTCTCAGCTACGGTCACAACCATACACGCTTTGTATGATCTTAAGGCGAAGCTGAACATAGTGCAACCAATACATACTTCAGGTCAACGATCACGCCGGGCGGTGCTTCTGCAGTGTGGCCCGAGTCTTACAATGTAACCCGAGGTTTTCTATACGTGTCGACACGAATCGTATGTTGCAACCAGAATACGAACGGGCACCGAGTTCGCGCCCGCCGGAATCGTCTATAAGAAGCAGAAGACCTCGTTCCAATTCTGATCTGGTATCCCTATCACTGCAGTGACTTCCTCCACAATAACCAACTCTACAAACCAGAAAGCCTTCCTCCGGCCCCAAGTAGTCAAGATGAAGACCATTGCTTTCCTGTTCGCCCTTCCGGCTGCAATCTCAGCTCTCGATATCCGCTTCTACTCGAGCTCCGACTGCAGCGGTGATAGCTGGATCTGTACCAACTGGAACCCCGACGTAAGGCTTCGTAGATACATCAATGGCGCTCCAATGGCTGACATTCTCAACTAGACATGCTGCATCTCCCCAGGTGGCGGTGCCCTCATCAACTCGCTGGGCTTCTTCGGCATCCTGCCGGAATGGAACATCCAGGTCAAGGGCTACAACGGCGGAGGATGCGGCTTCCAAAAGACCTTGACCACCGCTCACGACACCAACTTCAAATGCCTGACTGACGGTCCATACACCGGTGCCGGTTACGGCTTCGTCTCTTCCTCCAAGCGCAGCGTTCAGTCCAGCCCAGCCTGCACCACCAACCAAGTCGCCAACTATTTCCAGACGAAGGACGGCGCAATCTACTACATCTCACCTATTTCTGATGAAGACGCAGCTGCGTTGACGAACGGAACAGACTCGACTCCTTCCAACCAGACCACCAATGCGAAGTGAAAGACCACACTATCTAGCAACATTACTGGCTTTCGGCTTAGAAAGTCTTCCAGTTGACACTTGTGGCCTGGTCGATCACTTTGAGAACGCAAGGACACTGACGCTCGTTTATGTTATGCTACCAAGCATTTTTTTCCCTTTTTCTATAGTCAGGTTTGGTGAAGGCTCCCGTAGCAGGTTCAACACTACGCTACGGAAGGCCCTAACCTTTAGATAGCGTTGCACAGCAGCCCGCATGAGAATGATCAAACTCACAATTCTCGATCCAAAAATCGTTCCTCTCACCTCACTCGTCTTTGTGTGTAAGCTTGATGTCCTCTCCCGGTCGGTCGACGTGATACTCACCAAACATTGCGTGGGGAGAGGCGTGAACACTGGTGGAAGCTGGACCACTGCATCTGTCAGATTAATATTGTAGCCAATGGAATACGTGAGTATATTGCATGGGAGAGATGCGAAAGGATGAGAGCCAAGGTCTGAGAGACAAACGGTTGATGAACTAACGCGAAGCGCGGTCTGCTAGATCATTGACCACTCATTTTGCTACCTGCAAGATCAAGGCGAACGTTCACAATCTTTTCAAGACCATCATCGTGCATGATTGGGTCCTTCTCCGATGCTTCTTGCATTTATAGCGAATGGAGAGCATCCATCAGTAACTGCCACGACCCTTCAAAGCGACTACGCAGCTCAGCATCAAACGCATGAGCAATGGACTTGCAGCTAAGAGTTCCACACAAGCCACCAGCTCGGAGCAGAGTGCGCGTCGTATTCTCTAGACGGTGGTCCAAGGATGGTTTATTGAACGCTGACCGCTTACCAGGTGTCAAGAGACGGAAGTTGAGGGTGCTCAAGATGGGTCTCATGGCCCCAAGTTTGACCGAGACCAGTTGCAGATACTCCTGCGCCTGCTCTGGTCCGTCGATGCCGGCGTCGCATGGCTCAAAGAGCTCGCAGAGCCACGGAAACGTGTCTCTCGGGTGATGAGGAGCCGCGTAGAACGACGATGCACACCGCATCACTATGCCGATGATCGCGGTGTACCAGCCCAAGATTTTCAGCATGACTGCTGCCAGATGTAACAGAACCGAAACACCGAACGAGCACGAGCATTGCAGGACTCCATTTACTTTTCGCAATGGGCCCTCGTTTCGTAGAAGTATCGCATCAAGATTGCAAAGAAGAGGATTGCCACTAGCCCGGGTGACCCCGACCACACCACGCGGTGTCAACTGCTCCAACAAGCTGGAGACTCTTGCAGAGCAGTCACATGTCCGATAGTTGGCAGTGTTGTCCGCCGTTGGAAGGTTGGGTACATTGGTGGCAGTCTTAGACCGCGGTGGATACTCGATCTGGAAAGATCCGAATGGCTAATATGAAGTGCTCAGCGTCTCGCTGATGGGGACAGGCGCTGACCCGTGGGTTTCATGACCCATTATGTTCCCACTGATCAATGGCGTTGAGTCTTGTGCCCCATCTTCATGCATCTGGAGACTGCTGGCATCATTATTTTCGGATACCGCGCATCCTTTGGTTGACGACATGCTGTCATCGTACAGAGCGGTGTGTGCGGGCAAGAGTGGATCGAAGTGAGCAAAATCTGTCAGGAGCTCATTCGCACCTCCGAGATCAAACAGAGAATCCAAGCTTGAATGAGCAGTCTCGGTGTTGTTGGGTGGCAGGAAGTCCATGTTGTCCGAGGGCTGATCATTGGTGGGGGCTTGTAAGAAGCTGGGAATTGTTGTGTGGTGTAAGATCATGCCAGCATTGACATCGGAAAAGGACCTTGCCGCATCGAATGATATAGGCTGCTGTCTGTTGCTTCCAGTCTGTATCTCCAGCAGATCTTGATCACTACGCCTTTCCTGAGCGATCAGTCTTGGACGTCCTTGACGCATCGCAACGGCATATGTGCAAGCATGGCCGCGGCGCACACAGCGGCGGCAAAAAGGTTTCTCTTTTGTGCACTTGACATTGGCGACCGCACACGCGTTGCAGCAGTTGCGTATCTCATTTGAGCGCAAGGCGAAGTCCGATGTCGACATCTTGCGAATAACCCATGGAACAAGTTGCTGGTGTCAAGCGCCAGAGGGGACCGAAGCAGCCATTCTCGTCAACACGCCAAGATGCGTGTCGAGAGATATATGCAGACCTTGTGCAGACAACGGTGGTCCATGCGGCCTTTACCTGCAAAAGGAAAACAATCAGGTCGCCTGAGCTGAACGTGCACGCATTGCTTATGTTCCGAGGGTGACATCTGGTCTCTCTGAGTGTCTCCACATGGCAAACACCAAGCCGTGATCGATCGCTTGCAAGTGACCTACTACAGCTGGGGAGACAGATAGCGAGAGGGGCACTTGCTCTATTTTGAACGTAAGTATATGTTCTCTCTTGGCCGTGTTGAATCCATGCTCTTCCAGTCTCTTTTTTCAGACTTTGTGTCCTCTCTCATAGTCTGTCTCGTGCACAAATCGTCAACCGAGACACTGATGCCATCCGCGGTGGCTGAGGCTCCCCAACCAGGAATAGCACATCATCAGCCTTTCCTATTAGCACGTTTCGACCAAGTTATGTGAAAGACCGCCATTCCGCAATGAAGCCTAAGCCACAACGCCTCACCCAAACGATACATGCCGTGGCACGCAGGCGACGAAACTTGCGCCTCATGGAGTAATCATCCATCTCCTGCACTTCTCAGAGGCCCAATACCCAAGAAACTAACTGCGGTGCCGTCGGCAGCTATGCGATCTTGGATACTCTCGATGATCAGCTAAACGAGAGCGCAGCTTGACCTGAACATCACCTGATACCAGTCTAGCGGTAAAGCGGTGAAATGAGGTTACGATGAAATTTCCGTGCCACGCCCAAGTACCTGCTGCCAATCAGCTCTTCTTACCGTATTCCAGGAGCCCGTCAACTTGCGTGGCTGCCTCCCGAGAGCCTGGCTCTCAACTCTCAGATCCACGAAAAGGTCAACGAGCGAGTTCAGCTATACTCACCACTCTTTCTCGTCATACGAAGCTAGTCGTAATGTTGTCTGCGGCTCAGCCTGGACGTTTGTCCTATCGTGTCGCACGACCTCACGTGCCGTCGCGAAGTCGGTAAGATGCATGTAAGATCTATATTGTCGTAGGACAGACATGGCGTGACCTGTGGATGCATATACCCAATTCGTCGCCTGAGCTTAATGCAAGTAAGAAGCTGTCAAGCGTGATAAGTCAGCCAGACACATGCTTGTCTAAGTCAAGCACTTGCTTAGCTCTGTCCTCGGTATTACGGTATCATCGGGGCCTGTGTGTACATCGTACATCGGTGCGCAGGCTGGAGTCCGATGTCTGAACACCCAAAGCTGAAGTCGTGGAGGGTGAGGACAGCCTCGCAGATGTTGGGTGCGACGGGTCACGTGTCTTAGGCCGTGCCAGTGGTACTGTGGCAGTTTACTGCTGCGCCTTGTTTGCTTCGGCGGCACCAGACTTTGGCTACAGCACTTTGCGACACTAATGAACGTACGGCCATCCAGAAATGGACCTTGAGCGATGAACATATCATATTAGTCGGGACAAACGAAAAGAAGCTATGTCTACATGCCGCTTCCTTGCACATGGGGGGTATCCTCTCAGCAAGCATAATCGCGAAAACCAAAACCCAGACGCCATGTTTTTGTGCCCGCTAAAACCCGCTCGACAAACTCAATCAATCAACCAGAGCGCCCAGAATGAGGCTCTGCACCACAAACTCGTCGCCGACGACTCTGACTCTCCCCTGCATGCCTTCGACACACATCTGGGGGCCGTCATTCCTCTTGCGCTTGCGGCTTCCACCATTGGAAGCTTTGGCGCCGAACAACACCTTTGCCGCTTGGCTGGCGTCATCGTCGACGTACACCCAAGCCCATTTCTGCTTCTCTGCATCGGAGGCAAGTAGCTTCTTTGCCTCAGCCAAGTCAGCTACGCGACGGACGCTACCAGCGCCCAGAGCGAGGGTCAAAAAGGCGTATGCCTTGCGTCGCTCCCAAGTACCTTTGCCCTTCTTGGGCGCAACGAGAAGCACACCAGCGCCATCGAGTAGCAATGCACGTGAATCGACTGTCGCAGGCAGCTTTGCACTTGCTGGATTGTAGTACTGAAGTGTACGAGAGCGGATAGCTCCACCCAGGTAGGACGATTCACCAGCTGGAAGGAGGTAGCGAGTCCAAGGTCGGGGCGATGAAGGAAATGCCGCGTTTCGGGCGGCGTCGAAGCTGTCAACGATCCAACGGCCAGACAATGTTGGAAGATCAAGAGCAAGAGCTTGCATATACTTCGCGCGACGACTGTGCTTGTCTGCGATGAGGGCGATGAAACCAAGCTTCTCGTACTCAGGTTTCAAGCGCAGGCTGCCCGACTCGGTGTTTCCCTGAACAGCGGCACCATGTTTGCTGGAACGCTTTGTCGGAGTTGTTTGATCGTCAAGCTGCGCTTGAACGAACAACTCATCGAAACCTTGCTCAAGTATCAGACCACCGTTACGTCGGATGAGGCGTGTAACATCGAACTTCTCGCTCTCGTTCGAGGCATAAGAGATCGCGAAAGCCATGCCTTCAAACATGCCAGCATCCGCGACCTCAGACATGGATGCCACCGATTCTTCCCTCAACTTCGAAGGCTCATTAGCGATCGACTTCGTGGTAGATGCTGCGGCACGTCGCGTGCTACGCGAAGGCGTCTCTGCACCAAAGGAACGTCCTTTGCCGGATGGCGTCTGGTCGCGTTCAGACGCAGTAGTGTTGGCGTTCGGTGGGTGGAAGATACGGTCGGCAAAGTGCGTGATCATGTTGTGTGTGATCTTCACGTTGGTAACCATGACTTCTGCAATCTCGCCCTCGCTTTGGGCCGCTGCCCCAGGTGCGGGCATACTGTTCCGCTGTGTGACTTTGGCTTGCACATGTAGCGTTACATGTCCATGCACATCAACGCCGTTAGCACGGTCTTCGTCATCAATCGCCTTTCTGCCGAATGACTTGATGAGCCAGGTCTTGCTGCGAAAGCCTTCAAAGTCGATTCTGACCGCATCGTTGATTTTCAGGTCAAGAGAACGTACGTCTTTCGCATCTACAGTAGTGACGGTGGTGTCGTCGAAGCGAAGGACATGGCTGTTGCCGTCTGCAGCCGTACTGAGCCATGTAGCTGGATAGTAAGCATTGTATGAAACACCTGTGAACCTGGCGAGGACTCGCTCAGGTGCTTCGATCATCAGAGCCGGCGCGGGAGCGGTCGTCTCCATCGTTGCATGGTCATGTTCGGGGACGCGTGAAATTTGGTTAGAGTCTGCACCGTCCGGCAGAGATATATGTTCAGAAGCGATCTCTTCAGTCTCTTTCTCAATGACTGTTTTCAATTTGGAGCTCACTCGCCGCGATACAGGCTTGCGCTCAGCAGTGCGTGAGACAGAAGCCTTCCGATCAGACTTTCCGTTCTTTGACTTCGCCACCTTTGTTGCAAAGGCGGGTCGTGCAGACAATAATTGACTTGCTGCCTTTGACCCAGCCTCTTCCCTTCTTCTAACGCTCTCAGGCGTATCAGGCTCCTTGGTTTCCTCAGGTGTTGCGGAAGGGATCTCGTTGGCTTTCTTCGGACTTGATCTAAGGGCTTCGACAAAGCTGATGGGCGCAGCGGGCTCGGTTGAGATGTCAGGCTCCGGAACGGCAGGTTTCATCGGGCTCGAGGGCTCAAAGATGGATTCACTTGCAGACTCCGACCCAGCAAGCTCCATGCTAGGAAGGCGTGATCGTCTCTTGGATGTATCGCTCGTTAGTAATCTTCGGCGTTTGGTAGGCTTCTCACTCGGAGGACTGGAGAGCATATCCATAAAGTTTTGGTCGTCCATTGAGATGACGTTACCCATGATCGCATCCATATCGAGTTGACTTTCTCCGCTAAACTCGGGAGGAGAAGGGTCGCCAGCGATGTCAGCGAATCGACGTACGCCTGCCGCTTTCAACGGAGTCGGCATACTTTGCTGGGAAGGTTCCACCTTGGATAATTCCTTCACAAGTTTCGGCTTCACAGGTGTGTGACCCGACTCATCCAAATGCGTCTGTGCAGTCGAGAAAGGAGCCACAGGATTGCTTTCTGCAGCAGTCTCAAACATGGTCTCGTCTTGTACAGACTCGGCTTCGTTGCGATCTGCGCGATCAGGTTGATCGCTCTCGGGTATCTCGCGCGTGGTCCTCTTGCTTTCCAGCAGTTGGCCCTTTTGAATCAGAGAAGAATCAGCATCATCAACTTGCTCTGCGCTGCTTTCATCAGGGACAGGCGGGCTTGAAGGGACACGATTATCTCTCGTCTGGCCTTTGCTAGATTCCTGGACAAACTGTTGCGACAAGGTCGATGAGTTCGGGACTCGATTTGAGTTTCGCACGAGTTCCTGGCTCGTAGCGCCCACGTATTGTGAGCCCGGGATGATCGAGGATGTAACGTGATGTCCGGCGGATTCTTTCGCAAGTAAAGATCTTTGCGCCTCCAGCCTCTCGGGCTGTGAGTCAGCCACCGCAGGCTGTGTACCAGCTACGACTTCTTGCAGGGCATCTTCGGCGCCATGCATATGGACATCCTGCTTTTGATCAACTTCTTCTTCCTCGTCGCTATGATACGACTTCGCTTCATCTCCAGTCTCATTGTCGTTGTGCCCATCGTTGTGTGTCTGAGGTTCATCTTCTTCATCGTTAGGATCTCTTTGGCTCCGAAGCACTGTTTGGCCGTACTCGTCGTAAACGTCGTTATCGTCATCATTGTCATCGTGCCCATCGTCGTCGAGAACACCCTCGCCGTCATGCATATCCTCTGCCTCGACAGGAAGCTCGATCTCCATACCATCGTCGTTGTACGTATCCTGTTCATCGTCTGATATGTCGAACTGAACACGTCCTTGCTTGTAAATGGTTCCGGGAGTGACCAAATCGATTGTAGCGGACTTTTTGTTGGCGGAACCAGCTCCATGTCCTGGACGAGAAGGTGCGCGGTATCGGCTCATATCGTCAATTGCTTGGTCGCTCAACACGCGCTGGAGTCGTTTCCTGTCAAGGCGCATTTGCTGAGTATCATCCTCGTCGTCCTCTCCGCGCTCGGCGATTGCATCTGGCCCAAATCGGTTTTGTAACTCCAAGTCTTGTCTCAGCCTGGCTGCACGCCGCTCTTGGGACTCCCGCATGCTAGTGTACGTGTCTCTTGGTTCAGCGGCAGTAGAAGCAGGTGGGTTGCGCAACATCAACATTGGAGATGAACTGGCTACACCAGGCGAAAGGTTGTGCATATTGGGAGAAGGTCGATCGGCAATAGGGTCGGAATGCGCCGCGTCAGCTGTCGGCGCTGTTGGGGATGAAAGTGCTTGCGTCTGGTCGAAAAGTTGAGTCGCACTGAGAGTTGGTAGCCTCGAGGTCATGCCAAACATCTGGGAGAACCCTGCGGGTGTTTTCCTCGATGCATCAGTTGCAGATGTTGGTATGTCGCCGCTTCTCCTTCTCTGAACACTAGACAGACCAGGCGTCCTCGGCGCAAAGCTCCCATTTGTACCGAAATTGTTTTGACTCTGTGTCTCCGGACCTGCAAGCAGCTCTTCAATGCCCGAAGTCGCTGATTTTGCTCCAGGGGACTCCTCTCGATGCCATGCTCCTTCTAGATCCACAAAGCCATCGTCGCCTTGATCCATTGTATGCTGTGTCTTGCCAGTGGTGACATATGTGTTCTCATCGTTCATCGCATTTGCGTCGAAATGTAGAATTGTCTTTTTGGGTGTAGTGCCAGAAGATCTGGTCATCGACTCGGTGTAGTCACGGTAGACTTGCGATTCCATAGGCTGCGTATCGCCGCCAGCGTAACCATGGAATGAGAATGCTCGTGTCATCGTCGCGTCCTGCGATGGTGTCTGTCGGGCCATGGCATCTATCTCGGCGGGAGCGCTTTTGGATGGGGTCAATCGCGGGACTTGCAATGTCTCACGTGAAGTTGAGACAGCGGCGACATGAGCGGCTGCGGTGCCTGAGGGTTGTGACAATGTCTGCAACGGATGCGACTCGTCATGTTCTGTGCTGTTCACCTGTGGCTGTGGCGCCTGCGCGGCGACGGAAGGTTCGCCATCCTGCAGGGATGCGTGCGTTAGTCGATGTGATCAGCGCCAGCGTGTTGAGCGCGGCGGAGCAAAAAACAAACCTGAAGCAGATGGCTCTGCAGTGCCGCGATATCTGGTATGGGAACGCTCCCCAGACTGTCCTCGCCCAGCGACTCCATTGCGCGAGAACGTGAGCATATGGGATGTATGTGTCGCAGAGTTGGTCGAGGCGAGTTGAATTGATTCCAGGCAATCGTCGCGCTTCTCTTCGTCACGAGAATGACGCGAAAGCCCGTGCACGGCTTTCCCCGCTAATGCATGCACTACACTAGAATCCGTCGCCACCATCCGCTGATCCCACCATTCACTGAAGCCGTGACGTTTGGTATACCAACTATCTTCGCTGCACTGTTCAAGCACGTCGACTTGTTTGGTCTATTTTCTCAATGGACCTGCAGGCAAGACGTTCATTTTCCGCTGGAGAATCCATGCATGCTCACGTTTTGGCATTGATCAAGGGGAACCGTGGCTCACCGATGGGATCTAAGTTGCTTCCAGGAGATAACTGAGATACATTATCAATTTTCAACAGGGTCACTATTCTTGCCGTAAGTGGTATATTAACGATTTAGCGTCGTTACGTGAATTTGCAAGTATCACTAAAGCGATGCGAAGACGAACGGTGTTCCAGAACTAGACACCATTTGTCTTTGCGGAGAGTCTAAATAAGGTTTACGACATGAACCATTGATAAATATGCTCAGGCCCCCAACTCTTTCAGCTCGCCGTCTTTTCGTATGCCAGTCTATACAAGCCGCTACGCGCCATCTCCTGGCTCATAGCCACCATGTCTATACGCCCATTCCCAGCCGGCAAAGACTGCCTCGACTTCATGAGAGATGGAGGCCAACCGGTGCCAGATGCCGACATCAGCGGGCTGGGCGTCATCCTAGCTTTCACTGTCAGCGCATATGTCACCTTTGCTCTGGTTCTTGCATCATATCTCTTTGGCCAGGTAGATGGATCTCTGTTGAACAGCGTCGATACGAGCGTCTTTCGCATCCGGCCTTACCGCCCACCTGAAACGCGTGGCAGTAGGCCAACGCGACTTCGCATCAGTCTGGCCCTCCGACAAGCCATCCTCGCCTTGAGTGATCAACAAATCGTCACTGGCATTGCTATTCTGGCCGCGGGGTTCCAAGGACTCAGACTCGGAGGCATTGATTCTTATCATTATCAGATTGTGATTTACCTTGCATGGATGTCAAGCAGTGTCCACCTATCTGCACTCTCGATCTTGGCTCCGATTCTCAAGGAACGACCAGCCTTGAGAATCTGGCGGCTTGTTGGAATGCTCGTTCTTCTGGTGTTACTGGTGATCGCTCTCATACCGACAGCTAGCAATGATTGGGGTCTGATTATGTGGAAGGATATGGCTCCTGGTAACAGTGGGTGGGGTGTGCCGGCAGTTTGTTTTTGGGCCACAACGTAAGTGACAGCCAGGCCTCTCTCTCACTGGCTCTCTTCTCGTATAATCCAACCTAGCTGTGCTGACGAGCATACTACAGCTATGGAGATGGAGTCAACCCGGATGCAGTGCTAGGTTTCTTGATTTTGTTCATCAGCTATGCCTGGAAGGTTGGCGGTCTCTTCGATGGTGTGTGCTCAGCATATCAACGATGGATAAGACACCCTGTCCAGTGGGCTTTCGA
This sequence comes from Cladosporium velox, assembly GCA_024604135.1. Lineage (NCBI taxonomy): Eukaryota > Fungi > Ascomycota > Dothideomycetes > Cladosporiales > Cladosporiaceae > Cladosporium > Cladosporium velox. The sequence continues at coordinate 152,242 of JANIIF010000017.1, read as the reverse complement.
GAAACTACTTACGTTCACAGCCAGGAAGTACGTCTCAGCGCATGGGCAAAGCAGCGCACAACGTTTTGGCTGGCTTCTTCTCCACCGTATCGTTGTCGCTGTCTGGGTGCCCTACTTCGCCGTCTTCGAAACTCTTGCCTCATTCTCTACAGCCATCTGGATTGCATGCCTGGGACTGGTCTTCGGTACAATCCAAATAGCGATACCACGCAAACAGAACCAGCCACTTTTGGGAGCGAATGAAAACATCTGGAGCTTTGGACAGCTCGTGCCTCTCATATTGTTGATACAACCCTTTTCTGTTGTCTGGGAGCACCTTATCTATATTCCCAAGAAGCCTGCTCAGGAGGAATCCGGAGACCGGAGCATCAGTACTATCATGCAACCAGCCACACCAAAAGCGTTCGAGGCTCGCATCAGCGAAGAAGTCCAACAATCCACGTCGCTCCTAAGCTACCTCGCGTTACATGAGCCCATGAAACTGGCTCATCGCGTCCTATATCAACCGACTCCTGTGGAACATATCCTGCTGGGGTCGAAGGTCTTCCACTTCAATGTTCTACTCACCCAGCCTGCTATAATCGCAGCATCTGCTCTAGCATTCTATACCGATGCATGGCTGATTGGTTATTCGACGACGGGTAACTGGAATAATTTCTGTATTGTGCTTGGTGTGTACGTTGGTGCTGCTTGGCTTTCAACCTTTTTTCTGTTACCTTGGTTCGCGCTTGGGCGTAAGGTGAAAGAACCGCGAACGTCATACGCCTCGATCAGTGAGCAAATAGAGGATGGTATTGCCCTCCAAGATGGAATTTGAGGAGTCTGGAGTGCTCGACTCTCAATGGACTACCATCCCCAAATCACTTTAACTCCAAATACAACCTAAGACACGACATGGAGAAACGCTGACGAACTGAGGCATAACACCGTTTCACTTCATTAAGTTCTGGTGAATACCACGCAGGGCATCGAGCATGACCGTTATGAAATAGCACCATGACGCAGAATGGACGGCACTCTCAATAGCTCACACGACATCAATCTTCTGTCACCACCGAACATGCAGCTTGGTACGAGAGGCAGCAAGGCAGAGACCTCCAAAGCTTGTCCACGTCATCTGACGCCATGTTCACTGCAGTTGGTTCCAGAGCTATAAGACCGGCGTCGAATCCCAAACGATTTCCAACCATCAAAAACACCACAACCAAGCCGTCGAAGTACAGCCATCGAAACAAGTGAGCCACTTCACTACCAACCTCTACCAAAAGCAATGTGGCCGTTCCCAAGCTACTACGGCTACTATCCGCCCGCCTACAGCTACTATCCGCCCGCCTACGCATCGACCTCCTGCCTCGACCGCCGCACCAACACGCGCTCCCTCTGGGGCAAGCAAACTTTCCTCGGCACCGGCGCAAACCACCACGATCTTATCAGCTTCTCCCTTACCAACGCCAAAGATCCCTCTGACGAGACGCTGATCGTCAGGAACCCCGTCAGAGACTATCACTTCAAAGGTCTGCAGACCAGCAGGCTGGAAGCACTTTTTGAGGATTTGTCGGATTTGCAGGAGTCGCGGGTTGGACAGCCGGATGAGGTGTTTGAGGAGTGCGAGATGCGGCAGATGACGCTTGATACGTTGGCGGAAGAATTGCAGCGGAGGAAGCAATGGTCGGGGGATGACGATGGGTTTGACCCTGATGGAGATAAGGAAGATGAGTGATGGTGCTGAGGGCCACTTCAGTTTTGTTCCAAGGATGGCGAGCGAATGAACGAGTGAATGGAGTTTGTCTAGTCAGATGATCGACTTCCTGAGATATGATCGAAAGGATCAAGTTATTGATCATCAAGATGGGTGATTGGATCAATTTGTTTCCTATTAAGTCACATTGGTTGCACAAGATCAAACCGATCGATTGGTTTTTGCGATAAATATCGTCCTGGGCCTGATCTCCATTCCATGCGTTGAGTCCCCACTTCTGAAGCCACCATGCAATCAGTCACCGAAACCCCCATCACTATCTACTGCCACTACACCCACCCCGTCCTCCCAACCGATGAAATCGCCCCCTTAGGCTCAGGCAACATCTTCACCGACATCATCATCATAAGTGGCCCACAAACCCGCCCGCGCGTGATCAAGTGCGTCAAGCATCCACTCAACGAACGCGATGCAGGGTTTCTCTCAGTCAATTGGGAGAGACAGCGTTTGGAAATTTTACGACATGTTCTGGTTGAAGTTCAGAAACTCAGGACGGCGTACTGGGCGCAGCAGCTGGCTGATCACCAGAGGTTTGGGCGGCGGGAGGCGCTGGCGAGGGAGCATAGTATCAAGATCGTTGAAGTGGCGATTGGGTATGCGGATCAGGACGAAAGGGAGAAGCTAGAGGGGAGAGTAAGACGAACCTCTGTGTGTGGTGTGATGTAATTCCTCCATAGACTGATCTATAGAAACCTAGACAATAAGATGTTAATACACTGAGATTGTCAAGGCGACGAAGCCTTCACGTGGAATCGGAGCGGCGAGGACGAACGTCTGGAATGGTGGTACCAATGAGACGCCGTTTTTCATTTATCCACTTCAAGCGCATGCAATGGTGGTATCCCCGTTGTGTATGTGCCTCTATGGTCAGAAATTGACACCGGAACGACATGAGCGCCACTGAGAGAAGCCTAAGAGACCGATGCCGTATGCACAGTTATGCATGAAAATTTACATACGCTAAATGCTTAGTCGTGGGAATCGTCCACGTCGGAAGGACCAAAGACACGAGAGGCAGGTGTTTCATGACACATATATGATCAGATGTCTCGACTCGAGCTCTCGGAAAACGCGATTGTGCATGATGACGATTGTGCATGATGCGACCAGACATTGCATACTGGCAAATATCTTGACCTCTCGCATGCGGGCTCACATCTGGACTTGGTAACAATCGACACATACGGAGGTAACTCCACCTTTGACGAGCGCGTGGACCTTCTTCTTGGATCTTTATCAGAGCCAACTATAGTACCCCAGTGTGGGGTAAACAAGGTGCAAGGTGGGTCTAAATGTAGGTCAAGCACATAAGCGAGGGCGGGTGATATCTTACCGACCGGCAACACGCTTAAGGATATGGGCGAAGCGCCGTATCAGTCAACCCAGTCGCTGTTCTCCATGACTTTGCCTACTGCTTTCGACGAGCGCGTGGACCTTCTTCACGACTTCACAGCAACGCTACAGCTTTTATCCATCGCTGGTCTACTATGTGTACCCCAAACATGGGGTAAACCAGCATGGATCCACAGATAAGTTGTCATGTGCCGAGCAGCATGGGTTGGAGATATCAGCCGTGTGGCAATTGATAGGCAGCTGTATAAAGAGCCATCTATTGTCTTCTTCGATAATGCTCAGTTCTTTACAGTCGTCTTTTCCAAAGCTGTAGATCATCAACATGTCCGAACTCGACGCTGCCCCACCCAACACTCACGCCGGCGGTAAAGACCACGCCCTGCGCACGAAAGGAAGCGAACCGATGAATGCTGCCACCGATGTAGACGTCGAGATTGGATATACAGATGAGAGAATCAACATGGAAGAATACGAGCGATCCGTGCCACTTTGGAAGCGCATCTGGCAGCATAGCTTGACGCAAATGATGTTGCTGAGCGTACAAGCTTTCTGTGGTCCTGCTATGGCGGATGCTATCGCTGGTTTGTACTCCGATACCGATGAATGTATACCACGGTAGACCACTCGCTAACAACTCTGCAGGTCTTGGTGGAGGAGGGCTTGCCACTCCTCAAACATCAAACATTGCGACCGCAATCAACTACACCATGCTGGCAATTTGTTGTGCTCTCGGCGGACCAATCGTGAACAAGCTCGGTACAAAGTGGTCGTTGGTCATCGGCGCCTGCTCGTTTCCCATCAGAGGCTCGTCATATTATTGCAACAGCAAATTTGGTAATCAATGGTACTTGATCCTTGGTGGATTCTTCACTGGCATCGGCACCGGCACCTGGTACGTTGCTGAATCTGGTACCATTATGTCTTTGGCCCCCACGAACTCTCGCGGCAAGTACCTGGCTCTGTGGATCGTCGCTCGTAATCTAGGACAGCTTGTCGGAGGTGCCATCAAGTAAGTGCATTGCCCTTGTACTTGGGTGGCGATGAAATGCTAACGGAACGAAGCCTTTCGAAGAATCACGCGAAAGGCGTGACTGGCGGAGTGACCCCCGATACATACATTGCATTCTTGATCATCGAATGTATGGCTCTGCCGTTTGCGTTCCTTATCTCACCCCTCGAACGTGTTGTCCGATCCGACGGCACCAAGATTCTCGTGTCTGAGAAACTGTCTACGAAGACAGAGTTCAAGATGATCAAGGTTACCATGACCTCGAAGCTAATCTTGCTGTCCGCTCTCTGGGCGATCTGGTCTTTTTTCTACAGGTAGGCGATGGTGAGCATCATCAATCTGTGGTCGTATTACTAACACAATCAATAGTGGCACGTGGTCAACCTACCTAGGAACCTACTTTAGTGTACGAGCTCGTGCGTTGTCATCGCTGATCTCGCCTTTCTTCTGCATCATCGGGTGCTTCGCACTAGGCATCGTTCTCGACATGAAGAGCTTAAGCCAGCGAAGAAGAGCTCAAATCGGGTTGTTCATGGTCGTGTTGCTCAACCTTGGAGTTTATATCTGGTCAATCGTCATGCAGACTGGATTCAACAGCCATAACCCAGGCAAGATCGACTGGGACGATGCGCTTTATCCGCGCTCGTTCTTGCCTTACTTCTTCGTACAGACGACTGGTCCACTCTCCCAGTCCTACATGTACTGGCTGCTATCTTCGTTTGCGACCGACGCGCAAGGTGAGTAATGTTCAGCCAGACTTCTTATCGACCGCATGCTAATCATATCATGTGTAGCGAACGTCCGTAATGGTGCGGCATTCCGCTGCCTCGAAGCTATCGGCCAGGCGATATCGTATTGCATGAACACTCAGATCAAGACCAGCCCTCTCATCGGTTTCTGTGTTACCTTCGGCTTGATGGCTCTTGCTTTCGGTCCGATGTTAGTGCTAGTCAACTCAACACCAGAGCGCATTCCTGCCGACGTGGCCGCTGAGGAGATTCAACGCGCTGAAAGCAAGGTTGGCGTGGTTGAAATCGACACAAAAGCATAGAAGTCTGATATGCTGCACGACTTCGTAGCCTCATGGCGAGGACGGTCGAAGTCGAAGACGGGCAAATGTATTTGGGGGCCGGAAGACGACGAGTGAAGAAGCCCTCGTAACATGAAACATAAAGACGGCTGGTCTTTGCCCCAGGCACCAATACTGTATCTGCCTCACAACTTCTCCTTCCGAGCTCCGAGCCTCCCCCTTTTCGATACCTCGTCCCACTATCTCCACCCTCAGATATTCCACGCATGACTCGAGTCACTGTCATAAACTTACGCGCACTCGTAGGCGCAGCATATGTAGGTGGATTGCGTGAGTCTGGTGACAACTTATACTTCCATCTGCTCTACTGTACATCCCGTGAATCAACCGTCCACCATGGTCAACCTCCTCTCACTTCCCAATGAGATGCTCATATGCATCTATGAACACAGCTCCACGATTGAATCAGCTGTGTCTCTCTCAAGTGTCAACAGAAGGTTGCGCTCCGTCTGGCTAAATCATACGGATCATATCGCCGAAGCCATCCTGCGAAGGCAAATTCCCGCGTACCAAGATGCAGTCGACCTTGCAGTTTTAGAGGAAACCTTGATCGACAAAACCCGGCTTGCTTTGCCGATGACGAATCAGATTCCTGTTCGTCACTACCTCTCTCGACTTCTACGCAATGCAAGCCTCGCCTCGAGCGCAACGGCCGCATGGGCGGCGTGCGAAGGAGGCCATGCATCAGACAGATATCAAGCCAAATTGGTCCACATTTCACCCCAAGCTGTGTACTACTTGATGCGAAAGATTTTTTTCTCGCATCGATGGCGGAGCAAATGTTTAGACAGCCACCTGTACTCGACTTTCGACGCATTGTCAAAAGACGCCATGATGCCTATCGACAACTTCTTGTGTTTCTTGACAAGCACTTATGCTGATTACGATGAACGTCTCAAGCACGGTATACCCAAGCCTGAGGAAGACTGGACAGAGGAGGATGAGTGGAAAGACGAGGAAAACGGGCACGTCAATACGGAAGATTGGGAGTACTTGGACGATGTTTGGGACGCGGTGATTTCTTACAAATTTCATGGGAGTGTGAAACTGAAGGAGATGCTTTGCAATGATATAGAATGATCTTGAAATCACCTACCACTTACCCCAGGTCAGTTGTGAGCCATGCTATAAAGTCTGGTATTCGCACAATCTACGAATATAAACGGTAGATTTCTCTACGCTGCGTACATATCAGTATGCCTCGGCGTACTCTGTCCATCACCTGTATTGCATGATAAAAGAGACGATGGGTTGAAGTTCATGACTCAGCGCTGCCGGATCCATCAGGACAGTGCGTAGATGCCGTCTTCCGAAGACATTCGATAGTCGAAGCATACGAGAGCGAGGAGAGGCAAGTACCTGTACCTCGATGGTCAGAACGAGTCGATATAACGGGGCAGGCTCCGGTATCGGGCAGACATGTCTACACGGGTGCCTTGTTTCCGCGGAGGATGGAGGATTGAGGATTTGAGAAGGAGGAAAAGCTTTTGATACATTGATCGACTTGCAGATCATCAAGCAGATCACGATAGATTAAAAATTGAGGAGGCCGTGCGGTCTGGATTCTGACTCCCTCCTACCCACTCAGCGTTAGGGCAGCATTTTTCTAGTTTAGAAATATCAGTGCCATCTCTGGCCGCTGGTGCACTGCGGTACATTTCCACTTCCTTTCCATCACCAACAACTCTGCACGTTTTGGCAACGCCTTGCGCCCGTTCTTAGCAACGCAGTCTATCGATTCCGTGCGCTCCTCCGCTAGGCCGATGGCGGAGCACGTGCGGAAGTTGACAGTCGCAACTGCCGCTGCTGTGACACGCCATTTTTGCAACCACGTGATAGATCTGCATGACTCGTGTTTTGTGTACGATTCACGGTCAGCGCAACAATAGGAGTCTACGCTATTCTTCATCTCGTCGGAACGCAAATGACCAGAGATGACGATGCCAATTGCCAAGACCACACATTCGCAGTACATCTTGGGCATCTCTGTTGCCGATAGCCGTGTAGATTCACCGATTGTTGACGCTTTACACCTCCTGAGAATCTCTGATGGGCTCTGTTGCAAGTCTCGAAACTGTGGAGACGAAAAGAACATCACTTAGGGTTGAATTTTGCATCCCCTCCCTGCATGCGATTGCACAAAAACTCTATATATCCGTCGGCACGGCTGAAATATGAACCTTCTATACAGCTGTCCGGGTGAAGTTCGGTGCCGCAAACTCACTCTCGTGTGGTGGTGTAGGCAAGGGGGCATTGTGGCATTAGCAACAGCTTAACAAGACGGCGACAGTGTGACAGCGATTCGGGATCAGAATCGTGAGCGCCCGATGATTGTCTCTGCCTCAACCACGTGGCAGGAGCCTGTCTGCTCTGGCGTCCGACGTTGTGGGAACGCGGACCTTTGTGGTATGCGTTTTTGACTTCGACCGGTTGCCGATCAACACCCTTCCTCGCGGTCTAGGTTCAAACACCGTACTGGTCTCTCAATGGTAGAGCGAGCAGTACGGACTTTGAAGCTAAACCGCAAGCCCTCCCCCTTCTTTGACCACCCTTGAAGTCGGACTAGCGCTATTCACGCCGATCTGAACCTCTGGCGATTCATGTTAGTGTCTCCCGAACTCTGTTCAAGACCCTCCATTGCCCCGACCGGTTGGCAATGTCGACTGATACTGCGTCTACAACCAATGGCGAAAAGACTCGCGAATTACTCGGTGACTGAAGCTTTCTGTTAGTGCAGTTCATGCAAGCATATGCATGAGGGCTTCAGTCTTTAGTAGATGAGGTGCCACGATGATAGTGATCAAGGCTTCGAACGTGCCCTTTGGGGTCCTCTCGGGCCTGTCACCTTCATCTGTACTTCTGCTCCGACATCAGCAACTCTAGTCGCCTACTGTACTGATCCTTCCAATACATGGCAATATGGCTAGCTCTTCGAAGACTATGAGCAATATTGCTCACCTCACACCTGCAGACATCGCAAAATGGCCGCCAGCAAACTACGAGAACCCCGACCGGATAACATGGATGCCAATATATGCGAGCATCTGGTTTGCTGGAGCTACAATCGTGTTTGCAGTGCGATGCTGGCTGCGCTTCCGGGGCCATGCAGGCAAGCTGGGTTTGGATGATGTATGCAGGACCCCAAATTATGAACCATCCAGTGAGATAAAAAGAATCTGACTGTCTCCAATAGGCAATTCTTTTCCCCGGCTGGCTTGCCGGTTTGATGTTCACAGCAATCGCGATAATTTACACCCAGTACGCCAAAGGAGACCGACACGTCTGGGACACTCCTCCTAACAGACGGACCGACCTGGTGCTGTGTATGTGGCTAGGAGAGTTCTCGTTCCTGGTCTGTGGAGGATGCACCAAGGTGTCGATCCTGTTGTTCTATCGTCGTCTCGTCTCTGGGACATATTCGACACGCTACAAGTGGCTCATTTGGGCTGCTATCGGTTTCACTGTTGCATACACCTTTACGTTCTGCGTCGTTCTTCTGGCCAATTGCACACCAACGAGAGCATACTGGATGGCGTTTGACTTCAAATACGCCCTGACCGAAAACTATCAATGCATGGACACAAGTGTCATCAACGCAATGGCCGGTGTATGCGCTGCTATTAGCGATTGCTACGCTGTGGCCCTCCCTTGCATCCTCACCTGGCAACTCACATCTGTGCCAAGGAGACAGAAGATTGCGTTGTTCGGCATCTTCTCACTGGGTCTGGTCGTTGTCGCCGTGAGTGGCGTGCGAACGTATTGGCTGATTGGTATGTAGTTCGAAGAGCGGAGACCACGATAGATAAGTTCACATGTGCTAACTTGTGATTGCAGAGACGGGTACATCTAAAGACATTACACGGTCCGCCTTCAACCTGTTCGTTTGGGCGCAAATCGAGCTTCAGGCGGGCATTATGTGCGCCTCCGCGCCGTCTCTGCGCGTCTTCTTCCGCCGCTACCTTGGCGTGGTCAGCTACGGCTCACGAAGAACGCGAGATACCAATGCGAGTGGAACAATCGGAAGTCATCACATCACCGTGAAAAAGGACACGAGCGTGACGTTCGAGACGGACCCGACCGAATCGACCGAAGACCTGACCACAGCAATCGACAAAATGCCTGTGGACAACAAGCCAGCTTGGTCGCCAATCAGTGCTGATAGCAAAGCGAACAGCGCTGGCGCTGGCGCTGCCTCTGCTACTCGCTACTCACACGAAGAAGACTCATACGGCTTGAGCGATCTGACTTGGAAAAGGGTGGAGAAAGAGCGCAAATGGGACGAGCGGGTATAAACAGAGGGAGAGCACCGGATGACACAAATTATTTCTTTTAATACGCCATTCACTCACGCGCACCGTACACTGAAGAAAGCCGTGCGATGATGGACAGGTTTTGGAGACCTTTTCTCGCCTTTTCTCTCCTTCCACTGCTGTGGTAATTCAAATACACGCGAATAAGTACTTAGGATCCTAGCTCCATCGGGGTGTACGATGTCTTTTCTCAAATCGCTCCATTTTGTGCACGACTCAAGCCCCAGCTCCAGCTTTGTCGTCGTTGCTCTTTCCTGTCACTAATGGCTCTGTACGTATTTAGGAGCTGCTCTCCATTGAGATACTGTCCACGTCGCCATTTTATCTCGAAGTCTGGTGTGCTAGTACTGTCTGCTGGAATTTCATCATAATATTCTTTGCCATTGAGAGTTCATGAATAAGCTTCAGACCACTTCCGACATGACTGAATCTATTTGCCAACGTCAGACCCTTAATTACCGCACGTCTATCACCGCCATAACCACTTTGGCTCTCAAAGTCTCGTATAGCCCGTATTCTGTTTCAGAGCGGAAATGGACCTCGTCTAGGTGAACCTCTACAGTGACTGGAGACACAACAGACACTTCCTCTCGGACAGGGACTGCGGCCTTTGATGATTGCCGGCCAAACCATGAAGTCTTTTGAGGTGGTGGCGGCGGTGGCGGGAGAGCAATGGCTTCTGCGTGCTGTCGCATCCTCTCTGCTGGTATGCCATCAGATACTGCGTTATGTAGCTGCACTTTCAGCTCGTACAGGACTTCGTCCTGCTGCCAGAATTGTGTGCCATTTTGGCTGCCTTCGAACTGAATTATCGTTGGCACTTCGTCATCTGGGAATCCCACGGCTGTGCCTTTTCGATTGGCATCTAGACTCATGTTAGACCTTGCCGTGTTTATCCTGCGTTGATCACCTTACTTTGATCCGACGGTATGAGCACCATCATAGTCTTGGATAACCCTTGTAACGCGCGCTCTCTGATGTGGTCGCCAATTTGTGCCACGATTGATGCGACATGCTGGCTTCTTGATAGCCCAACTTGCTCACGGATGTTCCATGGTTGTGGTGTTTTTCGGTCGCCCTTTCGCTCTGTCGACTTGCGGTCGCCAGAGGTGCTTTCCTCGTATGAAGGGGGCTCAGCCATGTTGATTGTGTATGATATGAGGAACGTGAGGAGTCACTGCACCGGTGAAAGACTTTCTAACTATATGATTGCGGACTGCGGTCATAGTTGCGGTTCCGGTGAACGACAGGTCACAAGGTGTTGGTCAGAGAGTCTAAGCCACCATCGCATTGGGCCTTAGGCACAATGTGCACAGCTCCTAAAGCTAATGGTGCCGGCAGCAATCCATCGTTCGACGCTAGAAGCTCAGAAGAAGTGCTTATTTATTGTTGCTGACCAAAAGAGAGTCTCTGCAGGGAACGTGTCGTACTAAATCGCTTGCGCCTCCGCGCCAAGCTTCTTCAGGCCTTCTTCAGCCCTATGAGGCCGCCCCAAATTACTGAGGCTGCAGTGCATGTGACGGACATCGTGCCGGCAGCCGCTGGTAGCACAGCCGTGTTCCGAGTCAGTGTCCTTGGTGCATTACAATGCTCTGCAACATTGCGTACACTGCCACCTCAGTGGGGTCAAGCATGGTCTTTACGACCACGATAAGCAGTAATGCAGCCACTCCCATACCCGCGCCGGCTCCGTAACATCCACCTTAGCGTCTCTGAGTCGGCTCAGACGTGCCACGGACATACATTGTATACCTTGTGAATGCCTCGTGACACCTGTGCTGACCTCTACTAGTGAAAGAAGGCAATAGGCCTGCAATAGACTGCGCCTTGCACGATGTGACTCTTGTAGGACCATTGACAGATCATGAGCACATATAAATATCGCCTCCTTCGAATCATGTTACACAAGTCCATCAACACTTCTCACCAACAACTCTCTTGCGATATACACCCACCCATATTGAGAAGACTCAAACCGCAATGTGGTATCACGTTTCCGAGCCCAACTCGTACCTCGCCGTTACTGGTGTAGGGATCGACAATGTCCGAATCACGAAGAAATGCTTCATCATGCCTTTCCAGAAGGTGACGAAGATCTCTATCACACCCTTCGATTTCTCTATGGCACTCCAAGCTATGACAAGCGAGAAGCTGCAATTCTCCTGTAAGTCTCTCAGAGGCAATTTTACCACGATCGTCACTAACAAGTTATGTAGTGCCTGCTGTCTTCACTATTGGACCTCACGATGACAAGTCCTCTCTGGAGAAGTACGCTGTCCTTCTCACTGGTGACTCTGATGGTCAAGTTAGTGCGAGGGGCTCAGCCACTATCGCCACTGGACGCAACCATGTCCAGGATATTGTGAAAGGTATCATCGAAGGAGAGACTCGTTCCATCGTCTCCAACATGACCATGGAGGAGCTCTTCAACAACCGCCGCCTGTTCAAGGCCCAGGTCAGTCTTGTCTTACATATCGCGTTAACATTTCTCACAGTGGTGCTAATGATTCCTAGGTTATCGAGTGTGTTCAAAAGGAGCTCGATCAATTTGGTCTGCGCATCTACAATGCCAACGTCAAGGAGCTTCAAGATATGGGCGAATCCAAATACTTCGAGTCCCTTGCCAGGAAAGCACACGAAGGTGCTCAGAGCCAGGCTCAAGTTGATGTCGCCAACGCACGAATGATCGGCAAAGTTGGTGAAGCTGAGAAGGAGGGCGAGGCAAAGCAGAAGATTGCCAAGATCAACGCTCACACAGCCGTGCTCGAGACTGAACGTAAGGTCGAGAAAGCCAACGCCGACCAGAAGCTCAAGACTAGAGAGATCGAGATTGCGCGTGAGTTGAACTTGGAGCAGATCGCTGCCGAGCGTGCAGCGCAGCACAAGGATGCCGAGCTTCAACGAGGAGTTGAGGAGAAGAGAGCTGCTATGGAGCTGGAACGTCTTCGTGCTACCACCGTTACACAGGCCAGGATTGCTCGCGAATCCGCACAGCAGAAGGCTGATGCTGAATACTATCAGAAATCCAAGGAGGCTGAGGCCCACCTGGTCAACCAGCAAGCAGAGGCCGACGCGAGAGCTTACCGCGGAGAGAAAGATGCTCAAATTGCCGCCGTCAAGAAGACGCGTGACGCTGAAGCCAACTTCACGGTCATGGAGAGGCAAGCTGAAGCCAACCTCCTCGCCAGCCAGAAACAGGCAGAGGCCGACTTTATCGTCGCGCAAAGGCAAGCCGAAGCGAACTACATCATCAAGCAGAAGGAAGCCGCCGGTATCGTTGAGACCGCCAAAGCGTACGGCGAGCTTGCGAAGGTCATGGGCGGTCCACAGGGCCTCATGCAGTATCTCATGCTGCAAAACAACACATACGAAAAGCTCGCCTTGGCCAACGCGAAGGCGATCAACGGTCTGCAGCCCAAGATCAACGTGTGGAACACCGGATCGGCTGGGGGCGAGGGAGCGGATCCCACCGCGCCTATCCGAAACCTCTTCCAGACTTTGCCACCGCTTCTCAGCACTATCCAGGATCAGACTGGAATGCAACCGCCTGCCTGGTTCGCCAAGATGCCTGAGCAGAACGGCGACATGGGCGACATGACCACCCAGGAGAAGGTTCGCGCAAAGCAGGAAGCTCTGATGAACGGTAACGGCCACTAGAGGTGTGATTTGTTCTAGGCGAAGCGCATTGCAAGTCGGAAAGATTTTCTTTTGTCTGCGTAATGGTGTAATCGAGCTTCGGAGAGATTGGAAGCAGTGCTTGGATTGGATTAGGATTTTTTGTTTTGATACCCCGTATGAAATGAACTCATAATTCGCACTCTCAGTGGTTTCACACACCGAACTTGTGTTGATAGTTAGTTGTAGCAGCTCACAAGTCGCTGAGATGCGAAGACCACACGAGCTTGAGATGGTAGTGTTCTAGGTGGTATCTCAGTGGCAAGCACATCGACTCCAAAATGTGACACTGAATTCCTTACCGTAACTGATTCTGAGGAACGGGCTGAGGTCAAACGTCATGTCAATGGTAGAAAACTGCGGACACATATGATGATAAGGGTTGAACACGGCGATGCGCGAATATGATTCCATTGAGAGAGAAATAGATGTGTATGTATAGGTGTATCTCGTTAAATCTCAAAGCATCATGCCTTGAAATATGTTACTGAATATTCGGTGAGAGCGTATTATCGCAAATATAAAACCACAAGCTTCTTGTGCAATCCCGTAGGTGCTGCGCCGAAGCTTGAAAGGGTTTTATGATCTAAGCACGGTAGCTCGCAGGAGCGTTGTAGCTGGCAGGCGCACTGTAGCTGGCGGGGGCGCTGTAGGCCGAAGCAGGGGCGCTGTAGCTTGAGGGAGCCTCGTAGCTCGAGGGAGCGCTGTAGGCAGGGGGAGCATCCTTCTGGTAGGTAGAGGGAGTGCCAGTAGAGTAGGCAGGGGGAGCTTCGTATGAGTCGGTAGGCTTGCTGGGAGTGTTGTACGAGTCGTTGGTGGTAGGCTTGCTGGGAGTGTCGTATGAGTCGTTGGTGGAAGGCGTGCAGGGGGACTCGCTGTTGTCCTTATCGGAGGGGGCGTCAGTCGACGCCTCTCCAGAGCCGCCAAGGTGGATACCGCCGAAATCGATCATGCCCTCACCCTTGCCGTTGCTGGCACCCTTTCCTGAGACCGATCCCTCACCAAGGCCTCCAGCGTGGATGGAGCCGATGTCCAGACCACCTTGTCCCTTGCCCGAGCTGGCACCGTTTCCAGAAGTGGAAGCCTCACCAAGACCGCCGGCGTGGATGCCACCGAAGTCGAGCAGACCTTCTCCCTTAGCGTGAGCAGCTCCGTTCTGTCCAGAGACCGCACCCTCTCCGAGGCCACCGGCGTGAATGGCACCGACATCGATAGAACCCTCACCCTTACCATGAGCAGAGCCACCGAGGCCGAGCTGTCCAACGACACCACCAAGGAATCCACCAGCAGCCTCAAGGCCGCCGTTAGCAGCTCCCTGGAGACCAAGGCCGCTGATCAGGCCCTCGATGCCGCCCTGAGCACCACCGGTGGCAGAAGCATCGGCACCAGCGTGGAAGAAGGCGCTGATAGAAGCGTCGGCCTTGCCGTGGAACTTAACACCAGTCTGCTTCAAGCCGCAAAGAAGAGCACCAACACCGGCAGTGGCGGAGACGGAAGCATCGACAGAGGCGGAAGCGTCAACAGATGCGCTGCTAGAGAGAGCAGCGCTGAATTGAGCGCCTGCACTGCCAGTAAGAGATGCCGAGCCCTCAGCAGACACGCCAGCAGTAAGAAGGCCACCGAAGAGAGCACCGAGACCAAACTCAGCATCGTTCTCCACAGAGCCCTGGATGTTCCCGCAGGCGGAGACCATTGCGTCAAGACCAGCAGAGAACTTAGCAGAGGCCTTGCCGTAGACTTGGCCAGTGACGCCAGCATCAGCTGAGACCTCAGCGTCAGCGTTCAAGGAAGCACCGATAGATGCAATACCCTTGATGATGGCCATGGCGTCGGCATCGGTAAGGTCCAAGCCAACTTGGGCTTTGACCTCAGCCTTGAAAGAGGCACGGACACCAGCACCACCCTCGAGCTTGGCCTGAACGCCAGCGCAGACGCTGGGAAGCTTGGCCTCAAGGCCAACGACGACACCAGCAGCCAGGTGAGCATCAGCATCGACACCAGCAGAGCCCTTGGCGCTGGTAGAGGCGCCGGCGGAGGCACCAGCGGAAGACTTGCCAGTCAGAGAGCCGAGGAGGCCGCCGACCATACCCTCACCAGAAGCGGAAGCAGACTGCTTGCCCATGAGGCTGCCGAGAAGACCGGCACTTCCAGAACCACTGGCCTGGCCGAGGCCGAAAGTGCGGCGCTCGAGTTGCTGAGACTCCTGCACGGGAGCTGCAGCGGCGGCGGCGACAAGAGCCGCAATAGTGAAAGCGTGGTAGACCATGTTGTCGAAATTAGAAATTAAAAGTTTCGTTGTAGTGAAAGATGCGTATCGATTAACGAATGTGGGTATTGCGAGTCAGAAGCGAGTGTGATCAAACAAAGTTGATTAAAAGAAGACTTGGGTGAGTTGACTGGAGAGAAGAAGATTGATTGATCAGAGCAATACCTTACAGACTTATACCATCAGGCTGAGTGTTCTGGAAGGGGTGCGTTGAAAGTAGTCCAACGACCAGATCGGTGCGCTCGAGAACTTCTGCAGCGCGCGGACTGCAGATCCCACGTTCTCGTGGTCCATGCCATGGCAATGGTTTGCCTTGTAGATTATATGAGCAGCAGCAAATTACTTGCTTGAGGAGATAAAATGGGTCGTATGTCGTCGCAATGCCTTGGCGCACAGGGGAAGCGTTGACTATTGGCCACGAGGTGGCGGCGTTGGAAGGTTGAGCAGCTGGTATAGCGCGAAGGCTGCGCTACCAGGCTGAAGAGGACACAAGCATACGCAAAGATTGTGTAGTTTAGACTGTTTAGTGCAAAGACGTTGGAGTGATAGACATGGTGATCTCTGCAGAGTTTCGGCAGAACTGCAATGGTGCAAAGCGGTAAGGTGAAGTGGATTCGGATCCACGGCTAGGGCGCACGTTCCTCTTCACATCACGAATGATCGACACGCGGCGATATCCTTGTTTGTCCTACTTCCTATTCCAGACACCAGTATCCCGGTGCCTGGGACCTCCCTCGCCGCCGATCACACTGTTTCCCATAGGAGATATTACGGCGATACAATTCTTGAATTAACAGTTCGTTCGTGTGCACACTGGAATGACTAGAAATCCCAGGCCTCGCGTCTTCCCTTCATTTGACATCTCAAATCCCCAAGCAGAGACTAGCAACGATAGTCCAATGAATCAGGCATTCCATTTGTTTTCCCAATCCAGGAATGGCCCACTTCAACAGTCATCACTATCACGTTCCTACAATATATTGTGTGCAGAGAAGGTGCCAGCTCCCGCGTGACATTCGGAGCACCTCGCACTCCAGCTCCATTCAATCAACATTCAGATACGATGGCCCTGATTACGTCAACCAACCCCTGAAAACTCCAGCAATCGGGAAGATGTATCTTTTGATCCATTCAAACCGGTGCGACCAGCATAGAAGAAATTTCCATTGCGAGCTACCGATGGAGCGATCCAGCTTGACCGTTGCATCGTTCGCATGGCTTCCGCCATCAGGCGTCCTGCCAGGCCCACGAAATTCGATAAAAATGATCGGTTTCTTCCCAACTCAGGACATGGTATATAATATATTTCCAATAATGTAAAGCATTCCGAAGCAGTCCCGAAGCGAATATGACGAGCGCGTTGTCGTGACGATGATACGGCCATGCAAGCCTAGGGAAGGAAAACCCGATTTGCGAATACTAGAATCGATAGCACTGCAGTGCTCGGAGTTTAAACAATTTGATGAATACGCTGGCGCCTGTTCTGGTAACGAGAAAGCGATAGATTCAAAGGTGCATGTGACATGATCTTCACATGTCCGTCTTACCCCAACCCTGACCCTTCCACGGAATACCTGATCTTCAAACAATGACAACAACGTGGCTCAATCATGATTACTGTGTAAACTGAACCTTCTCGAACTTACATATATGGCAGAGGGAGAGTATCGTATAATATAGGTCGGGCTGTGTATGGTCTATCCAAATCGACGTCGTACAGCGATTGTGCTCGAGTTTCCACACAAAATCTCAATGAAGCAAGGGTGTTTAGTTCCTGCTGCTTGAGATACCAAAGGAAAAGATATACTCGAAGTGCAATGATTCCGGAAATCGGGAGGCACTAGTAACAACATCCCAAAAGTCGACACTCTCACTCGTGTACTTGTAGCTTCTGGTATCAGTGTACAGGAAGCGTGCCACGGCTTTTACATAACCTTATGGGTGCAACAATCGGGGAATGTTGTTTGGTGTACTCGATGTAAAAGTTGTCTCTCTCTTTTTCATCCTCACTATTACTATCATCGAGGACACCTTATGTTGGACATGTTCATGTAGAACCTAGAAGCAAAGAGTACATGTAAGGAGTTGTCCTGCTGACTAAGTCCGGCCCGACAAACGCCGAAGAAGGCCGAATACCTGTCCAGTATGAAGTCACTACTGGCCGCCTATCGCATACACATATTCAATATAACATTTTCCCAAGGAACCCCTCTAGCCATAAACACAACAGACATCCGAAGGATAACACTCCGCAATCGATATCCACCACAACCATGAACTCCGTGGCCTCCAAGCGCCTCTTCCAAGAGTACAAGCACCTTACCACCGACCCGCCCGAGGGCATCACAGCAGGCCCCGTCAACGAAGATGACCTTTTCCTCTGGGAGGCCATGATCCAAGGCCCTGAGGGAACACCGTACGAAGGCGGCGTCTTCCCAGCAGAGCTCAAATTCCCCAAGGACTACCCTCTCATGCCGCCTACCATGAAGTTCCAATGCGACATCTGGCACCCAAATGGTACGGCACATATAATAGAGCACTTATAGAGCTAGACTCGGACTGACATGACCACAGTCTACGCTAACGGCGTCGTCTGCATATCGATCCTCCACCCGCCCGGCGACGACCCCAACCACTACGAGCAAGCTTCCGAGCGCTGGAGTCCGATTCAGAGTGTGGAGAAGATCTTGATCAGTGTCATGAGCATGATCGCTGAGCCAAACGACGAGAGCCCGGCCAATGTGGATGCTGCGAGAATGTGGAGGGAGAGGAGATCGGAGTTTGAGAGCAGGGTCAAGGCGGATGTCAGGAAGAGCTTGGGATTGTGAGCGGCAATGATGATGAAGAAGAGCTTGGGAGTACGAGTGAGGCCACGAGTGGTCTTGAAAGAAAGGCATAAGTGCGGCATGTTTGAGGTTAGCGACGGTGTTATTGGGACCTGAGATTATGAATGACATGGCAAATTCAAGAGCTACGGCGCGACTATGAACACGAATGGATAAATGCGTCAATGTGTCTTGTCCTACCGGAATGCATAGTTCTGAAACAAGATCTCGCTGCTCTATCTACGCTGAGTTCGTCTCTCGAGGTCTCGGCTCTGGTGAACAAGTTTTTGGCCTGTTATTGGATACCCCGATGAGGACGAGAAAGGTGCCTCGAGCTGCAATTGTGGCGCGACTCCCGCAATCTGTCGTATCTGCGCAGAGGCAGCCTCCAGTTGACCTTGAGGCCTTGCGGCTCCAATTGAATGTGGTGAAGATACGCCCCACTCGTGCGCCGGAGCAGATTGCGCTGTTGCAAGTTGCAGCTGCCCTGGTGCTGTGCCATACTGCTGCGGATTGGAAGCATACGGCATGGCAGCATTACCAGCACCTGCTGGCAGAAATATGTTCGCTGGTGCCAAGGCGTATCCATCAACATTGGGAGCCATTGGAGGCGCCTCGATCGCTGCATGTCTGTGACCGTCTGGCATTGATGACACAGGCACATGTGCTTGCTGCGATGCTTCAACGGACGCCCGTGGATGGCCTGCTTCTTTTTCTGCGTACTGCGATCCACCAGCATATTGACCGGCTACGAGTGCTCCCTGCGACGTCGATTGAACCTCGTTATACGCTGATGTCGGATGAGCAGTTCCATATAGTCCTGCTCCTGGTGTCAACCTTGAGCCAGTATCCTGATTCCCAGCAGGAGGCAGCGCACTTTGTGGTTTCGCCTCTTCCGCAGCGCCACGTCGGTGAATAACAGTCACCTCGTCCGGCAACTCTTCGATCACGAACTCTGTCTGCACATGGTCCTGTGGAGTCTGCCAGAGCTGCGAGTCTTGCTGTCTCTGTCCTGCGATACGCCTCTGCTGGTTTACGCGATTTGCGACATCCTGCATCACGCTGTTCAGTTCACGATTAACAGCTTGTTGCACCTGCTCAGCGTTCAGTCCAGCAGGGACCAGGCTCAATGCATTCTGCATTTGTGCTCCAGCATTCTGAATATCTGCCTTTGTCGCCATTCCCGCAAGACGCTTGCTGACCTGCTCTTCGATCACTCGCTCGATGTCTTGGGCCGACAACTGCTGGGTCTGCGTCTCCCGGATGACCTTTTGGAGGGCACTCATATCGAATGCCGGCGTCTGTACCGACGGAGAAGTTGCCTGTGACCGCACGAGCTCGGCTAGTTGTTGACTGTTACGTTCAGCATCTTGACGTCTTTGACGCTCGACCGCAGCAAGTTGCTCTTGAAGCCGGCGAACTTCTTGATCTTTTGCTTCGTGACTGCTTTGAACGCTTGTTTTGTCCAGCTCAAGATCACGGAGGCGCTTATGAATCTCAGCTCCGGCACGGTTCATGTTCTCGATGTCTTGAGTTCTTTGCCTCTCTAGCTTGGAGAAGCGAGTGTCGTGCGGTTGCTGTTGAATCGCTTGCTGACTTTGTGGAGTTTGCTGAGCAACAGGTGTAAGCTGAGGTGCCTGTTGCAGTGCCAGCTGCGGTGTGTGCTGTGGCACGTGCGATTGCGGGCTCTGGAACGGTTGACTCTGCTGATATATACTTTGTAGACTTTGCAACTGTGGCTGTACAGCCGTTGAAGATGTCGGCAGTGGCGCATTATATGTTTGCTGCTGCGGATACTGCTGCTGCTGATACTGTGTTGTCGGCAGCGGACTCTGCGACTGCGAGCTCATCAACAGCGCCGGTTGGTAAGCAACCTGAGGCTGCTGAGAAGTATGCTGCAGAACGTTCTGTTGGTATACCGGCTGCGGCTGCGGCGACATACCTCGATACGTGATCTGAGGCTGCGGAGTTTGCTGCACGATCGGAGCAACATTGCTCATAGATGACGCAACGCGCTGATGCATGTTCATCGCCCGCTGATGAATTGCAAGTGCTTGCTGCGAGTGATTCATGGCGTTCTGATGCATTTGCTGGTGCAACTGGTGGTGTGAGGTGCCCTGCGTCAGCATCGATGGTGGTGAGAACGCTGGTGGGGATTGGATCGCTGGAGTGGCAGTTTGTCCTTGCCACGACCAACTCTGCTGCGAGGAGTGATGCTGGCCTTGGGTGTTGCCATCGGTCCAGGTGTAGCTTTGTTGACTTTGCTGGTAGTTACCTCCGCCGGGAGTTGATGAGTTTGCGCTTGCTTGCTGGCTGAAGGGTTGAAGTTGTTGTCGGCTGTTCGGGTCTACTGGCTGCTGCCATTGCTGATTTGGATCGTTCGTATTGTACGACATCTCAATGGAGATATTGCTTCGGTACAACAGAAGTTGGCCGGAGAAATCGATGCATCAACGGTAGCGGAAGTATCGATGATTTGAACAGAAAGGTCCAGCTTCGTAGATTTGAGTAGCAAACTCGATTCATCATTTACTGTCCAAACCCTAAGTGCGCTCGTGATCAAAACGTGTTCAGTGCCCACATATCCTGTCGAACTATGTGAATCCTGGCAAACTATTGTAGCCTTCCTACTTCAAATTACCACCTCGTATGTCTCGTGACTTATAGCACGTATCTGAACGCCTTGTTTTCCAGCTCAGTCATGTCCTGCATACCGCTCTCGATGCCAGCCCTCTCGAGCTCTTCCTCCGATAGGCCGGAGTTGGCGGCCTCGCGGTCGCGCTTCTTGTTCACGCCCCACATGTAGATGTACAGAACGACGACGGAGAGTAGCTTGACTGTGTATCCGACCAGCATGCTGTGAAAGTGGTTAGTGTGCCGATCTGTAGTGTCCATGTAATCGTGCACTTACGCAATGTATGCCGAGTGGTAGTTGTCACTCTCCTTGAAAGTCTTAGGTCCGATGCTGCACATTCATTAGTATCTTCTCGACAACCCATTGTATGGCAAGCAGTTTTACTCACATATTTCCCACACAGTAGCCAGTAAACATGATAGCCGCAGTAAGTTGCTTCTTCGTAAATCCAGAAATATTACTGCTGATCATCGTCAAGCTCATGCTGAATCCAAGACCTTGGAAGTAGCACAGCCACAACGCGACCAAACGAGCCCAAGTGGCGCTATCTGGCAAACCAACAAGCATCGCGGCACCAGCAATGCAGATCAGGTTGGCAACCATCATGGTAGGACAGCGGGAGTTGGGCCACTTGCTGCAGATGAAGCCGCCTCCAAGTAGAGCAGCAAACTGCACGAAGCCACCGGGAATTTGCAGGTACTGCGAGCCGAGAGTGTCGAAGCCGAAGTCCTTGATGATCAAAGAAGTGAAACTTGTGATAGCGGCGTTGGGCACTTGCGCCGACACAGCGAGGATGAAAAGAATCCATGTCTTGGGATCGGCGACGGTTTGCCAAGCCTGGTCGACCTTGAAGTTGTGGTTCTTGACACCTTGTCGGTTGGCGGCAACTCGCTCGACGGCGACGGCGCGCTCTCGTTGGGAAAGGAACTTTGCGGTCGACGGGAGATCAGGGAGGAACCACAGAGTGGCGATTCCTGCCACAAGAGACATGGCTCCGAAGATCAGGAAAACGTACATCCACCTCGCGAGTCCAGTCGTGATATGGCCGATGGCATATCCAAGAAGTCCACCAAACATGGTAGCGATACCGTTAGTGCAGTAGTAGATTTCCAGACGCAGAGGTTGCTCCTTCGCAGTGTACCACATCGACATGACGAGAACGAATCCAGGGTTGACAGCGGCTTCGACCAGACCCAGCATGAAGCGGTTCGAAGCGATACCAGCGAAGTTGGTGCATGCCGGAGTCGTCATGAGGATGATGCCCCATGAGATACCAGTGAATCCGAGGAATTTGCCAACAGGAAGTCGCTGCATCGCCCATCCCGCCGGGAATTGCGCGACGAGGTAACCAAAGTAGAAAATCGATCCGAGCCAGCCATATTGTCCACCCTTGAGACCGAGATCTTTTTGCAGTCCGTAAGCACTGGCCTTGATAGCAGAAAAAAAATGTCAGCGATTGATCGTGCAATTTCTGGCAATTTCAGAAAAACAACCACATGCTTTGATCGGTCCTCTGGAGAAATTAATGGGGACTCAAACGTACATAATTCAAGCCGTTCTTGTCAAGGTATTGTAGCAGATACAGCGTCCACAGCACAGGCATCACCCGCCAATCGATTTTTTTGAGTACAGATTTCGCCTCGGCCGAGTCTGCAGGCGCGTCGCCTTCGTGCTGCTTATACACAACATAGTTGTCATCCACATCTGAGCCTGCCGCAGAAGAAATGTGTGGCGAGTGTGGTAGAGCTTCCGGATCGGAGCCTTTTCCGTGTGTGTCTTTGTCGACGAAATGTTGGGTCGCCATGGTTGTGGCAATGGGTGGAATGAAAGGAAAGGTAGCGGCAGCAAGGCAGCGCCAGAGGGGAGTAGTGGTAGTAATAAAGTAGAAGAGATCGACAAGACGGGAACAACATAAACTATTTCTACCACGTGCCTAGAACCGCATATTCTACGGCAACATTTATGGGTAAGGCCGGAGTAGACCAGACAGCAGCCGGTACTTACAACAAGAACCACAAGCCGTTGCAAGCATTCGCTCATCTCTGGGCTCCATATGTCTTAGCCGAGAGAAACGAGTTCTTCTCTCAAAGCTTGTCCTCAGCAGAATGCATGAAGGCCTTCCATTGGACGGGTGAACTGGATTTAAACGGATCGACAGGTTTTAATCCCGCCTCTGGGTGTCTGCGTCGATGGCGTGCGAGCGAAGCGGCGCTGGAGAGTCAATTTGCAACGCCAACGCTCCGATTTTTTGGGGCTCCAGACATATGAAGAGGCATCCACCCTGTCATGGAATACGGAGATCGCGCCGCAACCTGCCGTCGAATAAATGCTGGGGGCCGCCATCGAGAAAAGTCTGTAAGCGTTTCGTTTTTGCCATGTGCTGTGCACGCGCGACAGGCGATGATGTGATCATTGTAGTGGAGTCAAGCTCACTGGCGTCGGGAGTGAGCCGTACCTGCCTCAGGCTTCAATTGCTGGAAGTGAGGAGTAACTCGTACAGATGTGTTGGAGTCTGTCTGCGGACCACGGCATAATTAGCTTTTGAGAAGCGATGCAATGCCTCCATAACGCGTTGATCCGGACGCATCACATCACTTCCCGGAAAAAAGTGGCCAAGCTCAAGCAGGCAGCCACGTTCCACGATGTCTTCGTCTTGCTGCGTTACGGCGGTGCTCCCGGTGTCATGTACGTCGAGGGCAAGGAAGATGGTGTAAATCGATGGGTGAGCGATGTCCAAGTCAGTCGAATCCAGTAATTTATAAAGGTTAGCCAATGAGGCTGACGGCCATTTCAGAACTTGAGATACAAAGACTACCAGCTCGTCTCTCGCCCTGCCGTTGTACACCGCGAGAACACCCCAGATCCTGAGCAAATGAAACGAACCGGCCTGTTCGAGAGCGACACCGTCAAAGATTTTGGCAGTCAGATGCAGCAGCGCGGTGTGTACGCCTGGTGGAGGAATGCAATGGGTTTCACGGGTTCTTACGACAAGATATGAGGACGTCTGTCTGCACGAAGCAGCTCATAGCACCTCATCGCGCGCTATGCGAGCGCCCAGAGATGGCCAGCTATGCTTACTCCATCTACAAGCGGTCAATTGCAACAGATTATTATGATCAAAACAATCACAGAAAACAGAGAATCACATATCACGCCCAACAAAACACATCAATAGCTCAGATCTCTCACATTGATTCATTTTCATTACTTCCCATCCCCAAATCCACAGAAACCAACACCTACCAGCCACCTCAAACCCAGTCCAGTGAGTCAATATCCTGTGTAGATAGATGCTCCTAACAGCCCTGTCCATCATCCCATCCATGTTTCTTGTTTTCCCCATCAAGGGTATCAAAAATCTGAAGAAAAAGTAAAACCCTCACCATTCATCCATAGTCCAAACATTTTTCATCCCATCTTTCTGTGTTTTTGTGCCCTCTATATTCCCGATCTAGGGAGTCAAGAATGTCCTGCTCCTTGCTCCGTGTTGCTTGATCCTTGCTGCCGTTTACTCCACGTGTATTTCGCGCTCACAAAGGATATTGAGGAAGTGCCCTTGCAGTTTCGGATTTTTGGCGTGCGAGCTGCTCTTCCGACGTGCTGTTTCATGGTTGAATGTGTCGGATGTGTCGAATTTGAATCACCATTGTCGGGCGCTCAAGTATTGTATCGCCTTTCTGCCATGCTCCTCATCTGAACAAATCATGTCTGCTCGTCTTGCGCTTGTGAGCCTTAGGACCCTCGCCAGCCAAGCTACCAATGCTAGGCGGCGGCTTGAACCAGCTACCGCCGCTGGCCTCGCTGTTGTGGTCCGCGCTGCTGAAGCTGCCAAAGCGACTGCCACCGTCGCTAGTACGAGGTCTCGGAACCTCCTCCTGAGGCACAGCCAGGAAACCGCCGAAACCGTTGCCAACCATGACACTCCTGCGAGCCTCGCCGCCGAAACCACCCTGTGCCCACTGCGGGCCGAGACCGCGGGATGCGCTCATCATGGAGATGGGTCTGCCGCCAGAGGCGCTGCCGCGGCGGTCGCCGGTTCGCGAGGGTGGTGTGATGGATGTCATGACCCATTCTAGCTCGTCGATGCCCTTGGAGAAGACTTCGAGGGTTTGGTTGAATGTGCTTTTGTTGGTCATGGCAGGACCGAAGACACCGCGTACGGATGTGTGGCCGTTGGCCATGTGCGACATCCTGCTGTTTGGGCTGCCGGAGCCGGGAGAACCTTGTGGCATGGCAGGAAGAGGCGGGAGGAGAAGAAGGTCGGGGAATGCCTGGTCGCGGACGTAGACGGTGGTGAGGGCGGGAAGAGCGTTTGCGTGGAGTGATGTAGCGAGATAAGCGTAGTACGACTCAGCTGGCTTTTGCAGGCCGTGAGCATCTTCGGAAGAGTCGATTTCGAAGTTCAGCGTCTTGATGCTGATTGATGTGAGAGGTGGAAGGTCTTGTGTTTGCAAGGTGATCGACTTTGATACTGTTGCGATTACAGCAAGGTGGTGAAGACTGCTGGCTTCGAACAGGAAAGTGTGCATCTCTGGAACTGCAACACCTGTGTTCT
The DNA here is from genome assembly GCA_024604135.1 of Cladosporium velox. Lineage (NCBI taxonomy): Eukaryota > Fungi > Ascomycota > Dothideomycetes > Cladosporiales > Cladosporiaceae > Cladosporium > Cladosporium velox. The sequence goes on along the minus strand of JANIIF010000017.1, from coordinate 126,765 downwards.
TCAAAGTGAGCGAGTAGAGCGTCTCTCTGCAGTAGGGAGATTCCAGGTAAGACGCAAGGCCAGCAGCTGTGACGTTAGGACACTCTTCGATCGTGAGCGATTGAAGGGCCGGGAACTCTGGTAGCGTGTTGTTTTGCGCGACGTGGAAAATCGTGTCGTCCATCCAATCCAATCCTTTCAAAACCAATTCAGTAAGCGAAGGCAAGCTCCCAAGCACAATTCGCAAAGTCGCAGGCTCAATAGCGAGGTTCGAAAGTTCCAGGTATTCCAACGATTGCCAGTGTCGGTGAACCAGCAGCTCCAGAGCATCCTCCGACCCTGACCTGTACATCATCTTCCTGATATCCGGGCACCTCGACTGCAGCTCCTGTCGCAAAGGAATACAGCTTGGGTCGTCGGTGAAGAAGCCATCCGGCAGATCGACGTGTCGCAGATTCGGTAGAGCAGAGACAGTGCGCGCAAGATCTCCCTTTGCAGTCTCGCGCGTCATGTACGGCACTTTCAGGAACAAGACCTGCGACGCCAGCGCCGAGTTCTCGCGGACTGTCCGGCAGAACAGTCCCAGCCTGATGATGGGGATCTCGCCCGCGGTGGGAACATTCGACTTGCCCCTAAAGTGCCTGCCCTTCTTGCGTTTGTCCGCCAGCTCTTCTTCCAGATAGCAATAGTGCACCGCATCGATTCGCACGCTGGTGTACCTGCGTGATAAATAGTCAGTATACAGAACCTCCAATACACACAAATAAGAAACCACTCACATCAACTGCTGCGCAACCCGGTACCAACGCCGACACACCTGCGCAGTCTTGCCCATGTCTCGCAAGTCGCACAGCATGCAGCCATCGCCAATCTCGGATCTCTCGCTCGTTTCATAAGTCTGATCCTGCACGTGCGGGCACACGTATTTGAAGATGCGCTCGAGGATGTCTTCATTTAGGCGCTGGGTGAGGTCGCGTCCTCCGCGGACAGGCATGTGTGGGATTTGGCGGGCTGACTGGGGCGAGGCGGCCTCGCGCAGCTTCGATCGCGAGCGGAAGTGCTTGAGGAGGCCCATGGTGGCGGGCTGTTGTGTGTGGGAGAGGAAGATGGAGAGGAATGGTAATTGCTGACAGGCGAGATGTGGTTTTGGTGGTGGTGGCGGCGAGTGTTGGTTAATTGACTGACTGCTGAGCTGGCAGTGAGCGGGGCAGGGTAAAGGACAGCGGGCAGGACGTGGAGAGGAAGGACAGAAGAGGGTCGGCGAGCTGGTGGAGGAGGAGAGGGAGAAAGGAGCGGTGGTGGTGGTGGAGGAGATGTCTAGTTGGTAGAACAGACAGACACGAACACAGGAGTCAGCAGCGAGATAATGCTCGGTGGAGGAGGACCAAAGACGACGACGACGCGTCTGCGGCTGGCAGGCGGGCAAATTATGTGTCTCTACTGTGGCCGCCGTGCTAGCCGAGCAGGTGGTGGTGTGGTTGTCAGCTGCTTTTGGGCACGAGCAGCAGCCTCGCACCACGCAATTGGTGGAGGGCCCCTGTTTGGCATGCAAGTCGGGAAATAGGAAATGCCCGGCGGGCAGGGATGAGCAGCCGCCAGCAGTCCATGCAGGGCAACACTCTCGCGCTACTCCAGGGGCAAGGGTTCGCGCAGCGAATAAGACTCCCAGACATCCTCCCCGCGTTTCACCATCCATTGAAACATCTACTATCGCCTTCCGCGGCCTCAGACAAGACTTGATCCGCAGTAGGGTAGTGCGATCCCGTTACAGATCTTGAAGATGGCAGGATTGATGCCGCAGCTATCAAACAGCTAGTACGTCACGAGCAGTCGTGGTAGGCGAGAAGGGAGGAAGAAATTAAGAATACATGTGACATTGGCCATACAGTACTCGGTGATACACGAAGGTTTGCTTCTGACTTCGGCTACGCTGCCGTTGCAATCTGTATTATTAGCAGGGAGCAAACTTTTGACTACAAGGCGGTTACGAAAAGCTACCTGTGGTACAGCTGGCAGATGGCCCAATCTAATAAGGTACCCAGCTCGCTAGTCAAATACTCAAGTACGAGGGCTGAACATGAGCATGTATCAGACCGGTGGAGCAAAGAGTGTGTGTATGGGGCGGTTGAGAAACATGGCAAAACCGAAGAGACTATTCACAAGAACAAGACACAGCAAGAGACACATGGTGTGGGGTTTTGACAGAAATTTGATTGACTGCCTCAATCTTAAGGTGTAGTAAAAACAAAAAGCGAAAAGAACAAAACAATCCCAAAACCCCGTTGCAATGCCCATCTCATGTGCTCATGCCTTTCGATGCAGCCCTGTGTGCGCAGCCTCGAACCGGGGAGAGCAAACAATGCGCGCGAAAAAACAAAATTCCAAAACCCATCGCAATGCATATCTCATATACTAATGCCAGGCGCTGCAAACCCATGTGCGTAATGTCGAACTGGAGAGAGCAAACAATGCGCGCGAAAAAACCAGAAACCAATGCAAATGCAGATGCGAGAAGAGAAAAACGCCGTCCATGATGCAAAGTCGGGTATCGCAAGAAGAGGAAAAAAAAAACCGCTCTCAATGGCAAAAAGTCTCGTCGATGTCGTCAAACAAAAAGGTAGCCGCTCGATCCTCAAGCCTCGTACAGAGAAGCAACGAACTGCATCCTGACGCGGTCACGGAAACCCGCCTCGCCGCTCTCGCACTCAGCAAGCAAGATCTGCGCAATCTCACGCGCAGCCTGGAGGTTGTTCTCGCCGACGACCTCGATGCGCAGTGCCTGGAGGTGAGGGCAGTAGCGCGCGACGCGGCGGAGCTCACAGAGAGCGCGGTCCTGGTTGCCGGTCATCTCGACATAGATCGTCAGGTTGATCTTGGCGCAGTGCTCGCCCGTCTCAGGCTCGTAGATAGCACCACGACGGATGGTGTTGCCGTCGTAGGAGCGCTCGTCGTCGTCTCGGAGGTCGACGTCCGTCATCATGATGCTGTTGCGCCAGATATTCGCCTTGACGAGGTCGTGGGCGTGGGGGTTGTAGCCGTACTGACGGCACTTGTTCATGAGGCTCTCCTGGCTGAAGATTTGCCTCGGTGCTTGCTGGGCCGTCAGCTGTTTGGCGGCGGTAAGGCCCTCGGCGTTGGAGCGAGCGACCTGGGGGAGTTGAGGGAGAACAGCGCCGTTCTCCTTGGCGGCCTTGTAGGACCGCAGCTTGCGCACTTGCTTCTTGTGCGCTTTGCGCGTGGCACGGTCGGCCTTGATGGCCTTTTTGTTGGCACGGCCTTGCTGCTTGAGGGGAGCTCTGTGGGCCTCCCTTTGGGCCTGAATAGTAGGTCCGGCGTTGAAGGCCGGGATGGGTTTGTACTCGCGCGGCTTGTCGGCGAGCGGAGTTTGAGCCAATTCGATGGCAGCAGCATCGGCTGGCAGGGCGTCGCCAGCGAGAGGGAGCGGGTCGGCAGCGACGATAGGCTGCTCGGCCGGGAGGATGGGCTGGGGCATCCCAGCTACCCTCAGAACAGGGTCGGTGATCCTGCGGCGGTCGACCATCTCACCGTTGACCTCAGCGACATAGTAGCCGAGACTGCGGGTGCGGTTGTTGTTCTTGTTGGAACACATGGTCGCGATTGGTTGGGTGTGATTGGTATGTGCCTTGGTAGAGTTTGTGGTCGGGATGAGTAAGCAGTTGGTGTGAGATCAGGTGATCAGGTGTTGTGGGAACTGGAAACTCGCGATGTGATTCTACTCTGAGAGAACTTGGGCTGCTTCTGCGAGGGAGAAGGGATCTACTTATACAGTCTGCGGATCGTAGTGAGGACTGGAGGACCATGTCCTCTTCCTTCCTGTTTGGGCTCAGATGTCCTCTATTGTGCTCCGTGCCATCGCTGGCTGTCCTCATGTGCACCGAGCGCGACGATGCTCGCGAATGGCAGCAATCGACAATGTAAATCGAGGCATTCGTAGAAACAGATCGAATGTACGACGATGTCTGAAGCCAATTGAGCCTTTGGATGAAGTAAGAAACGGCCTCAAGTTGCAAAGCCTATACGATACCTGACAGCAAGGGCGCATATGTATCGACACGACTGATTATGTCAGCTTCAACGATATCGCGCATTGTACATGTAACAACATCATACAATTGGTTGTATAGCGGTCAGGAGCGAAATGTGATGAGAGAGTGACATCAAGTCTCGACGTTCCATACGCAGACCTCGCCATCTCCGCCAGCGCTTGCCAGCTGCTTGCGCATCTGATTCCACGCGACCGCAGACACAACATCCTTTTTTGACGCCGGCTCGCCAGCTGATTTCTGGCCGTTTTGTCGGTGCCAAAGCTTGTGCCGTAACTGTCCAGAGAGCACATCCCACGCGAAGACACCACCGTCCTCCGTGCCACTGACAGCAAGCGAATCCGCCATCGCAAAAGTCGATCGAACGCGATACGTCGCATTGCGTAATCCATCGTCGCGGAACGTCTGCAAGCATTTCCCAGTAGGCCGGTCCATGAACCTCATAGTGGAATCCAGCGTAGAAACCAGGTATCCCTCTCCATCCGTAGAAGGCGCCACGCTCGTCACTCCACTCGTGGCAAGAACGTCCACGTCCACTTCACCACTCCGCAAGTCGTAGACGCGCACTCTCCCATCAACACTTCCTGCAAAAACTTCCGCTCCTCTAACGGCAACGCTCGAGACAGCGTCTTTCGCATCGCCGAAAGTCATAATCGGCTTGTCACTACGAGATTTACAATCCCAGACCTTGACCGTCCCGTCAAAACTGCCAGTGCACAAAACACTATCCTCATCGCCACCAAAAGCGCACGCATTAACCCTCCCAGCATGCCCATTAAACCGACGCAGCGTCTGCGCCGTAGCGACGTCCCACAAGAAAACCGTCTTGTCGCCGCCAACACTGGCGAACCGCGCGTTGTCGCCGCTGACAGCAATGTCCAGAACTTCGTAACCGTGAGCCTGGTACGACTGGATCGTTCGCCGAGTAGCCGGGTTTAGGAGTTTGACAGTCCTGTCCGCAGATCCAGTGAGGAGGTATTGTCCACTTCCAGAAGAAAATGCGAGGGCGTGGATCGGCGCGTTGTGAGCTGGGATGCGGACTGGGGAGTCCGGAGAAATCGGGGCGGCCATCACATCGTATGGAGTCGTTGTCGCGAATCTTCTTTACTGGTCTGATCACATTGACTTTGGTAGCAATTGAAAGTGCAGATGGGGCAAAACCACCTGTGTGCAGCTCGACGTCCATCATACGCGATGCTGATTGGCTCGGCATTTTATGCACGCTAGTAGCATGATCGGAGGGGCACGCTGTTGCACCCAAGGATTCAAGCATTCACTCGTACCAACCACAGCTGACCTCACTTCTATAAAACTCGTGATAAGACTGGCCTTTGAGGCTAGCAGTCAGGGATAACAGGGATCACCGTCTCCTCGCGATGTGCTACGTCCATGTCCTTCTGTTCTGATCTATGGCGCAAGTGTACTTATGAGACGCTGGCCAAGGTTCACACAGCCTACCGTCAAGAGTAAAATCCCAAGCATTGAGACACGACTGGTGCATGATCATAAATTATTACAAGGCTACTCGCCATTATCGACTACCACCTCAAAAAACAAGCCAAACCAAATCCGCTCCAGCTTTCCAGCTGCAAGCATGTCAAAAAAAAGGAAGTGGAAGATAGGTAGATACAGAAAGAAAAGCCACGCAAAGAAAAGCCCAAATGAGACCAGGTATCTTTTGCAAAAGCTTGGGGAATCAGCAAAGCACATCCTTCATCTCCCTTTCATCGCCCGTGTGCCCGCGCCCTGCCTTGCGCTTTTTCGTCTCACTTTCGCGCTTTAGTCGCTTTTCGGGTAGTATGCAGTATATTTGTAGAATCGTGTCCGTTGCGGACGTCCACGCTGCGTTTAGCGCCTGCCGGTCCTGGACATGCTGCCCTGCATGCCCTCGACCTCAGTCTCGAGCTGCTTAATGATCGAGTGGCTTTGCTCGAGGTCCTTGTTGAGGCGGTCTCTCTCAGAGATGAGCTTCTGCTCCCACTGCCTGAAGCGCTGCTCCTCGACCTTGACCTGCTCGGTGAAGCGCTTGCGGAGAGCCTCTTCCTCTTCCTTGAACTTGGGGTTGTCCAGCTTGCGAGGGCGAGCTTCGCCGAACTTGCGGGTCTCCATCTGGCTTGCGCGGTAGGCTTCGTAGTGGTTCTCCTCGGTTGTGTGAATGAGGTCAAGCATGTGTGTGCGGATGAGAATAGCCCGGAGTTTCTTGAAATCGCAGTGCTCTTCGTTCTCCACCTCAGCGACACCCCAGCCGTATTGACGGCCCTTGACAGTCCTGCCGTCAGGAGTCGAGACGTCGCGCTCGCTGCCGATGACGGAGAAGGGCATGGCCTGGATGAGGGAACGAGCGTGCTGAAGACCAGCATCGTCATCCTCCTCGAGAGGGGGAGTGTAGATCTTGATGTTCTGGGCATCGATGACGGCGCGGATCTAGAGATTGTTAGCGAAAGTATTTTTGGGAGTAGCGTGGGTCTACACATACCCTCTGCTTGAATTTGGCAAGATCGGTGGGTGTGAGAGTGTCGGCCTTTGCGACGACGGGGATCAGGTTGACACGAGTGCAGAGCTTCTTCATGACCTCAATGTCGAGGGGCTTCAGGCTGTGGCCGGTAGGGCGAATGAAGTACAAGCATGCGTGCACACGGAGATCAATCTTCTCAGTGCGGCGCGGCTGCTGCTCCTGGAGCATGTAGCTCTCGTGCTGGTCGTCGAGGAACTCAATGATTGGCTGCCATGAGTCGCGGTTGTTCACGTAATCGCCGAAGCCGGGAGTGTCAATGACAGTAAGGCGGACTGCAAATGGTGTGTTAGTCAATGCTAACGCCACCCGGTCATGTCGCGACCAGTTGTATATATTTGTTCTCGCTCTTACCCTTGAAGAACTTCTCCTCCAGCTCGGCCTTGGTGATCTCGATCTCGACGGTCTTGTCGACCTGCTTGGCGTGACGGCGGCGGTGGTCGGCGTAGTTCTTGATGGTGGTGGAGAAGAGGGTGTTGATAAAGGTGGTCTTGCCCAGGCCAGACTCGCCGGCAACCATGATAGTGAAAGCGGCACCGCGCTTCGCAACAATCTTGTGACGCTGGTTGGGCAGCTACATGCTGTTAGCATCTTGTGAGGCGCGAGCAACTGTATGGTTCGTGATACGCACGTTGGCAATGCCAATCGGCGACATAGTTTCGGCCATTTTGACTGTGGGTGGTGTCTCTGCGACTATTTCTGGAGTGTTTCTGGACGTTCGTTCGGTGTGATGAAGTACGACGCCGCGCAGAGTGTCCGGAGGGAGATCGGTACGGGCAAAGGCGTATCGGAGAGTGGTAAAGATCTGCTGGGTGATAGCAGGAGGAACTTGGTCGTATGCTGATTCTTGGTTGTCAGCGCGTGAACGAAGGGAGGGCGAGTCGAGCGGGAGATTGATGTTGGGTGTTGGTACGGGGAAAGGGTTCCATATTCCGCCCAAGCTCTCCCGCCGCCGCGTCTTTCTCTCTGCGAGCGCTGCGGATGAGTGAACACTTACCGTCAAGCGAATGTGATGCTGTGGGTGTTGTTTACGTGTGGGCAGCACGCGAGATTTGGGTATGAGGCGAGCAGGCACGATGCGATTGAGATTGATGGGAGGCAGAGGCAGAGAGTCAAGCAGCTCGACGGCAGCGCCAGCAACAGCGAACCAGCGAACCCTGGAGGCCAAATCGCCCTGTCCGAGCGAAGGAAAGGGGAGCCCCCTCAAGTGGTTAGTGCGCATTCGGCCCGAGGGCCGGCCCTGTAGCGGCCGTGTGGGGTGCAGCTGCCGCCGGTGCTGGCTTTGGCTGACTTTGCTTGGGCGGGCGCCGCGGCTTTTGAAGATTGAGAGGGAAGCTTGTGAAACTTTTCGGGCGGGCCTGTACGAACATTGAACAACCACTTGCATACCACTTTTGTTTAATACTGGCGCAGGGCGAAGGAGGCGTGCATTAATCTTCATACCACATTCAGGATGAAGACCGACTTTCATGTATGTCGTGGCGACCTGGTATGCAGAGATAATCACTAACAAGCGAACAGTTCTCCAACTTGCTCGGCACCGTCTATCGCAAAGGCAACCTTGTCTTCACCGAAGATGGCAACAGCCTGCTCTCGCCAGTGGGCAACCGTGTCACCGTCTTCGACCTCGTAAACAACAAATCGCACACCCTACCTTTCGCACACCGAACAAACATCTCGCGCATCGCACTACACCCGAAGGGACAATTGCTTTTGACAATTGATGAACAAGGCCATGCTATTCTGAGCCACTACTTGAGGCGAGTGGTTCTATACCACTTCTCCCTGCGCGGAGCAGTTTCAACGCTTGAGTTCTCGCCCAGTGGCAATCATTTTGCAGTTGGTCTGGGACGGAAGATCGAGGTCTGGAAGACACCGTCAACACCCGGCTCAGCAGAAGGAGATAGCGAGGGTGGCGGATTGGAATTCGCACCTTTTGTGAAGTACAGGGAATACGCTGGACACCACGACACAGTACAGAACATCGAATGGAGTAGTGATTCTCGGTTCTTCCTCTCTTCAAGCAAAGATTTGACGGCACGAATCTGGAGTCTGGATCCGGAGGAGGGCTTCACACCCACTATACTTGCGGGACACAGAACGGCAGTATACGCGGCATGGTTCTCTGCAGACCAGGAAACAATCTACACGATCTCAAAGGATGGCGCTCTCTTCCAATGGCGTTACCTGCCATCGCCGGATGCTGACCCAGAGGACATCGCTGCGGACGACGAAAGGTGGAGGATAGCTGAGAGGAACTACTTCTTCCAGGACCAGGCTCATCTCACCACAGCATCTTTCCATGCATCCTCAAATCTCTTGGTTACCGGCTTCAGTAATGGTGTCTTCATGCTGCACGAATTGCCTAGCTTCAGCGAGATCCACAAGCTCTCCATCTCAGCCTCGAACATCGATACCGTTTCCATCAACAAGACCGGCGAATGGCTTGCGTTCGGATCTTCTGCACTTGGTCAATTGCTTGTCTGGGAATGGCAAAGCGAGAGCTACATTCTGAAGCAACAGGGCCACTTCGACAACCTCAACGCACTCACATATTCACCTTCTGGCGACAAGATCATCACATGTGCCGATGACGGCAAGATCAAGGTGTGGGACGCAGCCAGCGGTTTCTGCATCGTGACTTTCACCGAGCACACTTCTGGTGTCACTGCTTGCGAGTTCGCAAAGAGAGGCAATGTTTTGTTCACAGCTTCATTGGACGGCAGTGTTCGTGCATTCGATCTCATCAGATACCGTTGCTTCCGCACATTCACAGCACCCAAGAGGCTCAGCTTCAGCTCGATTGCAGTTGACCCATCCGGCGAAGTTGTTGCCGCTGGCAGTCTCGATGACTTCGATGTTCACATTTGGTCTGTTCAGACTGGTCAACTTCTTGACCAGCTCTCCGGCCACGAGGGTCCAGTTTCCAGCTTGGCCTTTGCACCCAACGGTAGCTCGCTTGTCTCCGGCTCTTGGGATCACACTGTTCGCATCTGGTCTATCTTCAACCGCACACAAACCTCTGAGCCCTTGCAGCTTCAGTCAGATGTGCTCGCCGTGACAGTCAGGCCCGACAGCAAGCAGATCGCCGTATCATCTCTTGATGGACAAGTGACTTTCTGGTCCATCGACGAAGGTACTCAGGAGTCTGGCATGGACGGTCGCCGTGATGTCTCGGGTGGACGTAAAATCAGCGATCGCCGCACCGCCGCCAACGTTGCTGGCACCAAGAGCTTCAACACCATCTCATATGCAGCTGATGGCTCAGTGCTACTCGCCAGTGGCAACAGCAAATACATTTGCATGTATGCAGTCGAGACTGGTGTCTTGCTGCGCAAGTTCACAGTTTCCGTCAACCTTTCGCTTGATGGCACACAAGAGTTCCTCAACTCAAAACTCCTCACCGAAGCCGGACCTCAGGGACTCCTGGACGAGCAAGGCGAGGCTTCCGATCTCGAAGACCGCATGGATAAGTCACTACCAGGAGCTAAGCGTGGCGATGCCGCACAGCGCAAGACAGCACCTGAAGTGCGCGTGCCCGGTATCGCGTTTGCGCCTACCGGCCGTTCCTTCTGCGCAGCAAGCACTGAAGGTCTCCTTGTCTACTCTCTTGACACAACGGTGGCATTCGATCCCTTCGATCTTGATGTGGACGTCACACCTTCATCAACTCTCAAGACTCTTGCTCGCGGCGAGTACCTCAAGGCGCTCGTCATGGCCTTCCGTCTCTCCAACACAAAGCTCCTCACACGCGTCTACCGCTCGGTGCCCACTTCGGACATCGACCTGCTCGTCCGCGACGTGCCAATCGTATACCTCGAGCGCCTCCTCCGCTTCGTCGCACAAGAAGCTGATGCCTCACCACACCTCGAGTTCAACCTCCGCTGGATCGAGTCCCTGCTCCGCCAGCACGGCCGTGAGCTCAAAGCACGTCAAGGCGACTACGCAGAAGTGACCAGGCTGATCCAGCGCGCCATCACCCGTTTACAAGGCGAGATCATGAAGGTCGCCGAGCAGAACGCTCACACTGTGGAGTACCTGCTTGCTCAACCGAGAAAGGTTGACGAGCAGGACCGCGTGCGCGCTTTGACCAATGGTGATGCTGCCGAGGAGGATGAAAGCATGGATGAAGCGGGCGAGGGAGATGGTGATTGGGTCGGATTCGATTAGATGAGGCAAATGAGTGTAGGAATACTTGTAGACAAAAAGATACCCCAGATCATATCGGTACAGCTTTCGCATTGCACCAATTATTGCTCTCGTTCTCATTTCCAAATTTCCACGTCATGCATATTAAACCACCAGCATTCAACTCTTCGCCTTCTTCCTCCCGACCAAAACATTCACACCAGCAGCAGTAGCAGTAGCAGGCTCAACTTCCTTCGCAGCCTGGCTTCCACTCCCCTCACCCGCCTCCCCGGCATCAACCTTCCTCTTCTTCCTCCTCACCAACCCCCCCAAATCATTCGTCGCCTGCCCTCCACCCACACCTCCCCCAGTCTCAATAACAGCACTCCCCTCACACTCCAAAGCCCACTCCTCCCCCCTCACCCCCGCCATCCGCGAAACCTCCGCCACCCACTTCGCCGTCGAATGCGCAGCCGCAGCAGCAGTGGAGAAGTCCAGATTAAGGAGAATCTGCATCGCGCTGTCGTAGCCTTCTTGCGTGAGGATGGGGCCGTTGCGTAGAGACGCGCTGGCGCCGGCGCTGGAGGAGTCGGGGTTGGAGGTCGCGGAGATGTTGGAGGAGCTGCCTTTGAGGCGGGGGGCGCGGGGGATGATGGGGCCTGATAGGGGTTTGCGGCGCTTTTGTTGCTTGGTGGTAGTGGAGGAGGTGCTTTTGCGGGAGGAGGTGGAAGTTTGGGAGTCTTGGGAGTTGGTTGTTGGGGTTGGATTTATTGATGGGGAGGATTCGCGGTCGAGAAGGGTGGTTCTCTGTGCAATTTCGGAGGCTGGAGGGCGGATGACGAGCCAGAGGAAGCCGACTACACGGCCGGAGGAGCATTCTTGTCGGAACTCCATCGCTTCCCAGAAGCGTTCGAGGTCGCTGATGGATTTCCAGCGGCTGGACTTTTGTTTGGAGGGGCTGGCTACTGCGAGGGAGCCGGCGTCTTCGACTAGTCCTACTTCGTCGTCGAGATCTTGCATAAAGCGTGCTTTGGGGTCGTCTGGGAATCGAGGGAGGAGACAACGGGGCGGTGCGGTTTCTGGCACGTTGCGCGCTTCGGCTAGTTCGACGAGAGGGTTTCCTGGTGTCCAGTTCTGGCTCTTTTCGGAGCTGTGTGGTTTTGAGGGGAAGAAAGATTTGGTCTCGATGCCGTGGTATCCAGGGACGGTCATATAGCCATGTAGATCCAAGTCTTGTGGAGCGTCAGAATCGGCTTTTGTTGGAAACAAGGGATCCAATACCCGTGCCCACCAGCGGATGAGTTGTCGGTCGTCTAGGACATGTTTCTTGCCGTGGTCGGCTGATCCAGGGAAGAGATACTGAGATTGGGCGCGGGCAAAGAGGGAAATGACGATTTTGGTGCCTGTTGACTTGGTCCGCTGTCGTTGTTCAGTTGCTAACCACCACATGAAGGTTGTAGCTATCGACTTGATTGGACTTGGTCTGCGTTGTGGCAAGTGGCCGGTTGAATCGGCTTTGCTGACGAACATGGTCACCAAGCCTTGTGACGAGTAGATCAAGACTTCCATTGCGAAGACGAGGACATGCTTGCCATCCTTAGTCGTTTGCGATTGTTCATTCAACGGGACACTGACGGTCAAGAAGTGACTAGCCAGCCGTGTCTTCTCGGGTTTGGAACCAGGTAGTGGCGAGAATAGTGGCTCGCATGGTTTTGGTGGCGAATGGGTATATCGAACTCGGCAACTGAAGTCTTTTGGCAAGAATGTGTTGAATGCATCTTTGAGACCTTCGCAATCGCGGCCGTCTTGAGTAAAGTGGCCATTGAGGCTGGCCATTTTGGTGGAGATGCTCCGCTGGAGAGTCGATGAATGAAGTGATGCTCTGTCAGGATGTACTTGGGCAACCTGCTCACTTAGGTATATATCCACAACTTGACTGCGGCAATGGATTATCAGGTAGACAATAAAGAATCAACAATTAATTTATGCATGTCCCTTCCTACTGCATGCATTCCCCCTGGGGCGCGCGCCCGTCTCACTCTTTGATGCGCGCCGGAGGTGCCAAGAAAGTCTCCGCCGCCCGGGCAATCCTGAACCTCAGACAACCAGACTCTCTGCCCATCAGCAGGAGGCTCAGTACACCAGTCGAATCGCCCACATACCGCCACAATGTCGTCCTCACGCACTCCTTTCGTCTGCGCTTCATGCACAAAGACTCTGCGCCAAACCATCCAGCCCAACGTCGTCCGATCCTTCAGCACCACCGTCGCAAAAAGTGCTGGCGCACCCTCACCAGATCAGCCACGATGGAAGCAAACACCACCCCAGATGCGCATGCCTTTCCGTCTACGACCACAGCCTAGCCAACCTCTGTGGAAGGTCAACGAGCAGATGGAGCTGGTGGATGATGCTTTTGACAAGTTTGTCGGACAGGCTGGTGGAAGGGGGACGAGGGGACGGGAAGTGTTGCCGGAAGAGATCAAGGTAAGAGAGAGAGGAATGCAGTCTTTTGTGCAGAACTTCTGCGCAAATCTACAGCGATCAGAAACTAACACCGCGCGAACAGTGGCAAGCTCTGACCCACAAGTCCTTCGACCACGGCCGTCGCCCCTTCAACGACAAGCTCGCATACCTGGGCAAGCGTATTCTCGACCTCCAGACCTCCCTCGCTCTGCTGCAGCAGCCCATGGCTCCCGACGACAACGCCGCTCACCACCTATATGTCTTCGCACACCCCTCACTCAGCGGAATCAACAACATCACACCACACGCAAAGTCAATGGCTCTGGACAAGAAGCGGTTAGCACAGCTGGCTGGAACGTACGGACTCGACAAGGTCACGCGATGGAAGCCCAGAAAGACCGAGAACCTGGAGTCGTCTGGTCAGGATGTTGTGCTTGCTCAGACCATCTATGCGATTGTGGGTGCTGTGGCTCTGCAGAAGGGCGGCGATGTTGCCGCGCAGGTGGCAAGGGAGAGAGTTCTGGCACCATTGGGCCTGAAATAAGCATGTCAAGAGTCGACGACAATGTGGTGGGGTACTGGCGTGTATCCTTAAAATTATGTGAGGAGCATTCGACGGGGCGTTGCTGCGTACAAGCAGGCACGAATCCAAAAGTTCGAAGGAGAACAGGCCTCCCTGCTTGGGAGCTCACAACGGGGAAGCATTCAGATGAGGCGCTGCTCCGGGGCTGGTGTTGTTCCTTCCAGCTCGCGAAGCAGCCGTGGACGGCGAGAGGATCTTGAGACAGACCAGTCTCGCAACTAGACGAACAACTGGAGAGTTGCTGCCAAGCTTCGCAGCCATGTACGAGATAATTGTAGATATACTGAAGATGTACCAAAACGTTTACTACCCTATCTTTGATCGCGGAATCGCTTCTCTCGGGCTCCCCATCTAGAAGCAGTGAACCTTCAACACCTCACCGAAACGCATTTCAATGTGCTGTTGATGACTTTCCTGCTTGAAGAAGATGTAATTATTGGATGAGTGACCCGCTCATTTGCGTCTGCTTATAAGATACACATTACCGACAACAGTGCCGATAGACAGACCCCATATATCCACCCGAAACGACTATGTCGCAGCGGTCGTAGCCGGCCGTAAGAAACTTGATAGATGTACTTTCGCTCGACTCTCATTGGCTGTCACGCCAAAGCGGATGCTTGCGACCGATGTTGACACCTCAAGCTAAGGACGCGCTCTCCGTTCTCGTGCGAAAGACATCGCCAGCATGCTTATCTTCCACAGTGGTAGGCTCAAAAGGTATTGCTTGGGCTGTATAGCCAATGATATCTCTTTATGTCAAAAGACTACGGCCATATAGAATCTCTACGAGTTTCAGAGCTGTCAGGTTTGGTCTGTAGGTCGACATATATATTCTGTTTCATTCTCTGAAGGTCATCCTCTTCCTCATCTTTACCACAAATCATTTGGACTCACTGATTCACCAGGACGCTGGTCACACATTCTCCACCAGTCACTCTCGAGGCAATGACTTCCGCTCTGGGCAAGCATGATGGCCAAACCGCACCAGCGAGGGTGGGAAAGAAACACCACATCTCCGAGGAGAGTATGACATGGACCAACTGGCACAAACACGCAAACTGGCTAAACATCATCTTCATCGTCGGCATCCCGCTTGCTGGTCTGGTCTCAACAACCTGGGTGCCACTCCGCCTGCCGACCGCAATCTGGGCAGTTGTGTATTACTTCCTTACTGGACTTGGAATCACCGCCGGCTATCATAGACTCTGGTCACACACTTCATACAGTGCGAGACTGCCGTTGCAAATCTTCCTCGCCGCTCTCGGCGGTGGCGCCGTCCAGGGTTCGATCCAGTGGTGGTCGCGTGGTCATCGAGCCCATCACCGGTACACCGATACAGACAAGGATCCGTATAGCGTTAACAAAGGCATCTTGTACGCCCACTTTGGCTGGATGCTGCTCAAACAGGACCCCAAACGCGCTGGCCGATCAGACATCACAGACTTGAACGACGACCCAGTCGTGATGTGGCAGCACCGAAACTACCTGAAAGTGGTCTTGACGATGGGCCTCATCTTTCCCATGCTCGTCGCCGGACTCTGGGGTGACTTTGCAGGCGGACTGGTCTATGCAGGCATTCTGCGCTTCTTCTTCGTTCAGCAAGCTACTTTCTGCATCAATTCCCTCGCACACTGGCTAGGCGATCAACCCTTCGATGATCGTAACAGTCCCCGCGACCACGTTCTCACCGCCCTTATTACGCTTGGAGAAGGCTACCACAACTTCCACCACGAGTTTCCATCTGACTACCGCAACGCCATCGAATGGCATCAGTACGATCCGACAAAATGGTCAATCTGGCTCTGGAAACAACTCGGCCTGGCCTACGATCTAAAGCAATTCCGCGCTAACGAGATCGAAAAAGGACGTGTGCAACAACTGCAGAAGAAACTCGATCGCAAGCGTGCCCAACTCGATTGGGGAGTCCCGCTCGAACAGCTGCCAGTCATGGAGTGGGATGATTTCGTCGAGCAGGCTCGCACTGGCGGGCGGGAGCTCATCGCTGTTGCCGGCGTGGTTCATGATATTGCGGGTTTCTCGAACGAGCATCCCGGCGGGAAGGCTATGATCAAGGCTTGGATTGGAAAAGATGCGACTGCGGTTTTCAATGGTGGGGTTTACAACCATTCTAACGCGGCGCATAACTTGCTGTCTACAATGCGTGTTGGGATTGTGCGTGGTGGTATGGAGGTGGAGATTTGGAAGCGGGCTCATGGTGAGGGCGGTAGTTACACCAAGGACGGCAAAGACGGCACTCCTTGAGAGGTGGATTCCCGATGGTTGATTGGGGAGGATGGGATCCTGAACAGTCATGAAGCTCAGGTTTCCGCACATAATCTCAACTATACATGTGGTCAGGTCATCCTTGGCTGACGAGACTAGCACATTGACTATTAAGATCAATGAAAACCTACGACAGCATCTCAATTGTTCACCCGCTCATTGCTGTACCCTCAGTCTATGGCCGCAGTACATAGGAATGGCGTAGATGGAGCTGATAGCTGAGTTATAGATAAACTGGTTTTCACGTACTACTACCGTAACAATCCAATGAAAAACTCCCCAATAGCCAAAACGCTCCTCAATCAGGGATGAAACCCAATTCTCCAAAAAGAGTCTCTCACTTCTCGCACAAACGCCCATCAAGGATAGTCGAAAGCCTCACCAATACCAGCATCCTGTCCAAACATCATGGCCCGAACAGCAGTTGCGACGCCAAGCGACATGGTAGTGCCGTACATGCCAAAGCCGTAGGCAATGTAGAAACCCAAAGGGTTGTCATCCTCGCCTTCGAAGCGGTCATCAATGAGAGCCGAAGGGATCTTGCAGATCAGTGGCAGGCCATTCTGCGCAGTGCTGATGGTCGCCACGCCGTTCTTGAGCTTGGTAGATTCGACGCCGTTGTTCAACTGATCTCTAGCCACCAAAGCAGCGTCTGAGAAATGATCTGTCTCGGGCTCGCTGTCGTCGAAAAGAACGTGCTGGATCCTTGGGCGAACAGATGCGACCTTCAGCTCTTCTCCGGACTGCCCAGCCACGATGACCGGATCCTTGCCGGCCGGAGTGTGAATGACAAGGCCGATGTTTTGGACATCGGTGATCATGTGACCCTTGCTACGGGTGATATCGCAGTGATGCTTGATGTTCAAGAGTGAAGTCCTCGGCTCGGTCCAAGGGACAAGTTCGTGAAGAGCATCTGGGGTATGTGCGCCCGCGGCGACGATGAGGTTGTGGCACGGGACTTCGACGTAGCGGTCAGGGTCGCCAACTTTTGCGATGTCGACCGACATCAACTTCGCAGTCTTTGTCTTCTCAAAATTGGTGACCTCCTGGCGGAAGCGAAACTTGACATCCATTTCTTTGCACTGTTGGTACAGGAATTTGACAAATTTGCTTGTTGCACTGCATGGTGGTCAGCTAAGTAGCTCTCGTGAATATTTGGCAGTAGTAACTTGGTTGCCTCACTACTTCTGGAGAGTAGAAGCGTACTTACATTTTGCCTACGTCAGAGTCGTAAGTGTTGAGGACGTCCTGTGAGCGAGCCTCATACCAGGCAGGTGCCCCAGCCGTAGTAGCATTCTCCTCTTGTCCACTCGGACGCTCGACATGTATGATCCCGTCAGCCTGATACTGAAGCTCCTCGCCATAGTTGTTATCTTCATCATCGAGAAGTGAGCGCCAAGAATCGAGACTGAGAGAAAGGAGACGTTCATAGCCTTCTGGAACGCCATGCTCGGCGATGATCCCGAAGCAGTGTTGGGAAGCTCCTTGGGCGTAGGTCTTGTGCTTTTCGACAACGATGACTTCGTGGTTTGTATTGTTAATCTTGGTAGCAGCGGCCAGTTCTCGGGCGATCGCAAGACCGACGACACCTGCGCCGATAATGACAGTAGTCTTGTTGTGAAGATGGTGGATCCTCATGTGGCTTTTGGGAGACAACTCGGGTGTGTGCTGCTGTACGGAGTCGACAGCTGGTGACTTCTGGCGTGTACGGAATGGCTCATTGAATCTTATTGCAGACTCTTCGTACCTGTCGTCGCTCGGCGAGGCCACCTCTTCCGGCTCGATGGACTCGAGTTTGAGTCGCTTCGTCGCAGGCTGCTCGATATCGGTCTCATCTTCTGAGTCCGCGACTGGCGCTTGCAGACGTCTGGCCTGCATCTCTGCCGCCATGAGCCCCTCCATGCGCGCTGCCCTCGCGTCGCTCGCGCCTTGCCACGCCGGATCAAACTTGGTCGAGAATCTGCACCAGCAGCCTTCCTCGTTCTGGACTCTGCCCTCGAAGAGTTCTTCACCGTACTTATTGAAACGCTTACCCTCCCAGCACAGAGAGCACATGCGCTTGTTACAGTTCTCGCAAGTGACACACCACTTGGTTCCGGCAAGACTTTTGCTGCAGAACATGCATTTGGCAGTCTGCTTTCCCCTCTCGATCCTCCACCGATTTGGGTAGTCGTCATTACGGTCGGCGTTGGGGTCGGGAGCGGTGTCGTTCATCTTGTTTTTTCTTGGGGTGCGACCTTTGGTGGCGGGTGGCGGCATGTCAGAGGTTGAAGACATGGTGAGGTGGTTCTGGTGTTGCAGTTATGGATGTAGCTAGTTCTGTTGAGGTTACGTGATGAACTTGAAGTCTACTGCGTGAGTAGGCTGTGTGGTTTTGTTGGGTCAAATGTTGCAATCTTGCCGTGTTTTGTTTTGGAGGAGGTTGTCGCAGTCAAAGCTGAAGCGGGTGTAGTGAGGAAGGAGCGGAAGTCAAGCAGGTCTTTTCTAATGCGCCAACGCAACGCCACTTCATTGAACGACGAAATTGTTTGCCTACACGAAAGTCACGCGCACGCTCACCCTCACGCGGAACTGACTGTCAGTGAAAGTATCCCTCTCGTGCTAGCCGGACAAACACACGTTGTGGTAACGACTTGACAGCGCATATGGCATTTTTGAATGCAAGGTGCACGAGCTTGATGCAAATATTGTCGCGAAAATGATGACATCCACCTGTCTCAAGCTCACGGCATCAGACTTGAGCAAGCGCCAAAGCGTGCGCTGTCAAGATCTCTCCGATACGACTCAAAAAAGCTTGTGAAGGTTGTGTTTACTCCCGGCAGGGCTGAACATGAGACTCTGGATAGCGGTATTTGCTTTTGGCCCGATGCGAAGCTCAAGCATATTCTCGATCTCGAGTGTCGTGCAGTCTGGTCGAAGCAAAGTCTGAAGCCACGTCTATTAATACCTACATCGTAGGTGAACCTTCACTCAGCAGTTCGCGACTTGATCGCTAAAGTGTCGCGTTTGGCGTGACCAGCGATCTCAACGAAGCTGTGCAGGACACATGAACACCTGCTATACCGTGGGAGGCGTGGCACTGTTGATCGTCTCTAGGAAGACCCTCATCCTGTTTCTGCTTTCCACCTTTTCTTCGTCTTCCTCCTCCTGCTCTTCATCTCCTTCTTCAGCTTCTGCCTCACTGTGGCCCTCCTCGCTTTCAGAATCACTCAGTTCGCGTGCTCCTCTCTTGATCATTCTCTGCCACTTTCCCAGCGTGTGGGTTGAATCAGCACCTCGTTCCAAACATATTCTTGCAGCGTCGACGTCGTTTCTGGATACAGCGTACTCGAAGGCGTAATCTACGTCGGCACCGGCGTCCAATAGGTGCCCAAGAGCGGGCAGGAAGCCACTGAAGAACAAATGACCAATGGCTTGAGTTTCAAGTCCTGGACGTGTAACTTTCGCCCCTCTTTCAATGAGTTTCTGGACAGCCGCAACATTTTTGTGATAGATGGCGAGCATCAAAGGTGAGCCAGAGTCCGGACCAGAATCGAAGAAGTCGACGCGGAAGTCCTCATTGTTGGCTTCAATGTCCATGTGGTAATGATCCAAAAGATGATCCACCATTGCCGCCATTTTCCTGACATCGCGACATTGAGACACAGTATGGAGCGACATGCTACGTAGAGGATCGGCTCCCCGGGTAACGATATGATCGAATAGCTCGATATCTCCTTTCTTGGCGATGTTGTTCAGAACCTTGAGAGAGTGATCGTGTTGGTTGCCTCCAAGACGGAAGCCGGTATCCTCACGTGTGAGATCTGTGAGACTGGCATCTACTCCTTGATCAAGTAGCCAATCAAGATCCTCTCGGGAATTTGCGCAATCTCTATGAGACCATCAGCGACCTCACAGAGGATTCTAACACCTATGGACTTACTGAAGTATGATATGACCTTTAGACTTGACATCAAAGCCAAACTCTGTTAGGAGTTTGATACGGTCCAGTGAGCCACAATAAGCACGTTGGATGCTGAATGAATCTGCGTCGGCTCCACGGTCGAGCAGGAAGCGCATCATGGCAAGGTCAGTCAACGACGCCCATGAAAGATACTTTGTGGCATCATCGGCGCCGAGTGGTGTCGTCTCGAACAGTTCGCGAACTCTGGACTTGTCGTGGGCCCAAGTTGCCCTTGCCAGTTCCTGCTGAGGCGTGAGCGTCTCCTCTTCAGCGTCAGAACTGTCGGTTTGGGACATCTGCAAGCATCAAGAGGCACGTGATGGGCCTTCTTGTCGATGGTTGCACGATATCGTCGCGGAAACGACACGCGTTTGTCAGGACTGCTGAACTTCACCCTCGCAGCACGCTCCGAAGGGTGCTTCGGCCTAATGCAGTCACTTCTCTTTACGTCTGCGTACAGACAGATGTGTGCGCTCGGGTTCCTGAATAGGATTATGCAGGTGAGCGGCCTAGCAGCTCACTGACGTGCTGCAGTACACCCAAAGATTGCTTTTGCCACGATTACTCCGAAGGCTTCACGGATTGGAATGACTGTTGACGTCTAGCCCAGGCCAAAAATGCAGAGATAGGGTAGGCCCGGCAAAACAATCGGGCTCCACAACGGGCGGTTCGGGGAGCTGCCACACAAATTGGAGGTGAGATTGTTTCAACGACCCCTCTTTTCCGCCAGCCGCCGACGGACTTCATCTCGTGATCTCTCTCTACATAGTACTTCTGCGCGGGCATGAACCGGTCCACGTCGACGCCCTAGCCACGAGTGACGCCTTGCTTGTTGCTTGTTTATGCTGACGCTGCTAATTTTCCAGCACACGACCAATCGATCGGGTCATGTCGTTGAATGCCGTATCACTCACTTACCATCAAGCGTAAGGTAAACGCTCCACTATGCCGGCCTATCTCGGTCCAATCCCATACTGGAAGGGCCAAACGAGACCCGACGACATTCACTGGTGAGTGTGTATGCAGGTCGGAAGCCAGTCCCTCAGATAGAAGTGAGTCGAGACCTTGTCTCAATTCTTTTCATATTCCTCAATAGTTATATATCCATACTTTGCTGCCCGACCTTCCACCGCGCGCGTTTTCCGAGCCAAGCACCACCAAGGGCACCCTCATTTTCCTCGGTACCCGCCGCACGCATCATCCCACGCTGCAAGTCACCATCGTGGGCCCGCCAGGATCACGTTGCAGCCTTTCGCGAGGGGAGACAGAGTCCCTAGTGGCTACATCACGACGCCATCTGCAGGACCCCACGCTTCACTACGCCTTTCCCCATACTTGCTCGTGCCACCAACACGTAACGGCCTGGACCTCCACGCGACTCAGCTGGCGCGAATACGTTGACGACATCTGGTCTGTGACGTCTGGTTGCCGCTCAGCTCGAACACCGGTGTTCGTCCGCTTCGCCTCAGTCCGAGTACTTGAAGCCAGCGTGATCTTCAGGAAAGCATTCGACCTTCCGCCACATTCATTCCTACCACTGGAGCACTTTCGTAGCTACGGAAATTGGCAGCAGACTACTACGCATATAGCGACATGAACTTTCAGACCGTGACATACACCGAGTATCCTTTGCCCGTCGAACAGGTCAACCGCTGAGCGACGTAAGCAAATTGTGCTCTGTATATAAACAGTCATCGAATTCAGAAAGGGACTATTCAACCACACGATCCTCCTGTCCATCACCCTCCAGAAAAAAGCCGTTCCTGCCGGCGTGCCTCTAATCTAATATGGACTCACCGATGATGTTGGGCGAGTCCCAGACACTACTCAACGCACAAATCAGCTTCCTTGTGAGCCAGCAATTGTCAAGCTGTATAACCGCCGCCATGACTGACCTCAACCTAGAACACACATGTCGCTCTTGTGCATATCCCCATGGAAGCATACGCACATTTCTTCCAGCCAATATCTCAGCTTCTGCTGCACAACACCAACTATGACGATGATGACGAACCCATAGAACCCAAAAGGCCATGGGAGTACTGGCATCCGTTCGTCAACATATCGATTGTTCACAATGAGTGCTCGATCGCTTGTCCTCGTGAGCTCGCTATAGAGCTCTTTGCACCCGTCATCGCCGGACTCAAACCAGAGCTGCAAAAAGGCGTCACGATTAGCAAGGAAGATTACTCAGTAATTGTAATTGGAGGAGAAGGCTTAGAGGCAGGCCAAAGAGTGCTTGATCTGAGCAGCCCTCTCGCACTTGCCAAAATGTAAGCAGACTCACATTGCTTCAACACAACACATCACTGACATATATAGTCCCATCTTCTTCATCACAAGCTACTGGTCCGACTTCATCCTCGTCCCTCTAAAATCTCGCGCAACAGTCATTCACGCCCTCGAAGATCGCGGCTTCCTCTTCGAAGCCGACCTAGAACCAGACAGCGAAGCCGGCTTCATGACAAACCCGGCCTCACCACTCCTTCACTCTCACAGCCGCAACGGCTCTTCCTACGAGTTTCCACCAATACCTATCACACCACCTCCGGCCTCTGTCTCCGAACTACAACAGCGGACCTTCAAGCTTTTACGAAAGCACAAAATCACACCGCGCGTCGACCCCGACATCGAATTGGTGACATGCGCCGGCATCAAAGACAACACGCCTTCGCTGTCATCCAGCGCAAACTCCACACAAGCGATCCTCCACCACGGCCTCCTCAGATGTCTCACTGCGCCGGGGATCCCACGCTTCTTGTCACTCACTCTAACTTCCTCGGACTCCGCGTCCCTCACCCTCGAAAAGCGCTTGTTATCTCTGTTCCCGGACGGCGGCGAAGACATTCTGCTTGGCAAAGACAGCCCGGAGCAGGTGCCCATCACTCTAGATCTGCGCGAACTCCCTCTCGAAAGCACGGGAATCGTTTGTGGTGTAGCAAATCGCTTGGTGGATGGCATGAGAGGAAGAATTGGCGGAGCATCGGGAGGAGGCGCGAGGTTCGAGATGAGTTATCTCAGCACGGCGAGGGCGGGGCACGTTGTTGTGTTCGAGGATGAGTTGGAGGATGCGATGGAGAGTTTGCAGGGGATTGGCGAGGGAGAGGAGTAGTGCTTAACCGGGCTCGTACTGGAGTGATTTGTAGGATTTATTTGGGTGATGGAATTGGTGTTCGATTGGCTGAGATGGCAAGACGAGGCTTGCGCATCAGGTCACCTGGGCATGGGATGATGTTGGACGATTTCGGTAGTCATGTCACGATATGTACGAGTCGCAGGAGGGAAGTCTACGCACAGAGGTCTCGATACCTGGTTACTTAGCAGAGTAGTACCGATAGTCGTAGGCTTTAATTCAGCTGGACTTCTCATTGGGATTCAACTCTGCTCTCCTTTCCATATGACGCTCTACCTGACATGCCACATTTGCAACTAAAAATTACCGGATGAAAGCCATCGAGATACTTTCACACTCCCCACGCTTTGTAACGTGCTACTCGAACGTCCCTTGGTCAGGTGGATGAATCACGCTGAGAGCCTTTAAGATGGATTACGTCTGTCCAACTTTGGTCTGATGATTTTAGCAGCTATGGTGTGTTATGATCTGATGTCTGTCACTGATATACTACTGGGGATTGCTTCATGTCATAGCTTTTAGTATGTCGGTGCTGTGCTGTCGGATTCGAAGCTAAAATGAATGGATTTCGCCACTGAGACGAAACCTACCTAGGTACTCAAATGTCTAAAACTGTGCGAAATATCGAGCATGGAGAATCGTAAGCATAGATACACCACGATGGAAAGTCAGTAGTGAAATCACATCAAATGTTTTATCAGAATGTCATTGGGTAAAATACATATATTTGGTCTGTATCTCCCATCTCAGAAAATCAAACGGCGAGCCACAAGTCTAAGGCAACATCAGGCGAACACTTCGCCAACGTCGACGCTCCTCATCTCATGCTCCCATATCACCAAGGGTATAAAGCGCTCCGCTCAAAAAGTACTGCACGTCAAGAATCGAAAGAAGGGGTGAATCGTTTGGTGTGAAGAACCAAAAGATGCCACCATGCAAGGCAACAACAATGCAAGTCGTAAGGTAGTCGTCCACACTCTCAGATCTATGCTTTAACGCACTGAGAGTAGTAGTCGTTCCACTTCTTGCAGGTCAGACCTTCGGCGCAAGTAGTGGAACCCTTGTAGTCGCTGTTTCCACCGCAAGTCGCCCACTCTTTTTGAGGCTCAGTGCTGCCGCCTCCGCTTGAAGCGGAGGGGGCGGCAGCGGAAGAAGCAGCAGAGGTAGCCTCAGCGACGGAGGTCGCTTCGGCGGCAGTGGTCAGAGGCTCGGCGGCAGAGGTGGCGGTCGGTGCGGCGACGGTAGCGTTGTTGCCAGCGGGAACTTCGATGCTGACGGTTCCTGTGGAGAGAGGAGCAGTAGGTCGAGCGGAAAGGGTGGCGTTGCTGGCGACGGGAGCGACTTCAGGGACCACAGTGGTGTTGCCGGCGCTGCTGCTGCCCTCGAGAGCAAGGATCTTCTCGGAAGCGTGCTCAGCGACGGAGACGATGAGGGCACTGGGGTTGGTGGTGATCATCTCGGGGAAGATGGATGCATCAACAACGAAGAGGTTCTCCATGCCGTAGACCTTGGTGTTGGTGTCGACAACGGCAGTGCCGTCCTCAAGACCAGAGTCGGTACCCATCTTGCAGGAACCCATCCAGTGGTTGCCGCTGCGGCCACCAGTAGTCTGGGCGTAGTTCTCAAGGTGAGCGTCAATGGTGGTGTTCTTGGCGGGGAAGACCACCTCGACCTGCTTGTCGGCAGTCAAAGCGGCGATGACCATCTCGATGGAACCCTTGGTGGCAGCAAGATCGTTCTCGTTGTTGATGTAGGGGGTCTGAGAAACGATCATGTTGAGACCAGAGGTGATAGTGGTGCGACCCCTGGAGGTCTTACCACGACCGAGGTAATGAGACAAGCTGATGGACTTGTTGCTCTTGACGCCGTGGCCGCTCTCGATACGAGCAGTCCACTGGTTAGAGCGAGTGATGCCGTCGGGGCCAACCTGGTGGTGCCAGAAGACCACACCGAGGTTAGGAGCGGACTGCGCAAGAATGCCAGAGCGGGCGTCAAGGTATTTGTCGGCATCAGACTTGATGGGGTTGTCGAACGCCTCATAGAAGTCGTAGAACTCGACGTTGGGGTGAGTGATGACGATCTCAGTGTTGGCGTGGTCGTCAAGGTTCTCGCCGACAGGAAGGTTAATCCAGTCAGCCTCATCGACCATCTGGTCGGCCTCAGCCTTCTTGACAATCTCGAGCTGGTCCTGGGGACCAATACCAGAGCGCATAAGAATCTTGGGGGAACCGAAAGCACCAGCAGAAAGAACGACACGACCGCCAGTTGCAAGCTGGATATCGCCACACTGTCCACCGGGAAGGAACGCCTGGACATTGACACCAGTGGCGACATTGCCGTCACGGTTGACGCGGTTGACGGTGGTGTTAACCATAAGAGTGAAGTTGGGGAGCTCCTTGGCCTCGACGAGGTAGGTAGCCATAGGGCCGCCACGCTCACCGTTGGAGAACATGTGGTTGGGGTGAGTGAACGAACGGTTCTTCTCAGCAGGCTCAAGACCAGCAGAGACGTTCTTCCAGCCAGCAGCAGCGAGAGCACCACCTATGAAAAGTCAGTAAATTGTTGGACGATTGATGTGAATTGTTTAGGAGGACGACGTACCAACAATGTTGTAACCCTGAGCCTTGTACAATTCACCATCCTTGGACGGGCGCTCGTTGAATGGGATCTTCTCAAAAGCGCGGCTGATAGCCGGCTCGATATCTGCGTGTTTCCAGCCTTCAGGGAAGCCTTCGTCAAAGTCAAGGGGATCGGGGTTCCACCAGAGGCCGGCGTTCACGGCAGTACCGCCACCGAGAACGCAACCGGCCATGACGGAGTAGTCAGTGCAAGCGATACCGTCCGAGTCAACCCAGATCTCGTTGTCAAGACCGGGAACATCGAAGCGGGTGAGGTTAGTTCCAACGAGCCAGTCGGGCTTCATGGTGCCACCATGGCGACCAGATGAAGCGGGGCCGCGTTCAATAAGGAGGGTCTTCTTACCAGACTCCGCGAGCTTAGCAGCGAGGGGAATGCCACCGGCTCCAGAGCCAACGACGATGTAGTCGTAAGTTTGGTTGGCGTTCATGTTGTTGGTGGGGCAAGCAACGCCAGTGGGAACAGAGGTAGGGCCAGCAGTAGAGGTACCGTTAGTACCAGAAGGGTACGGTGCCTCAGTCTCGGAAGGCTTTGCCAATGCGGCCCATTTAGTGTAGTCGGCGTTGCGAGCAGATGCAGCGACCATGTAGAACATGTTAGCAGATGCGTGCTGGGTAATCGCACTGTGTTTATCGTCAGGGGTGGAAGGTGCCTTAGCAGCCTGTGCCCAACCCATGATCTGCCTACTGGTCTCCTCAGTGCCAGGAATGTTGCTTCCGGCGGCTCCTTCGTGGTCCCAAACCCAACAGTTTTGGCAGCGGTAGGTAAGCTCGAAGTAGGACTCGTTGACGGAGCTCGAGATTTGGGTGAGAGTAGCATTTCCGGTGTAGGAGGCAGGAGACGTGTAGCCGCTGGCGTAGCGGAAATCAGTGATAACCTCGTCGCCGCTGGGCCAGGCCATCAGGATGAGGTTGCCAGTCATTCCGCTCTTGTGCGTGAGACCGAACCACGTTCCCGACGCGGGGATGGGAACGACCAAACGACCGATGTACTCCTCGGTCAGGTCGTCCGCATCCGCAGGCGGAAGCGCCATACCGAACTGCGCATCTCCAGTTCCTACATCGGTAGAAAGCTCGGCGTTCCAGAATTCAATGCCATTGGCGTCGGTGGCAGCGGCGTAGTTGATTTGAGCAAAAGCTCCAGAAAGAAGGGCACAAACGGGGAAAAGAGTAATGAGCTGCATGATGCCTCGCCGGGAGGATGTCTATGCAGTAAAGATGGACAAGATAGCGAAAAAACGAATGGACGCTCTGTCAAAGAGCTGGTTATAGGGAAGGAAAGGACAAAAAAGCGTTTGGAGTCTCACCGTACAGAGCAACGAACCGGGCTGTATATAAGTCCTATGTCTCAGCGGTTGCGGGCTGCGGTGCGTGAAGCAACGGCAGGCATTGAGTTTTCGCTGACCCACTACAGGCCACCTCCCTCGCGTGCAGGATGTAGTGAAGCATGCCTGCGACCGCCCAGATCGCTGGCGGGTTCATGGATGAGGGCCGGGTAGTACTATGGATGGGGGAAGGCTACTTTGGGCGTTGTCAGATAGATGAAAATATACTTCTAGCTGAGGCTTCGGCGCCGCTGCCAAGACCACGCGACCCGTTGCCCCTCTCCAAGCGAGTACCTCTGCGACGTTAACTGTGTTTCACACACCCTGGTCGTCACCTAGACCACTAACATCGCCCACATACGCAATACGCTATCTCTACATCTTCCATACTACCGGCCATATCACCGCCCTGACCACCGCTTCCAACCTATCCTCCGCTCGTCTTGTCTCACCCATCGACCATCGTCGTCATGGCACTGCTCACTCCCACGCTGCCGCGTCTCACCAGCCACGTGCAACAGAGCCGTTTGGAGGCGTGTTGGCGCGAACAGAACTGCAGTTCTTGCGTGCGGAGTTCTCACGGTTGCGGGTGGTGTGCGCAAGTATGTCTCAAGCCGTCGCGTGCGAGTCGTCTATCTCGATCCCCTTACGCGGTGTTATCGCGGTGTTGCTACAAGCGATGCACTGCCACCATCGCACCGACGAGTGTGGGAGGCCTGTCGAGTGTTGATGGTCATCTCTGATTTATGCTGACCACGGAGTAAAATAGAGCGCCACATGCGTGCCGGCATCCAGCCTGATCGACCCGGTTTTCAAGGCGGATATTTGCCCGTCAAGCCAGGATCGTTTCGAATTGCGCACTAGAACCCTTGGCTGCGGCTGTTCGACCACCACTTTACTCAGCGTGATTGTGACTGTCGTGAGCACTTTAGTGGCGCTCCTCATTTTGTACGCGATTCTGGTCTGCACTGGAGCATTAAATCAAATATACGGCACAGGAGCACGACGTGGTTGGGAAATTGAAGTTCTTGATGACGGCACTCTCAAAGGAAAACCTTGGGCTCGCCCGTCCTGGTCCACTACTTTTCAATCTTGGTTCCATCGCAGGGATTTGACCGCACACAGCGAGCAGGAAGAGCGCACCGAACGCTCGCGACTTCTGCCTGATCATTCTTAAATCTTGACTCCGATGTCCTCGAGTGTCGTGTTCCCGAACATGCTTGTAGGCATGGACGTCGGCAGCACAACATAAGCCCATGGAGCTTTCTCTTTGACCGATGGCCAGACACCATTGATTGTCTCCACAATTTCTTCCGGCAAAGGTCCCGCGTCGCATATCGCCAAGTTCTCCTTCAGCTGCTCGATCTTGCTGCCGCCGATGACAATTGCATCTCCGTGTTCGCCTGACAGTGCAGAATGATGAATTGCCCATCGCAGACTGGCTGCATGTCCAGTGAGACCATGCTTCTTCGCCACCTCGATGATCTTCTGCGAAGCCTCGATGATCGGGTCTTGGAGGTAGCCTTTTGAGATATATTAGTACAGTATTCGCTTACGATTTATCGAACAATCAACAGTTCAGAGATATCTTGTATGAGACAGTCGCCTCTGCCTTCCCTCCTGTTCGAAAATTGTCATCATCGCCAACGAGAGATCGACTTACTAGCAGAATACATCTGGCCAGCGATGTGTTCCTTCGACCAGCGGCTACCGGACGTGTTTGTCGACTGATGGGAGACCTTTCCAGTCAACATGCCCGCAGCTGCAGGCCTACGTGACATTAGCAACACGACATCTACGCGGCAAATCGAGACTTACGAGTATGCATAATACGAGATGCCATGCTTTCGCAGGACCGGCAACAATTCTTCTTCGCCTTTTCGGGCGAACAAGTTGTACTGTCCTTGGAGCACGCTCGGTTTGAGATACCCTGTCCGAGTTAGATTGAACTGCCAGGCACGATTGGGAAGACCATTGACACTCACCTTTCCTCTCCACAATTTCCATCAGTTCCTCGATCTGCTGGGGCGGAAAGTTGCTAATACCAAACCTCTTGAACTTCCCAGCTCGGTACGCCTCGTCCATCGCAGCCGCCTGTTCTTCCAGCGGAGTGACAGCATCAGGCATGTGGAAGTACAAAATGTCAATCTCCTTTCCACCCAGCTGCTTCTGGCTGGTTGCGAGGCTGTCTCGAACGTTCTCAGAAGAGTTTGCTCGTTCTCTCATAGCGCTGATTTTGGTGCTGAGAGTGGCCCAGCTGAGGTCCTGCTGCGCCAGAGCTTTCTCGCTGGCACCGAAGTTGTTGATGGGGTAGGTGGCGGCTGTGTCGAGCTCCACGTGGCCGTGCTTGCGGAAGAGTTCGAGGGTTTGCTTGAGGTCGTCGCCGGTGAGGGTGTCGCCGACACTTCCGGTGCCGAAGACGACTTTGGCGGGCTTGTTGGTGTTTGACATGATGGTGACACAATATTGATGGTATTTGATTTCAAGGTTTTAGATGGGTCGTAAGCTCAAGAGTAGACATTGTAGTTCTGCGAGTTTATATATATATGCAGCGGTAGTACCAGGTGCGAACGCGAAGTCACAAGCAAACACAACACCAGCATCCTCCCCGAACTCTGAAACCTCCATCATTGGCCGCTTCGCATCTTCTCCAACATACCCATGAGTTCCTATCCAAGTAAACATCGCGCAAGCTATAGCTCTCGAGCTCGGAAGGATGCGAACCGTCGTCTTCAGCCTGCGCCTAGCTGCTGGGTGCTTACGAAGGATTCGCGTAGGATTGGACCGATGCGTGGTCCCCGCGTCCATTTGTCAGCGTTCCTAGCTGCAGATTGCGAAAGGCGTGCTATGATCGTGGGGAATGTCGGTTTCTGCCAACAATTGTTGTTCCGTGTACCGATGCATCCTGGTGGGCTGTGGCTTGTGATTATATGATCATTGAGGTGTGCGGCTCCGGTAAGTCCTAGCTCCATCGTCTCAAACGCGGGCGTTGTTGTTTGTATAATTTGTGCATAGCCAGGCCAATTATCCCATGCTATACAGAATTAGTCCAGGGTGGAGATCTGTGACAATAGTCGAGCATATTGTCAAGGCCATGACCGTAAGAGGCAGTCGCAACAGCAACTCACGGTGAAGCGAACACACGTGCCCGCAGATCTGCTTCAGTCAGCGCCGCAGACTGTTCCAACAGCATCTTCGGCCACCAGATCAACTGCATAGAAAGAGCTGCATCAACGGTTGTAGACTCCCGGGGAAACTGGCTCAGAACGTATCTCAAGAGTTTGCTGTCTCCGTTAACGAACGATCCAGATGCTTGCAGCCACGGCCGCACCACGATCTCAAGAGCCAGGAAATGAGCTTGGAGCACAAGCAAGGTCAACCGCTGCGAGGCGTTGAAGTGCTCGAACTCCTCGGGTGACAAGTCGACGAGGAGGTTCCACAATTCGGTGTAGTGGTTGAAGGCTGCGGGTCTTGTTAGCATCTCCGACAGAATGGTTCCATTCGCAGGGTTTCCAATCACCTTCAATCGGACCGCTAGTCACTGCCACAACGGAC
This sequence comes from Cladosporium velox, assembly GCA_024604135.1. Classification (NCBI taxonomy): domain Eukaryota; kingdom Fungi; phylum Ascomycota; class Dothideomycetes; order Cladosporiales; family Cladosporiaceae; genus Cladosporium; species Cladosporium velox. The sequence goes on along the minus strand of JANIIF010000017.1, from coordinate 96,158 downwards.
TTCATACGATTCAGGAAATCTTTCTCGAAAGGCAGAAAATCGCAGCACTCCTCCACCATGCACAGTGACGCGCGCGCCGCGTCAATCACTTCAGTAGGCAGCGGCATCGCATTGCCCATACGTTTGCGCATGACATCCATGTGCGGCCGTACCGAAAGATTTTCCTCACCTTGTGGAAACAGAGGTGAAGTGAATCCTGCTTCCACCATACGACGTGTCACGGCAGAGCAACCGCGTACCAGGACCATGAAATGGCCTATGGGGTCTCCCATGTGCAAGGAGGTAAAGGCGAGTGCATAGATCGCTGCTAACACCGCCGTAGCTCGGTCGCTGTCACCTTTGTCTAGTGCATTTGGGAGATCGAAGTTGTCTTCCGAGTTGATGCCTTGAAGCGCTGAGAAGCGGTACTTTTGAACCGTGTCTACTACGTCGAGATTGGTGGTCGCGTGGAGATGGCCTGCGCCGAGCGCCAGGATTGCATCGTTGAGGAAGCCGTACTGCCTTTCCGTTAGTGATTGAACGAGAAGATGCTATTCAATGCCATACCTTCTGAGCAATAATAGGAATCTCACACGTCCACGCACGATCAGTCTCAAACGGGAAAGACGGGTACGACGCCGTTAGAAACGAGTGAAAGAACCTCAAGTCCTGCAGACTGAAGCCCGTCGAGCTGACAGTCTGTGGCAGTTGCGCTCGCACAAGTTGCTGTTTTTCTTGTGTAGATGCATAGACGCATTCGTCGCCCATCTTCACGCAGTTCGCGCATCGTGGCTTCTTCTCACAGCACTGCGGTATGACACTGTTAGCGAAACGTGCTGCAATCTTCATGTCTCAGATGATATTGATTACCTTCACCTTACGCGTCTTGCACATCAAACAACCACCTCGACTCTTTCGATGAGCCTTGATACGGCGCTTCCGCACAGCCAGACTCTCATCGCTGAGGGGAGAGTCGTTCCTTGCATCTGGAGGTGATATGCTTTGCTCCATTGTGTGGCAGGGTGCATCGCGCGTACTCGTCAGCGTCATAGTGGAATTAGCTAGCTGATTTGCGCGAAATGTCCACGGCAGAATAGCGCGTATGTGTGGCTGAAGGCTGAAGGAATGGAGTGTTGAACGTCATGGCGTTCTAGAGCTCGCATTCGCTTCTCGACCAATGAGCGCCGAAGAACCTTGTTGGCAATCTCCACCTTTCATCTTTTCCCGATGAAGATACCGATGGAACTTTGTTTACTTTGGCATGTGCGTCGATGCATATGTCGTGGAGGAAGAGTTTGCATTACAGTTGAAGCACCAATCTCATAGCGATTGTCAGGGCTATCCATAATGATCACAGAGGTACGCTTAATGCTTGTCATTGGTGCTACAAGAGTAGCAATCCACTCTCAATTGTCACATCTATCTAGTTGCTGTCTTCGCCCCAGTCAATCGGTACAAAAGAAGTATGCCGTCTCACGTCTGTCTGCCTCGCGCAGCAGCACCATGGACTTCCCGTCTAAGCTCGAACAAAACATCGTCAAAGTCTCTTTCCTCTTGCGAACCGAAAATCGCGTTGCGGCAATCGCCCAAAATGTCTTTCAACCGGCCCAGGATGCTCTTAGGTGTATTCTTCGGTGGTTCTCGTGACGGCGTGACGACAATCTCCTGCATCTGCTCCTGAGATTCTCCACCACTTGCGTCTTCGTCGTCCGACGCCATGCGTGTCTGGCTGATGTCGACATCAGAGTCAGCCTTTTCAATCACCACAGCAGTCGCCTTGCGGCTGGAGGGCGGTCGTGATCCAGAATCTTCCTGCGATTTGCGCGCTTCCTCGGTGGCCTTCTTTGCCTTTGCTCTCCTGCGTTGCCTCTTAGGCGCTGGTGTTGTTTTCAGCTCGCTGGTAGTTGGCTCAGAAGGCGTGCCCTCGGCTTCGCTCAACGCAGAGGCCCTTCGCTTCAGTCTTGTTGAGCACGCCAGAGGAATCTGCGCAACAGGTGTCGGTACTGGTGTCGGTGTTTCTGACTTGCGAGGACGGCCGCGGCCACGCTTGGGTTTTTGCGAAGAGTTAATGGACTCCAATGTGTCTTTGGGCTCCTCTTCTACCTTCAAACCCTTATCAGTCGCAGGAGAGTCACCTATCTGACTGCTTGCAACGACAATCTCGTCGCCAATGTTATCATCCCCCTGCTGCGATCGCCCAAAAATTCCAGAGAAGACGCGACGGAAGGGTGACTGGTGCTTTTGTTTCTTCGCAGCAGAGTTATCAATAGCCTCAGTCACGCGTTTGCGCTTACGACCAGACCTGGAGAGGTATTGACTGTCGCTTTCTGATGGCTCAGCAATTGGGTCCGGGCTTTCGCGCTGCTCCACAAAAGAGTTCTCGACCCGGCTAACATCATCGTTGTCGTCATTTTCGCCGTCTTCTGCAGTACTTTGCGCAACCATCTCGGTAGGGTCGACGATTGTTGTTGCATCGACTTGGGTTTGCGCCTGCTGTGATGCATTGTCGCCATTGGCCTGAACCTCAGCAACATGGGCTTCATGTTGAAGTTGCTCCGTTGGGAGGGCAGTATCAGAGGGCAGATCCGAATTCTGCTGCAGTTTCTCATGCTCCCGAGCCAGGCTGAGCTTCTTTGCTAATCTGGTAACGGGAGGAGCGCTATCAGCGACCAAGCCATCCTCATGATCCTCCTCGGTCACTGGCCGTCCCTCGTTCCCTTGGTCGGGCGATCGGGGCGGGGAGGACGATGGCTCTTCATCGACATCGTCGTGCGCAATTTCGAGTTGCACAGGCTTGTAGTGAGGTTTGGCAGAGCTGTTTGGGGTTGGTGAGGATCCCATGTATCCACTCGTTTCACCGTGCGCCTCGGGAACGTCCAAAGGCGTACTGGCAACTTCATCATTTGCAGTTGGTACCGCAATGTTGGTCGAGAAATCCAGAGTCCCAGGTGTCTTACGCCTACTACGTGGTGTTGACTTTCTCACAGGTGTTGACGAAATATCGGGGAACATCTGTGCGCCCTCAACCTGACGAGCCCTGACCTCTTTCTGGTGATCTGTCAAGAGCTGGGACTCGTCCTCGATTGGTAGGGGCGAAGAATCGATTGGTGCAAAGAGAATCTGTGAATCGTCATGTCTTAGGCGTGCCTTTGCTGTAGTGCTCTTTGAGTCGCTCTTGCTTGCACTGTAAGTACCACCAGTCTCAATCGTGGCGAGACGTGAGGAAGCATCAATCGAAGCTGGGGTCCGCTTCACTGGACTGGCAGTACCGCGAGGCAATCCTGTCCATCGACTGCCCAAGCTTGATTTTGGATCAACCTGAGAATCGTCGTCTTGTGGCCCAGAGAAAGCTGGGAGGTCGATTGGCTCATCATCAGGCGCGTGCTCGGGGAAGTCAGGTAAGTCCAGCTCAACATAGTTCCTGGCAGCGCGCAAGACTTTCTCGAGTTTTGGAGGGTATCGCAGGGATTCCAGTTGGCCAAAACATTCGTTCCAGAAAGCGATCGTGCGATTGACTACAGCACGTCTTGGGCTGACAAATCCGGCGACCATAAGTGGCTGTAATAGAGTGAGTAGCGAACCATCTTTTCGTGGCAGTTCTGTGAGCTGTCCTAGAACCTGACTCCAGACTTCGATTACGGACTGTGATACTGACGAGTCGATGGCACTGAAGGCTCGGCGCTTGTCGTCCTCCAGCCAAACTACTAAGGCTTCTTGAACTTGGCGTAGCATGTTCACCAGAAGTGAAATTGGACAAGCCCTTACAAAGCTGATGAGCGAATCCAGCATGTCGTGGCAATGGCTGTCACCCAAAGTTTCTGAAGCAATTGACGTGTAGGCATCGCGAGAGGCTTCCTTTGTGAGACCGTACATGTGCTCGTACGGATCGAAAGTGCCAGCTCGGTGTGGGCCGCTGCCTATGCCCCAGAGAGTCTTGCGCCCTTGCTCCATGGACTGCCGATTCTGGGGCCATCCTGCAGAGCGAAGGAGTATGGTGGCGATTGCTATCTCGATTTGGCAGTCGATCAGAGCATCCTTATCGAGAAGTGTCTTGGACAATGGCTCTATCACTGCAAGTATGACACCAGCGTCGCCAGCTTTGCACCTAGCGACTGCGATGATTTCTTCGATGAGACGACTCCCAGTCACTGCACCCTCTGGGTGAGAGTGCATCATAGGCAGACCAGAGACCGCAATGCTGAGTCCATCGCGAAGTTTCTGTCCTAGTGTACCTGTTGGAGTGGATTCTGTCTTCGAGTGTTGCAATGCCTCCGTGGCTCGTTCGGCGAAAAGCGACCAGAGTATGGCAATTGGCTCTTTGGCGTCGACTGAGCTGCAATTGGTTCTGACAGCTTGTGACGTGCGATTCAACAGCTGAAGTCTTGCAGCACTGGTAGCCTTCGACTTGCATGCAAGCTCAACCACATCCGCTGCCATTGAACGCCACTTATCACTCTCTCCTGGGTGCAATTGAGAGCACATCATGGTGAGCGTGAAGATGAGCGGTGAGTACAGTACGTGCTGGTGCTTTGATGGCCGGTGGGATGGAGTTGGAGCAGCCTCAGCGTCACCTTCAGGCGTTCTCGCAAGTATGTCCTCAGCTAAAAGCGAAGGTCCGATATAGTGGCAAGTTGTCCGCATGATTTCCTGGAAATTTGTCGACGCGTTTGCAGCTCCTGGGGCATCGGCAGCACACAATGACTTCCAGAGACGTTGGAACATGTTCATGACGAGAGCAATCGCTTCTCGCAGTTCGTTCGAGGTCCGTACTTCTTGTGCTCCCGCTTCCGCTATGCTTTGTAGAGTGCTTTGCCACAACTTAGCTGTCATCGAGCTCTCTTCCTCCGTTACCCAAAGTCCCGCGGACACGATCGGTTCCACCAATGCGAGGACTTTAGTCAATCTTGTGCGCACCCAGCGTGGGTCCAGTCTTGGTAAATCATGCGATTTGATGGGTGTTGCGTCAATGGCCGCGTACTCGTTCCAGACTCCAGCGTTTGAGCTCAAAAGACCGTACAAAATGTTGCAAGCATTAATCCTTCCTTTGTGGCTGGCCTCGATCATTTCTGAAAGAATTGGTGCTACATAAGCGTCCCAAGTTATGTCCAGATCTGCATGTGACAGCGATGGTCGCATGCTGTAATGTAAGAGGTTATGGTAGCCATCAAGCGCAAATTGACGTGCTTGCTTTCCCGCTCTGTCGTGGTTACGCTTCTCAAATCCAGCTTTTATGGGAACTTTGAGCATCGACAGCATGTTCGACCCTGTCGCAGCGTCAGGCAGGACCGCAAAGACGAGCTTTTTCCAGGCAAGGTTGGCCTGGTTTTTGATGGCGAAATCGCTGGAGTTCAAGCATTTCTGAAGCACTTGCAACCAAGTGCGGAGTCTGGGCCATTTCTCGAGAGGGCGGCGTTTCGTCCGGAAGAATAAGATGACTGCGGACCAGATCTGCGGTACCAAAACACCGCTTTGCCTCTCTTTGTCTCCGATCATACTCGTTAGTCGCAGCGTCAGGTAGTCGCAATAGCATTGACCTTCCTCAACTTCTGTTTCAAAAAGATCGTGTAACGCTTTCGATGCGGCTGGGTTGTTGCCAAGTAGTAGACCAGCATGATTGCCGACCTCGATCGCTCGCGTCCGGGTGTCGTTGATACTACTCAACATTCCGTGGAAAACGTGCTCAAGCCAATCTTTGAGCCTGGCACTCATCACACTGGGAGCCTGGTCAAGTAGCCTCTGATAGATTACAAGCCTGGTCGCGATGAGACTGTTGCTGCTGCAGCGCTCTTCGATCGTTCGTAGAGCCGAAATCATTCTATCGGCCCGATTTGATGTGATTATTGACTGGTGGAACTTTTGTTGCGCCACAAGATACATATGAGTCTTGACCAAAGCTTTTGGCATGTCTGGCTGCTCCATGACTGTGATTGATCGGTCGATCAGGAATACGCGGAATTCGTCGTCCATGGCTTTCGAGAGCTGTGTATCGAACACCATCGTGCATGCCAGTTTCAATGCTTGTGTGGCGATTTGTGTGTCGATGAGTCCGCTGGAGTCCTTCCACATTAGGTCTCGAGACAAGAATTGCTGAAACTGGGGCATGTTGGCTGCCATGGCGTGTCTATCAGGGATGCCATCGTAAGCTGTGAGTGCGCCCTGCAGTGCAAGATAGGCATCCAATCGTGAAGACTTTGATGAAGAAGCAAGCTCCTTTAGTACTGATTGCAGCATCTTTCCGAAACTGGCAGGGTCCTCGGGTGAAAAGTAGCCAAGTCGTCGCTCCTGTTCGTCTGGAGTGGGTGGAGGCGCAAAACTGGACAATTTCAATATTGACTTGATTGGCCTCGTGGTTTGTGGACGAGGCGTTGACCTCAAAAGTCTATCCCTGGGAGAGCTCGAGACGCCTGTTTTGGGTATCTCATGGAAGGTTGGTGGAAATGGCGAGAAGCCGACCTTCTTGGTCGCATTCGGACCAGCTGGCGCTCCTGATGATGATGACGCAGGTGATGATACTGGCGGAGTATCGGTAGACAGCTGACGTCTCGAGATCTCCGAGGCATCCTGTTCGGCCTCCTCGTGGCCGTTCTCAAGGAAATCAAGGGCGTTCTGGACGTGCTCTTGGACGTCTCTGGGTGGCGTGGGTGGTCGTGCTGGAAGTGACGTAAACAAGGAAGAAGATGAAGAGAGCATGGTATCCCTTTAACGCCGGAATGAAAACGCTCAAGATGCTGCAGACATGTTCTTGCGGTCAAAGATTGGGAAATGAGGCGCAAGTTGATGGTGTCCGTTTCCAAACTTGACGCGAAGAGCGCGTTTAGCACTTCCGGGTCGCGTTGGCGCTAGCTGAGGAAGGCTCGGGAAAGCTCCGCACGGCAACGAAGCTAAAGATCCCGTGCACCGCGGGGTGAGACGCAGAACTTCAGAGCGAGTGAGCTACAGTTCGTCACCAGCTAGCCCCCTGCACGTGTATCCGTGAAGTGTCTCGAAGCTAAATTGTTTCCTACTCGCTCACTCGGAGCTTCTCAATGATATAAGAAGCCGCACATATCCGACTTGACGCCAGAATAAGCCACAGTACTTGGATTCATCACGCGGCTTGCTCCAGGAGCCTGTGTGACTTGGCGCAATATTCAAGGGTCATCTCTACACCGTCATTAAATTGTTGCCGACGCTTCCTGCACCAAGCGCAACAATAGCAGGCTTTTATCTCAATATGGTGTTCGACAGAGCGCAACTTATGGCGGGTCCTAGCACCGCCCGTGGTCAGTCACGCTTCATGGTAGCCAGTAGACCAAGTGCTGACCAAGCGCAGACATTGCAGAAGTTGATCGCCTTCTTCACCAGCTTGAAGACAATTTAACCGCCGCAAAATTGTCACTGAAGCGTAAGTCATTTCGCTGTCAGCAAGCATTGTTGTTCAGCAACGGCTAACGGTTGGTGTAGAACAAGAGGAGCTCTTGGCGAAAGTCAAAGTGTTCGGCAGAGACCCAAAGACTGCAACCCCGATCTTCGAGAGACAGGTTCGTGTTCCAATTCCAGTTTGAATTCGCCACAGGTCTAACATCTTTACAGGGCATCTCGACGCTGTGCCGCTATGGTCTCGACAGGGACACTGGAGCAAGCTCACATGAGGCTCTTCGCTGTCTGGCCAATGCATTCTTGCTCAATGAGCCCTCAAGACAAATATTTGTCGATCTCCAGTATGCAACCAAAGCGGTCGAGAGGCTGAAAGGCGGCGACCTGGACGACGAGTTCTTATTGTGTCGCATCCTGTTCTTGCTGACTTACAACACCAACGTCAACTTCGTGATGCTGGCAGACAAGCACGGTCTCACAGAGAGCATCAACCAATGCATCACACATCACAGCACAGCATTTTCCAAGTCTGGCCGGAGAAAATCAAGGACATCGCCGATAGAAGAAATGGCCATGGTAGAAGCCTTGAAGCTTATGTTCAACGTTACACACTTCAACCCCGAGCTCACGCCAAACTTCACACCCTCCATCGAACCACTTGTCAATATTCTGGTCCATTACCACCTTCCATCACCGCCTCTGCAATCTCCGATCACCTACATTCTCAATGCATTACTCAATCTCGATCTCAGCTCAGCCGAGAAGAAGACTCCCATGGGACGTGAGGCCAAGACGAGCCCGCTCTTCCCCTACTCCACACCCGAAAAAGTGGTCGATCGAATGGGAGCTATTCTGTTCAGAGCGATGAAGGAGCACCCCGAGCGCGATCTTGACGAGGGTGCTGCAACGTTGATTACCTTGCTCCGGCGTCTCTACGAAATTGCTTCGCCGCAGATGAAGTCCTGGATGCGCTGGTTGCTCCTTCCGAACGAGAAAGATAGAGACCAACCGCTCGGCAAAGGCGATACCCTGTCAGCACGCCTTCTGCAGCTTTCAACATCGCCCAGCGTTCCGAACCTGCGCGAGAACATCTCAAGCCTATTATTCGAGCTCAGCGACAAGGACGCCAACAAATTTGTTGAGAATATCGGCTACGGCTTCGCCGCTGGGTTCTTGATGAACAACAAAATCGAAGTGCCCAAGAACGCTGCCGAGGCGAGCAGCAGCACCCGTGATGGTGGTGCAGATGTCAATCCGGTCACAGGCCAAAGATGGAGTGCCGAGGACAAACAGAAGGCAGATCTCCCAGAGATGACAGAAGAAGAAAAGGAGCGGGAGGCCGAGCGACTGTTTGTCCTCTTTGAGAGACTGAGAGCCACAGGAGTGGTGGACATTAAGAACCCTGTGCAGCAGGCTATCGATGAGGGAAGGTTTGAAGAGCTCGACTAGGCATTCTCATGCTCCAGCATTAGCAGTGTCCATGCCTACCGATGAATCGGAACACATACATATTGTTGGAATAGAGAGGATCGCTTATGACCAGTAGTTGTATACTATATCTGTGAACTGAATGTGTCATATCGATCTTTGGAGAACGTTGCAGTGCACTTTCCACCTTACACTTCCCATCCGGTCCAATGATCTCAATGGCCAAAAAGCACACAGTTTGATTGGAGGTTTATAGGTGAGCTGACACGCAGAAGTGGATTCACCGTTTTCCAACCAGCATCGCGCCCATGACTCCCTCCTTAGCTATGAAAGCGATCATACATACCGCTACGAGCATTTCAATCTGCAGCAATCGGAATCTTGGTGCATTTCCATTCTAAGTGTGATTTTCCATGTTATATACCACCGGAGAAGAGCTTTGGGGTTGGTAGGGTTAGGTCTGGGGTTCCCTCTCTCTCATTTTTTCGATGGTTCCATATTTGAGAAGGTCTCGGGCCTTATGAGACCTTTCCATTGTGCTTTCGAAGGTAGTGGCTTGGATTGTGAGTACAGAGTGTGGCATGAGCGGACCGGTTCATGAGTATGCCCTTTGTTCAGTCATCCAGCTTGAGACTCCGCATGCGAGCCTTCACGAGGCTGAGGACATCGACAAGATCTCCAGTAATAGCATACCAATGAATTGACTGAAACACTTCTCGACAATAGACGAGAGATTTCTGGCTTTGTGGTTGCTTCCACACCACGAGATCTTGTGGTATTCACCTGGTTTCACATTTCACTGACACGAACGCAAAGCAACACTCGCTGGCCGTATGATACAAAAGAGCAGATCCTGCTGGTCAGACTGTTCGCCATACACACAGTCCGCAATATACTACTATTATTACTCGTTACCCACAATCCTCCAATACACTACCACCTAAATCTACGCTTGCTTTGTTTCATGACACACTCCCATCCCAACCAGTTCGCGCTCTTCGCTCATGAAGCCAGCGACAGCGACGACTCCGGCTACGTAGAGGACGACCCTAATGAGCCTGCAGGAGATCATGTAGATCTTGTCGGCCGTGCTCGCATTCCCCCAGAGCAAGTTGACCAAGAAAACTGGGGGGTCGTTCGCCCTGGGTTCCGGCACACCCGGCGGACGTCGGGAGCGATCGTCAGACATGTGGAACTCCACTACTTCCCAAGAGGCGATGCGAAGCCAGAACAGGGCGTCGTAGTGGATCTGCCGGGAGGTGGCCAGATTCTCAAGAAGAGCCGGTATTTCCTCGTCGTGGGTCGAAGGGGTAATACACTTGTAGAGTGTCCCATCTTCACTTACGATGAGAAGGGACTCCGCGCTCGCAAACGGGATACATGGCCTGAGTATTACTCAATCAGATCCTTGAGCTTGCCGGTCGAAGGTTTCATCAACCAAAGTCCGAACAACGAGGTGCTTGATGTTATGTGGGAGAAGAGTGGTTTCCACGTGAAGCAGTTGGCTGTGGTTCGCTTGTCAGAGCTCAGATACCGCGATGAAGACGCTGGCGTTGACCTAGTCGCGGGCATCTCGTTTGGCGCTCTTCATTATGCGAGACAGAAGGTGGCTGATCTGACAAGCGAGGCGGTCATCATTATCAGACAGTGAACAGTCAGGGTGTAGGATGTCAGCGCGTCACCTTGAAGCAAGTGGTGGGAGTTTCGAATTGTACCGTCTCGATAGTATATATAGACTGACTGTAATGTCGCCACCGCCAACGTACATGTTCCTCACCAGTGACTATGGCAGTGTTGACAGGCGTAGGATTCTACCAGGCTAGAATTGCCACTGAGACATTGTCAGTATCTCTGTTACGTATGTGCTACGATAATCAGGAAATAAAACTGGAAAAATATCAAGGCCGCTGAGACATCATTAGTATCTCCGTTACGCATATGCTCCTGTAACCGTGAAATACCACCAAGACAACACAAAGGCCAGTGAGATGTCGTTGCGAACTTCGCCATTTCAGGAGTAGTATCTCCGATACGGGTGTGCTCCTATAACCATGAAATACCATCAAAACAATGAAAAGGCCAGTGAGATGTCGTCGCCGACTTAGCCATTTCAGTAGCAGTATCTCCGTTGGTTACGTGCTACTTTAGCTAGGAAGTGAAATTAGAACGAGACACGTACCACTGAGAGACCGTGTTGTTGTGTTCCCTCTAAGCAGTCGCCGCTTTCTCGGCTCTCTTGACCGCGACCAAGTCAGGACCGTTGCCCGCCTTCTCGTCTAGCACGCCAGCCTTCTTCAAAATGCCGACTGTCTTCTCCACCACAGCGGTGTCGACGCCACGTGTGTCCTTCGTGAATTGCACGGTCTTCATCCATTCCTTCGCATCTTCCTCAGAGTACTCCATGGTCGAGGTGATGTGCTTCACGGCCTCATCTTCGTGGTCCAGATAATGTTGCACGCCAGCGTTCAGCTTCTCAGCCATCGTATTCAGCGCAGGGTCTGTAGGATCGCGCGCGGCTATCATCCAGCTCGGCCATGGTGTGTAGATTTCGCCGATGCGCTTGAGCTCGCCGTTGTCGAAGTAGAACTTTGTAGTAAAATGCTCCCACATGAAGAAATCGGCAGTCGTAGGCTCCTGGCGTACTGCCGTACGCAGAGGGCCAAAGGCTCCAGATGGTACTACCTCGAAGGGTTCTTCTTTTGTGCCAGACGAAAGCCAGCCTTGCTGGTCAGCGAGAACGTAGGCCATGACGTATGAGCCACTATTCTTCATGTCAGCACTCCGCGTGCCTCGTTGGAAGCGTTCGAGCGCATGCCACAGCACTCACCTGCCAATCCTGCTGACGCCGACCCTCTTGCCCTTGAGATCGCTCACGCCATTGATGTCCGCCCTCTCTTTGCCAGTAGAGATCGCCCACCTCAGCGGCGACTCTACGTATGTTCCCACGAGTCCATATCCAGGCTCTTGCGCCGCAGCACGGCTCTTTCCCAGGTCTGCGACGAAGCCCTCGGTCAGGCCGATGGCCACGTCGAGCTTCTCGGATTCGTCGGAGGTCTTCAGACGCTTTGTGAGGTCGCCGGTGCCCGTGGGCACAGGAATGAGTTCCGCATCGAGGCCGAAGTGTTGTTGCGCGAAGGCAATTGGGGTGGAGAAGTGTTCTATGCAAGTGCGCGGTCAGTGGGTTGTGTGCGAATGCCGGTAGCACGAATGACGTTTCTTACCTGGAATGAAGCCAATGCGGAGCTTTGAAGCGCGCGCAGAGCCAGTGGACAACGGTCGGGAGGAGTTGGTAGTAGCCATTTTGAACGCCTTCCGAACAAACATGGAGTGTGTTTCTGAAACAATGGATGTTCGTGGCGGGGAAGGCGTTCTGGCCTGTGACCACAGCCCACGGAAAGCGCGTACGTCACTTGTGATGTGAAGTCGCTGTCACATGTCAAAATGAACCCTTACTCTGTAGATCTATAACCATCAAAGTCATTTAAATATTCACTGATGTGTAAGACGCACGTGTTTACGAAGCCAAATGAAATAATCACGTAAACGCCTCCATTCAAATCAATCATTCTATGCATGGCTACGTTGGTCACTAGCAGCTATGACCGTATCCTGATCACTCCCTGGTGCTTAATATTCTTGTGCATCGTTACTCAGCACCCAAAATCAAATTCGTTTGTTCACCAATGAGAGCGCAACAATCTGTCAATGCCTCACTCATGATCCTTCGCAATGTAATCGACTCTACCAGCGCTCAACGCACTCAATAGCCGTCATCTCTCTTGTAGAAATCCCTAACTTCAGCAGCAGTCGGCCTCGCTTTGTTGTTAAGAGAAGGCTGACCGTCCAAGCGTACAAGTTTAAATTGCTCGTACAGACCTCCATTCATGTTGGTCTTGAGTTGCATGTCGGCCACGCGGTACAGACCGTCGTATCTTATACCAACGGTCGGTCGCCACTTGCTTCCAGACTTGCTCCCGCCAGCGCCGGCAGCACGTAGCACACGTACCGGCCTACCAGTTCGCTGTGAGGCCTTGAGTGCATTTGTCGCATTAGTGGAAGGAAAAGGCTTCTTCGGGTCTGTATTGTCGTGACTACGAGAGCCCGAATAGTACAGCGTATCTCCGCGGTCCTCGTCAAGTTCTTCGTATGCGCCTCCTGAAGTCACTACACTGTAGGCTCCGGTCTCTGCGTTGCCGGAAATACCAGCAATCTTGCTGCCGTGTGCACCATTAAACAGTGCCACGATTTGCATGGGCCACCATTGACCGACGTCCAGTCCATTGTGGCCGAAGACCTTCGCATCGCGCTTTTGGTAGCGTGAGTCGAGGATATAGTCTTTCCTGCGACTGGAGGTCTTTAGTACGACACCGTGCATAATGCCGTGCTCGCCAAAGATTGGGTGGTTTGCAGGTGGTGCGCGTATCTTCGTCGGTACAATGATCGTTCCAGAACCTTGAGCACCGGAGGATGACCTCCTGCGCTTCGCGTCAGGCGCTGCTCCATCGGTGCTACCAGAGAGAGTCTCATCATCTGTGCTCTCCTCCACAACTTCGCCCTTACCCCAGTTCTGGGCCTCCCATTTCTCGTACAGTTGTTGAGCGCGCTCTCTGGTGCGTCCTTCGAAATGGAAGTCTGGTCTTCTGAACATAAGTGCTAGTCCATCGGCGATCTTCGAGCGCGCCTTCAGCGCGGGTGTGATCTCAACACTGGTCTCGAGCCATCGTAAGAAAGCTTCAAGTCGTGGCAAAAGAGACTTAGTGGGCACGCTGGTGGCATCAGGTATGCCCTTCGCCTTCCTTGACTCCACGCAGAGACGTTGAACGACGTGCGTCGTCTCCTGGTTGATGAAGTTGATGCGTACTTCTAGGTTGTTGGGAATGTCGATTATTTGGTTCTGCATATCACTTTGCTCATGCTCCATGGCATCTGATGATCTCTTTAGAGAAGTCATGATTGAGGTGAGTGATGCTGCAAATCTGAGCTGATGATGAGTTGAGGGATAGTTTCCGAGTGAAATTGGTGTCGTGAAGAAAGTGTTGCAATGGACACGAGAAGGTGAATGCCAAAGGTGCGTTCACGTGTCAGCAACGATGACCGCGTGCCTGCCTCACCTCTTGTTTCAGCCGTTAATAGATGGCTGCCTGGAAAGCGAAGTGTGCGGAACACGTGCAAATGCTGTTGAGCGTTGCAATCGACGATGATCTAATTCTTCCCAGGAGATGATAGTATTTAAAGACCACTCAGTGTGAGGGTTGATTAAGAGTAATGTATCTAAATTAAGCGATCTGGATCGGATCCAAGATCTTTTCTATTGTATAGATGCTGAGCAGCAATCTAGATGTCTTGAAGCCGATAAGCTTGCTTAATAGTAGGATGAGATATGCTTGTGAAAGGCAACGTGTTGTGGCTTGGATGTACGAGGTTATGTGTAGCTTGGCTTGAGTTCAATCTTGGAGGTGCAGGTACATAAATGTATGTATACCTGGTCTGTGCTGAAGATTTTAGGTGTAAGCAGAAGAGGAAAATCCGCGGGGAAAATCGTGCTTATATATACCATAAAAGGCGCTATACTCTTTTGAGATACACTAAGAACCTTCTAGATAGTATATTTATTTACTACTAAAATATATTAATTATGTATTAAGTATTTATATCTTATTCTAGTTTAAATAGTAGAGTCTATAATTTAGCTAAAAACAAGTATATATATAATCAGTAGCCTAGGTGCATATATAGTAGTTTTATTATTAATGTAATAGTCTTAATAGTATCTAGCACTAATCGGCCTGCAAAACACGTACTTCTTAGGATCTAACTCGCAGATCTTTGGATCTGGTATATTCAACGCTTCCCTAGCTGGAGAACAAGCTGCTCTCGGCCTGACATCCACACTCTCGGACCTTGCAAAACTGGGTCGATCCATTCTGACTTCCACGGTACTATCACCCGCCACAACTCGCCGCTGGCTCAAACCCTTCTCATCGACTTCGAATCTTCGAAACGCGGTAGGCAGACCATGGGAGATCTACCATTACAGCGCAACTCCGACCGATGCTATCATCGACGTGTACACAAAGTCGGGGACGATGGGCAAGTACAGCTCATACTTCGGCTTACCGCCGAGCTACGATGTCGGCTTTGCGATTCTTGCTGTCGACAGCGCGAGGGAAGCACCGGACTTGAATGCCTATGCTGATATCACTCTTGGTGAGTACACACTTTGTCACAAACTCTTTTGTTGCTGATGAGCTTACTC
This sequence comes from Cladosporium velox, assembly GCA_024604135.1. Lineage (NCBI taxonomy): Eukaryota > Fungi > Ascomycota > Dothideomycetes > Cladosporiales > Cladosporiaceae > Cladosporium > Cladosporium velox. Next base: position 81,139 of record JANIIF010000017.1, on the reverse strand, counting down.
GTGCACAGGCGCACTGCTCCAAATCGACAAATTGGCCCGGACCCAAGCCAGCAGTATCATCGCAGGTACATATAACGCAGACAATAACAGCATAATCGTCATTGGCCCGGCGACAGTAGATCCTGGTCTTGATATCACCCAGTTGCGAGTCAATGGCACAGACTGGTTGGCACAGATCGCACAGCGAGCAGCTATCGATTATGCTTCTGATATTGACTTCCGGTTGTATCCGACAGATCTTGAGACAGGTAGTAAAAGGGCATTCCGCGCTGTGGTCCAGGACAAAGATGCGCTCGTAGATGCAGGGACGCCGACTTGTATTAGTTGGCAGCAGATGGTCGACGTGTTTCAGAGAGACGGGTTGCCTTTGGATGAGTTCGTGTAGGAGATGGGTGATGGCGGTGAAGTTGTTACTGTGGAGGCTCCGGCGCTGGGTATGGTCTTCCAAAGATCGTGAACGATTTTGAACATTCGGTCTAGCTTGTAACGTAGTAGCTTGTATGAGCAGCTTTGTGCACAAACCGGTGACAGCATTCAGCGACGGCGTGGTGGCGGGCTGCCAAACAAGAGGATTTCAGCGGCGTCGATAGCATTGTTGATAAAGGCTCGCAACCCCTTAGGTCGTCGTTCGTGTCGTTCGACGATTCGATGCGGAGCAGGAAATGGCTGCGCTTCAGCTCTTCGGCGAGCAACGTGTCGCTCATGTCGTCGCTGATAATCCAATCCCCGATCCTCGCGAGGCCTTCTGCGTCTGCGCTCGTGATTTTGCTCTCCGCCCAAAGGCCCAGCAGCAATTTCTTCGCCTTGCCTCGCCCTGTTTCTCAATCTCGCCATCTCGACATCTTCAAGCTCCCTCCTCATATCTTCCACCATCTGCATCTGCAAATCGAAAGCCCTCCTCAACGCCTCCTCCTCCCCATCCTCGACACGCTGCATCTCCCAAGCACGCTCCTCATCTCCAACATCGTCGTTATCATTCCAAGCATCATTCTCATCATAGATAGCCCTCTTACTGTCCTTCTGCCCAAACCTCGGACACCCGCCTTCCTTCTTCCAATGGCCCTCCCCATCTCTCACTGGATTCCCACAAATGAAACAGAAATGCATCCGACACACGCAACGCATGTGATTGCAGCCATCGCTCAACTCCACTCGGCGCTTACATTCCTCGTTGGGACAAATTTGCCACTCCTTACCCTTCACCAGTCCTTTGAACGCCCGCTCTTCAAGCTCGATATCCCTCCTCGGATCACACTCATGCTCGATTGCCGCTTCCGCTCCCGCGCTATCGCCCGTAGACAAAGTTTCCTCGCACCGTAGACATGTATACCACGCGCAGTCCTCGCACTTGACGCACACGACAGCCCCTCCAAGGCCAGACCACTTTCCCACAAATCTCCCACACGGCTCCAGTCGTCGTGGCGGATCTGCTCGCGAGCAGAAAACTCGCTCTTGCGGTGGGCATGCGTACTCAGTTGCTTTTGCGCTGTAAGCGGCCAGAAGATCTGGGCCGAGGAGATGGGCGTAGCGAGTTGCGGAGAGAGGGCGGCCGGCCCAGGAGGCTGGGTAGGACGATTCGTTGGAGAGGGCTAGAATGAAGAGGTGCCGGAAGCAGGCGTGGCAAAGAGCGTGGGCATCGATTAGCAGATGCGGGCCTGGGAGGGGGTCGAGGCAGGCGGTGCAGGTTGGTGGGACTTTTTTGGTTGGATGGGGCATTGATGAGATAAAAGAGTCGATGAAGATTATCTTTTCTTGCCCGAAACCTTTCGATGGTGAGTTGTGGATGATCGATGGCTGATTGTCGATGGAGGACTTGGTGGCGAGGCTTGGGTTGGTTGGTTGAATGTACGGAAGCAAGCAGAAGCATCTTTTTGTGTTGACTACGTCGTTCACCACTGTGCACCCGTAGACACGCTCGTGACGGATATAATGTCGTAGGTACCTGCTGGTAAATGCTATATGTTTGCCTCCAGAGAAGTCCAAAGTGCTGCAGATGACATGGTCAGCGTGCCGAAGACCGCCACTCCGATCCGTGCTACCTTGCCGTTAATGTGATGAGTCGTTGCGCCTGGTAGAAATATTCTTGTCGCTCTGAGTGGCGTAATAAGATATATAGTATACATGTATGTTTACTCCCATTCGCATAAGGGTCCTGGCCAGTCAGTCCCTGTTGCGCCTCGCTCACTGTACATTGAAGCCTCCAGATTCGAACTCCAGTCAACATGCATATGCCATCCCTGGTAGTATCGCCATACAATTCTCTTGTGTGCTGACCATCCGCAAAATTATCATTCCCATGCTATTATCGCCATCCTACTTGCTTCCGAAGTCACTCGCCTGCAAATTCCTCGTCATGCTCGGTAGCTTCACCACCAATCCATCCAACTCCTTGCTCATGCACACCTGACATCCCAATCGGGAAGTCTCGGTCAAACCAAACGCAAGATCCAGCATGTCGTTCTCGTCATCGCTCGGCTCCTCCATCTTATCGAACATCTCCTCCGTCGCGACGACCACATGGCACGTCGAGCAAGCGCAAGAGCCACCGCACGCGCCCTCCATTTCCAGGTCGTTCGACTGTGCGATGTCCAGCAGGTTGTCGCCGTCGGCAACTTCGAAGGTCACTTCTGAGCCATCTTTTTCGACAAAGGTTACTTTGCGCTCTTGGCCAGGCTTCGGAGGGGTGAGGTGGCCGTGGAAGGTGGCGGGAGTTGACGAGAAGGCGCGTGATGGTGTGCGGGTGGCTGCGAAGATGTTTTGGCGTGTGTGCTGCTTCTGGGATCGCAGGGCGGATTGGATGTTCTGGCCTGTTCTTGTTGAGAGGCTTGGGCGGAGGGTGCGGGAGCAGGTGGTGAGGGCGCTCAGGGCGAAGCGAGGAGTTTGTGCCATTGTGAGGTGTGTTTTGTATGGCGATGCGATATATGAGTTTTGTTTCTAGTGGGGTGCAGTTGTTGTAGTGGTAATGAGATCACAAGTAAAGTACTACTCGAGATTGATGACCTAGCCGACTTTACTCGGTACGATTGGGCGATCCTTCGGGGATGCTTTTGCGGCGGCGGCACTAGAGCATCATCGTCTCGTGCGTGCCGTCTCATCGACGACAACCAGAAACTGGGCAAACAAGCAACCATCAGCCCTACACAATACTACTGCGACATCCACGTCGCCCAAATCACTCCCACCACAGAAACAAGGAAATAATTCATTACGACACACCATAATGGACCGCAACGACCGCTTCCCCATGGCGTCTCGAGAGCCGAACCCTCTACGGCCATACTACATCCCACCGTCTATAGGACCAGCTCCCAGTGCTATTCCAGCCAACACCTCCGCGCAGACATCTTCTATGCCACGCGCTCCGCGACCATCATCTTCATACCAAAGCAACGCGACAGATCTGTTGCCCGACCTCGACCTGGACTTCCGTTCATCGGCCGGAGAAGCATGGACAAACACCCGTGCACTGCTCGACACCTTGGCATGGCGATATGCTAGTTGCCTGATGGCTCAGCCTTTCGATGTCGCAAAGACTATTCTACAAGTCTCTCTACCTCCGAACGTCGCAGCAGCATCAACGCCTAGAAAGAGCAAGACATCGCGCCGCTCGTCAGCACGCAGCAAAGAGGGTTCACGGAGGAGAGACAGGGCATACGAGTCGTACAGCGAGACCGACGAGGACTTTGACGGAAGCTCGCAGGCGAGCGACGATGACATTCCCGACTACTTCACATCCAACGCGCCCAGGAGCCGGTCTCCCAGGAAGCGTCGCAGGACACCACCCTCTACTTCGCCATCCCCAGATCCAACTCCCACACCTTCCCGCAACTCAAGAAGTAGGCGCGATGACCCGGAGGCCGACTACAAACTCTTGATGAAGCGTGGCGATTCAGTTATGCATGCCATCTCGGTCCTGTACGAGACGTCTGGTGCTGTCGGCCTGTGGAGGGCCACCAACTGCACATTCTTGTACTCTATTCTCTTGAGAACTACAGACTCGTTCTTGAGATCTATGCTGCTGGCCATGTTCGGCCTTCCAGATCTCAGTGGTAACGAAAATGGCGGACTGACTCCTGGCATCACAAGCTCTGCTGGTGCAGGCACCACAGGACTTGATCTCTCCGACTCACCATCGCCCATCGCAAGCCTAGTCGTGATCGGCCTCGCAAGCTGCCTCAGTGGCGTACTCCTATCACCACTGGACCTCGTGCGCACCCGCCTGATCGTCACACCAGCATCCCACCCGCCACGTGGAGTCTTGAGCAACCTCAAACGCCTCCCATCTTTAATCCTACCAAGCAAGCTATGGCTTCCCACAGCCCTCTACCACACTCTCCCACAAGTCTTCTCAACCTCAATGCCCCAAGTCCTCCGCCGCCAATTCAACATCCTGCCCGAAACCGCGCCGACCCTCTGGTCCTTCGCCTCCTTCGGCACCTCTTTAACCGAGCTCTTCATCCGCCTGCCGCTAGAGACCGTCGTCCGCCGCTCGCAAGTCAACTACCTCCGCGAAAGCACTCGCGACTTGCCACTTATCGTCGAGCCAGCGCCGTATCTTGGTATTGGCGGCACGGTTTACAGCATCATGTACTCTGAAGGCGAGACTAAGACCAAGGATTCCAAGGGCATGATCCGCGTCCGCAAGGGTCAGGGATCCGCTGGCCTGGTCAGAGGATGGAGGGTTGGATTCTGGGGGCTGGTTGGTGTTTGGGGAGCTGGCTCGCTTGGGTCTGCGAATGGAAGTGGACGAGGTGAGTTTTAGATTGGTGGCTGGTTGTTTGTGTTGATGATGTTTGTGAGTTTACACTTTTTTGGGGGAGATTTTTAGGTATGAGTTATGCGAGCGAAGGTTCCTGTATAAGTGTTGTATATACCCAACTCTGTAGTGTAGTTTTATAATCTTGTGGAAACTTTTTATCGAACATCTTGCGATTCTCGCCTTGCTATCTTCATTCATGTCGCCACCCACCGAACAAGTCCGACATTGGTCCTCTACGCTTTCTTTCCCTCTCACTTCTTAATCCCCACAACAACCATATTCCTCGGACTGATCCCATAATCAAACACCGGCTCCACCCACGCCTCCCTCACCTCCTCCTGCTCGCTCAACCAACACCACCGATCAACCACAATCAAACTCTCCACCACGCCCGCCGAAAACGCCATCAGACTCCACACCACGCTCAATTCGTGCTTCTGCCGTGCGAAACTCGTCTCGTAGTCCGCAAGGTCCTCATCACTCATCTTCGCGAATTTCTCTTTGAAGATCTCGCCACGTTCAGGGCAGTTGTAGAGCTTTTCCAGCGCGCCGCGGACGTACGCTGGGAAGGAGGAGTAGTGGATTTTGCGCAGCGAGCCGATGATGATGGGTGTGCCGCCGGCGGTGTTGCCAGAGGTTGGGCTGGGGGATGGGACGGACGTGGAGGCGTCTGGGGGCGGGATGATTCCTAGGTCGAGGAAGAGGCGCTGCAGGAGCGCGCGGTAGAAGTGGCGGGCGAAGAACGCGGCGCTGTCTTTGGCTGTCCAGTTTTGGGGCGCTTGCACGGCCATCATGCGGGCGGTAATGTTCAGTTTGACGCCCGGGGTGCCTTCGGAGGTGGATTTGGGGGAGGTGTGGGTGCAGAAGCGGTTGCTCATGGGGAAGCCGTGGGGGTCGCCGCGGGTGCTTTCGGTTTCGAGACGGGGGTGGGCGGCGGGGCGGAGGGAGGGGAGTTTGTAGGTTGCGGGTGTGAGGCGTTCGGTCATGAGGTTGTAGCAGCAGCCTACGAGGCAGATTGCGCGGACGGAGAGATTGATGGTTAGGCTGCGGATGGCGTGGTGGAGGAGGTTGCCGCAGGAGTGGAGGGAGATGACCATTGCGTCTGGGTGTTTTGTAGGAGAGACAGAGACGGTGTGTGCTTCGGGTTGGTCTTTGGGTTGTGTTTGTTGTGTGGCGGTAGCGGTGGCAGTTGAGGCAATTTTCTTCTTTGCTTCGGTTGGGTCGACGATCTGGTCGAGGACGTTTGTGAGGTTGCCGTCTTCGATCCAGTGTTCGACGTATTGGATTGTGCCTTTACCTTCGGCGGAGAGCTGGACTTTAGCATTTTGTTCCTCCTGCGGCTCAGCACATGCGCCATCCTCACATTCCGTGGTTGGTTGTTCTGCTGGTGGCGTGGGAGGTTTGCTGTCTGATTTAGGCTTCTCGGCACCAGCTCTGAATTCCTTCTTGTTACGCCAGGGATGTTCTTCCTTCGGTCTCAGCCTGGCCGTGATATCATATTTGAGTGCTCTATCCTGGTTGTGGCCTCTGCTTTCGATTGCCACGATATTCCTGTTATGTGGCTCGGAAGCCAGCGCACGGCCAAGGTAGTTCTGACCAGAGCCGAAATCGACAAGATGAGAGATAGGATGACCGGTGGCATCGGAAATGGAAGAAGTGAGATTGTGGACGTAGGAAGCGAAGATGCCTACCTCGTGCACCTTCTTGACGTTCATGCCCACAGCCACGTTGCGAGTAAGCTTCTGCGTAGGCTTCATGGCTCTGTTACGAGCACATTGGGAAGAGAACGGAGTGCGTAGCAATAAATGCTTCCTGACTGTCCGGACGTAACCCACGAGCGAATCTGGAGGTGCTGGGCCGTCCCGCCATGTTTGATCATTTACGAATGCCAGATCCTCCCGCATGAGCAGATCCAGGATGTCCATGATCTGGTGAGCGGCAAAGAAGTCGCGCCATTCTTGCGGTAGGATCCTGGTGTAAAGATCGGGAGTGCTTGTGAAGAAATCCAATATGTGTACGCCACCACAGAGCGTTTGCAAAAGTTCGCTCGATCCAGCGAAGTTCAGCACGCTCTCGACATACTCCTCAGTGCTGGCAAACTCGTCGCCGTATGGTAGAGGCTTGTCGGGGCCAATGTGGCTTGATGTTGGTGTGTCCATATTTTGTATGTGAATATAGTACTTCAAGGCACGTGAGCACGGCGATAATAATTCACTTCACTCCGGCATGGAACAATTTGCAGGCGTGGTGGAGTGAGGCTAGGATCGCATTAGGCATGGTGCGAAACATGGGGAGAGTAATAAGGTTGCAGCCGCGATCGTCTTTCTTTCCTTCAGCGTCAGGGATTCGCCTTGCCCAGACTTGTTACGAGACTCGCTCGGACTCCAGGCCACGGCTAGCGCGCGCTCTACCTCCTACGTGCATCAGTGCATCACCATCCATCGAGGGGGATCCAGCTGAATAGTCGCTGACGCTGCCACATACTCACACTCCTTGTATTACCACAACTCCACTCATTCACCGCCCTATACCCTTCCTCTGGCCGATTATTTCCCTTCAATGTCGCCTTAGTGCCACAAGCCTTACGCACGCTTCACTCCAGAGCTGCACCTGTCGCTTACCAGTAGCACCACAATCAACCGACCACCATGCTCTTTTCTCCTTTCACTTCGCCGCGAAGGCTGGCCCTAGTCGGCATCCTCGTCTTCCTCGTCGCGATTGCGTACCTCTCCTCGTCGCCCTCATATCGCGAATACCTTCCCAAATACGATGGATCCAACCATAAGTCCAGCAACGAGATCGATCGCTTATCCAACGGCCATGTTGAAGTACCGGCCGGGGAACTACATATGCCATTCGAGGAGCCTGAAGAAGCTGGATCATATGAGGCAGATTACGATGAGGAAGAACGGTACAAATACACCCCAGCTGCCAGCACGGTAGCTTATGGCGCTGCATCGACAACGAGCTCGCCTGCTCGCCAATCCTCCGTCACTCCGGTGAAGGAGCCCGAGCATGATGCTGGATACCACCCAAAGCCTTTGCCGCATCCAGCGTACGAGCAAGTCCAGGCTCAGATCCAAGAACTCATTCAACCCTGGAGGCCCGAGAACCCGCAAGGCGACCACTGGCCGCCATACGACGGCTACACCCACAGCGACTACAACCCCAACAGATGGGAGGGTTTCGATTTCGACAACGATTTTTATGTTCAAAACGGTGTCGACAGACTCAAGGAAGAGAAGGGCGTGGAGCTGGAGCCATACCTTCCCTATCCCGATTACACATCGCTCGAGTACAAGAGAGGCTGGGTTGGAGACCATGTTTCTTGCATGGGCCCGCGTGGAAAGCGCTTGAATGAGAGTGCCGAGGACATCGTCAAGGCTTTCTCTGCTCTCCCTCACGGCTTCCCGGCTGTCGCTATTGGCGACGCCGATGTGACTGGTGTCGACATCAGCAAATGCTTCGATCGCTACCACCGTTACGGACCTTACGGCTTGGGACAGGATGAAAAGACTGAAGTCAAAGACTGGCAGAAGCCCTTCTCAAACCCGGATTGGAGTACAGTAGGCTGGGGCAAGCTGCAAGATGAGTGCGTATTGGACAACAAGGATCGATGGGCGCCTAAGGCTCGTATTGCAGTGGATACGGCTCCTGTCAAAGAAATGCCCAAGAAGTTCGTCGAGGCGGTGCCTGAGGGAAGCAAGCCCCAGCATCACCACAGGACTGCTTTGCTGATCCGCACATGGGAGGGCTACACATACACGGACAATGACTTGCAGTCCATTCGTGCTCTTATTACTGAGCTGTCTCTACTTTCTGGTGGAGAATACCAGGTCTTCTTGTTCGTCAACATCAAGGATAACCATGCCAACCTGTTCGACGAGAAGATTCGCAAGGATCTTTTGCAGCAGACTGTGCCAGAGGAGCTTCAAGACATCAGCATTCTCTGGAACGAAGGCATTATGGAAAGCTGGTATCCTGAAGTCACCGACTGGCAGGTATACTGGCACCAATTCATGCCTCTGCAGTGGTTCATGGAAACTCACCCAGAATTTGACTACGTCTGGAACTGGGAGACTGATGCGAGATTCACTGGTAACCACTACCAATTCCTCGAAGCACTGGCGAAGTTTTCTCGTGACGCCCCAAGGAAGTATCTATGGGAGCGTAACCAACGATTCTACTTCCCAGACGCCCATGGCAACTACTCTCAGTGGCTTGAGGACACTGACTGGGCGATCGAGAAAGCTATGGAAGAGGACGGCCTACAGACTGTCTGGGGTCCTGAGCCATACAACACTACTCTACAGATTCCCATCGGACCGGAGCCTCCTCGTAGAGTCAATGAAGACAACTTCGGATGGGGCGTTGGCGAAGAGGCCGATCTCATCACCCTTCAACCCATCTGGGACCCAACCGAGACCGAATGGTCCTACCGCAGCAAGATCTGGAACTTCATCCCAGGCATGCACCCTGTCTTCAATGGCGACGCAGACCCCGGTTATGACGAAGCCCACCACAAAGACTTCAAGCACATCAAGCGCCGCACCTACATCAACACCCTTTCCCGCTTCTCCCGCCGCCAGTTGCACGCCATGCACCTCGAGAACCTTGTTGGTCGCGCCATGCAAGCCGAAATGTGGCCCGCCACCGTCGCCCTTCACCACGGTCTCAAAGCCGTCTACGCGCCGCATCCTATCTGGACGGACCGCCAATGGCCTGGCTGGTACATGGACGCCATTTTCAACGCCGATGGCAACGAGACAGCGCAGTGGGGCGAGCGCCTTGACAGCGTCTACAACCATGACCGCGAGTACAACTTCTATGGCTGGAGTTGGTACTATGCTTCCAAGTTCCCGAAGACGCTGTACAGGCGCTGGCTGGGCTGGTCGGATAAAGACGATGTCGGCCCTTTGCATGCCATCACAGGCAAGCAGTTGGAGGAGACTGGTGGGGAGTTCAGTCTGGACGGACTTCCGGAGTCGGTGGGTGGCAAGGGCAGGATGTGCTTGCCTGCTATGCTCCTGCATCCGGTCAAAAAAGTTGTCGAGAACGAGTAAGCGGTACGCTTTCTTGTCTTTGTTAGTATAATTTCTTCATTTATTGGGATGGCGTTTTTTGAGGTTTTGGAAGAGGCGGGCGTCGTGCATTGGATACAGACAGCAAAAAGCCCGAGCCATGATAGATATATATAACATGTTTGTATAAGCTATGGTTATTGATGGTGTGGCGCGCCATCGAGTCACTTCCCTTCACTTCGTTCTTGCTGGGCTGCGATGCTGAGGTATCTTTTTTTCCTGCAAGCTCCCCATGCAGAAGGGGAACGAGCAGTTTCCGCAGAAGCATCGGGCGCATGCTCCAGCCTTCAATTATTCTTACGTGGAACCACTTGCGTAGTCTGTAATCCCTTGCTTGTGCTGCCCAAATGCAGCCTGCCATTAGCGTCCGCGTTCGATGCGTGGTCTTCATTGGTTTGTTGATTCGATTGGTTTGAGCGGGTGGTGGAAGGCTCTCCGGGGAGTGGAGTGGCGATCAACGCGCAGGACGCGTTGTGTCTGTCGGTCTTCTCAATTGAATCAGCAACTACATGCATCCAAATTTTGCAGAGGTCATGTCATCGCAACTTATGATACCTGATCATATCAACAGGGATATGGATCTGCGTGGGAGGACGCCCGCAGTCGCCACTCGGAGGCCTGTTGTTACTTTCAGAGGTAGTGTCACGCTTTCACCTTCTGGGATGCGACCAATATCTTGTCAGGATATTCATCAAATTTAAGGCGTCTCAATGCTAAGCTGGAGCTCAGACGATACTCTCCAGCGATCGCTCTGTTCGCTGGACTTGGGCAGTCTGCCTCACGACTCCGGGAACACAACACGGGTAAGGCGGCACACGCTGATGTTCGCCTTTCCCTCACGTATCCCGTGTGGCTTCTATGGATTCTCTTGTCATGGTCGCGTCCTTTCCCCTCCCGATCTTATCAGCCTGAAGACCACCTTCGCAGAATAGTAAGTCCAGCAGGATAGAGAGCTCTGAATCAGCAAGCAATCGCCCAGAACTCTTGGACCTCCCAAGCATGATTCCAAGCCTCCACGGCAATGCGCGATATGCCCGCCTCCGAGTCATCATACCCCAGTCGTCCCCAATGTGCGGAGTAGTAGAACGTGGGGTGCAGGTTGTTCACATTGCATTCGGGGAGATCTATGTAGATCTCGACCGCCTCACTTAGGCTGAATTCACATACACCTTGTAGCCTTGTACACGGCAAGGCTCGAGGACGTAAATGCAAACCGATATATGACCTATTGATCTCAAGCTTGGAGGCTTTCGAAGGAACTGCTCTCGACGGCGTACTCATTTTGTCAGACATGTCTTCATCGAAACAGCATAACATCATTGTCGCCGGCACAAGCCAGGGCGATACCACCATCGATGTGCACAAGCTTCTCACCAAGAAGTGGTACCAGTACCCGCATTTACGAAGATTGTACGGTTGGATGAGTGTTGTACTTCTTGTCCAGGCTACGAACGGCTTGGATGGTTCGATCATGAATGGAATGCAGACATTGACATACTGGAAAAAGCACGCTATGACAATCTTCAACGCTATGAGGCCGTGCTAACAGTTTCAGATACTTCGACTACCCTACCGGAGCCAAGCTCGGTATTTTCAACGGCACTCAAGGTCTCGGCGGCGTCTTCTCTCAGTTCTTCTTGTGGTGGCTCGTCGAGAAGATCGGAAGGAAATACACCATCATCATCGGCTCGGTGATCATTATCTTAGGCGTGTTCTTACAGACTTTCGCGAACGGACTGGTCATGTTCGCCGTCGCTCGCGCCATCATCGGTCTGGGTCTTAGCTTTGAGTATACGGCTGCTCCTATGCTGGTGACCGAGCTCGCTCATCCGACGCATCGCGCACAGCTGTCGACGTTCCTTAACACTCTTTACAACTTCGGTGCAACCATCGCTGCTTGGATTTGCTTGGGTACGCTGACAATCCAAAGTGATTGGAGCTGGCGCAGTGTGTCTCTCATCCAGATCTTCCCGTCTTTGATCTCTGTTGCTTTGACGTGGTGGGTTCCGGAAAGTCCTGGTAAGTCCATCTGCGCTTATACGGAGACTTTTCATCGATCTTCGCTGACAAGGATTGGCACAGGATGGCTTGTCTCCCGAGGCCGCGACCAGGAAGCGCTTGACATACTCCGCACGCAGCATGCGGCGGCGATGAGAACGATGATCTCGCCGCTTTCGAGCTTCGCGAAATCCAACATACACTTGCCTTCGAGAAAGAACACAGCAGCGGGAGCTGGCTCGATCTCGTTCGCACAAAGGGCAACCGCCACCGGACATGGATTTGCGTGACTTGTGCTATTGCTGCGCAAGCTTCGGGGACCACTCTGACTGGCTGTAAGCGTATCTGCTCGAAACTCACATGGAACTTTGAAGCTCAAGCTAACTTGCTGTCTAGACTATCTCGCTGTTGTATTGCGCGGCGTAGGTGTCACAAATCCTCGCACTCAGTCTATCATCAACGGCTGCTTGACAATGTGGAATATGGGTTTTGCATTCTGGGGCGCCTACGTTATCGACAAGTTTGGACGTAGGCCCATGATGCTATCCTCTCTCACTAGCATGCTTTGCGCCCTGATCGGATGGACAGTTGCTAGTGCGATCTATACGACACATGGGACCGCGGCGGCAGGGACAGCTGTGATTCCCTTGATCTTCGTATTCACGGCTTCTTATAGTACCGTGTGGAACGGTATCCTCACTGGGTAAGCGATTTCGATACATGAGAGCTTGAAGTCGATTGTCCGTGGCAGGCACTAACAATCATTCCAGATATACAGTTGAAGTTATGAGCTACGACATTCGATCAAAGCTCATTTGCACCCAGAACCTCTTGGTACAAGCCACTATCACTGGCTTCAACTATCTCAATCCTGTGGCTCTGGAGAATATTAGCTGGAAGTATGTCTCCTTCACCTCCAAGGCGGTATCTTACGCATCACACTGACTGAAACCCAGATACTACATCATCATATGTGCAATCGTCGTTCTCGAGATCTTGATGGTCTACTTTACCTACCCCGAGACCAAGTCAATCACCCTGGAGGAGATCAGCATTGTATTTGATGGGGAGCGGGCGGCGCAGAATACAGGTTTCAAGGGAGACGCAGCAGAGGCGATGGCCACGCATGTGGAGAACAAAGACGGCAGTGTTGTCAACAGGCACGAGCTGTCGTGAGATGTAAGTCCTGTTTGCTCAAATCAAAGGTCGCTTGTCTTAGGTTTGTCAAGCGGCGCAGATCGTTTTGTTTCATACTCCAGTATCGCGCAAAGTGGCAGATAGCCGTATCATCTGCCTGCGAAGGGATGCCACCATTCAATAACTGCAACATTGAAGTGTCTCAGTCCGTATCTCAGACCCGCGCTCATTGACTGAGATTCGCATGATGAAACTGTCACAGACTTAGCAAACAAGGTCGACCGTGCAACTGACACACTAGCATGTGAGCGCTTACAACGAGTGAAGTAGCAAGCGTTTGCTAAAAACATCCTCACCGATACAACCTTCCAGCAAGCAAAACAAATAAACCTCTCTGTTCTTCTGTGTTTGTACCCAACTCCGAGGATCAACACTGCAATCCAGTATCTCCTAAAGGCATCCACATAGTCTTTGTACCACTCACACAAGCAGCACGATCAACGGGTGCATCGTAACACCCGCGCAACCGCACACCATGCTCACTAACCACATCAGAACAAGCTTGTTCCTACTCATATCTTATCTTTGTTTCAACTTCCTCCCTCTGGTCTCCGGTCGCGTTCTGAACCGCCCATCAGTCAGTACTCTCCTACCATTCAACACGGATTCCACAAGTAGTCAATATGCACCTCAGCTCCTCGATCACAGCTACCATCAACCCAGAACGACAAATGCGACTTCCACAGACCAGATCTACAATGACCTCGTTTCGTTCCTCTCCTCAAAGCGTGTTCAGCGCCGTGCTGGCAAACAACCAGATCCAGCGACAGACTTCCAACTCGCAGCCTCAGCGGCTAAAGGATGCAGTATGCTGTACATGATCGCAGCTAACGCGGACGACGCCCTCACTCGCCTCAAGACCAACCCCAAATTGTCAGGTCTCACAAGCTCTCAGAGTCGGTGGGACAATGCCGGTGCGCTAAGTACCTATGGCTGGGTTGAGAAGAGGGACCCAGTGAACTGGCCTTACATGGGTGTGAACGATGTCATGAAAGATCTCGAAATCGACATTGGGAGCAAAGATAACTTGAACGTTCAGCTGTTGCAAGAAAATGCGGTGACGGTTGAAGGGAAAAGTTATGTGGTGGGTGAATTGCCATGCTTGGACTCGCATCGCGGCCGGTCTGATGGATACTGACAACTAGAATAGGCGTCAGATGGAACTTACGATCAAGCCATCAACGTGGCCGCCGGCCTCGTGATCCCGTACTATATCTTCTCGCCTCGCCACGAAGCAGAGACCCACAACGTCAAAGGTGAGCTGGTGCCGTTGGCCCAGTACTCTGACGTCTTGTTCCTGGAGTATTCGAAGCTAGCCGGTCGTGCGAAGGTCGAGGTTTCGGGCCTCAAGTATCTTCTGTTCCACAACATCCAGAACCCGGACACTTGGTCAACAGTGCTGAGGGCCCTGATGAACAAGAACGACGGGAAGATGGACATCCCTCTGTGGCCTGGTACTGAGTTCAGCATGAAAGAAGCCGAGGGAAAGGCTTTGCTGGGCACTCAGATTGGTGCACCGGTGGCGTGGATGTTGATTCAGCACAAGAAGGCCTTCGGGGGCAAAAGTGTCGTCAGGGTATGTTCTGGTCTGTAAAAACGCAGCGCTGTGTATTCGTACTGACTGCTGGTTACAATGCAGGTGAGAGTCTTCCGTAACAAGAACATGGCGAACCTGGATACCGATCAGCCTTACTCGAGCTTGCTGTTCTATATTGGCAATGCGCCGACCGCCGTCAACCACTGTGAGCCGGAGGACACATGCTGCTGTCCTAGATTTTGAGGAGTGATCGGCAATGTCTACTTGTCCTATCACTGGAGGTGTTGGTTGCTTGTACAAATTTTGCGATCAACTGGAAGGAGATCTTGAAGGGTTGTTTGATGAGCATGTTCGAGAGCTGCACAATAGTGTATGATGGGAGAACGGAAGGGAGCAAGTCATTGGTTCTGCTTAGATCGTAATTCATGCACTCAATTATCAATCATGCAGCGAGCATGTTCTCTGCTCACGCCGCCGTTGAATAAGATTCTCCAGATTTAGGAAGAGGACTGGCCACCCTTGCGGCCAGCCTCAACTGGGTCAACCTTTCCACCGGCAAACTGGCCGTTGCCAGAGCTGCCAGAGTTGCCGCTGCTGCCACCGCTGGAGGCACCGCCGGCCTCGCCGCCAGTCTCGCCGCCCTTCTTGCCAGCCTCATGGGGGTCGACCTTGCCGCCTGCGAACTCTGAAGGAGGCGTTAGTACATTGTTGAAGTACATGGAAGGCTGTAGAGGTTCTTACCGCCGGTGCCGACACGCTTGTCGGGCTGGCCGTCCTGACGGAGACCGTCGTGCTCTGGAGTTGTGTTAGAGATGTAAGGTAACTGTTGAAGGGTAAAGACACGAACCAGTGGGCTTGTAGTCAGACATGATAGTTGATGGAATGTGGATTGGGTAAAGTGATTGTTGAGTGTGTTGGATTGTTGTGAAGTTGTGAGGTTGCTGTGTGTGATGCTCAGAATCAAGAGAAGTGCTTCCACTGCCTAATACTTATACCCTTTTGTCGTCTTCGGCAGCATCATCATCCTGGTAGGATTGGCACGACTCCTGCCTCTCGTGCCATTGTGATCACGTCTTTCGAAGGCGAATCTTCGCGTCATCGACCTGATGCACTCGATGCATCACATCTGTATCCCCGCCTTGTGACCAGTCGAGCCAGTAAGACACGCGGATGCTGTCCGGATCCTATTGCATCTTGTTTACGATATACCGCTGCCCGCAGGACTAAGGCACCAGGGTTCGGTAGCGAAGCGCTACGGACGACTAGATCACGATTCAATGGGGTAGATCGTAATGTTCCTGCATGGGCGAGATGGGGATCGTGTCCCTGGGCGATGCCATTGGTGGTGAATCCTGGCAACTGAGATCTGGTCACACCGGTTGTTGGAGAGACGATATTCGAAGCATCATCTTGACGACACGCGGGTCTCGAACGAGGCAAGACGCGCGCGGTGACGCGGTAAGTGTTTGACGCGATGTCAGGTGGTCATGACGGCATCCTTAAGTGCTTGCGGTAGCTTACCAGATCTCCGCTCCAAAGACGTGGGGTTCAGGATAAGCACGTGATATCGGTTAGTGCTCGCTAGGAGAGTGTGCTCTTGTCCTTGTCTTCTCGAAGCCATAGGGGAGAGATCGTGGAATCCCAAAGTCTTCGAGAATGTAGCTCAAAGGGAATACTGGACCAGACTGCGTCGAATTACGTGATCCTTGATCACCTCGCATAGGGCTGATCGAACCAGGGGATGAAAACAGATGCATCACTTTCCTATCTCGAGGCATTTAGGCTACCGGGGTCAGAGGCAACTGACCGCGCCTCAATGGCGTCGGCTTGACGTCGTTCAATGGAGCAATGCTGCTTGATGACATTCGTGGCCGGAGAGATTACGTTGCACGACAGAGTCGGTGCTAAGGGTCAAAAAGGTCAGACCTCGGTGCTGTGTCTACCGCTTAGTGTTGGTAGGGTTAGAGCTTGGAGAGTTGTAATACCCAAATATCTCTCGAAATCGGTCTCAATCAAATTGTAGGGACTCTCAGGCACATATTTGTGGGAATACAATGGATGGTTTTCATTCGAGGTGTCCATTTAATAGTGCACGTCGTCAGCAGCTCTGCAATTGCCATTTTGGGAACGCTTTCTCTAGTGCAACGCTTTGACGTTTTCAGTCTACCCAACCACATCAACATGAAGATGTAGACTTGATCAGGACAAAAACGTACTTCTAGAACAACGAGCGCCAAAGAAGCCCCATCACTGCTACTATCACATTCGCTCTTCCAGATGGCTTCCTCTACTTCCAGATTCACGGCTACGAGCCGCAGTCACACAAGCTCAAGTCACGAGCTCCACGAATCTTCAAGTAGCACTGGCGGACTGCTAAGCGCTAGAGAACGTTCGGAATCGGATTTGCCTGTTCAATCTGGACGCTCCATCGAATCACCTAGCGATCTAGAGAGAGTATCTCAAGCCCTCAAAGAACGCGAGGCTCAGCTAGACGAACGCGAAGCCGCACTCAAGAAGCAGCAAGAAGACCTTGCTCAACGAGAGGACGCGCTCGACGCAGCTCACGAACGATTGATCGGTGCCGAAGACGAGGATGAAGATGAAAAGCCAGCCGATAATTCGTCGGCTGTCATAGACGAGCTTCGCAAGGAGAACGAGAGACTCCACGCTGAGCTCGCGACATCGAAACAGAAGTCAGGGCGCTTTCTTTCGCAGCGTGCTGAGGGTGAAGACGCCGCAGGTCGTGACAGATTCCGCTTGTCTGACAAGAAGTCGACTCCGGGTGGTGGTCTGCCTATGGGTTTTGATCCGCAGATGATGGAGCGGTGGCGGGTCGGGCACCAGATGATGACACCAAGAAAGCCCAGACTGGCGAGCTCAAGGCCTGACGGGAAGTGAATCCAACTTACAACTCGCCATCATCCATATACACTCGGTTCAGTATGGTAGCATGTTGGCACCAGTTCGAGCGTATACATACTACTATTTATCGATCTCCCAATACATGTCGGACAAACGTCTGTCCGTCCAGCGACGCCCCACCACCTACCTCGGCGAAGCTAGTTTGGATGACCACGCAGCAGCTCCAATCACATCATTGAGATAGCAACGTATATCATAGCAAATTCATTGTCGAAGACACTTGATAGCCTCTGTCTAAAATAGTCCAGCAATCATGTCCGACCAACCTCCAGATCCTCAAAAAGCCACATCCGCAGACTACGACCTCTCCCAACCACTGACCTCCGGAACCGGCCTCCGACAAGGCCTAGCCTCCTACGGCGACGCGCATTTCTCCCTCTTCCTACGCAAAGTCTTCATCAAAGCGCTCGGCTATAGCGAAGATGCACTTTCTCGCCCCATCATCGGAATCGTGAACACGTATTCTGGTTTCAATCCTTGCCATGGGAATGTCCCGCAGCTTATCGAAGCCGTCAAGCGTGGCATCCAGCTCAATGGAGGCCTTGCGGTGGATTTTCCGACCATCAGTATCCATGAGTCTTTTTCGAGTCCGACGTCGATGTACTTGAGGAATCTTATGAGTATGGATACTGAGGAGATGGTTAAGGCGCAGCCTGTGGACTCTGTCGTTTTGATTGGAGGTCAGTATTGCACCATTGGTCGACTACAGAGTGGATATTAAGTCATTTACAGGATGTGACAAAACGACACCGGCTCAACTCATGGGCGGCATTTCTGCCAATAAGCCTATCGTGCAGTTAGTGACCGGTCCAATGATGCCTGGCTCGCATAAAGGAACCAGAGTGGGCGCCTGTACGGATTGTCGCAACAATTGGGCCAAGTATCGTGCCGGGACAATTGATATCGAAGAGATATCGGCCATCAATGAGGAACTCGCACCGACGGTACGCAGATTTCAACGAGCAACATACGATGCACTTGACTAATTTCGTAACAGGCAGGAACATGCGGAGTGATGGGTACCGCGAGCACAATGGCTTGCATCTTAGCAGCGCTCGGACTCATGCCACTCAAGGGGGCGAGTGCAGCCGCCGTCTCTGCTGCAAGAATACGAATTGCGGAGGAAACCGGCGGCATCGCTGTGCGTTGCGCGGAAAAGAAGATCAAGCCGCAGGATGTGCTCAGCCGAGAATCTTTCATTAACGCTATTATTGTGTTACAGGCGATCGGAGGGTCCACCAATGCTGTCGTCCATCTAATGGCTATCATCAATCGCCACCCTGCTATCGCTGGATCGATCACCCTGGACACCTTTGACGAGATTGGTCGGCGGACACCGCTGCTTGTCGATCTGAAGCCAAGCGGCGAGAACTACATGACGGACTTCCATAATGCTGGTGGGATGCCGGCGTTGTTGCACACCCTCAAGCCTTTGTTGCATCTGGGCGCAAAGACAGTGACCGGCCAAACCCTGGGCGAGCTTCTCGACCAGACTAGATACGTGCCGATCCCTGAAGGTCATCCGGCACAAAGTATCCGGCCTCTCTCGGATCCGCTTTATGCAGCATCGTCACTTGTGGTGGTCAAGGGCAACATAGCACCAAAAGGCGCAGTGATGAAAGCCAGCGCCTCGAAAGACCGTCGACTCTTGAAGCACCGCGGCACAGCTGTTGTGTTTTCCAACTCAGCAGACATGGCGGAGCGCATTGATAGCCCCGATCTTGAAGTGGACAAGGACAGCGTCCTCATTCTGCAAGGCATCGGTCCTGTCGGAAACCCGGGAATGCCCGAAGCTGGCATGATCCCGATCCCTCGTAAATTGGCGGCTGAAGGTGTGTCTGATATGCTGAGAATATCAGATGGCAGGATGAGCGGAACTGCTGGAGGCACGATTGTGCTCCACGTCTCGCCTGAGTCAGCGCATCCGGACTCGCTGTTCGGCGTTGTTCAGAACGGAGATGTCGTCGAATTCGATCTAGATCAGAGAGTGCTGAGAGTCGAAGTGAGTGATGAAGAGCTGGCAAGGCGTGTCAAGGCGAGGAAGGATCAAATAGAAAATCAAGGGACGACTGGCGAG
This sequence comes from Cladosporium velox, assembly GCA_024604135.1. Taxonomy (NCBI): domain Eukaryota; kingdom Fungi; phylum Ascomycota; class Dothideomycetes; order Cladosporiales; family Cladosporiaceae; genus Cladosporium; species Cladosporium velox. Next base: position 61,568 of record JANIIF010000017.1, on the reverse strand, counting down.
GCTGATGCAGCTCCGTGGGCTGCGAAGAAGAAGATGAGAGGATATCGAGGGCTGTACATGAGATCAGTGAACCAGGCGGAGGAGGGTGCTGATTTTGACTTCCTGACCGCAGCAGGACCAGCGTAGTATAATCTGTTTGGTCGAAGATTAGAATAAACGTTGTTTCCCTACGCACAACGCGTGCTATTGGTGGCGTTAGTCGTCCTTGGTGGCGTCCGCGTATGCCATTGCCACCTGCAACGATGCGCACGATGCATCGAAAACTGCATTCTTCAGCAGGATGAGAGGAAAGAATAACACGTAGAGATACGACCATTAATAAGTAAGATGGCGAGTGTCGGTGTCGGTAATGTCTGGCTGATGACGTCTATTGGCTCATGGGCACGGATCATTGGACGGTAGCGGCTGCCTTCCCGAAAAAGTTTAGAGTAACCGATGACACGAACCCAGACTGCGGCATTATTACCATTGGCATTAACATTCACAGTCGCTTCCACATAGCGTGGCCTTTTATTCACTCAATTCTTTCCAGCGAGTGTTCGTAGACTTCTGCGCTTCTATTCCATACCTTACGCGACGCGACCTCCATAGCATACGGGTTCCTAGTTCAGGCCATTGGACTGGTCACGCGCGGGAACGCCTATACTGTACACGCATCTCGGCTCTTTGGATCTATACCGTACGCCATTTGGCCTTGACCACGTCCTATACACGACCATGTACCCACCATCAATGGGCTACGGCCTCGATATTGCAGCCATCAGTGGCATTCTGGGTTCCATCTCAATTGCCTGCTGGGTGGTCGTCTTTTCGCCGCAAATCATCGAGAACTACAGCAAGAAGTCCGCCGATGGACTCAGTATTGAATTTATTATCATCTGGCTTGGTATGTGGCATTCTAGATGCTCGAACTGCCGCCACGAAGCTAACAAACTCTCCAACAGCTGGCGATTTCTTCAACATGGCCGGAGGCGTTCTTCAGGGAATCATGCCTACAATGGTATGAATAGCTGCATCCTAGGTCAAAGGGTTTTGCTAACAATCACCAGATTATCCTTGCCATATACTACACTCTCGCTGATATTGTCCTGCTCCTTCAATGCTTCTACTACAGAGGGTTCACCCTCCGTGACCCGAAACCGGACAGCAAAGCTACCCACATTGAGAATGGCAATGCGTCAGAGCGTACGCCTCTTGTGGACCACACCCATGCCAGTGCTCGTGATGAGCTCCAGAGAGCTCTTGGTGGTCCCGATGCTAACGGCACCGCCGACCGCACACGCTCTGAGTCAACTTACCGCGAACATCTCAACAACCTCAACGGAACTATGCTGTCTCCTGCTACTCCCATGCACCCCCAGGCCGATGAGCTGAGCGATACTGCAAGTGCGAAGCCTGCAAAGGAGCGTACCATGCTCCAAGCGTTCCTTTTCAACAGCACAGCTATCGTGCTCGTCATCATCGCCGGCATCGCAGGCTACTACCTCAGCCCTTCTACTCCTGAGTCCAAGTCCCACTACGAAGATGGGCGCACCGACGCAGACGACCAAGCATCTACCCTGCACTTCTCCCTCTGGGGCCAGATCTTCGGCTACATTTGCGCCGTCCTCTACCTGGGCAGCCGCGTGCCGCAAATCCTGCTCAACAGACGCCGCCAGTCAACTGAAGGCCTCAACGCCCTGTTCTTCCTCTTCGCCTGCCTTGGAAACCTGACTTTCGTCCTCAGCATCTTCGCCTTCGAGCCGATCTGCAGCAAGCACTCTCACGGCCACTGGCACGAGCGCAGCCACTGCAAACCCGGCGAGGCCGCAAACATCTACGGCAAATACATTCTGGTCAACCTGAGCTGGCTGATTGGAAGCGCGGGCACCCTTGTTCTCGACTTTGCTGTCTTTGCGCAATTTTTCATGTACCGCAACAATGCTGCGCCGCAGACTGCGCAGGTGACCACACCTGCCGATGAGTTGCCCAGGACCGTGGATGGAGAGGGAAGAGGAAGGGAGCCAAGTGATAGGTAAATGATGTATTGCCATCTAAGATGTATGTATACGAATAAAATGTATGATCAAGAAATGAAAAATGCCTGCCAACCAATTCAACGCCGATGAAATGCCTGAACCCGATTCTACAGATTAAGAGACCGAGCGAACTTCATTGCCTCCGCGCTTTCAGCCGGTGCAAGCGGGACCGACGAGAAACGCAACGCTAGAGAACGCAGACTCCAAGCGCATTGACGACGCCCCTGCAAACGGTAGCAGTGCTTGACGTGGCCGTGCTGCTGGAAGTCCTGGACGAGAATGTCGTGATGGTCGAGAAGCTCGAGGATCTAGAAGAAGACGTGCTGCTCGAAGCAGTGACGGTGATGTAGCTGATGCTCACACTGATGCTGACACTGGTCTGTATGCTGGTGCTGATGCTTGTTACTGCTCCACTAGTCGATGGCAAGGTGGTGAATAAGCCACCGATGGGGCAGGTGAGAACTCCACCAAGACCTGTGAGGCAAGAGGTGATAGTCGAGGTTGTGTAGACCGTGGTAGTTGACAGCGACGGGCTGGGAGTAGTTGTGACCACTGGACCTAGCGGGGTGACGTAGAACGATGTCGTCGATGCAGTTGGGAGCGAGAGAGCTGGCGAGCCTGCTCCAGGCGTAGCACTCGTGCGAGCAGATGACGAAGTCGTAGTACGTGCGGTACCCGAGCCACCTAAGCCCAAGCCGCCACCTAGGCCGCCTGAAACTCCACCTCCTAAGCCAATAGAAGGATCAAGACCCAGGCTGAGACCTGATGATCCAGCACTCAAGCCGACTCCAAGGTCTACTCCGGCTGAAACTGAGACGCCGAGAGAGGCTGAGAGACTCACGGCCAGAATTGGACTGCTCGATGGCCCTATACCGATGCCTCCGCTGACTCCGACTCCAGGGTCTAGAGTCGCTGTGACGGCTAAGCACCCGTTCAGAATGTTGCCGCCGTTATCGCATGTCGCGGTGATAGAGTTACTTGGCGGTGTTGGGATAGTCACCACGTTACCAAGGCTGGAAGTTGGGATCAAGTTGCTGACAACGCCGCTCAGATTTGTCGGGGTAGTGAGAGGAACCGATAGCGAAGGCGTCTCCACTCCTACGCCAGCGCCAATCGTCACAGATGCTCCCAGTGTTGCAGACACACTAACGCCGAGCGAGATGCTCGGCACGAGCGAAGTCAGGCCTGGTACAGCCGATATCAAAGAAGAAGCGCCGTCCAGCGCAGCTCCAGGCACGTAGTTGACGGCTCTGATCGCGGTGATGGTGGTCTTTCCGCTGGTAGGTCTGAATCCCTGGACCACACCGTTGTACAAATAGCAGGTTCCCGAGCCAGCTCCGTTTTCAGCGCCCTCGTACGTGAAAGCAGTGCAATAGTTTGCTCCGCCAAGAACGCTACTCTGGTCGCATTCTCGGAAGCAGTCGTTGAAAGAGGCAGCAGCCTCTTTGGAGGAGTAAGCAGTACCATCTGTAGTACTGCTGCAATTGAGAAGGTAGGTCAAGCCGTTCTCAATGATTATGCGACCGTCGTTGCCCGGGCATGAATAGCTTACTGGCGTTTGTGTAGGTCCTTGCGATGTTGGAATGGTAGCAGATGGAATGGTGAGGATCGAGTCGACGAGTGAAGAGAGAGATGACGGTGTTCCAGGCGTCAGTATGGAAATCGATGTCGCGTCCAAGAGGCTACTGATGCCAATACTGGTGATTGTAGGCAAAGTAAGTGTCGAAGGCAAGGCCGTGATTGAAGGTATTGAGATCGTCGTCGCGTTCAAGAGGCTACTGATGGCGACGCTGGTGATTGTGGGCAAAGTGAACGTCGTTGGCAGGATCGTCAAAGACGACGGCAAGATAGTCAGAGACGACGGCAAGTCAGTCGACGTCGCGGGCGGCAACAAAGTTGCAGTCAAGCTGTCAATCACAGACACCACCGCTGACAAGCTGGTTACTGGTGAAATGCCGGATATGCTGGGGATTGAAGTCACAGGAATCGTTTTCACAATTGGCTTCCCGTCAGGGCCCGGCTCCACCGCACGTTTGGCCAACTTAACGACAGTATGTGTGCAGTTACGGGGAGATCCTACTGGCGGGTTGCCGAAGCTTTGCGTGAATGTGCACAGGCCATCGGAATAGCTGAAACCAGTGCACGTAGGCGTATTTGAACAAGTGTCAGAGCAGTCCAAATAGTCGTCACCCGGCGCAGTTGTGATATTAGAGCTCTGTGGGAAGCTGACGTCGCAAAACACCTGGTAAATAGATCCAGTGTAGTCCATATATTGCGCATAGTCTGCATCGGGACAAGAAAGGTCGGTTGTTGTGCCCGACAAGTAATTGCTGTCGATGATGTCTGAGGTGTTTTCATCTCCGTAGGAGCAGGTGCCTGATGAAGGATTGTAAGACACGCTTAGGCATCCAGGCACGTTGTCGCAGGAATCCATGCAGCTTTCAAGGTCGGGCGCGGGACTTTCACTTAGCGCGTCTTCTACTCGTCGCGAATAGCACTCGACTCCATATGGCCTCGATCCTGGCGACAAGTAGGTCAGGCCGTTGTCGTATGGGCAGTAGACCAGAGCCAGCACACTAGCAGTAGGAATGGGAGATGCAGAGCTCGTGGTACGGGTGCTGACAGCGGTTGGAAAAAGAGTCGGGGCGCCGCCAGGCAACGACAGAGAAATGCTCGACAGCGAAATGCTTGACAGAGAAATGCTTGACAACACGCTACGAGGCGAAGTGCTGGGCAAGTCTGGTAACACAGTCGCGGAGCTCAGAGATATACTCAGACCAGTGGGTATCGCGAGGGACGTGCTCAGATCGCTTGTCGTTCCCGACAACGACGGTAGCGAGCTCAGAGACGGCGTCTGTAAGCTCAGAGACGGTATCTCGGAGCTCTGAATCAGAGTTGTCAGACCAGAGCTCAGGGACGCGGCCGGCAAGGTCACAGATGCGCTGGGCACGTTTGACAACGAGCTTAGCTAGGGTAAGTCAGCTGATCGAGCCATAGTGATAGTCTGAATGGTATCTGCACACCTGTGTGATGGGCAAGCTTGTTTCGGTGACGTCGAGCGTGATTGATGGCGTACTCGATACCGGCAGGATCGTCAGGCTAGGCGATCCACCAGGCAGGCTGACTGATGGGGTAGAGAAAGATGTAGTCAACGCTGGCAAGCTCAAGGAAACCGAACTGCCAGACAACGAGACGTCGGAGATTGAGCCGATCGATAAAGAAGACAATGTTGGCAAACTGCCGCTCGGCAACGAAGTTGTGCTGAATGATACATCCGGTACAGATAGCGAGTCCAGCGAAGTCCCAGTCAACTCGATACTCGAAAACCTCGTCGTCAATACACTTGCCAGGTCACTGGTTGGTATCCCGCCAGGCGTGATCGAGCTGGGCGTGGTAAAACCGGGCGCGGTGAAGCTCACAGAAACTGAAGGCACTAAGAAGCTCCCCGTAAAGATTTCCGAGGAAGGTGAAGGCAGCTCTGGTGATAGGCTTGTTGGCAGTCCATCTGAGAGTGAAGACAGACCTGGTGATAGACTTGTTGGTAGTCCATCTGAAGCTACTGAAATGCTTCCTGTAGACAACGTCGGCAGCACTGACCCAATACTTGACGTGCCGAGCGATGAAATTCCAGACAGACTTGGTAGGTCAGATGTAGGAGCAGCCACTGAAGTGGCATCTGGTATGAGGCTGGATGCATTGAAACTTCCAGTCGTATACACGGTCACCGTGTATGGTGTATACGAAGTTACTGTGATCGAGCCATCGCAAACTGTTCGACACCAATCAGTACCAAGAGAGTCTTTCCAACAAAATGAAGGACGCACTAGAGGAAGCACCCCCAACAGGCGTCTGGGCATCAACACCGACCCAAGCAAAAGCAACACCCAAGGCCGAAAGGCGGAGCTGGGTTGGAAGGGACAACGGTTGCATGGCGACGGACAAGACGGGTCTCCAAGAGAACGAAGGGAATGTGTAGAACGCGTTTCCCTCGCAACTCATCGGCCATTATGACCGCGTACTGGTAAGATTGTGTTATGGTGTGGGAGATGGATTGAGTTTGGCATGGCATGGAGGATTGGAACTGTTTGCACAACAAATTTCCTGGTGTTATGATTGTTAGAATGGTGTAGCACCGAAATGATTGATGAGACTGCTATTTCTGGAAGGGTGGTATGCGATCTGGACTGTGTTGACATAACAAGTATGCTCAAAGGGGCACGAAAGACTGTTTGATGTGTTATGGTACGGGCTCTGGAGTGGAAAGTAGATAATGCAGAAACCGGTGGCCTATCACAGACTGGATAAGATGGCATTTCCCTGTGTGATCAACATGGCTCGGTGAGCTTGCACGGACTCGAGCTAGGGAGTTGAAGTCCGATAATCCGGCTCATTCATTTACGACAGGTTGATAGACATGTTAGGACTCTCGGACCTGCCAGTTTCAAGTATATTAGATTTACTGGCGCTAGTGTTCATTGCTTCGTGGTTTTCGTGGTGAGTGCTCGTTTGCTTAGCCAGGTTCGAAGCTTCAGCTTGGTGTGGTACGACCTGCATGTCAAGGAATGTCTGCCCACCAAGTGTCACCATATCTCCTGACCACCGCAAGTACCACAAAGGGCAAAGTGGTATATCCGGGTGCATCGGCATGCCGTCTATCGGGATCAAGAGATTCGGAATGCTTGACGTTTGAAGCATTTGACGAACCTGCATGTCCAGGGAAGACCAGGGTCCGAGTCTTCATGCAAGCTCCGGTTGGTAAATGTTGCATGTAGGAGTGACATCGGAAGTGACATGGCCCGATGCCTGACTCTTGCCGAATTTCGGTCCGCGAATCGTAGACCCAGGAGTCAGGTACCGGCGCATCTGCATTCCAGTCGCATATTCCAGAACGGTATACGCGCTCTGTACGAGCCCACATGGCCGCCACCAAAGAACTTTGTCCTGTTCGCCTTGCATAAAGACCGGCTGATGCCAGGGACAGTGTGGCTGAGGCCAAAATAGTGACAAAAATCCAGGCAAGAATCTCAACCCTCAATTCTGTCCACGAGGCCCTTCACCATCCCGTTGAAGATCGGAGACAGCGAGCAAGCAGTGTACTTGTCGACCAGTAGCCCCTCGTCATTGGCAGCAGCATCTTCAATGGTTTGAGTCATGTTCTGTCCCTCCACAACAGTACCCTCGGGGTACACGGGCCTTCTGCCCTCTTCAATCAACCGGATGAACATGGGGTCAATCGGTACACTGCCCATGAATGGCACCTCGAACTCTTTCGCCATAACCTCTCCGCCACCCTTGGAGAAGACGTTTGTGCACTCCGAGCAGTTCGGGCAGACGAATCCAGCCATGTTCTCAATCACACCCAAAATGGCAACATTGGTCTTGCGGCAGAAGTTGATCTCTTTTCGCACGTCGCTGATACTGATGGCCTGGGGAGTGGTAACAATGACAGCGCCTGAGAGCTGCTGCGGCGTAGCTTGCTTGAGAAGAGTCTCAACCAGTGAAATGTGCTCGTCGCTTGTGCCAGGTGGTGTGTCGATGAGCAAGTAGTCCATAGCGCCCCAGTGTACATCCGAAAGGAACTGCCGCACCATCGCCGTCTTTTTCGGTCCACGCCAAACGACTGCATCGCCTCTGTTGGCTAGTAGAAAGCCCAAGGACATGCAGCGCAGACTTCCCAGCTCTTTGCCCTCGCTACCTTGCGCGTTCGCCTCCCTCGACTGGTGTACAGACACGGGTATCCATCCTCCAGGCGCCTGTTTCACCTTCTCGTTCTCGATTCCAAAGAAGCGTGGGATTGAAGGTCCAGTGAGGTCAATGTCCAGTACGCCGACAGAATGTCCTTGGAGTGAAAGTGTGAGAGCGAGCTGGGACGTGACGCTGGATTTGCCAACGCCGCCTTTGCCGGAGAGCACGAGCGTGATGTGCTTGATATCCTTCAGCGACATCGTGTATGGAGTGTATGTTTGGAGAGTACAGTGTAGAGAACCACTCTGTCCGTCATGACTTGGGAAAAGTTGATGATGTATTAGCAATCATGGCGGGGCCAGAGATACAAATGCCGAAGTCGGACAGTCGGCTTGCCGATAAGATGGACCGCTACTGGCCGTAAGTGTGAATACAGTATATTGTAAACGCGAATGCTCTCACGTCTCATGCCAGACTGTTAGGCAACCATTGTTCAACTAATAAGTAGTACTTTTTACAGCTTATACACATACAGAAAATATCCAGCTCCTTCAAATAATACACCCTTCGACCCAAGGAAAAGTCCAGTCCGCGTAAAAATACATCTGACCTCCAGACCACATTCTAGCATGATCCAGTAGGCTCTCCACGCCTTCTTCCGAAACGCCTGAACAAAATCCAATAATACACAGTCAGATATCCTCAGCAGACCTCGTACCCTTTCTCGCCTTTCGAAGATGTCTCCTGCCTCACCCAATCTCCAATACTCGCGACTGCCTGCATCACATCGCCCAAATGTAGCTGGAAGAAGCCTTGAAGCTGCGATGGTGTGAAGGTATCCTCGGGCACTTCGGCTGCAAATTGAGCAGCGAGCATCCGCAATTGTTCCATAGAAACGTGCTCGTCGAGGAAATCCGAGGCCGCATCGGGATCGTTCTCGGTAAGAGCGTTGTCCTTGCAAGCAGACTGTCGTGCCCAGCTCAGCAGATCGGGAGCGAACATGCGCATGAACATCTGCTCGGCGGATTGGCGGCTAATGTTTCCAAGGTACAACTTGAAGTCGATACGACCAGGACGTGTCAGAGCCGCATCGAGCTGGTCGGGCTTGTTGGTCGTCATGATCACGAGCCTGCCTTCTTGCGATCCCACACCATCAAGAACGTTCAACAAGCCGGACAATGTCACATTTGACAGGCTGGGCGTAGCAGAACGTTCGCTTGCGCTGTCACTGGTCAAGCGTTCGGAGCGTGCATCTCTATGTGGGGTCCACACAGCGTCGATGTCTTCAAGCAGCACAATGCACCGAGGTGGGATTTCCTGGAACATCTGCTCAAGGTCGCCGTCATTCGCGATGCTAGGGACCTTGACTTCGTACAAGTCGAGACCAAATTCTCCTGCAATAGCCGTGGAGAGCGAAGACTTGCCAGTACCTGGAGGGCCATAGAAGAGATAGCCTCTGCGATAAGGCATGCTGCGACTTTGATAGAGTTTCTTCGTTCTTGGGTCGAGATAGTTGCGAATATCTGCTAGGAGGCCTTGTTTGATACGATCGTCAAAGTGAACGGTCTCGAGTCGTCGAAGAGGTTTCCGATATTTGGGTTTCCAAGACATGCCGAATCTGTCTCTGCTGTAGATGATAACATAGAATTGTGCCTTGCTGTCTGCAATCTCGCGGCACTTGTTGATCAGTTGTCTGATCGGTTCCGCAGAGAGGCCCAAGCAGCTTATCGTCAATTCTTCGCCGCCAACACCGTCGTAAGTCGGATCTTGCATTCCAGCGTTGAAACTATCCAGAGATCGACTGACGCCAAAGAGTCGCTTTTCGTGCCAGAACCATTCAGAGCGCCAATGAGGGAAGTACTGTACAGACCGCGGTGTCTTCTTCAGCGAGGAACCGGCCTCGATATCGCGACCAATCTCAGTACGAGCGGTCTGAAAGCGCATGTGCCGTGGCTGTACGACATTCTCCAGAACCCAGCTGCTGACACTCCTGTTCAGTGGATCTCCTGGAGGTATCGTGACGGAAGCAATAAAGAAACGCTTCACCCATGTTGCTGCTGATCGCCACGCGTTTTGCAGAAAGTGGAAAGCAGCAGGGACGATTCCGACCAGAGCGATGATAGATCCGAAGTGAGTAAAGTCCAGTTCGTGTAGGCGCGTGGCGAGGGCGGATTTCAGAAAGCCGAAAGAATGTATGGGCGAGTCGAGGAGGGTGGCCGCTCCGCCGGCATGGAAGGGCTGCGCCATGGCAGGCTATAGGTACAGGGAAAGCTATAAATACAAGAAAGGCAACATTACAAGAAACACTCTGACCTAATTGGCCGCCGGTAGATGGAGTGAGATGGTATTGGCAGCGCAATGGCTCGCCATGTAGTTCGTGTTCAGCCCCCTCGAACTTTTCGTGGACGAGGAAGCTTCGGGTGCTCAGCCTTGGTATGTAGACATTTGAGAACCTTCATCCTAAGGGTTAGGGTTGGGTTGAGGCTATCTCCGATCTTGTGGACGAGATGAGGTCCAGAGAAAGCAATTATGCCATATATGCTATTTTATGTCTGATATTAGGGTGCTAGACCGTTTTGAAAATGCTCCTGTGACTTTCCAGTGGTTTGGAAGGTGATATGTTGCATAATCTGTTCTTGCTATAGTTCCGCCAACACGACACCTGGGTTCCGCACAAGGTCACTGTCAAGGTCATGCAAAACACGAGTCCACAGAAAACAAACGACGGCAACTGTTCTGCACGAATATAGACAATGAATTAATGGAGCATTACACCAACACATCAAATCACCATCACCATCTACCAAGGCCTCACAGCTCCAAGTGGAATCTCCTCGCGATCAACCCTCTCACTGGCCAACCGAGCCCACTTCAAGATCGTTCGCTCCACATCTTCCATGCTCCGATCAGCATTGACAACAACGACATCGTTCTCCTCATCCGGATGCCGCCACATGACCTCAAAGAGCTCCCGGACCCTAGCTTGGAAGTCTGTCTGCTCATACTTCTCGCCTCCGTAGCCGCCCCTCTGTGCTGCCGTTTCCGGACTCACATCAAGGAAAATGCACAAATCCGGTCGCGGGAGGCCAACGTCAGGGTGGCGGGCCCACTCCAATCCAAGACCAGGGATAGCTTTGGCAGCAGAGTAGACGCAGCCAGAGTAGTAGTAGCGGTCGACGACGACGGTGACACCTTCTGCGATCCAGCGCGAGATCTGCGGCGCCATCTCCCACCGATTTGCAGAGAAGAGTAAGTGAACGACATGGTCTTCGACATCGCTTTGCCCGTTAAGGTATGCGTTGAGCATCTGCCCGATAGGTGTGGAGCGATTCGGGAAGCGCACGTGCTCTACGCGGTCGCCGCGAGAGAGGAGATGCTCGACCAGAAGGGCACATTGGGTGGACTTGCCACTGCGGTCGAGGCCTTCGAAGACGAGCAGCTTGCCACGTTTTGAAGGATGGGCGGCATCGGGGCTTGGGAGGACTTGGGTGGAGAGACGGTAAGGGCCTTGTTGGGGGCTGCGAGTTTGCTGTTGTGGTTGGCTGTAGTTTGAGTGTTGCAGTCGACCTGGAGCATAGCTGGAGACACGATTTGGGTGGGCACTGCTCGGTGTCGACAGGGTTGTTGTGGCGATTGACTGAGCATCCAGTTCATAGACCTTTTGCGAGTTTGGGTTGTTTGGGTCATCCATGATCGCGGCCCAGACGAGAGTGCCCTGTTGATTGAGTGGCAGTGTGTGAAGTCTGATTCCGTCTGTTAGTCTTCATCGTTGCTTATCCTTTCGATCACGACTATTTTCTCACCTTTATCAGATGAGATGTGAGGCTGAGTCGAGCTAATGTGCAACCAAACGAGGCAGGCGGCGACGGCGGGCTTGCCTTTGGCGGGGTGATTTTGGAAGTGAGCCAGATGGGGAATCGAATATTATAGCGCTCCTTCGTCGACTCTATATTTACATTTGACTTCGCCAACACCTCCCGCTGCACGTCATGCGATAGTCCGGATACCACAATGGCCAAGTCAACTTCCGGTCAGCCTCGCGCAGAAATGTTCACCATCATCAAGTCGACCGCGGCCACCCTCTCACCACGTCTCGGCCGCTTGTCTCTCCCAGGCCGGAATGCGATCGACACACCCCACTACCTGGGCCTGACCTCTCGAGGTGTGATCCCTCACCTCTCGCAAGACAACCTCGACCGGCTGTCCTCGATCAGCGGCGTGTACGCAGCGCTCGAAGATTGTAAGCGCCTAGCATTGTCCATCCCTCTCGCGCCAACGCGCTGACAAGTCTACTTACACAGCGGTGTGAAGTCATAGAACGTAAAACGCCGCCTATATACCTGTTCCGCCCTGCCGATGGCTCGCCGCCACTTCGACGCTTCATAGCCCTGCCTGAGCCGACTCTACTGGTACTCGGATGTAGACGAACGCCGCCCGTGGCCGCACCGCCTGCGACCAGCAACACCAACACCTCGATCGCTGTCTTGACATCTGTAGGATTCAAGCAATATAAGGCAGAGGAATACGCGAATGCTGTGGAGGGCTTGGGAGCGGACATTGTCATTGGACTGGGCGATGTGCCGTTCGGAAGGTCATTGGGAAGTAAGAGGGTTCAGAAGGCAACGGATCGCAGCATTGACTGGCTACAAGATCATGTCGCTCTTCGGAAAAAGAACGCCGAATCACCCGATTTCAAAGGCCAGGCACAACTGTTTGCACCGCTTCTGCCTCTGTCGTGTGCGAATCAGCAGTTTTACATCGATTGCCTGGTGGACGACGTGCGAGACGACATTGCTGGGCTGGCCATATACAACGCCGAGACACTGCAGGATCTGCCAGAACAGCTCGTGAGCCTTCCACGACTTGACTTCACAGAGCCAAACACACCGCTGGAAGTTCTGCGCCAGATCGCCAGTGGCATGGACATCGTCACACTTCCGTTTATCAGCGCCGTGACGGACGCTGGCATCGCGTTCGACTTCACTTTCCCAGGACCTTCGACCCTCCCATCTGAACCTTTACCACTTGGCATCGACTTCTGGACCGCAGATTGTGCCACAGACCTCGGCCCTCTGCGGAAAGGTTGCAGTTGCTATGCTTGCACAGACCATCATCGTGCTTTCTTGAAACATCTGCTTGCTGCCAAAGAAATGCTTGGTTGGGTTCTCTTGCAAATCCACAACTACCACGTGATCGATGCATTTTTTGCCGACATTCGTGCTTCAATCAAGGCTGGCACATTCGAAGCTGATGTCGAGAAGTTCTCGCGCTCTTATGAGGCCGATTTCCCAGAGAAGACCGGTCAAGGACCAAGGTGAGCATGATCACAATTACTAAATTTCCTGATCTTGAATATCTTGCTAATGATTGAGCAGGATACGAGGCTACCAATTCAAGTCTGAAGGCCCAGGAGAGCCGAAAAAGAATCCCTCAATCTTCAACGTGTACGACAATAGCGGTGTCGAGACCCCAGCGGCACCAGAAGCCAGCGAGGATGCTGGCGAACTCGAAGGGAAAGGTTTCGCTGAGAAACAGGCATGATGTTTCGAGCGTTCGCAAAGACGTCTAGGCGATCTGTGAAACCGTCAGGGATGTGATTTGCTGCGAAGGAAAAGCGATGCATGAAATGACCGAAAGTCTCTCATATCATATGATATTTCAGGTATCATTGTGTAATGAGAGCCAAAATTATTGGCAATTCTTCCAACACGTGCATATACTTTGTGCTGGTGATGTAATCGCATTTTCTCGTTTCTCGTCCTGATAAGGATAAGAAACCCCACATGGCCGATGTCGAAGGCGGAGACCCTTGGACTCAGACTTCCATTTCTTCGTCCCATTGTCATGTGCCACCCACTACCACCTCCCAATCCTCTTTCTATACCCCTCTCTCTTTGCAGCAGCTCGCTGCAAACACCCACAATCCGCGACAATGGATAGAATCCACGACAAGATCGCGGCCTTGCCGCCCAACGCAAACTACTTCTCCCTCGAGTTCTTCCCGCCCAAGACTGCCCAAGGTTTCGCAAACTTGCACGCCCGTCTGGAGCGCATGGCGCACTCGCTGCGCCCTCTGTTCGTCAATGTAACATGGGGCGCTGGCGGTAGCACTTGCGACAAGTCGCTTGCGCTGGCAGAGTTGACGCAGCGCTCGCTCGGGCTCACGACTTGCTTGCACCTTACCTGCACCAACATGTCCCGCAAACTGATCGACGAGACGCTGGAGAAGGCGAAGAAGCTGGGAATCAGGAATATTCTGGCGCTGAGAGGAGACCCACCGAGGAGCGAGGAGTACAGGGACGATACACAGCCTGGAGCTGGCGAGGACGACAGCAACAAGGACTTTACGTGGGCGGTGGATTTGGTGAAGTACATCAAGAAGCAGTATGGCGATTACTTCTCCGTTGGTGTGGCGGGATACCCTGAGGGCCATTCGGATCAGTCACACCCGGAGCACCAATCTGTGGGGCATGACTTGCCTTCGCTGGTGGAGAAGACGAAGGCCGGAGCGGACTTTATCATGACACAATTGTTCTACGATGTGGACGCGTATGTGAAGTACGAAAAGAGGTTGAGGGAGCATGAGAGTGGAGTGTTTAAGACGATTCCGATCATTCCTGGTCTTATGCCTGTTCAGTCTTACCAGATCTTGCGCCGGACGACAAAGTTGAGCCACGCCAACCTGCCAGAGGACATCCTTTCGCGCCTGGATGCTGTCAAGGGAGATGACGACGCTGTCAAGAGAGTCGGTGTTGATATCCTCAGCGAGATGGTCGAAACTATGAAGACATCACTCCCAGAAGTTGGACCTCGCGGCTTCCACTTCTACACGCTCAACTTGGAGAAGGCTGTGGCCAAGATCCTCGAGCGTACCAACCTCATTCCTCCCTACAAGCACACACTTTTGGACGCAGACAAGATTGCATCTGTCGAGCAGGCAATTGCCGAAGAAGAGGCCGATGGTTTCATGGTGGTCGAGAACAATGTACCTAGACGCAAGAGCCGACGCCTATCCTCGCAGATTAATGCTCAGCCTGGCAACCGCGTTGTCGTCTCTCGCGACAGAGCTTCGTCATCTAGCTCCAGCCGGCGCGCCGCTTTCGAAGCACCCGAAGACGAAGCTGGCGTGCCTGCTGAGAAGGTTGACTCGCGTGTGCACACACTTGCTATCTCCGGCGGTCAAGGTGAACTCGGACGTGAAGCAACTTGGGACGACTTCCCTAACGGTCGCTGGGGTGACGCACGCTCACCTGCTTTCGGTGAGATTGACGGCTACGGTGTCTCCCTGCACGTAAGCATTCCTGATGCTACCCGCCTATGGGGCTACCCTGTGGATACCGGAGACATCAATAACATCTTCCGCCGTCACCTGGAAGGCCAGATCGATGCCATTCCGTGGTCCGAAGAGGGGCTATCACCAGAAACTCTCACCATCAAACCCCAGCTGCTCTCTTTGATCAACAAGGGCTGGTGGACCGTCGCTTCGCAGCCTGCGGTGAACGGCGTGCCCAGCGACCACGAGATCTTCGGCTGGGGTCCCAACAATGGTTTCGTCTTCCAGAAGCCTTTCGTGGAGTTTTTCATCCCGTCCTCAGACTGGAAGCGCCTCAAGCCGATCCTCGAAGCTGACGACCAAGTCACGTACTTCGCATCCAACGCTTCTGGCGCTTTCGAAGCCACAGACGAGGAGGCCGTCAACCCCGTGACATGGGGTGCCTTCACCGGCAAAGAGATCGTAACGCCCACAATTATCGAGGCTGTTAGCTTCAGGGCGTGGCGCGAGGAGGCATTTGGCATCTGGGCCGAGTGGCAGCGCGTATACCCCGCGGGCGGCGCGACGAGCAAGCTGCTTGAGAAGGTCAGGAAGGATTACTGGCTCGTGAGCATCATCCACCACGGTTATCTGGAGGAGGGCGCGCTTTGGGACAGTCTGATTGCTGCATAGAAGCTTTGAATGATTGAAGACGGGTATGGCGTTCAAGGGGAGGGGTACTGGGAATGAATGGGGATTATATGCATAGGCTGGAAGCATTAAGCGTCGGCGTTTCACGAATCGGCAGTCCTTGTGGGCAGGCAAGAAAAAGAACAGAATGGCATGATGAGGATTGTGCATGAGCCTTTTTGAATATGTACTTGTTGCGCATACCTTGTGAGGAGTATATCGAGAAATTCTAGAATTACTTTACAAGATTGAGCATGGCAATGCCGTTCCGAATGTCACTATCGAACCGACAACGCGTGACGCCATCATCGCTTGTGAACTAGCTTCATGCAAGACTATCCTGCATACGACCATATATGCATATATCTCGCGACACGCGACACTGCACGCACTATGAGCTTGGCCTCACGTGGGTGTAGTGCTTCGCCTGTTCGCTGGCCAGAACACATGCAGTCGAGCACGCTGCTCGGCACAGCATATCGCCAGCACAGCACAGCTCGGTAACATTGGCGATCAATTGGGCCACAAGACGCCACCAAGCAGCCAGCAATGCATACAACGGGGTAAGCAAGAAGCATATAGCTGTACGCGTGGCGTGCGTCAACCTGATACTGCAGTATTCGAGAGAGAAAGGCCGCCCGCAGGCGAGCGAGGCGTGCAATACCAGAGTGTGCTAAGATGTTATACGAAGTGCCATCTCTGCGGATGATTATTGCCGGCGCAACGATAAGACATTTTCTCCGAAATAATGCAGACCAAGACCAGGACTGCACGAAGGAAGACGAGGCAACACTTTGGGAGATGACAAGGGGGGTCACTTACAGCCGGTTTGGGTTTAGTGTCGTTGGTTTTAAGGCTCGCTTCTCGCCTGGTAAGCGATTGCAGCTGAAAGATAGACTGCCTTACTTTGAACCTCAGCCTCACCCCACGACTCGTGGTGGCTATATGCCTTCTATTGTTGCTACACACTATACAGAACAATCGCGAGTATTGCTTGATACAATCAAAGCAGAAGCTCTGCCCACTCTTCTCTTTCATCACAGATGCAGATTTTTCAAGGGCTTCGCACGTGTGTGAAACCAACATTGACTCGCCCACAGTCTAGCAAGGCTGAGTGGTTGATCCTTCGGCACAGACGCCATGCTGCCATCCGCTGCACTGCTGAGCTGACCGTCTTCTCCTCCTACACCTGCACAGCCGCCCAATAGCCAGCCTCGCACGTTTCCTGGGTCCCATTGTCCGTCAATCATCAGCCCTCGGTCACGCCAACACGTCCCTCCCCTCTTCCCGTCGCCGGAGACGAAGACATGGATGCATGGATGCGTGCCTTAGCTCAGCGATGGATATCCCTTCTTGGAGCCTTCCATGCTTATTATAGCCATACGATAGGATTGTAAGCCGGGCCCACGGTGCCCTCTCTTTCTCTTAGTATCTCACTACTGCTGCTGATACCCGACCCCGACCGCCACATGTCTCTCCTGCACCCCCCGTCTCTTCTCTTCCATCTGTTCCTTTAATCGTGACGAAGTACTACATACGAACCAGGCTTTCCTAAGCGCCGGGATTACAGACCCTCGACAGAAAAAAAGCTCCCTCAGATATCTGTTACACTTAGACCCATTCGAGCTCATCGAACGCGACTCAAGATGCCTGGCATTCGGAGCGCGTGGCTCTCAGCACTTTGCCTGGCTGCTTTTGCCACTTTTGCGCGTGCGCAAGAGGTCCAGGGCGCGACGGAGGCTATCAATTCGACCACACCCACATCGACACAGGACGAAATCACGATCCACACCATCCTAGTCAGCAACACGACTCACTACTTCACGCCAAACAGTATCAACGCCCTGCCGGGTGATATTGTCACTTTCAAGTTCTGGCCGGGCAATCACTCGGTTATTCGCGCCGAGTATGGTTATCCTTGCATTCCATATGAGGATTTGGACGAGAACGAGAGTGGAGGCTTCTACAGTGGCGTGCAGTCGCCTGACGAGCACGATGTTGAATCGGGAAATGTAAGCGATGGTCTCGTTGTTCCCAAGACCGTATTGATACTGACGTGTTTCGCAGTTGCCTACATGGAACTTGACCATCAACACGACCGACCCGACATTCTTCTACTGCGGTGCTCCGGGTAGCTGCGTTAGATGGGGTATGCTGGGCGCGATCAATGCGGACGCTGAGCACCCCATCGCCACACAGCTCAAGCTTGCAAGAGTGAGACATCATCATGTTGCAACCTTACGCGCGCGAACATATCCACTGACATGTATACCGACTTGATAGGAAGCAGCCTACGCTTTGACACCAGGTCAACCACTTCCAGCAGATGTGAAGACATCTATGCAAAACTTCGCGGAAACCGCTACAGCCACCGCTACTAGCTCCGAATCGACGTCTAGCTCAACCACGACCGCTGCGGCTAGTGATGCCACGGAAACAAGCAGCTCGAATGATAGTGGAAGCTCTGGCCTGTCCACTGGATCTATTGTAGGCATAGCGGTTGGTGGTGCAGCATTACTCGCTCTTGCTGGTGGTCTTTTCTGGTAAGTTTGATTGCATTGTCCCTTTCGTTGTGTTGTTGTATACTGACCTCTTTTTAGTAAGTCATCGAAATCTCTACTCGTATCGAAGCATCGCAGTGGGATCCTCCGGCTGGATTTCCCCAGTATACCGCAGGCGAAACTTCTATACCCTTGCGTCGGATGGGCAACCGCTTTGCCACACTACCAATTGCAATAAGATCAAAAGCTGACCGAATACTTTTTAGACTTCTTCGGCCGCAGTAAAACCCTCTCAGAACAACTCCGCCACTCCAGAAACCCCACCGCAGGCAACACCGGCAACCCAGGCAACGCGCCCAACGTCGACCCCAACTATGGTTTCGGCGGCATGGACAGCAGACACACCAGCGTCCTACCACCCTACGCACAAGTCACCCCTCACTACGCAACCGAAGGCAAACCGCCCAGCTTGACAGAAGCAGACGGAAACATGATCAGCGGCTATGGACATATCCCGACTCCGGCGATGAGCCCCGAGATGAGACATTCGGACACATTCACTGGGTTCTCGTACCAGGATGGTCGGCCTTCGGTGCAGAATATGAATATGAGGTATGCGCTTCGTCATGAATCGAGAATAGTGTCTGGGACTGTTTGCTAACACATCATCAAAGATACTCGCACACATCGGACATCTCACGACAGGCTTCGCCGCCGCCGCAATCCCCTCCACCGCAGCCTGTACACGAGATGCCGACAGAGACGGACACGAGCCCGAGAGATGGCACTGGCAGAGGGACTTTCAGGGAGATGGTTTGATCTACTTTGAGTCGTTGCAAGTTGTTGATGTTGTACATAATGATATTCCCCAGGAGGCATGATTTTGGTTTTGATGGGGTCTTTTGGGATAGACTTTTCTTTCTTTGGAATTGTAAAGACGAGATGTTTTATATATACCCACTCGCTTGAGGTTTTCAGACTGCCTTTCTTTGAGTTCGTTTTACTTTCATCGAGTGTTCACTAAACATCGTCCTCAAACACTCGACTCACCACAAGCGGCGTATTCTTCGAAGCCGTGGCTTCCAATGTGAGGCCTCTTGATGAAGGAGATATTGATTATCTTGGTACACAGCAGGAACTTCATGTTAAAAGTTAACGAGCCAAGACAGCTTGTATTTGTACATGCGTGTGAACAAAAAGCAACCAACTCCTCTACTTCCACCCGCACTCACGCCGCGCGCCTTCGCTAATCCCCCGGCATCGATACCAACCACCCTGACTTTGAACTGAACCAACTCCAAACGACTTTGAACTCCGAACAACTGCGATCCCACTGATACTGACTGCAACCGATTCGGCTCCAAACAGCTACACCAGACTGCGACTGGCCTTGACTCCGACAGACCCAACTCCGAACCAAACAAGCAACGCGCCTAAACGTTAATCTCGTGCATCCAAACCTCCTGCTCCGCACGCGCGCTGTACGTGCTGACCCTGAGGATGTCCTGCATCTGCGCGTTGCTGACGAACAGGATGTTGCGCGCGATGAAGAACCTGATGCCCTCGCGGCAAGGCGGGCTGGTCAAGCTGCCGCGGTAAGTCCACATCTCCTTGAAATCGCCGACTTCCCTGAGCGCCTGCGCGGGCGTCGAAGTGCCGTTCAGACGCACAGCCTCGTTGTTGAAGTTGGGGAAGCGCTGGTCGGCCGCGGAGACGGTGCCGTTGCCGTCGCTGCCGCCGGTGATGGTCGAAGTGCCGTTGGAGCTGGCGAAGGGCGCTTGCGCGAAGAAAGACGAATAGCTGCTGACGCCCGGGTCGATGCGGATGGCGAGGACGGCGCGCTCGCGGCCGTTCTTGTCGACGTGCACGAGGTGCAGCTCGGCTTTGCTGCGGTCGCCTTGCACGCTGTGGTCGGCGGGCGTGTGGACGTGCCAGGAGACGAGGTAGACGGTCTCGTCGACGCCGTTCTCGTCGAAGGTGAAGTGCGGGGCGTTCAGGTCGACGGGGCAGTCGGCAGCGGTCGAGCCGGTGGTGCAGGGCGCTTTGGTTAGGCTGAAGGCGGGGCCGTAGCCCCAGTTGTAGAAGCTGCCGGGGATGTCGCCGGTGTAGTTGAAGCGTGGGAGGTGGGCGGTGGAGAGACCTTGTTGGAAGTTGAGGGGGATCGGGGCTTGTTGGGTGCCGGTTTGGCAGAGCTCGTAGTCGGGGGAGAGCATGCCCCAGTCTTGGGACTCGTCGTAGGACCATGCTGGTGAGGTTGTTAGATATGATGGTGAGTATTCGATGATGGTTGAGGAACATACAAATGGCACCGTCAGCTCTCTTTTGGTGTTGACCGTCAAGGCCGGGACAAGCGAACGCTGCGACTCCGAAGAGTGCAGCCATGCTGATGAGTTTAGTAGACATTGTGTCGGTAAGAGTCTCAGTGTCGAAATGTCTGGCGTGTGAATGTGGACTGTGATGCTGGGATGGCAAGAGACATGGGACGTGAGAAGAGTACTTATACCGTCCAGTGGCTCATGAGGCCATCATGTCCCATCTTACCCATTCAAGGGCATGAGAGTTAGACGCAATGATCCCTCGATCCGCGAGTCGAACAGAGGTTATTGTCGCCTTGACGCCACGTTCCTGCCAAGCAAGATTTCATAGAAGAGGAGATGTCGACTGCGCCTTGATGGCTTTTGCCGATTCCACCACCGCATACTGTAGTAGAGAGATGCCAATGGAGAGAGAGTTCTTGGCGATTCAGACCGACGATGTTCCCGTGGCCCGTGAAGAGGGTAGTTAGTCGCCCAGGGCTGCATAGCACTCTAGCTTGAGAGGCTCGTTCGTTTCGGCACTGTTACTTTCCCTCTCGAACAAGCCATACGGGTGTCCGAATAAAGGCCATGGCAGAGTCGCGTATAGACGCAAAGTGTCCAAGACTCGCACTCGCAGTCGATGGTGTCTGACCTTGGACGACGCGACGCCAGCCCTAAACCTTGCAATCTGTAGTGAGGCTATGCAAACGAAGATGAAGTCAAAAAGTCGACGTCGTTTGAGGCCTAAGCAACCCGCAACTTCAGGCGTCCCCTCTTGGCGCGGCGGGCCTAGACGTTTTGTTGGTTGCGCTCGCTGGGGGATTCCTCGAAACAGCCGCGGCGCTCGAGGCTGTAACGAAGGATAGATAAGGCCACGAGAGTTTGCTGCTTGGTGTTCCGTGGCCCGTCGACGTTGGAGCCTCAAGATCTTCCAAGACGCTAAGATCCCGTTTCTCTTCATCAGCCTCCCGAGCATGCAACGCTTGCGTGTGGCGGTTGTCAAACAGTCTGCCCGTCATCCAAAGGTCTTGCATTAGGTTTCAACGTACATGTGTACTGTTATCCTTCAAGGACCCCGCGCTCATCCGCGCATATTCATGTGCATCACGGCAGTTGCAACGCTAGGCAACGATGTTTGCCGCAATGCAGTAGCATCGCCGGCATGGAGGAGCAATAGCGTGCAGCCTTCAACCCTCGAAGGATGGCAAGGAAAGGGTGCCGTGCCTCACGCGCATGGAGTTCTCCGGGTTGGTGGGTCAGGAGGACCAACTGCAATCTAGTCGATATTGATGCCCCGTGGGGAAATTCATCCTTAACATCATCTTGTTTCCTTGAATCTCTTGCTGGGAAGTGTCATCCTGACCGGTTTCACCTTGGCACGTGGTGGCTATGGCATGCCAAGTTGTCGGTTAGAGGAACGGTCGTGGACGATTCTTCGTGTTTCTTGAGCGAATATTATTTACTTCCAGGGCTCAAAGGCTCGGACGAGTCTTTGATTGTTTCCCTTGCGACTTGTTCTTCCCTTCAGAGTTCAGGACCAACGCCGCACTGATTGTGGTTGAAAGAGGGCTGCCCAAACCAATATGCCTCTGACTCGCCTCTGTGGCGGTCTGTTCCATCCTCATCCAGTGTCCCAACCAACGGGATCCTCCATTTCGTCATGACTACTTTTGCCCAACTTAGAGAAAACTCCTTACATTTGATAGGACGGAACATTTTTCATATTCATGATGCTTAGAACTGAAGTTTATGGACATTGGAAGGATCATGATGAATGCTGAGCAGATGTCACCAGTGTCTGGCCTTGAAGCTTTCGTGGACTCGAGCGTATTGCTGGTGTCATCAGGCATACCGAACGCGTGAATCCACTCTTGATTCAGAGCGCAATGCATGTGCTGTTGTATGTCAATGGTCTTGACCGCCGTAGACGTTCGGTCGCTTGCAACGATCGGCGACAGCACTGGCGTTGTCTCGCAACGCGTGCTGAGGTGTACTTGACCGCGGCCCGAAGGCACTGTGTACGAGGCATCCCGCATAAACATCCAACGAAGTCGCCATGCTTGAATTACATATCGGCAACCAACCATACTATCGCGAGCTGCCCCTGTAATCCTCCCCATCTCCGCCAATGCCAAATCTTTCGCTCTCAGAAACAGCACCATATCCTTCCTCCTCGTCTCTCATCCTCTTCACAGTCCCGCTGCCTCTCCTCCCGCTCTCCAATGGCTCGTACGGCTCGTCGCAATCGCTCGCCCATAGACTGGGGAAGTAGCGCCTCCAGTTGAAAGTCGTGACGATAGCACCCAGCACACTGCCACTGACAACGTCAAACACATCATGCCTGTAATCCTCCAACCGACTAATGGCAATCAACGCCGCGCCGACCAGCGGCGCCAAGCACAGCAGAACAGTAATATGCGATGCGCGAGGGCGCAGACAATGCGTCTGGCTCGCAAGGAACAAGCTCAGCCAGCCCAAGCCCGCGAACGCAAATGAACTGTGTCCGCTGGGGTATGAGCGCCAGCCGTCTTGCAGCAGGTGGCCGTCGGCTTCGGTGCAGACGTCGATGGTGACGAGGGTGTTGTGTGGGGTCGACGGGTCGGGTTTACAGCGCGCGATCAGGTCTGGGCGTGGGCGGCCGATGGCGTTTTTGAAGATGTCGGTTAGGAAGGAGGTGGTGAGGAGGGAGAGGCAGAGGCCGAGGAGGACGACGTGGGTCTTGTGGACGGAGCGGTTGGGTAGAATGAGGGATGCGATGACGAGGATCAAAGCAGGTACTCCGAGGGCGTAGAGGAAGAGCATGGCTGGGAGTAATAGTTAGTGCTGTGATCTGGTTGGCAGAAGGAGGCGAGGTGGTGGTTGTGACGTACGGACGGGCGTGCGCTCAATCTCGGCATGAGGATGTTGAATACGAGGGTCGTCGATTGTGAACATCTGGTGGAAGGGGTCCGAGAACTCGAAGAAGGCCAGTGTCAAGAGCAGGATCACGAAGCCAATGTAGTCTCCTGCATAGCTCTTGGAGTAGAAGCGCTGTGCCGTTTCCAAGAGCCCGCTCTGGGTGGGCGATGAAGAGCGCATCCTCCGCGGGTCATGATGGCTCTCAGAGCCAGGCATGATAAGGAATGACGGAGGGTGGTGGTGATGTGGAAGGTGTGGTCACGCGATGTAAGTGAAATGTCGTGAATCCCTTATGTAGGCCGCTGTAGGGAGAGCAGTGACGAGCACCTTGGTGGATCCCTTCCCCAGCTTTGGCTGCAGCTCGACCCAGGCACAAGTCACAACACCCGCCGCGCGACCATCGAGCACTTTCTCTACTGCTTTTAGACAACACCACAATTTCTGAGCGCGAGCTCCAATAACTTACCTGCAAGACACCTCGACCAAGTCGCCCACAATGGCCGAAAAACCGCATACCAAGGCCAACTTCCCCATTCCTCCGCCCTTCTACAAGCACTTCACAAAGGACAACATTGCGCAATTGCGCCAGATACGGAAAGAAAAGACTGGCTCACAATCTACCGACAACGACGAGACATCGCATACAGAACAATCAAAAGACATCGACGTAACGACTCTCCCCACCGACCTTCGCTATCTGGTTCCACCGCCGCCTCCAGCAGACGGCAAATGGCGCACATTCGGCGCACAACATGACCTCCACGCTCCCGATCCGTCCCTTGAAGACGCTGGAATCGATGTCCTATACCCATCTGACCCTTCAGTAAAGCTGAACCCACAACCATACCTGCTCGCACTAGCACGCTCGCTCCTCACGACTTTCCTCGCATTGACTGGCGCTTTGAGCGAGGATCCTACAGAGTACTCGGACAGAGTCGCGGACTTGAAAACGATCGTCACCAACATGCACGACTTGATCAACCAATACCGACCGCACCAGGCGCGCGAGACGCTAATCCTCATGCTGGAGGAGAGGATCGAGAAATTGAGGGGAGAGATCAGGGCTATTGGCGAGGCGGGAGAGAAGATGAATGGCGCGTTCAAGCAGCTGCAGGAGACGGGTGAGGCGCAGGCAGAAGCGCTGGCGAATGGAAACGAGCTTGCAGAGAAAAACGCCGACAAGGATGCAGGCAATTTGGAGAAGCAAAGGCAGCAGGCAGCTTGGGAAGCTTTACAAGCGGCGAAT
The DNA here is from genome assembly GCA_024604135.1 of Cladosporium velox. Lineage (NCBI taxonomy): Eukaryota > Fungi > Ascomycota > Dothideomycetes > Cladosporiales > Cladosporiaceae > Cladosporium > Cladosporium velox. Next base: position 36,981 of record JANIIF010000017.1, on the reverse strand, counting down.
CTGGATGATGATGAAGAGACATGAGATCCGATTACAGCAGTGCCTATTCTACAAGCGCGACTCGACCAAGTCGCGCGAGATGGGCATGCATTACCAAAGAACACCAACTAAACGCCAACATAACATTCATCGACAGATCGGGATCATCAAATGTGATTGATCTTGCCTGGTTCTCTCCACGATGCTTCGTCGGACTTCTTAGTCTCTTCGAGATCAGCAGCACCTACGGCACTGAAATTACCCGCGCCAGCGCCTGTATTGGAGATCAGCGATCCGTGTCGCAAAGCACGCATCGGAAAGAACAAAACAAACCTTTCAAAGCTGCCTTGTCGTCCCTGTGTTCCACAGAACTGCCATCTGCTGCGGTTTCCTTCTTGGATTTCCCTGAGAACACGCCAGCCACGGCGCCGAAGATGTTAAGGTTGAGGCCAGCCTATGTGGTCGCAGAGCGAGTTAGCTTCACGATTTCACTGAGGGGTGCGTTGTTATTCCATACACTAGCGCTAGCTTTAGTGGTGTGCTCGCGGCTGTCAATTGTCCCTGATCGCGTAGACGGCGCAACCTCTTCGGAAGACTTCTTGGACACGGCGGAGGAGGACATAATTGTTGAAGATCGGAACTTGTGAGATTAGAGAAGTTTGCGATCGGAAGCAGAAGCTCTCGTTACTGGAAGTAGATACTTATTCAAATATGAGTTGCTATGATAAAGCTGCTGTGGCTGAAGTATTATACCGTACGCCTCTTCTACTGCCTCAGCCTCATACATCCCTGTCTTCACAAAAACCGGTTTCGAGCTCCGAGTATTTCCTTTTTGGGACGAAGGGCATTGCGTCATTGGTGAGCTGGCTGGGCGCGATCAGATAATATTTTGATACGAAGGCTTAATGACAACCGCAGCATACAAACGTTCAACATGCTAAGAGACTTTCCTGTACTCTCAGGGACGGTTCCCAAGTGTCTGGTAGCTACGTGGAGATCTTTGAGGGCCTGCTGCAACATGTTCGAATGTTCTGTATGGTCAGCCTCCAATCTCCAGCATATGACGATCATTGACCCGATCACTTGTGAGTATTTTGTTTGTGGGACAGTTCATTGCAAGAAATGATGGCTTGTCTTGCATGGCAGCGGCCGATGGTACTGCCTCCTGGGCCATTGCGGTTCTAAGTAAGACTACGGCAGAGGTTGTATCTCAGCCTCACGCCCTGCATACTGGCCCCATTACCGCAGGATGATAGGAGATAGATACCGCAGCTTGGACCCTTAGCTCTTACGTTCGGGGCGCCTTGTGGTATCATATTGATGAAAGATCAACGGCGATGCAGCTAAACGAGGGCTGACATATCAGAAAACTGTCTTCGCCATGAGAGATCTCGAGAATTTTGAGGCTGAGTTCCCAGCAATCCACTATTACACAGACTGTGGTAGGATACAAACGAAATAAACACTCGCGCTAAGACTCTATGCATTACACTCGCAGCCAGAGCGGTTACCAAGCCTGTGGCGAAGACCTGGACACTGATAGACATGAGCAGCTGGCACTCGACGCGGTTCATCATCACCAAGCAGGTATGGATATGGATGCTCGTGATCAGGTCAGTCGAGAACGTGCTGGAGATCACTTAGGCCAACCTCATACTGTGTCCCCGGTACCCGAGTACGAATCCTCCAAATTCTACGAATGGACTACCAGTGGAGCAGAGACCGCCGCTTTATCGAAGAATGTCAGTGGCTATCATCCAGCGACTGTTGTGGACGATAAAAAAGGTCCAGAGACCGCCTTTCAAAGCGGATATGGCGACGATCAAGCCGCAGACTGGCAACAAAGCCACGGCCATGATCCGGCAATATCGAAGGCGAGAATGGATCGCCTTCTTCATTCCTCACTCGATTATCTGCACGACCTAGGGGGGGGGGGGGGGCGATAAAAGCCAGATGCCAGAACTTGATCGACTTCCTGCAAGACTCGTGGTTCCTGGAGATCGGAGCTTGTATGGTTGCACTTGGACTTTTCATTGCGGAAATTGTCCTCCTGCGATCGTTCGAGAAGCACCAAATCGGCAATTGGCCCTGGGGTTGGTCGCTCAATTCTGCAGTCGCTCTTCTCACTACTTTTATTGAGGCCAACGGCCAACCTTGTGTTCGCCCTCACATCGTGTCTGGGTCAGATGAAGTGGCTTTGGTTCTCCCTTGATCAGGGAAGAATGAAGCGACTCATTTGGGTCGACTTGATAGCGCGTTCGAATACGCCTCTCGGTGCGCTGTCTTTGCTTCTGCGCCCGACGACATGGAGGTAAGTGTGAGATCTTTTAGGAGCAAAGCAATCGACTGACACGGGATTGCAGGAACTTCTTCCACAAGCCTGTCTGGTCGGGCGCCTTCCGCATGATTGCGTTGCTCGGGATGGGCCTCTTCTCACAGAACATGATCACTCAACGATTTACCGAGATAGATACACCGAGCGGTGGTCAGATCTCCGTCTCGCGAGGATATGATGACTGGAGCTTGGGACGGACGGGAGAGGCTCTTGGTGATCAGGGACCCACAGCGGCCATGGCTTCGTACGGTAATCTCGGGTTCGCATATGCCAGTAACATCATTGCTGGCTATTCTACGTATCCATACGACGATATCAGTCTGCAAGGGTTGGTGTATTGCGATCATTTGAACTGCACCTACGGCCTGTTTGACACTTTGAGCATCTGTCCGCGATGCGCAGACGTCTCTCAGGACATCACCCTTAATTCAGGCCGCTATCTTCTACGGGACGGTGTGCTCAGCCTCGACGCTGACAGAGGCGCCATCAACATCACCTCCGACATAGAATCCTCAAACTGGGACCGCCTGGGCATCAAATCACCAGGTCCCCTGCTCGTCCACTACCTCGCCATGGTCCGCGACGACGATTCGCAGGACACGCCGCCAGCCGCAGTCGAGTGCGTCGCATACTGGTGCGCAGTGACGAACTACTCCGAGATGCTCGACGGCGTCTTGAAGGAAATCCGCGGCACCACCTACACTTTCTGGTCCGCTCCCGACGCTCCGAACATGGACAAAAACGTCGTCACAAACAGCAGCGCTTCCGCGCGCACGTCGTACGGCCAGGAGCAGGACATCTACATCCGCCCGGAGACCTGCCAGCTCGACCAGACCACGATGTCGAGCGCCGAGAACTGCACTTCCGGCGTTTCGGCGCAGGCGCAGCTTGGGCTGCAGAATTTTTTGGCGAAAGGCTGGTTTGGCATGCCGCCGCTGCTGAGCGGTTCTGAGAAGAGGATTGGAAAGGATGATGAATCGCAAGAGTGGCGGACCACCTCGTTGGCGGCGCACGCTATCAGCTTTTCATGCTACGCTGCCGCCGCCGCCGCCGCCGATTGCCAGAGCAGTCTCGTCGAGAGTATGAGCTCGTCGTTTTCGAATTTGACGGCGTTCACGTCGAATGTGATTAGGAAGACGCCCGGCGACGGGCCTCAGCACTAGGTCGGCACGTCGAGTAGTACTGTGCTTATCTACGATCTCAGGTGAGCAATTGTGTCCAATTTCAGTAGCATGACATACTACTAATACAGCGAGCTAACAAACTTCTTTGTTTAGATGGGGTTGGATCGCTTACCCTGCCGCTGTCATCGCGCTCGTCTTCAGTTTCGTGGAATACACCGTGCTGCAGAGTCGCCGCACACATTTGTGGAAGGCTTCGATCCTGCCGGCGGTTTTCCATTCGCTTCCTGATATCGATCCGAGTGAAATACCGGCTCTCGCGTTTCCTGCTGGTATGCGTAGCAGGGCGGAAGCCCTGCGTGCAGAATTGGAGACTGTGAACGACCCGGGAACTGAGAAGGTACGATGGGCGTGGCGGTCTGGATGAAGCGCTGGTCATTGGTCCGCGCATCGAAACGTAGTTGACACAGAGTCTTGGAGAAGCATCCGGATGTAAATTGCAAAACGGCTCGCTTGAATGGTATTTGAGAGTATAAAATACATCTGTTTTCCCTTTACTGAGATTGCTGCAGAAAGATAGCCATCAGTGCAATCACTATGTAGACTGCCATCGGACTCGCGCGAGAGACAACGCCTGCATTTGCTTCGGAGCCGCAGCACGGCCGGTTGTAGGTGACGTTGTTCCAGCGCGCGGCTACCTCGAATACTGAGCCTGGCTTGGGATCGCCGTAATTGTAGTAGTCGACTAGGAGGAAGTTGGGCGGGACGCCCCATGTAGCTGCGAGAAGAGCCGATTAGTATTTATTCGCAGATGCGCGATTCTTCTGGCAAGGATGCATGGAATCGTCAATGCGGCTGTTGATATACATACCTGAGCAATTGGAGGTCATTTCTTCAAGCTGGCCAAAAGTGTCGTACTCTCCGTTCGTCCTGTTGATGAGGGCTGTGTTCGGGATAAGGACTGTCTGGCCGTCGTTGTTGCCAAGGATAGCGCTGACATCCACTGCGAGATTGAGGTTGTGGTTTGCCAGGTACATGTAGTTTTCTCGCGCATCCTTAGGGTCAAGTCCGGGTGGACGTTGTATCGTACACGGGAACGCTGGATCTTGAGGAGAAAAGGGCGTCTCCCACATGTGCGTGAACTCGTCTAGGATATACGGCACGGCAGTCTGGTTAGCGTTGTAGTCCATGAATACGACTGCGCGCTCGTTGTTGAGGATCATCTCGCTGAGGGTTGGCCATTGGTCCTTATGCTGTGGAATATATTTTGGCGTATAGAGGAATTCGGCAATGCCGGAGTTCTGAATTGCTGGGATGAAGTTCTCGACTGTGGTCAAGTCTGAGTTCACGATCAAAACGGTGACCACGTCGTAGGGGTGGTCTCTCAGCCAGTCGGCGACGATCTCGAGTTCAGATTGGTAAGTGCCGGCATTCAGCAGGTCGCATGAGGTATGGCAGGAGTACATGGTGTTGTTGACCCAGTGCACTTCTCCTTGTACTGCGGAAAGTCAGTATCTCTTGCTTGTGAAGTGGCTTGAGCAAGCATACTCATCCGAACGCCATCATCGAGCTGATCAACGATACTCAAGACTTGATTGCTTGCTGCGTTATCCTTGATGGAGAATGCAGAGTTATGCGCGCAGACTTCTGTGATGTTGCTGTACTTCCTGCTGCAGAACTCCGGGTAGTTATTGCAGGGCACCGTGTTTGTCGCAGCCGGAGCGCTGCTAGTTGTTGATGACGCAGTATGACTGCTCGCTCCGGTAAGCTGTGTCACATTCTGATGGTGTGATGTCTGAATGCTCTGGCTGCCAGAAATGGCGGAAGCCGTATCAGAACTCAAGGTACTGGTCGCAGTGACTTCGCTCTGCCCGTCGTATGTGACGTATGTGTATTGTGAACCAGTAAATTGAGATTCTGGAACTGTTGAACCGATGATAGAGAACGAGTTGGTGAAGGAGAACGACGAGGCTTCCGAGCTCGATTGTGTACTAGAACTTGAACTGGAAGAAGCTGTCGATCCAGTGCTGGAGGAAGACTCCGTGCTTTGCTGTGCTCCAACTCCCAACGCGACCAAGCAATGGAGCCATATCTTCGGGTGCCGCATAGCTGCTTGAAGAGAAAGCGGCAGACACACACACGACTACGCAGGAGGTATACATGTTTTGGGATGGAGGCACGTGGGTGTCGTCATGCATTGGCTGCAGTTCCTGCGCGTATTCCACGACGCTCGGTCGCGGCCAATCCGCAGTGGCGATTGTGTCAGACAAGCAACAGGTACAAAAGCCAACCTCGTCGCCGGGAGCTTGTTGGTAAGACATTTGGGCGAGAGGCGTAGGCTAGCTGAAGTATGTAGCTCACCTGCCTCCGAGATATCCGAGCAAGCGACGCGTACTGTAGTTTGTGAGTCGGTTTCCGAATCAGCTCTGTCACCGACGATGACTCAGTTGATCGTCGATAGATATCATTATTCAATATGCTTCGGGCCTGGTCAAGAGTGAAAGAAAGAGTTAGACCATTCCTCAATGGCGGAATGTATATCGGCGTACATGTGCGACGTCATCGACAACAACGTGACAAAAGGACGCCCCGGAAAGACCGGGGAAGAACGGTTATCCGGCATTTGTCGAGAGTCATATTCAGTACATTACATTGACACATCCACTGCACCGAAGGAGTGCATGTTCTACACATGACCTCGGAAGGGCAAAGGCGATCGCTTTGGAGGTGCGCGGCGTCTGCGAATTGTGATGCATAATTAGGAAGATGGCGAGTACCGTCAAGCAGATCACGTTGACATGTGATAGGACACACTGCGTCAAGTATTGCTGGGCGACGTTTCTTTCAGATGCCATCCCGATGGTACAGGTGCGGACGAACTTGTTGGTTGGGCGGAGGATGATGGGATTATAGTTGCTGATACAAAGGGCGAATTTGCATGAATAGTGCCTCGGATGGCCACCCGCCCGCAGTCTAATGCATAGTGTGAGCGACCGAGATCATTGTCTGAAGTACATTCAGAGAAGAACAATGTGCTCACATCATCACCGCGTTCAGAAATCAGCGGTGGCTCAACAATTGCTTGAAGAATCACTGCGAAGCTCGCCACGCGAATGTTGTGATGCCAGACCTGTCTTTCAACAGGAGAGCTCACCTTCCAAACATATACAGCAAGTCAAAAGATAGCAATGCATGTGATAGTCCATTTGATGAATCGCACCTTGTTCACAAGCTTCCACCCAGTGAAGCAGTGAAGGGTCGCTGTATCACATGTCAGAACTCGCTTGAAATGTGCAGCATGAGCGCCTCACGACAATGCGGATGCACCGCTCCATCTCCCACATGACATAGATGTCTAGAATTGATCATCTCTTGCCAACCTCATCCACTTGCTGTCGCAGCAATCCGGAATGCCCATTAGATAGCTGAAAGATAGCTGACAGTCGATGTTTCTGCGAAGGTAAGTCGTCTTTCTGCTCTGCGTGGAACCATGCTAACAAAAAGACAGGGCTGGTAGAAAACGGGCTCTTGCCATAGTGTTGATAGTCATGGTTCTACTGGTACTGTACATGCTGAGCCTATTAAAGACCCACCAGGTTGGAAATGCAGAACAGACACCTTCTAGGCCGCCTCGTTGTAATAGGGTGTACTCGGTATATGAACGTAGAATAAGGTACTAAGTCTTTTAGAGTAAAGAAGAAGGTCTAAGCAGCACACTAATTAAGTTATATTATAAATAATAACTCTAATTATATTACTTAAGTTAAGTATAAGGCTCCTATAAAAGATAGAACTCTAACTATCCTATATACTAAAGAGACTTATAGAATAATCACTCTAATTACTTATATCTAAGTAATACTTACTCTACTTACTTATAAGCCTTATAAGTATTAAGGTTATATATATAACCTACTTATAATTATATAAAGTAACTACTTACTATTATATAAGTAAGCTACCTATATCCTATAGATACCTTATAGCTAATCCTAAAGCTACTACTTTATAGTCTATAATACTAGCTTCTCTCTTTAGGTATAATATCCTTATAGCGCTTTAGGAGAGTTTATAAGCTCTATAGTACCTACTTTTTATTAGTATAAAGTAAAGATAACTTCTATTTCTATAAAGAACTATCTTTACCTTACTACTAAAATTTAATAGAATAGATACTCTATTAATATCTTTTATAATTATTACTTTCTTTCTAGATATACTTATATTACTATAGAAAATACTTCTTATCTTTACTACTTTAAATATATAAAGCTAGGTCGCCTTTATATAAACCTATTCTAAGAATCTCTAGACTATACTTATAAAGAGTACTAATATAAAGTAGATAAGAATAAAGTAGAGCTTACTAAAGTTCTTACCTACCTAATATATAATAAGAAGATTCTTTACTAAATAGAGAATTATATTTTAAAGAAAGTATTATATCTTACTAATAAAATAGAAGCTACTAGCGAGTTAGAATCTATAGATAACTATCTTACTATAGATTTAGAGATTGCTATTTCTCTAGCTATCTAATCGACTATTAATTATCTTAATAAAGTAGTAATAGAGATAATAGATTCTATACTTTATATCTTCTTATCTAGTAGAACTCTTTAATTAGCTTCTATAACTTAAAATATTTACTAAGCTACTAAGAATCTTTAGTATAATTATAGCCTTTCTATTATACTAGATATTATTTCTAATTATAAATAGTTTATTCTCTAAGAATCTATTCGACTTAGTAGATAGGTTCTTATATTTCTAAGTTAATATTCTTAATATCTTATTATAGTATAGTATCTAGTATTACTAGTTCTAGTAATAATATATAGAATATTAGGTAGATACGTATTTATTTAGATAGTTCTAGTTTATAATTAACTAGTCTCTTTTTTCTTAGAATCTTAAATAGTCTATAATGTTCGATAAGGTACGGTTTAGAAGTATATACTACTATCGAGGGGATATAGGTAGCGTATAGTATCTCGTACTCCTACTAAGCGAGGAGTAGATAACAAGACTAAAAGCTACCGCTTTTAACACGTAGCGGATACGCTACGTATATAAGGGAAAGTATAGGCGGGGTAGATTAGCTATTAGTTAGCTAACCTCCTAGCCCGTACTAAAAGATATACTCCTATCGAGGTAACTATTATAACTATCCCCCTTCCTATAGAGGATACCCTAGCCTTATATAGTTAGCGTTAACCTATATAGTAGTAACGTCGCGGGTACGTAGCGTAGGTACTACGTTTACGGAGAGGTTACGCGACTCCTACTTTTTACTTCCTCCTATATTTTGCTTAATCGTTTTTAATCGGACTATAACGCGGCTAACGAGAGCTTACTTAGTATACTATTCTAAAGTGTCTATAAGGTTATTAGTATATATTTATTTTCAATATAAAAGTAAATGTTTTTTTTATAGTGTTTACTTATTAACGTAGCGGATCCGTAGTAATAGCGTGTTAGTAGTAGGGCTTACTTGTGTTATTAGTAAGGCTTTGCCGTACTATATATATATTAACAAAGATTTTTCTTTTCTTTCTAACTAATATATCCTCTCGCCCGCCTAGCAATAATATATATATACTTATTATATCTATATATATACCGTAATACTACCGTATTACTACTATCGTTAATATACTACCTAAGGCTACTAAGCTCTTAGCTACCTAGAAGGCGGCTAATAGGGCCGCTAGCCTCGAGAAGCGTAAGGCTACCCTAGCCGCTAAGGCGGCTAAGAACTATCGTAACGATACGTCCTTCTAGGTAAAGCTTTCTCGCGCTAATACTAAGTTTAGTAATAAGGAGGAGCGTACCCGCGACGGTACCGCCTCCGAGGCCTAGTAGTAGGGTAGCGAATAGGAAGAGGAGGATAAGCCTATCACCCCTATAATATCTAATAAGGCTAGAAAGCGCCTAGTCCCTACTAGCGGGTCCTCTATAGCTCCTAGTCGTAAGCGCCCTCGTACCGTAGTAGACACTAGCTCCCCTACCGCCTCTACGGCTATAGAGCAGGTTAAGGCCGAGGATAACGGAGATACCTTTAATCCCGAGGCCGCTAACGAGGAGGATAATACTAAGGCCGAGGCGCCTCCCTCTAGCCGTAAAGGTTAAGGGAAAACCAAGTCCGGTACTAGTAACGCCGCCTCTAAAACCGCTTAGCGTCTCCGTAGCGCTACTCTAGCGGGTCCGCTATATACTCCTACTACGAGTAAGAGCGCTACTATCTATACCGAGTTCGAGTAGCTCTTAGAGCGCTCGCGTAACGTCGACCTCGATAATACTTCGGTTATTAATAATACTAGTATTATCTAGAAGGTTTACGAGCGTTATATATCGTACCTCGACTAAGGTAAGTATACTTATTACCTCCGCGGCGCCTCCGTAGCAGTACTAATATAGTCGATAGGTTATACCTACTCCGATAGATCTAATAATCCCTACTTCCTACGCCGTTACGCCTACTACGCTAAGGGTAATAGGAAATACGTCTAGCTACGCCCTAGCTCCTATAGCGGCCTCTATACGGCCTTAAATAACACTATTCGTACCTAGTTAGCGTAGGAGTAGAGCTCACGCGGCGAGGACGAGGAGGAGACGGTACGTACCTAGGGCGCCTTTAGCGACTTTAATAAGTAGTTTCTAGCTAACCTCCGCTCGTTCTAGGGTAGTCGTAGGTAGCGTATTAGCGCTTAGGCTACGCCCTATAAGCGCGGCGGTACTACTACTAGGTCGTCTAGCGACCTTAATAGCGTCGTCGACTAGATATAGCGTATAGTCGTAGTTAGCGAGTCTCTCGTCGACTTTGCCTCCCTAGTACGTAGCGCCTCTACTATTCGTCCGTAGCTTATACTAACTACTCTCTCTTAGGCCGCTAAGTTAGCCCTAGCTAGTACTATTAATTAGTATAGAGGCGAGACCCCCGCCGCTACTACTATCGTCCGTACTATCGAGCGCGTTATCTAGCGCTACGCTACTTAGGGTCGGGTTACTAATCCTATATTTAACGCGGTTCCCGAGCGCCGTCGTAGCTCCTCCGCCCTAGCTACGTCGTAGCCTCGCTATACCCCTAAGTAGGTTCGGAGCGATAGCGAGGAGGAATCTGCTAGGGAGGTATCTATTTAGGAGGGCGAGTAATACCCGGCGGGGTTATAAACGCTTACGCCCCTAAGGAGAGGGGGAGGCGCGTCGCTACTACTACGGTACCTCTACTCTTTATTTAAGTCTTTTATTTTGGTTTTCTTTTCTCTATAGGGTTTATACGTATGTTTTGTATATTTATATAGTTGTCTAAGTATATAATATACTTAGAACTATAGTACCTTTATAAGTTTTAGGAAGTAACGTTAGCTTTAGCGCGCTTCCGCTTCGGAGCCGCTACTAAGGCGTAGTAGGCCTTTAACACCTCTAGCGTACCTTTAAGGTGCTCCTCTAGTTCCTACTAGTTATAGGACGGCGACTACCCTAACTATTTCACTAGATACTCTCTAATACTACTACGTACGCGGGAGTCGAGGATCTCTTTAACCTCCTACTTTAGCTCGCTATTCTCGTCTAGTTAGACTAGAGTAGGTAGCTTATTACGTCCGCTACGGGGGTACTACGGCTCTAGTAAGGAGATATAAAATATATTATACAATCTTAACATTTCTTTTAGTAGTGCTAGTCAATATACCTACGTACCTATAGTATCTACGATTCGATAGGGGCCCTACTACCTTACGGCTAGCTTCCTTAAGGGTACCCTAATCTTTAGGTTCTTTAGCGATAACAAGACCGAGTCGCCTACTTTGAATGTTATTAGCTTATAGCTTTTATTATAAGCTTTTGCTTACTAATCTTATACGCGTCGCTATAGCTACTCTAAAGCCTCTCGTTCGCTATAGAGGCGCTATATACGTTCTTCTACTAATAGTACTTCTCCCCTAGTAGGCTCGACCCGAGTCTAGTTAGTATATAAGGAAGGATTATAACCTATTAATACGTAAGTAGGGCTAATGCGTAGCGTAGCCGATACGGAGTTGTTATATACAAATTCCGCTATTAGTAGATAGCTTACCTAGTTATCTTAATACTCCGAGCAATAGTATCTTAAGTATTACTCGAGGGTCTAGTTCTACCTTTTAGTCTGCCTATCCGTTTACGGATAGAATATAGTACTAAGGCGCCGCTTTACGTACGCCTCGTAGTAGAAGCTCGACTAATACGTACTCGTAAATACTAATCTACGATCTAAGATAATACTATTTAGTATATTATACCGGTAGATTATCTCGTTATAGAATAATAACGCGAGCTTCTCTACTATATAGGTCTTATTATAAGGAATGTACCTTACTATCTTCGTGTATCTATCGACTACTACTAGTATAGAGTTATATACGGAGCCGTTACGGCTACTTAGTAGAAGGTCAACGATAAAATCTATCGATAACTCCTAAAATAGACCGTTAGGTAGTAGTAGCGGATATATCTCTCTATAGGGGCGGTACTACTATACACGCGTCCTTTAGTATACGCTATAAGTAGAGGTGTACTCCTTTACATCCTTTTCGATTAAGGGCTACTAGTACTTACGGGCGATAAGGCCTATAGTTTTTCTAATAGCAAAGTATCCTACTAGAGGGTTATCGTAATATATCTTTAGTAGCTTAGACTTTAGGGCTGTATCTTCTAATATACAGAGTGTATTACCCCTATATAAGAGCCCGTTCCGTATCTCACACGTAGTAGTACCGTTACGGCTACGTTATACGTTTAGTAGTTTTGTTAACTAACCCCTATAGGTTAACTATAGTATCTTTATTATCTCTACTACGTTTGTTATAGGAGCTTCGAACGGACTTTCCCCTTTTGCTAGCGATACTACTATAATACGTAGGAGCACGTAGACTAGTTCGCAGCCTAGCTACTTCTACTATTTAGAGGCGTAGCGTATACGATACGCCTACTCGCCTATTATAACGATCCTTAATACTATTACTTAGTGTTTACTAAGCCGATTACCTATCTACTACTTTAGTTTCGCCTAAAGAGTAGGGATAAGGCCGCTTAACGTATCCGCCTTAGGTACGTAGTCTAGCCTCCGCGATAGTATATTAGTAGAGTTTGTCTTCCCTAGATAGTATTTAATTTCAAAATCAAAAGCGGCTAAGAAGGTAGCCTACCTAGCCTACCTCCTATTTAGCTATTTCAGCTTTATAAAGCCCTTAAGATTGTTATAGTCCGTTAGTACCCGTACCGTATACGCTACGCCTTCGAGGTAATACTACTAATACTTAAAGGCGCCTACGATAGCTAGTATCTCCTAGTCGTAAGTCTCGTAGTTCTGCTCTATAGGTATAAACTTCCTCGACTAATAGGCGATAGGATACTACTCTAAATTCTCTTTACCGGTAGCCTAAAGCTATAACAGTATACCTAAATAAGCAAAGTTAGAGGTATCCGTTTTAACCTTCGTAGTAGCGCTAGGGTCATAGTAGACTAGCACTAGCGCCTATATAAAGGCTATACGGAGGGTCCGAAACGCCTCCGCTACTTTATCTAGGAATTAGAAAGGGCCTACTTTCTTCCTATTAACGGATCCTTATAGTAACGACGTTAATAGTCGTGTAATACGGGAGTATCCTTAGATAAATCGCCTATAGAAATTAGCGAATCTAAGGAACTACTATACCTCTCTATAGGTAGTAGGCTACGGCTACGTAGCGATAGTATCTACCCTCTACGGGTCTATTAATACGCCTTCGCTTCCTATAATGAAGCTAAGGAACTCTATAGAGTCTATAAAGAAATAGCACTTCTTACGGTTCGTATATAAAGCGTATTTATAGAGCTTCTCTAGTACGAGACGTAGATACTCCGTATACTCTTCGGTATCCTTACTATAGATAAGGATATCGTCTAGATAGACGATATAGAACTTATTAAGATACCCTACTAAAGCCTTATTTATGTAGGCTTAGAATGTAGTAGGAGTATTAGTTAAGCCGAAGGGTATTACTAGGTACTCGAAGTATCTATAGCGGGTACGAAACGTAGTCTTCTACTCGTCTCCCTTTTTGATTAGGATCCTATAGTAGGTATCCTTTAGATTAAGGGCTGAAAATACCTTTATACTACTTAGATAATCTAATGTCTTACTAATAAGAGGCAAAGGGTATCGATCCTTTACTATATAGTCGTTTAACCTATAGTAGTCGATATAAAGGCGTAAGCTACTATCCTTCTTCTATATAAAGAGGATAGGGGTACCCGCCTCGGATACGCTATAGCGTATCTAACTATTCGCCTCGGCTATAGAGAGGTAGTCTCTTAGGGTAGCTAATTCCTTTTCTAAGAGATTCCTTAGAGGTTAGAATAGTAGTACTATCCCTAGTTTAAGTTCAATTACGTATACCGCTTCGGTAACGCGCGACTATATCTTAAGGGCGTTATTCTTAAAGACGTCTCTAAAGTCTTCTACGTAATTAGGGAGTAGTTTAATAATGTCTTCTAGGTTATTATTTATCGGCTCCGTAACGGAGGCGATATAGACCCTTAACGCCTAAGACAACGCTCCGCGGCGGTTAAGCTTATCGAATACCTCGTAGGTAAGTACTCGAGCGTCGGTCGCGTCGATACTATATCTCTACTAATTCGTAGTAGAGTCGGTAACGATACCTTAATCGCGGCGCTACGGCTAGCTAAGGATAACGTCTAGCCCTAGGAAGTCTACTACGTAGAAAGTCTTAGTCGTCTCCTTTACTATACCTAGCGAGTCGGTAAGGCGGACGCGTATCGTATACGCCCTATAGACGTAGGCCTTCCTCCCCTAAAAGCTCTCTATACTTAGTAGCTTCGCCCCCTTTAAGGGGTTTATATCGAGCTCCTATATTAGCCGTTATAATACAAGGTTATAGTTAGTAGTATTATCTAATAGAAACTCTGCTACTCGCTTCCGACCCTTTTTAGGGCCGGTAGTACTATAGTACTATAGCGTATACGAGTGCTCTATATGATTTACTAGGTCGAGGGGTAAGCCTTCCCTCGACCCCTACCTTTTTTTACTTACCCCTACTAAGTAGAGGTAGGGCTCGGCTAGTACGTATCTAGTACGCCGACCCTACGCTACGGATATATAGCTAAACCTCCTAGAGGGTTCGTCTTATAGTTATTACTATAATAGCCCTTTTTCCTATAGCTATAGCAAATAACGTAAGAGGGTATAGGCTTCTTATCTTCGGACTCTAGCTACCTCCGGTCCTAAGATATTACCTATCTAGGCTAAGGGCCTTTCCTACCTCTCTACTACCTAGGCGCTACGCGTCCGTTACGGTAGTATAGCTTGTCCGTACTATTAACGGCTATCCTACTATTACCCCTTCCTCGGGCTGTATTCTCTAGACGCTATACTATTATAACGAGATCGTAGCGGTTTAGCGGAATATTAGCCTTTAGGGTGATAGCTTCGCGTAGATAAGGCCGTAGCTTATTTAGCAAATACCGGGTATACTACGCCTCCGTATAAGGCTCGTAGAATTAGTCTTCTAGAGTCGTTAAGTATATAGCGAAGCTTATAATACTCTCGCCCTCTTTCTACCGAGCTTCCTCGTAGCTCTAGCCTACGTCTAGACTCCTATTAATAGGGTCTATAACGTAGTTATAGACGAACTCTTTAAAGTCTATAAAGGTATATATTAGAGGCGGAGCCGTACTATAGGTATAGCTCTATAGCGTATAGGGCTCCCTAGTAAGCTAGGTACTCGTAAAGAGGACCTTCTCGTACTTAGTCTTATATATAACGGGATCTATCTCGAAGATCACCTTTAGGGAGGAGATAAAGATTATAGCCTCTTTTAAGGTTCTTCCCTTAAAAGGTTCCGGGTCTCTAAAGCGCCTACGCTTCGTACCCGTCGAGGACGCGCCTTAGGCATTAATCTAAGATACCGAATTAGCTAGGGCTACGAACTCCGGGATAATACTACTAGTAGGAGTCGTATGGATTAGAGTCGCTTACGCTACTATACTACGGTAGGCCTACTACGTTAACTCTACGACTCTTACCCTTAATCGTACTAACTCTTCCTACTACTATAGTTCGGTCTATAGGCGTAAAGCTTACTCCCTTATCGCTTGTTTACGTTCTAAACGCTCTTACTCCTCGCGTAGTTCTTATAGTTATTAGTTAACTAGAATCGCGTCCGAGGCGGAGTCGTCGCGGACGCCTTACGTAAGGGGTTCGGGGTCTATAATATACTATAGGCTGCTATTAGTTAGTAGAGCTTTCAGAATTGTAATGTTCGATAAGGTACGGTTCAGAAGTATATACTACTATCGAAGGGATATAGGTAGCGTATAGTATCTCGTACTCCTACTAAGCGAGGAGTAGATAATAAGACTAAAAGCTACCGCTTTTAATACGTAGCGGATACGCTACGTATATAAGGGAAAGTACGGGCGGGGTAGATTAGCTATTAGTTAGCTAACCTCCTAGCCCGTACTAAAAGATATACTCCTATCGAGGTGACTATTATATAGTCCTAGTTTAACTATATCTAATTTCTTTATTAGTTTATTAGATCTAATATTATACTAGAGAAGATATACTTTATCTCTTTCTTTAAGAGTTAGTCTCTTAAGCTTCTTATAATTTATATATCTTATTATCTATTAATAGTAAAATATAAGTTCTAGATATAAATTTATATATATATTATATAGCTTAGCTACTATAAGTACTACTATAGAGTTATCTATAATAACTTTAGAGATTTCTATAAAGTCTCTAAGCTTATACTTAAAGTTTATATAGAATAGTAATATACTTATTATAGTAGTTAGTAAGTAATTATATATAATTTAAGCTAATAGAAGTAGCTTAACTTAATTATTATATTATATATTAATATAGTACTAAAGATACTACTCTAGAATCTAGTATAAATACTCTATTTAACTATTAATCTATAGATAGTATACTATACTTATCTTATACTTTATACTAAGATATTATATTAGTACTATTTAGAAGTTAAATATAAATAACTTATTTTAATCTAAGATTAATTACTTAGATAATTTATAATTTACTATTATATTCTTAAGAAAGATATAAGCTAAATCTACTACTATCTAAGTCTCTTTATATAGTATAAACTATCTATACTTAGAGAATTAATCTATTACTACTATAATTCTATTATAGCTTTCCTTAGTAACTAGATTAGCTAATAGTAGTAGCTTAATAATAAAGTCTATAGCTACTAACTACTATAGTCTAGTTAGAACTTATAATAGTTATAAGAGACTATATAGTATATATTAGTTATACTTATTATACTAGTAGATATTATATCTCTATAGATACTCTTTAATTACTTATTATATATCTAAGAAATACTAATAATTCTAAATTAAGTTTAGTATTTTTGCTATTCTAAAGTATCTTCGAATTAGTCTATTATAATAGATTTCTAAAATCTCTTATTATAGCTATTTTAGTATATAGATAAGTTTATTAAAATATAAAACTCTATACTTATTTTTAAAACTTATATACTTCTTAAAGTTATTATAAATAGTCTTTATAAGTTAATTATAAAGTAAGACTTTCTTAATCTTATTCTTAAAGGTATTTATTCTAATTATAAATATAGCTATAATCTTATTAACCTAAAGAGTACTATCTATATTATAAACTAGTAACTAAATATCTTTTTTAGGTTTACTTTTTATATAGTCTTCTTTTTTACTTATAATATCTACTTAAATATTCTTAGATTCTTTTTAATAATAAATCTTTATTTAGAATATTATAATATCTTTATACTAATATATCTAATATACTATTATAATATATATAGTTAGGAATCTAGTTAGATTCTAATAATCTAAGATAACTTTTATCTTATAAGCTTATCTCTTAAGATATACTTACTAATATTAAAATACTTTAATAATTATAAAGAGTTCTTTATTATAGACTTTATAGTTATTCTTAGCTAGAGTAAACTTCCTAGATAAGTAAGCTACTAGCTAAAGCTTTTCTTTATTATTAGCTTAACTAAAGTATACTCTAATAGCTTTATCTAATATATTAGTTTCTATTATAGAAAGCTTTTTTAGATTAAAGATTATAAAGATTAGTTTAGTAGAAAAGCGTACTTTTAATTCTTAAAATACTTCTTTAGCTTTAGCTAATTATATAAACTCTTTATTCTTCTTAGTTAACTCTAAAAGTAAAGCTATAATTTTTAAGTAGTTCTTAATAAACTATTAATAGAAATTTATAAAACTTAAGAATAATTAAATCTTTCTAATTATACTTAGCTTTAGCTAGCTAGTTACTACTTTAATCTTCTTTTAGTCTATTTTAAATCCTTTTTATAATATAATATATCTAAGAAACTTAACTTTAGTTTTATAAAATTCTATCTTCTTAGACTTAATCTTTATCTTTATATCTATAAGAGCCTAAAGAACTTTCTTTATATTATAAATATAATTATTATAAGTCTTTAAATAAATAAGAATATTATCTAAATAGACTACTATAAAGTAATTAAGATACTTATAAAGTATATTATTAATATATACTTAGAATATAGCTAGTATATTTATTAGCCTAAATAGTATAACTAGATACTTATATAATCTAAATTAAGTTCTAAAAGCTATCTTTTATTTATATTCTACTTTAATTCTAATTTGATTATATACTTCTAGTATATTAAATATAGTAAACTATTAAGCTTCTTATAAATAATCTTATAGCTCTTTAATTAAGAATAATAAGTAACTATTTTTAATTATTTTTCTATTTAAAGATTAATAGTCTATATATATATACTATTTGTTTACTTTAGAAACTATATATAATATAAATCCTATAGATAATTTAGATTCTCTAAAATAACTTTTCTAAAGACTCTTCTTAATATACTTTCTAATATACTTAGCTTTCTCTACTAATATAAGTTATAGAAGTTTTCTCTTAAGTATTATACTTTCTTTAAGATTAATTTTATAGTTCTAAAGCTAATATAATAGTAGTGTATCTTTATTAGCTTCCTTTTTAAAAAGATATTTAAAGTCTAAATATTTAGATAGAATATCTAAAGCTAGATTTTATTTTATTTCTATCTTCTTATAGTATATTATCTAGACTTAAGTAATATTCTCTATAATTACTTTAAGTAATTCTAATAAGAATATTACTTAAATAGTAATCTTCTAGAATATATTATATATTCTATATAAGAGTATTAGCTATAAGTTTCTAAATTAGATTATCTTACTACTCTAGTTTATTATTAGGTTAGATTCTATAAGTTATAGTAATTCTAAAACTATATTATAATTAAGTATATTAGTAATATTAAACTAAGTCTTCTTTATATAGTATCTTATTAATAGAAGTAATTACTATATTTCTTATAATATAATACTATTATTATATATTATAAGCTTTCTATTAAATCTTATAAGTAAAAAGAACTCTTTTTTTATATAAGTCTTAATATTATATTATTTAATAAAAGCTAGACTTATAAAGTTTTCTATATATTCTAAATTAATTAAAGCTCTAGTAGATATATTACTAATCTATATCTATATAACTAAGTTATTAGTATACTAAGCTTTACTTATAGCTATTTATTATAGCCTAAGTTAATCTTTCTAGAGTCTTTTTTCTAGAGAATCTCTTAGTTTCCTATATTATATAGTTATAATATATAGTCTAAGATAACTTATTATCCTAAGTCTCGCTAGCTTATAGCTAGTCTTATATACTAATATAGAGTTAATTCTATATCTAGAATTAAGTATTCTCTTTCTATAGCTTTTATAGTATACTTAGAAACTATTTAGTTATCTTACTATAGTACTATACTACTTCTTACCTCGATATAAGGTATTAAAAGTTATTCTTATAAAGTTATTAGTTATTTTTAGATATATAGCTTATTACTATAGTTATTAGATAACTATTATTTAACTATATAGACTTTTACTCTATCTATCTATTCTATTTATAGTTTCTAGTCTCTTCTTTCTATTATATACTTAGTCTTAAGTTCTATAACTTATAAATATATAGTTTAAGTAATATAAATTCCTTCTAAAGTAAAGTATCTACTCTAAAGAGTAAAACAACTCTCTAATAGTAGAAATTCTTAAATAATCTAATAATAGTTAATACTATCTTTTATATAGAGTATATTCTATAAGATCTTCTTTATCTTAGTAAATAATTCCTAGAGTTTACTTTTATTAACTATCTAGATTCTACTTTCTAAATCCTATAGAAGTAGTAGAAATCTACTATCTATAACTACTTCTAGTAGATAGAGTATTAGATTATTACTATAGAAAGTATAAGCAAATTCTATAACTCCTACTAGTTCTATAATAGACTCTATCTTAGAGACTTTTTCTTCTTTATTACTAGATTCTTTCTACTAAAATAGATATCTAGTAGAATAATAGATAACTTATTCTAGTTTCTACTTAAGCTCTAATTCCTTTTATTTAGGTTTCTTTTCTATAGAATTATCTTCTAGTAAAAGATACTTTCTAATATATTATTTAGCTACGCTTAGCTATCTAATAGTTTAATAGACACTTCTAGATTTACTAACTAGCTACTATCTAGAGCTTTCTTTATTACTTATATAAATAGTATAATTATTATTATAGTAAGCTATCTAAGATACTACTAAGTAGCTATCTATAATATATAGTACTTAGTTATTATATTTTAATATAGTATTCTTAAGAAAGTAGAAAAGTATATTATACTTAACTCTCTCTTCTAGTTCTATATTCTAGTAACTCCTATATCTTTAAGTAGCTTTAATAGTCTCTATTTATATAGTTTTTTATTCTACGATTCTATTCTTACTAGTATAGAACTTATATTTATTACTAGGACTAGATTCTTATAGTTTATAACTTTGCTTTTAGGCTTTATATTCGTTCTTATAGTAGCCTTTCTTACTATAGCTATAGTATTTAATACTAGACTTATTAGCTATCTCTTTTATTTATAGCTAGAGTCTTTTATTATTCTATCTTTTTCTAGGACCTTTATTATTAGAACTAAGCTTACTATTAGTTATATTAATCTATATCTTTTATAACTTATAGTAATTATTATTCTAATTTAGAATATTTCGCTTAGCTTTTCTATTTACTCTATTATTATAAGCATAACTATTTCGCTTTTCTAACTATAACTTAAAGATCTTATTATTAATCTTAATAGTAAGTTCTAAGAGATTCTTAAGATTCGATAGCTTATTATTTCTAAGAATAATCTCCTTACGAATCTTATCTTTAAGTCTATAGTAGAACTTAGATACTAATATATTATTATTCTAATCTAGTTTAGTAGCTAAGGTCTAGAATTTAGCGTAATACTATATAACTAAAGTATATTACCTTAATACGCGAATATTATAATCTACTTCTAGAGTTTTATTACTATTATTAAATATCTTCTCTATTTTATTAAATAGAAATTAATAGTCTTTAAATATCTTCTTAGTAAACTCCTTTTACTCTTTTTTAGAATTCTATAGAAAATTCTTAAAGTATAAATAAATCTACTTATAAGCTAGTCTATATAAGAAAGATATAATATATAAGACTTACTTATAATTAGATAAGAGCTTACTATTACTTATCTTAATAGCTAATAAGTACTATATATAGAATCGTTCTATAGTACTAAGAGCTTCTCTAAACTCCTAAGATAAGTTAATCTTAATTCTAGAAATATTACCTATTAG
The DNA here is from genome assembly GCA_024604135.1 of Cladosporium velox. NCBI lineage: Eukaryota > Fungi > Ascomycota > Dothideomycetes > Cladosporiales > Cladosporiaceae > Cladosporium > Cladosporium velox. Next base: position 15,754 of record JANIIF010000017.1, on the reverse strand, counting down.
AGTAGTAATAACTAATAGAAGTTAAAGAGCTATATTAGATCTAAAGTATAAGTTATCTAACTAAGTAGTAACTTTAAGTATAACTTTCTCTACTTCTATTACTATTAGTTCTAAATCGTTTTCTAATAGTATATTATTAATAATTAATAAACTACTTATAGTTAATTCTTTCTTAGATATATACTAGTCTAACCTAAAATACTTCTTAACTAATATCTAAGAATAGTACTTAAAGTATAATAGAGTATACTTAGTATATAAATATAGAATAAAGTACTAAGTCTTTTAGGATAAGAAAGAAGGTCTAAGTAGTATACTAATTAAGTTGTATTATAAATAATAACTCTAATTATATTACTTAAGTTAAGTATAAGGCTCCTATAAAAGATAGAACTCTAACTATCTTATATACTAAAGAGACTTATAGAATAATTACTCTAATTATTTATACCTAGGTAATACTTACCCTACTTACTTATAAGCCTTATAAGTATTAAGGTTATATACATAACCTACTTACAATTATATAAAGTGACTACTTACTATTACGTAAGTGAGCTACCTATATCCTATAGATGCCTTATAGCTAATCCTAAAGCTACTGCTTCGCGGTCTGTAACACTCGTGGAGCAGCCGACGAGTCTTCGCTACTAACTACACCTCTACGATGCTCTGTCACGAAGGTCACTATGTTATACGGCGCTCACAAGTTCTCCCAACTTGAGCATGCACTAGAGGTGCACCGCCGTCATAGCGAACGGTGGGGATATGGGTTCGAGTGCCTGGATCGTGACCTTACGACCCGCAAGTTGTACAGTAAGGATTACTTCTTACTGTCGAACATGTTACACGAGCTATCAAAACCGGAAGAGGAACGACAACAGTGACTCCTGTAAGTCGAACATGCCTACACCTTAACCACGTTGCTTAGCAGATCGCTTACTTCTGTACAGATGGGTCGACGCTGACTCCATGATTCTCAATCCCGCGCTTTCGCCTTGCGTGTTCTTGCCTCCGGAGACTCTTCTGCATGTCTACGCTTTGGTCACAGCAGACCACAAAGGGCTGAACAACGGCGCATTCTATCTCAAAGTGCACCCTTCATCTGTGGATCTGCTCACAAGGATAGTCGACTACCCACTGGCACATCCCGAAAATGATCTTGGCTGGTTTGGTGAACAGGGTGCCATGGCCGAAGTCATCAAGCCGATGGAGGACGAGCACCAAGACCCGAGCAACCCTTTTGGCATCGCCTGGATCCCGCGTACTTGGATCAACAACTACGAGTGGGAGCATGGTTTCGAAGGTGAACCGGGCAGCTTCATGGTCCACTTTGCAGGTTTGGGTGCTACGAGACTGGCACATATGGCGTCGTGGCTGGAGGAGCTGCAGCAGAACCAAGCAAAGTGGGAGATACCATTGGAGGACTTGCCGTTGAAGAATGACATACCGAAGTTTTGGACAGACTATGCTGCAGGAATTGATAGGAAAGGTTGAACTAGACACTTTCGTGGGCCTCACAGAAGCCCTGTGTATACTAGAAGATGCTGTTCTAGCGATTCTTGTATGACGTGTGATGACGATGTGGACAGCGATCTCTGCGTGATTGAGTATGACGAGCTAAGTTGTACTGGAGTACTTCCTAATTTTAAGCTGCCGTGCGGCTGAGATCGTCTGCAATACTGTGAGGTGGTACAGGATCGGATGCTTTTGAGGCTGAACAAGCTCAATTAACTTTCCACATCCCGAGGTAGATATATAACGCAAAGCGAGCGTGAGTTATCTAAATCTCTAACGGGCATTCACTACCCATTGTACAACATGGCAACGAGTCCCTCAACGCACATTCTTCATCACTTCCAGTACTCGATACGATCTCTATTCGTCCGCTACACGTACGCATTGCGTGGTCCTGCAGCGGATCCCAGCGTTGAGATCAAGCTCGAAGAACAGCATGTCGATTCAAGACCACCCAGCTTTGACCAGCTAGAGGAGAAGTTCATCTGCGACATTAATCCCAGTGGAGAAGTGCCTGTGTTGGTCTCGAAGCAAAATGGTTCCATTCTCCCTGATAGCCGAGTCATCACATTCGAAATTGCAAAATACTATCCTCAATTGATGCCGGAGGACCATATTGATGGAGTCCATCGTCTGCTCGCCAAGCTACACGAGATAGACTTCTACTCGCTGACCTTTACTGGCAAATACATGTTTCCTTGCGGGACGATTGCAACTTTGCTGGAGCGCAGGAATCATGCGGACACGAGCGACAGGTATCGACAAGCGCTGGATCGCAAGATTGATCAGTGAGTGACTTCTCACGATCTCGAATACAACCATTGACCGTCGCATGCAGTATTGTGAGCAGAGAAATACCTTCTTTGAAGCGGGAGAGCGCCGAGCGTGCAATCGTGAAGACCAGGGATCTCCTGTACGAGGTTGATGAGATGTTGCGAGTTTCCCGAACAGACTGGATCCTCAACACGACCCATCCAACTGCTCTGGATGCGCATGTAATTGTTTTCATCGCAAGGCTGAAAGACGCTGGCCGCGGGGAGTTGGTAAGGGCTCGCATCGTGAACTACGCCGACAAGCAGATGGACACTGCTTCGTGGAAAGACATGATGCAAGGGCGAAGCACGATACCGCCCGGTGGCTTCTGAGACACCATGTTTCTTGGCAGGCGATGTATCTAATCTTCGACTTTAACGGAACCCTGTCAGGTTTTAACTTTGCGTGTCCACATAAATGTAGTGAGTCGCGAAGTACAATGAATGTATGGCTAATGTAATGCTCAAATAATACTATGCAAGTCATGATCTACCTTTTGGCTCCCATTTCCCATGTCGATGCTCTGCTTTCCGCGTGCGTTGATCTTTTGCTGTAACCCATCCCAAATTGGAGATGAAGCATAGACTATATATAGCCATCTGTCACATCAAGAAGTCGACGAGCCAATTGAAGCAATCTGTAAGCCACGTCGCTGGACGAAATTCACCTGGCATGCCACCTTCATGATCAATCAAATTGGCGGCGACGACGAGCCTCGCGTCCGTCAAGCTCCGGGCTGTCAGCCTTCCGCTTACGCCCTTCGTTACGCTGTGAGTTAGGACTGGGATTGAGAGGCCCCGGCAACTGAACACGTTGAGTCTGATGGTGCCTGCTCTCATGATGCTGATGTCCGCTTTCGACGACGGCAGTTTGCAGAGCAAGATAATCCATTAGAGTGTCGGGCGAGTGATCGACATCAGTAGACAAGCCCATCGTAGGCTGCATGGCAACATTGTCCACAGATCCGTAATCGATGCCTGTGGGAGCCTGATATTGGTCCTCCGTGCTCATGACGTCTTTGCGATCTTGAGCACTGACAAGCGTGCTACTTGGCTTGATCTCTTTACCGATATGTGCCGAAAGGTTGCCGACAGGTGCCTCTGGGAGTGAGATACTAGCCTCCGGAAGTCGTCGCTGAAGTACGCCTTGGCTAGGAATGGGAGAGGACAAAGGAACGACGGAGCCTGGCATCGGACTGGTAGTTGGAGTCTCTGACCAAGTGTTTGCGGCGCGCTCTAAAGCGGTCTTAGTGCGCTTGGTCATCGCGTCGTGGGCTTTGAGAAGCTTTGTAATTTCTTCTCTGCCGACCACTTTCGCTCTGACTTGCAAAGGAGTTCCATTTTCGTGAACTCATACCTCGTCCAGCCTGAGAAAGCTGCCCTTCTTTTCGGCGTGATATCCATTCACACTCTTGCAGTTGAGCTGCAAGCCTTCCTCGAAGCACAAGGGTTCGTCTACAACGACTTGTTCTCGGTTCTTTTCGTCAGCCGTCACGACGTGCATGTAGTCTCGCAGAGCAGGACGTGGCTCGCCTGTATCCTCATCTTCGACCTTCTCCAGGCGCTTGTCGGTCATCGAAGTGTTAGTGAAGGTGCAGGCGAACCACAGGTGCAGCTTGCCACGTCCGTCCTTGTTGTGTACCATCCCCCAGCGGTACTTGACCAAAATGTAGCCGCCATGAGAAGGCAGCCAATAGTGATCGCCAATAACGACGACGTTTTTGTCTTTGCAAAACACGGGCCAGGGAACATGAACCATGTCGCCGATCTCGACAGACTTGGTTGAGTAGAGCCATCCTCTGCCAGTGGGAAAAAGCCAGCCAAGTTCTCGCATCCAATAATCCAGTTCGTCGCGAGTGACTTCAAAGTTGTTCTCCAGTCTTCCATGCCTGCGATGCTCACGCCACTGTCGTTCCGGGCGCTCAGGCCTAGTTGACAAAGGACCGTAGTATTGCGAAGTATTGGCAGCCGTAGACTGCCCTCCCACTCCGCTCAGCATGCGAATCGTCTTGCACTTCGTCTTCATCGAACTCCTCATGGCGTTTACCATATTTGCGGGCTGACTTGCGGTTGTCTTCAGAACCATCGAGGCTCCGCCCGATAGAGCTGCGCACCGCGCCGCCGTGTTTTGGCAAGTCTTGTGCGGCCATGGTCGTTGAGGGTGTGCGATTTGGCTATGATTCGAGCGCATGATTGCGAGCTTGAACATGCACAACATGATCGCGGTTGATAAATCATTTCCGGCGTAGGTGAACAGGCGCGGCGATGCTGAAGTGTCGTTCATCGTGTATATTAACAATCAGTGAACTGGGATCATCCTCTCGCATGCGGAATGCCACAAAGCTAGCCGAGATTCGCGAAGTCTTTGTTCGCCAATCTTGTTTTTCTTTGTTTGCAAGACACATAGCAAACGTTTCGTGCATCTTGTAGAAGATTTCCTTTTGCGCAAATTCACTGTTACTCCTTCGGTTGTACAGAAGTGAAGAAGCAATTTGACTCTAACGCATGAACTCGCCACTGTCGCTCCCTGAAATCAACAAGTACACCCCAGGGTAGTCAGTCAAAAAGCAATTATGCAGGCCCAGAGGAAGAAAATGGCAGCTCGCTGGAAAAGAAAGAGCGAGGACGACAACGACAGCATACCCCGGAAGAAGGCACAGATAGAGCATTCATACACCGTCAAAAGACACCAGACCAAGTATCAGGCACCGAAAGGTGTTCGCAAATCCGACCGGATCGCGGGAAGACCAGCAGATCCGCGAGATCCACTGCCGCGAGGACAGTACAATCGGTGCGAAACGAACCCAGGTGTTTCGGCTGATCCACTTGCGGACCCCCATTCAGTTTCTGCTGAAGGTACTCCATCAGAGAGTCTTGAAGGAGATTCTGTATCAGAAGACAACGCTGTGGACGCTCCACGGACTCGACCGCGGAGCTTCCTCGAAGTTGTGGTTGCTAATTTGAGCTTTCACAAAATCATACGGCGCCTGGTGGATGGATCCAACAAATGGGTCGCCCGCGCTGATTTTATGGAGTATGGGCAAGATGGAGTCATTGTTCTGAAAGATCAACTCCAAGATGAGGAGGGGGATGCGAACGCCACAGAGGACGGCTTGACAAGACTGCGTGATCAATATGCTGCGAAGCTGCAACAGCTGGAAGAATGCGAAAGAGTCATCTCGAGACTGAGAGTGCCCATACAGGACCTGCGTGTCAAACATGCAAACCATAACAATCGACTCTACGACTATATAGACGTCACTCAAGGCGAGGCCGAACTACAATGCTTGCCGGCCGGATTCTGGACAGCATTTCGCCGCTGTTACGAAGCATACACAAGATGTAGGGACATCGAGCTGGATATGCACGAAGCTGAGCAGGAGCAACGAAAGCTCTTCCAGGAGGTCGAAACACGAATGTTCAACGCAATTTGTCGAAAGGTTGGACAAGGCACCGACTCGGGACAGACTGCCACCTTCGACGATCCTGTAGTCACCGCAAATGCGCGGACCAGTGCACTTGGAGGTCATTCCGCCACTCTGAGCCGCCTCAATGTTTTACTCAAAGCTGCAAAAGCTGCGCAATACAAGGAAGAGGCCAAACTCCACGATATAGCTGAAGATGCTTTTGTAGAGGCTGGATACTTACACGCAGAAACTGACATCGACAAAAGCAGACTCCGCTGGCGCCTATGGGTCACATCCGACAAAGAAGAAGAGGCCCATTCGGAAGGCCGCGGCGCGGGCATCACAACAACCAGTGGCGTGCGGCCGACCTCACGAAAACGTCCTAATAGGCTTTTATTCGAAGTCAAATCCGCAAGAATGTGGCTCAAGGACTGTTGCCATAAGCTCGATGACAGCAGGCGGGCACCTGTCTCGAATGCAGGTTCACTGAACTCGACAGGCCAGGGTGAGGCGCGTTTCCGCAGGATGAAGCGTCTAACCCAGGAAGTGCGAGATGCGGAGCTCGAATACAGATCAGTCTTACGCCGTGCCCAGAATGCGCGGGCGATAAGTGAGAGCGGCCAGTCTTCGAACTTCCAGGACCACGAGAGCGATGGGTACAGTGATGCTACGCTGAAACTGTTTGGGTACCCGATGCCGACAAGAAAGAAGCAACGAGTCCACAAGTGGATCGAGAATATGTCACAGAGCGGCAAAGGGCAGCAGGTGAGGGCTGACAGACAAGGGTCAGACTCCAGCACTGAGGGAAGCTGGATCAAACGTGTAGATAGCATGGTGTTCGATGAAGATATCGAGCTGATGGTTACTGATAGACGGAAAGACCGCATTGAGGCATGGGATAAGGAGCGACAGCGTTTGCGTCAAGAGGGAGCGTTTGAGCAAGCAGAGAACGACTTCCACCCGCAAAACAGAGTATAGACAGATATGGTCGATGGAAGCAAAGCCGGCCGAGTATCCCGATCGCGTGGCGGTGGAATGGCATTGAGTGGAAAAATATGGCTGAAGGTTCGGAAGTGGTATGGTGGTAAAGGACGGCTTTGTTGCCAGAAGACTAATCTGAACTTTTTGCTGCCTGGTACCTGTGAAGTTGCACAATGATAGTCAATCACCAATCGCTATCCAGGGACCCGCGAGCCCTCCCTCATCTACTTCTCAATGCGCGCTTTCTCAAACGCAGTTTCCGAAGCAATGGCTCTGGCCTTGAGTGTCCGCACAGTGGTCGCCTCCACAGCCATGTTCAGCGTTTCCACGCTCTCTAAATCTGTCACATGTCCCACAATCATAAAAGGTGTTTCGTTCACCATGTGGTATGCTGTGTAGGGGTTCATGAAACTGTCTTTGGCCGAGCTTGGCGGACACCCAGGTGCGTCGCGATAGTGAACGGGAACACCATCCATGAAGCACTCCGGGTAGTACTAGCTCTTGCCGCGGTGGTCCGCCGCCACGATATGTACGTAGTCGCTCAGGACAAGAACTTCCTTGTTGTGAACTTCGTCGAACACTGTCTGCTTGCGGACCTCATCCATGGACATGTTCGAGAATGTGCTAAGCATGCCCAATTGAGACTTCCACTGCACTCATCAAGCACCACAGCCCGACGATATTTGGTCTGCACATAACCGCCAGGTGCCGGTAACCAGCTGTGATCTTCGTCCACGAGCAAGTCTTGGTTCGTGCAGAAATCGGCGTGGAGAAAGATGATGATATCGTTGATCTCAGCAGCGCTGGTATCGTGGTGGAAGCGTGGGTCTTGTGGATGAATATGGTCAAGTCGGTGCATCTCTTGCTCAAGAAGGTCGCGCGCGCTGTTGAAGTCTACGCTGTTCTTCAATTTATCGGTCATTGTTTCGTTCAGCGTTTCATCATCCGGTGTTTCAAACGTGGGTGACGCGCGTGATTGCAGTGGCTGCGTGCTTTGCCGCGTCTGCTGTGTAGATAGTTGCGGGCGGCCAACGTTCGAAGCAGTGCCGAGATCTGACGAACTGATGGCATTGCGTGAAGCGGGCTGATGACCATTGTCCGTCCTGGGAGCACCGAATCCTCTGCGCAGATCTCTGTGCAATTCGCTGGGGCTCGGAGCACTTGTGTTGCGCCCACTGTAGGAGTTCTGACCCCGAGAAGAGCGCTGAAAAATGTCAGTCTGTTGCTTGCTTGCTTTCCTGGATACAAGTGTACTCACATCGCTCTCCTGGGACTCAGAGCGTCCATGGCTTCGGGTGGTTCTGACGATTGTGCTTGTCGCGAGCGTGGGCGTGTTAGCGCTGAGCAAATTGGGTGTTTTTACCTCCTCATGCAACTCATGCAGAACCGCGCAACGGGTAGGTCCGTTGACGCGGTCACGCTGATCACACAAGTTATTGCGTCATTGTGGGTAAAGTGAAGTGAGGTTGTATTGAAGTTCCAGTTGCTTGCCAAAGTCTGCCGCACGACTGTTGACCGATTGCGATTTCTTTCTTCCAACTTTGCCGCGGCATAACGAGTCGCGATAACATTATTGGCCACGCTTTGTTTGTCCTTCCCCTTGCCAAAAATCGATATCACTGGTGCACCGAGCAGCGAGAGTGGCTGTACACAACCACCAAAAGGGCAAAGGGCGAGAGGAGCTCCGGAAAGGAGACAACACGAGGCACAAGTCGCACCCATGGAGCAGGCCATCCCAAAAATGGTCACCAAAAACAAGCATGTCGACAATGCGGACACGTCGCCACAGAAGAAATTACAAGTCGAGAGCGACAACGCCGCCACAAAGGTCGAGAAGGCTCCACAAGAGCTCCTGGAAATGGTTGCCGAGAACATCGGCACCTACAGAATCATTCGTGCTATGGCGGAAGAGTATACGTTATGGACTGAACGTTTACAAGGTCTGTCAACGGATGCTGGAAGATGCGACACACAGCTGAAGAACAGTAAGCTCTGGACGAAGCGCCACGAGCACAGCTGTAGATGGCAGCGGGCAGCGCAAGGTCAAATAGGAGACTGTGACTCCATTCAAACCCAAGAGCTACCTTTTTCGCGAAAAACTTCTTGGTCGGTCTGGTTACTGAATGATGATCGGTCAAAGAGGTTGTTCGTCCACTTACTCCTTCCGTATATCCAGACAAGCAGCGACGGCAGATGCGGAGGGGGCCATCAGCATGATGGGGTTTCCGAAACGATGCTGGTGTATCATTGCAAAAGTATTGCAGTTGGCGGGATGGTGACAGATGGCTTTGTTGTCAGGAGACTAAAGACAGGGGAGTCAGGAGTCAGGAGTCAGGAGTACGAGCAGTATGCATCGCGGTAGGGGTCAAGAAGTCCCTCGAACACCCGCATCAGACTGCACGTGGGCATGGTCTTTTTCGAGCGTTGTCAAAGTTCAAATCGTTGGAAACAGAAAAAAAAAAAAAACGGTAGCGCCGATGGTTTAACCTCGCGTGTGTGGTGATGTGGGAAGCTCGAAAAGAGGCCGCTTCTGTGCTTTGGATGTCGGTTCGTTCATCAGGGTTAGGGTCCATGTATTACAATGCATGTAGTTTCTTTCAGCACTCCATCTTCAAGTTCAATGTTCTTGGAGATACATGAACATGTATGTGAGCATGTAGATTCGTCTGCTACGAGCGCTTTGATTCGACGTATATCTCTTGTACTAGCTCATGATGCTTCATCGAGCTTGGTTGGAAGTTTGCTATTATATCACTGGGCGAGATTGAGCGTACGCTAACGGTTGCCCTGCTCGGCACAGCCTACAGGGGCAACCTGTTACACACAATCCGATGTCAAATAATCCTCTACCGCAGACTACATGTAACTGAACACATACGAGTATATCCTCATATCCCATCTTATACCGCAACACGAACGTGCAACAGTTAAGGACTGGATCGTCCGCTCGGGCAGGATATCAGAGCTGTCTGCATCATGCACTTGACATGTTGTAAAATCCCAAAAATGCTTTGCAGGGTCGCCATGTCTGGAGCCAACGCGCCTAAGCCATTGGGTCTGCCCGACAAAAAGCAGTGGTCTAGCAAAAGACACATGTCATGTGGCTGTTTGAGACGAAGCATGGATTCGCGACAAGAGGATCGTACAATCCTATCGGCGGTAGCAAAAGTATTTGGCTCCCTTCCTCAAAACGAGAGTCTTCCAACGACTTCAGCCGCATCTCAAGTTGCATTAGTAAGTACTACGGTCGAAATGAGGAGCCCTGCAGGTAAGATCGTAGCATAATCGGCTGCGTACCCAAACAGGGTGGCGTGGCTGTACTATCAGCAAAGCCACTGGGAGCGCTGGCCGTTGTACATGCACAATCGTCAAACGCATCGCCGGGACAGCATCACCAGACATGTCCAGTGAAGGTCAGATGGCAACCAGTGAATGGCTACGCCTCAGGTATGATCGCGCGCACGACGCTTGGCCACATGCCCCTTGCTCTAAGTCAAGTGAAAGCCACCCACCCACAGCTAGGCCTTATTTACCCAGAACTTACCCTCTAGACTTTGACACAAAAGTTTCTGCCACACCTTCATCTCTGCCCGAGCCTCCAAAACCAACCCCCGACAAGCCAAATTCGCCATGGAGACGCATGAGCTCGCAGGTCAGGCTGCGATGGAGCAGAGGCGCGAAACAGGTGGCGAAGAAGATCGCGAGATTATTGCAGGGGCAGGAGAAGGAGCCGACGTGGTCGCGAAGATGGCCGAGTTGAAGGTCCGCGACATCAAGCAGCTAAGACTGGCGAGACCAAAACGTCCAGAGCACATGTTGCCGAATGCTGCCTTCACATTCAAACCTTCGATTCCCACGTCTAATCTCGGAGTCGACAAGGCCGCACAAATGCTTGAGACAAAAGCCGATGATACGAAACAGCTCACAAAGACAGTGTCAGAGCGCCCAAAGCAAACTTTGCAGGCCTTCAAATTCAACCTTCCGGCACTCAACCAAGGACTGATGCAGGAATCGCATACGGACAAGGGCAAAGGTGTGAGCGTGGCGGCGAAGACGACTGGGCTGCCAGCCTATGTCGAGATACATACACCAAGACCAGTGCCGCAACACCCAGAACATATGGTGCCGATTGCTGCCTTCACATTCACATCCACGATTCGCAACCCAAAGTTGAGGCCGACATTGGCCTTGAAGAAACAACGCAAAGGCATTGACTTGACTGCCAGCATGGCTGAGTTGCAGGTCGGCAACTCGAGACAGCCTCCAGGAACAGTGGCAGAGCCGCAGCACCCGGCGCATTTCTTACCGAATGGAGCCTTCACATCTGTGTCACCGAGTCGAGTGATGGGACCGACGTCGAACGCTAAATTCGGCGTAATTCGCCCGGTCGATGTCCAGGGCACTGCGCCGAAGACCATTCCAACCCTTCCAAAACACGGTTTGCCGACTGCAGCCTTCACATTTGTACCTCCAACACAGACTGGCGGCTCGGCATCGACACCCGATGCTGAATCCGATGCGGCTGTTGCGGCCGAGGCCCAAAAGAATGACACTTTGTTACGTATGATCGATGGCGACAAAGTTGAAGCTCTCTTCCGCTCTGGACAGACTGACAAACTCGACCCTGCCACCCGCTGTCTATTGATAGCCTACGCGAAAGCACGACAGTCGGCCGCGAAAGCTGAGATGCTCAAACACCAGAAAGCTGTGGCTGAGGGTCGCCAGAAGATGTACGAATTTGCCGATCTTCCACGCGACCATCCAGATCTCGACATCTTCTCCGAAGAATACTGGGTCGCATTCGGACTGTGCTGCGAAGCAAACACGGCATGCAAGAAACTTGAAGCGGAGCTCGTCGAGCTTCTGGAGCATCAACGATTGAACAAGAGCATTGAAGGATTCTGCCTGCACATCACCCAGAAATTCAAGGAACAAAGTGCGGGAGGAGCTGGCCCGTCCGCCGAGGATGGCTCCAAAACACTGGAAAGTCGGATTGCCGAGAGAAGGGAGCGCGAGTTGCGCCAACTGATCAGCCAGAAGCGCAGTGAGCTCCTCAAGCTCGAAGAAGAAGTCAGCAGGATCTCGGATGACTTGTTCGTGCAGAACGGGCTGCTCCCTCCGCAATGAGAGCAGCACATGCTACTCTGCGCTAAGATCAAACCATTCGAGGGCGCTGAGCGTAGCGATATGCCTAGAACACAGGATGAGCCATCATCCTATGGGAATGGACACACAAAGACATCTGCGCCGGCGGAGTAAGACACAATGAATCAAGAAAACTAGCTTGGACGTATTCAGAAGAACCCGACAGATTTGAGGACGGTCAAATGGATCTCTTCAGCAAAGGTTGTGACAGTGTCAGAGGTCGGCATGGACTTGGATAAGCTTGGCATAATCACCCAGCTGTTTTCGCCGCTTGTGTAACGGGAAGGAAAATGCTCTGTTGGATGTTTGTGTGAGGAAGGACTGGAAATGATAAAGGTGGTGTTACTGCCTCCTTTGCATGCGGCCGACTTCGGCCGTGCCCCGACACCTACGGTTGCGTTGTCTCTTCGATCGATAAGTCTTAAACTTTTCCATTATGACAATCACATGTTCCTTCACCACGAAACCTCGAAACGCACAATGTGTGAATTGCCAGAAGATTTGACTTCCACGAGCCGGCCAAACTTGTAAGCCAAACCCTACAGTACAGTGTTCACGGTTTCCATCTCCACGTCGAACACAGTGAGACTGTCGAGCGACCGGCTCGGCAAAATACAATTGCTATACATGCACCATGTACGCGCTCGTTGGGAACGTAGAACGGAGAAGCACGAGTCCATTTCGTCTTTGTGCGAAATGATAGGTAGCTGATACGAGGAGGTTTTCTACGCTAAAGATACAATATCTAGCTACGTGGCATTTCAAACGCAAAAATCAGATGCAACTACGTTACGCCCACGACAGTTATATCACTGCGCAAATATGTGAACCGCACCTTTCGCGACCAGCAAAACGATAATGCAGAGTCCGCTGCACAGTTCGCGCGCCAAGGATTGCAGACAAAGACAGGTCGGATGGGCTGAATGACCTCATGGAGATGGGACTGAACCGTGTTGAAGTGCTGGAAGGATTGATTGAGAAAGCCCGCAGCGAGTGCTCGAAGCACGAAGCAAAGCTCATCACCATCGCATACGATTCACTGCTGCAACAAGGATACAAGTACTAACTTTGTAGCACCATAAACCCACTGGTAAACATCCCGGGTGAAGTCCAAAACAGGCGTCCAGCCGTCTCACGCCTGTGATGTCAAACATAAACCACAACACCAGTTGTTGTTCCACAAGACACCGGTCCCACAGACATAGAAGGAAATGCAATGCATGCAACGAAAAACTTCCGAGCTGCCTGTTGTCATAGAAACCGCGCGATGTTTGTCCTCAGCTTTGGAGAAGACGATGAAGAATCTCAAGCCCTTGCTACTTGTGATGGCCGTGGTCTCATTTGCACTTGCCTCGTACGAGATTAGGCAGACCATGAAATCGACAGTTGTGCTTAGCCCGAGTAGCTCAATCAGAACGGCTAATAACGGTTGTATGGCCCGCGATAGTCACGACCGTGATAGTCGTGAGACTGGAAGAAGTCTCGGGATCTATATCCATGATGACGGTCTTCGGGAGACTGGGAGCGGCGATCACGCCCGCGATAGTGATCTCCGGGATATTCGGAGCGACGACCATGGCTGCGATCATAATCTCCAGAACGCGAGTCGGTGAGGAGACGACGGCGCTGAGGATGATGATGAATAGCATCGAGGCCATGGCGGCGACTGTAATCTTCAGAACGTGAGTCGTCGAGAAGACGATGGTGCTGAGGAAGATGACGAACAGGAGCGGGCCCATCCGAGCCAGCAGTGTTGCCGTCCCCGTTGTTGGTGTTAGCGTTGATGTTGTTGACTTTGAAGGTGTTTCGGTTGTTGACATGCTGCAGACCGGATGCGTGCTGCGGACGAGCGCCATGATGGTAGCCAGTATTGTGGCCACGAGCTCCAACCATGTCGCCAGTGAAATTGGTGATGTGGATGTTGACTGCACTTTGGTCGTGGAGCAGGACGTCTGCATGCTGCGCAACATTTGCATGCTGCGAACGAGGGGCATTATGGTAGCCAGTATTGTCTCCACGAGCTCCCAAAAGGTTGCCAGTGAAATTGGTGATGCTGATGTTGACTACACTTTCGTCGTGAAGTGAGACGGCTACAGGCTCCGCATCGTTGTTCTGTCTAGCCTTGCCCTTGATCTTCTTCTCATTCTCTTTTTTGGTGTCTTTGTCCTCTCGCTCTTCGGTCATGTTGGTCTTTCCTGTTGTGGTATGTTTGGAGCTGGATTTGCGCGGCTGCTCTAGATCTGCCATCTTGTGTGTCGCGCCCGTAGTCCTCGGTGTGAAACCTCGGTGCGTTGATGAGCGGTCGGTGGTGTGTTGTTATGCGACAGGTAAGAGCTGCACGATGGCAGTCTAAGAACAATGTGGGCCCTGGTCTATGCAAAGTGAAAGTTGCCCTCGCACAATACACGGCGCGGGCGATGTTTGACAAACCTTCACTGAGACAAATCGCATCCACTTCACAGGTCATCGATGTTGACTACGCCTTCTACTAAAAACAGTCAAATATCCTTCCAATACCGATCTCAATCCAAACGACTTCACATGAGCGACCAGACATGGCGAATTCGAAGCCTCCGAAGACGCCGGCAATGCCTACCCAAAAGCGCAAGAAGGCAGATGCAGATATCTCACCAGCAAAAGAGGAGGTCAAGAGAGCTCGCCACCACACTACACAGAAGCGAAAGCATGACGACCGGACAGATCAGCAAGAAACCCAACCCACAGAAAAGGCAGTAGCAGAACACACGGAGGCAGCCGATAGGCTACACGCAAACTATCCTGGACCGACAGAACCCATTAGCTGAGCAAGGCCTCGTCACAGCCGACCTGACGAAGGAAAAATCGGCGCTTGACCAAAATATGAGCCAGTATACGCAGCGTCACGATCCCAGCGTCAATACAACCTCCCCAGATGAGACTCAGGCCAGAACAAGTCGAATCAGTTCTGGGGCCTTTAGCCAGTGGGGCGCTAGGCTGCTTAGTCTGTCGCGACGCCATGAAGAGAGTCTGCAAGCGGCCTCCAAAATCCGCAATACTCTACGTGAAGAGGAGGGCAAGCTCAACGAAATTTTGGTGGGGGCATTGTTGAAGGTTGGTCGCTTGCCTTTCGAGGCCGGCGGAGAAGAGAATCGACAGTCTCAAGTACCAAATACGGCTCCTGAGAAACGCTTGGACGGAAACGAATTCAACAAGAGCAGTAGTGGCGGAAGTAGTTTGGGCCACCGCCCAAGCGGATGAACAAGCGGATAGGCTTGGTTCGACCACGCAGACCAAGATTTGTGGGCACCAATGGTCGACAGCATCATGTACAGTCGCAATGGTGATATAGTGACTCCCAGACAGCGGCTACCAATGGCCACCAGTGTCTCAGAGTGTCACCAAAAGAAGGCTCATTGCGCCCCGCCGATGGCACAAGATCGAGGCTACAGCACTCAAAAGGCAGGAATACAGACCGACGAGGTCGAGGTAACACTTGTAAGTTCGGAGGGATACGAATCAGTAGGTCGTCAGGCAAAACGGTGCACACAAGCGAGAAAAGAGGCGAAATCCGAAACGGAAAAATGACGGAGCTCCATCAAGGCAGTGCATGTCGACTGATGGTACCGGGGTCTCACTGGCAACATGAAACCTGGAACTGAAGTCTAAGCGTGCGAAGGCGAGAGGAGTTAACAAAACACTACGGAGTCACGTGTATGCGGTTGGCATCGCACACCCACGATACGGTCAGCGTTGGGGATGTATATACCCAAAGCATGCTGACAGAGGTACATGTACAAGTAAATTTACATACGTATGTCAAACATTGATTCAGAAGCATCAGAATGTGCCTCCCCAGCCTGATGAAATGGGTGCTCGCTTATGTAGCATACCAAGTTCTGGGCCAGTATCGTG